>CAMZMU010000034.1:60106817-60837547 GCA_947311845.1 Poa pratensis | reverse complement strand
GTCTTGACCTAAACGCCTATAAAAAAGGTCCGTCGTTCTCCTGGAAGGAGCGCCGCACAACACAGAAACACCGAAACGGAGATTAGGAGCTGCAGATTGGAGGGGAAAACTCCGGCGGGGCGCTGGCGGCGTGGTCTCCACCTTCTCCATCGACTTCCGTCTCCATGATGAAGAGGAGTAGTCCACTCTGGACTATGGGTTTGTGGAAGTAACTTATGTATCTTCTCCATCTTTTGAGCTTCACTAATTAGCACGTATGAGCTGCTGTAACATGATTACGGTCACCGTTGTAATACCTTTGTGTTGGATCTTTATGTTAATATATGGTTGAGATTGCAATTGTTTGTTTCAGTTATGAGTACGATGCAATTATGTACCGTTTTGTCTACTTGTTTGATCAAGCATGTTTATGAGAGCGTGTGTGGGGGAACGTGTGCATTAGTTGTAGTAAGGGGGGTGGCTAGTGAAGTGAACGTGAGAGAAAGTTCTGCGATCACTTTGGTATCTTACCTTACTTTGTTGCCTCACTGGGATAAACTAAAATACCATGCTACCGGGGATGTGGGCGTGACCATTGCCACTACTCCATGACTAGATCTAGCATGTTCTTATTTCACTTCATGTCATGATACTTATTGCTATACTCTGAGTTATCTTAATTACTAGGTGTTATGATTTAGTTCGCATCTTGGTGGAGTATAAGAGAGGTTAATAACAAAAGATCTCTATGTTAGGACGTGATGCCCATATATCTAAGTAACTTGTTATCAAACCCTGTGTTGCAATCTCATATGTTAACTGTGTGTTCCATTGTCTACCACTTTATAAAGAGAGAGTGCATTTGTGAAACCATGAACCCCAGTCATTTTTTAATCATAAGAAACACCTTCCAACACCATTACCACTTTTTATTTCAGCCATCATTAAATCGAAAATACAAAATACTTTTCATCTTGCATACATCATTTAAAAACCCAAAAAATATCATTTACCATTGCATCCACCATCATTGCATATTTATTTCCTGTTTGCATTGCATAACTATCCTGATATCATTCTTACACCTTGTGCTTGACAACCACAGGTGAGGTTGAGGACCAAAAATCTAACCTTGTTTTGTAGGTAACCAAAAGAAGGATAAGAAGATAATAATCACTTCAGATTCCCCGAGAGTTCGATATTAACCCTCGAGTCACCCTCGTGGGGAAAACTGTCTTCCACTTTACTATACACTCTGCACTTGGAGTCTCAACCTAATCCCGTTTTTTGTGCAGGCATCAAGACTTGCTCTTCGGGATCATCAAGACGTTTTCTGGCGCCTTGGGGATTGCCGGGAATCGTAGCTGAGAGATTTTTCCAAGGGTGTGCATCATCGCATTCATCTCAACAACAAAGTCAACGTCACAACTTGTGCTAACACCTAACCTTGGGGAGGTTGCACCTACGTGAGCACCATCTTACATCTTACTTACAAAGCAATTTATTTGTTTTGTTAGTGTCATTGCATATCATATCATAGTTATTTCAGTTTGCATAAAAAATTAAAAATACCAAAAAAAAAACTTGCTAAAATGAATCCTACTGCTGAAATGAACAACTTTGGTCAATACTATGGGAGTCATTGCTGGATGCTTGGTATAGAATTAAGGACACTAGTAAAAATGGTGTCATTAAATATACTCCTGCCACTGTGATAAGAAACTTCTATAAAGGTATAGATGGCTGGTCTAAATGTTTTCTAGACTCATTGACTAGTGGAAAATTTGCTTCTGGAAATCCCTCACATGATAATAATTTGATGGAAAATTTTTGGGCATTCTATAGAATCCAAATATGAAACTGGTATCAAAAACTAAAAGCTTCTATGGATAGGTCAACTTTATGTCTACAAACTTATGTGGAGGACTATCCTACTAAAAATTGATTTGCATTCATTTATCCTTCATACCAAGTTAGGATGAAAAGACAAATAACACTCTATCTGGAATCTCTTTGAAAATGGAAACAATATTGAATTATGCCAAATCTAAAAAGAAGTTGACTAGGGAATTGAATGAATATCTTCTATGCTGGAACCTTTAGATAGGGATATTAAGAATCATGTTGAAGGGGAGGACGACCTCCTAATAGCTTGAATCTTGCTTTAAAGAAAAGGAATGAGAATCTTGAAAAGGAAAAGAAAGTTGAGGAAGTTAAAATGCTTAATGAAGTCAAGGATCCTTTGCTTGACTTAGAAAATTGTAGCTTGCATGAATTAATATCTATCTTACAAAAATTTGCAACTGATCCTTCCATCAACACTAACAAGCAGGTTTTGGTTCTTATATTGCTAATCATGTCTTGAAAGAAAAGATTGCTAGGTACAACCAAGAGGCTATGATACCACCTAAGCTTGGGGATAGTGGATACCTAAGGTACTAGTAACTATTGGAAAAGAGACACACCATGCCATACTTGATCTAGGATCTAGTGTCTCTGTTTTATCTAAAGAACTATATGAAGTGCTTGAATTGAAAAATCTTTAAAAATGCTCTATTGAACTAGCACTTGCTGATGACTCTATTAAACAGCTTTGGGAAAAGTAAGTGATGTTATGGTAGAGTTACATATGACTTTTGTGCCTGTGGATTTTCTATCATGGATATGGGGAATAAAACCTCTAGTCCTATTATTCTTGGAAGACCTTTTCTTCGTACCACAGGTGCTATCATTGATTCAAAGGAAGGGAATGTAAAGTTTCAGTTTCCACACAAGAAGTGCATGGAACACTTCCAAGGAAGAGGGAACCACCAAAGTTCAAGCTCCCTCATGAGCTTCGTCCACAATAAAACAACAAGAAAGCCTAGCTATATGGCTATAAAGAAAGCGCTTTGCGGGAGGCAACCCGGTTATTTTGTGTGTGATTTTTCTTTGTGTCCTCTTGCTGTAACAAGAGACTTTGTGTCTAGTTTAGGTTCTGGAGTTTTTAATAAAGAGCCAAGTTTTACCCTTTTTGGTTTGAAAAGTTGCTTATTGAGTTCGGAGATTTTATTCCTGCACGAATCAGTGCACGGTATGATTTTTAATTCTTATTCTGTAACTCCGAATGAGCTCATATTTTAACTGTAGTTGCAACTTTTCATCCTCTGTATGCATGAATGTTTTCGGAATTTTCGAGAAAGTTTGGTAGGGTAGAAAAATACGTTTTGCTGCTGCTGTTTTCTGGACAGATTCTGTCTCATTTTGTTTGAAGCATGCTTTGAGCTTTTAAGTTGAATCTTTTGATCCAATTGAGTTTATGAGTAGGCATACAACATTATACACTTTCTGGACATCTCATATAAATTTTTGTTCAAGGATTATATGCAGCAAGAAACATATTTGTTTATCACTAATAATGCACCCCACAGAAAAGAGATGGGAGAAATAGTGTTTTGAAGTTTTTTCACAGGGATTGGAGGAGATGCCAAGAGCTATCCAAGGATGGTGAAGACCATAAGCTTGGGGATGTGAAGACAACCCCACTGGACCTACACACTCTCGGTTTGCACACGTCCAACTTCTGTTTTTCGATCGAAACACTTTATCGCATAAACTTGGAGCGTCGTTTTTGTTTTTGTTTGAGTCTTGAGAGACCACCACACTATCAATTATATATGAGAGAGCTACTGGAAATATGGGTTAAAATATGTTGGATGCTTTTATAAGATGGGAAAAGAGATGTTTGACTTGATTTTTAATGATACATATAGTTGCATGATTCATGAGCTTGTTTATGAGTAATAATTTGCAAATTCTTTTTGTAGAGCTATCACTTATTCATGTTTTGGTGCTGATTGTTATTTTACTTGGCTTAACATGGATTAGTTAGTTCTATGGACACTCATGCATGCATCTAGATGGTCAACTTTCTCCCTTTTGCTAGCCCCAAAAACTCCAACAAGCAAAAACTTGTTTCCAACACGTTCAACCAAAGTTATTCCAGTGAGTCCACCATATCTACCTATTGGCTTTATGCTATTCCGAGTATGTTCATCATGATTTGTGTTATCTATACCTCTGAATGAAAATGATTATGTTATTGATTGCCATGAGAAAATTGGTTATATAGCTCTCACGAACTTGATGCACATTTCACTATCATTGCAATAAATAAAACATGACCCATTGTGATTATGATTATGATGCTAGTGGCTTGATAAATGTTCGAGGTTGGTAGTTAGCCCATATGTGCTGTCACATGCAAAGCTTTCAACATGCTCCTTCACCTCATTTAGTTGATATCATGTACTTTTGTTATGGATGCCTATCATGGTGAAATGAGGTGGAAATGAAGTATTCAAATGAGTTTGTATAAATGGTTAGAGAGACGCCTGGGCCGCTAATCTAAGCCATGCATCATTCATGGTGAAAATTTACTTACATACTATGGTGAACTTCTGTGATACACCTTGCAATAAAAAACTATCCAAATGGTAAATAAAAGGGTGTTGAGATTGTTCATTTTGTTTGTTTGTCTTGTCATTTTGATATGGGCTTGTTCCATATCATGGGACAAGCGGTACCCAGTTGACGCTCTTGATGATACTATTATTACTTACAATGATAGATAACTTGAACTTGCTTTGTTTCCTAAGTTGAGTAATCATGGTGTAGGTACTTGTATTCAAGGGCATGAGACATCCAACCTTTACTTTGTCAAGCACACTACTCATATTTGCTTTCACTTTAAACCTTAATCATTCAAGATGCTATGATAGGGGCAATGAGAGCTTGACACCAATGAATATCTTATTGCAATCATTAACTTAAGTAGAAGAGTTTGGAAGTTGGATGAAAACTTATGCATGCTTTACCTCTACTCACTTATACATCTTTCAAAGTGTACACCTATCATATTCAGATTTTCCATCTACACTCTATGACCATTGTAGGATGTTCTACTTATCATTATGCATTACATGTGTTCCATATTACTTGCTACTATGTTACACTTTGTGAACTATCAATGAACATCCTTGTCTTGAATACTTGATATCAATTCATAAACTATTTGCATATTGCTACTCCTTTGAAGAATGAATCATTTGACTATATGTAGCAATAGTAATCATCTTTGATATTCATTGTTAAGTATTAAATTGCAAAGTCCATGTTAGTTTTATCATCTTCATACTCGAGGACGAGCATGGATTAAGCTTGGGATGTTGATGCATGTAAAATGCATACATGAACTTTGCACTTTAATTGCTTATATTCCAATCATATTTGCATCATATAAGGGTTATATCAATGTTTTATCATGATTTTGGAAATATCTTAATGATTTCCTATTTTATGGAATTAACCCTGCGCAGGCAAAACCCCGTTTTCTTTTTTAATGTTTCAGGGACCCAAACGTCAACGAAATCACCTGGAATTTAGGGCGTCAATATTTGGAAGGAAGAAGGACTACGGAAAAAGGAAGCGAGCAAACGGAGGCCCGAGGGCCAAACGAGCATGGCCCACGCGGCCAGGTACTGTGACCGCGTGGGACCCACCCGTTCAGCCCTCGTGGCTCCGTTGCCGTCGATCTTCGCTCCACCGCCTTCGTCTTGACCTAAAAACGCCTATAAAAGGTCCCCCGTTTCTCTGGAAGGAGCGCCGCACAAACACAGAAACACCGAAACGGAGATCAGGAGCTGCAGATTGGAGGGGGAAAACTCCGGCGGGGCGCTGCCGGCATGGTCTCCACCTTCTCATCGACTTCTCCACCGTCTCCATGATGAAGAGGGAGTAGTCCACCTCTGGACTATGGGTTTGTGGAACTAACTTATGTGTCGTGGGTAGATAACACGGCAGATGCTACTTTGGGGTAGCTTGAGTTGATGGGCAAGGCGACACTAGCGTCTGGGAGATTGTTTAGCATTGCAGGGACAAAAGGTTTACCCAGGTTCGGCCTCTCCATTGGAGATAAAGACCTACTTCCTGCTATCTTGTTATTGATCTCGATCTCGATAACCCGGCTACGACAACAGAGCCGGATCTCGATCTAGGTTACAAGGTTGTGGTGTTTCTCTCGGTGGTTCTCTCGCCTAAGCTTGGATCGTAAAGTTCCTCTCAACTAGGGCTCAGGAACCGGCTTATATAGACTACCGGGTCTCCTGGCACTTTACAATACGAACCCGGGCTCTACCCAGACTCGGAATCCTATTCTAGCTCTTCTAGCCTTCGTATCCTCCAAGTCACGAACCGCCTCTGGTCTTCTAGAAACTTCCCTTCCTGAACCGGGTTACCGCCAAAGCCTCTGGCCCAGCAACATAACCCGGCCCATGCTGATGGTTAGCTGGCCTGGCCGGGCCTCCTGCCTGGCGGGTCATGCTTCCCTCTTCATGGGCCTACCGGGTTATCATCCCCCCATCAGTAGCCCCAGATTAACCTGGTTGCCAGGTTGGCATGCTCGGCTTCTTATTCTTGAATATTACTTCTTTGAACAGAGCTGATATCCTGGCAGCCGGGTTAATCACCTGAAACATAAGACAACAGATAACAATCTAACATTAAACATGCCTCTTTTCTCCTTTACTTGGCCAGTTTCTTTGGCGGTTCACGCCGTAACCCGGTTCCCTTGCCGGGTTCCGACGCCGGGTTTCACTTTCAGCACTTAGCGAAAACTATCTCCCAACTATAACTCCATCCTTATCCATCTTAACGATCTTATCATTTAATACTCCGTAATTATCTCATTCTGTTTGTCGTTGACTTTTAGTCAAAGATCCTTATCTCTCACTTTTTACCACAACACCCTAGGGTTTTCACTGCGCCTATAAATAGAAGGCCAGAGACACCACGGTCATTTTTCCCCACCGAGTTCATCTTCTTCCTCACGCGCGCACTGTAGCAGCTGCGGATCCAATCTCAAATCGAGCTTTCAATCTCCTGCAAGAAGATCTACAGGTACGTTTATCCCATCATCCGTGCTCCGCACTTGATTTCAACTTGAATCTGTCCAGATTTGCTTCGCATTTCCCTCTCGTATCTACATCTAGAACTAGGGTTTCACACCTCCATTGTTGCGCTCAGAAACCTCAAAGCTTCTCAGCCATGGTGAAGGACAAAACCAAGGCCGGAGCTCCCCGGCGGCGAAGAAGCTCGCGAAGAAGCCCCACACGCCCACGCCGGTGCATCTGGCTCCGCCGCCCCGCTGCTACTCAGGTCAACTGGACCAAATCCACAGTGACGACCTTGATGCTGCAGGAATATGTGAATTGCGGCGAGCTCCCTCCAAAGGATGAGATCCAATGGCGTGCTGCTGGAGAAGAAATCCGCCCCAGCCCCAAGGAAGGTGAAGTGGTGGTTTTCCTCGACCACGTTCAGCGCGGCCTTCGCCCCCCGGGTTCCCTGTTTTTTCGCCGGGTCTTGAAGTACTACGGCCTTAGGCCTCAAGACATCGCGCCCAACTCCATGCTGAACATCAGTAACTATGTGGTGTTCTGCGAAGATTATTTGCAAATGGCTCCAAGCCTCGAGCTGTTCCTCGAGTTCTTCTACTGCAACCCCTCCGCAAGGATCAAGTACTTCCATATGGGGGAGTTGCAATCCAGCGCCGAAGGGATGCGATTTCCCGGCTCTCCTTCTAGCCAGCCACCCCAAGGGGTGGCAAAACACATATTTTACTGCCAAGACACCTCTCCAGAATCTGACGATGCCCGTTACCCGGCTTTCCGAAACTCGGGTTTAACATATGACGCCAAGATGAACAGTTATGCGATGACGCCGAGCGGGTCAAGCTCGAGCCCATTCTTCGCCGGGCCAGAGCTTTGCTCGCCCATGGTCTCAAGGGCACAGATCTGGTCAAGTGCTGGATCGGTTGGTTCATCCAGCCACTCAGCATCAGGACCCGGCTAATTTGCCAGTACACTGGTGAAACCACAGACAATATGCGTTACTCAGAGATGACGCTCACTGATGATCAGCTTGTGAAGAATGCCAAGAGACTACTTGGCGAGAAGAAAGACGCCATTGCACTGAACGGGCTCGCCCCATTTAGTGCCAAGAACAAACCCCCCACGGTAAAGCTAACACTCAATCCATCTTGTTTACTTTAACCCGGCAAACTCATCCATAGACTGTTATTTATTGTGACTGCTTTTTCTCAGGACTCCAAATGGTGGAGCGTGGATTTTACCCCAACATCCTCTCCTGACGGAGAGGACACAGAAAGTGAAGACGACGAAGAAGAAGAAGAAGGTGAGCTTGACTCCGTAGGCCGGCTCTTCCTCCAGTTGATTAACAACGAAGTCCCCACAAGGACACCTCTACTGACAACCCGGCAAATTTTATTCCAGGCCCCACTGACCCGGCTTCTGACGTAGCGCCGGGTCCCCAAGTTACTGCAGCTCCAACTCAGAAGAGGACCCGGGCCACCATTGCCAAGGTACCACATTCTCTTTCTCAATCTTCATGATGAACTCATCTTAAACTTAAGCAAATCACAGGAAAAGGAGGCTGAGAAGGAGGCTGAGCGAACAAGAGACGCCGAACCCGGTCTTCTACAAGCAAGCTTCCCTGAGCCCAGGTATCCCTCAACGCTCTTTATCAAGCTGGGCCAAATCCATCCAGAAGACGCCCAGCAAACAGTTCCCTTTAGCTGGCAAGATCCGGGTTCCTAAACCATCTCGTTTGTCAGATTCTTCCTCGGATGGTGTTAGCACACCCGAGGATTTCCAGATCAACGCCGGGTTAGAAATACTTCTCATATCTTTTCCATACCTTTATACTTCACTGTCCCATTCTTATTTAACTAAGACATTATTTTGTTCCAGTGCCAGGGCTTTTATGGAAGAAGACCCGGAATCTCCTCCCGCGGCATCCCCTCCTCCAGCAACCACAGAGCCTTCTCCTATGGAGGCACATATAAGGAACCAGAGGACAAGGACGAGCCAAGGGAGCAAGCAACCCCCGCGGCTTCTCCAAAAAATGTTGTTGACCCGGTCCAGAATCCTCCCAGCTGCTCACTCGCCCGGGTTAGGCTCTGGGACGAAAGAAGATGAAGTGCAGGTTACTGGGACCCGGCACGTTCCAGTACAAAGTGCTCCTGAGACTCTGGCCAAGGTGCCAGCCCCAGATGCTGACCCGGCAACTCCTGCCAAGAACAAGAACCCGGCTTCCTCCTCAAACTCACCGGCTCTGGACACCATGTCTGTTCCAGCACTTTGCGACGAATATTTTTCTCGCCTAGCTCAACACAAGACCCTGGAGACAGAACTGGTCGCCCTGATCCAAAAACGATATCAGGTACCCATTTTACTTCTTGCCTATATATTTTCTTGCATAACTATACCCTGAGTAGCCCCCAAGCTCTAAGTTCATCACTTGTGATGAGCTTGGTGCTTTAATATGCATTCCTTAGGTAAAAACTTCAAACCTGTAGCCCCCAAGTGCCGGGTTGTCTGTTTACAGCAACCTGGGACTAAAAAACTTCCATCATTTAAAACTTGCCCATTTTCACATCGAAACTTTGAACACTGTAGCCCCCAAGTGCCGGGTTGTGTGCCTGCAGCAACCTGGGACTTCTTTATTACGTTGAACAATTGAACTTCAAACTGAGTAGCCCCCAAGTGCCGGGTTAGCTGTCCACAGCTACCTGGGACTTACAGTTAGCAAATTTTCAACTTTTTGCGCATGTAGCCCCCAAGTGCCGGGTTGCACGCCTGCGGCGACCTGGGACTAACATTTTTTGCATCTTAACAGGAAGACCATGCCAAGGCCCAGGCTGAGATCACCCGGCTCACTGACGCTGCCAAACTGAATCTGAGACCCGGGCTATCACTCAGCTCAACTCCAGGCCTTGGAAGAAAAGATTACTGCCTGACGCAAGAAAACTCCGATCTGAAGAAGGACATGCAGGAGAACGAGGAGAACTTCCAGGAGCAACAGGAGACCCTGCAGAAGCAGCTGGATGAAACCAACAACGAGCTGACCCGGCTAAAAAGAATGATCACCTCAATGGTTGAATCTTTAGTGGGTAAGCACTACTCCTTGAATTTCAACCTAAACTGATCAAACAGACCCGGTTTTTGAAATTTCACTGCTACACTTTTTCTTACACAGGCCCTCGTGATGGTAACCTCCGCAAAACCGCTGCAGAGAAGATCAAATGCATGTACACGCTGACCCGTCAGCTGTACTTTGGCAGCTGCGAGGTCATCAAAGCCGCTAGGCTCTGGGAAACCCGCCAAGCAAGTACACTGAAGTCCTTGGGCATCTGTCAACAATGCCGCAATGGATCCATCTGCTCAAGAGATCAGCTTGCAGGGCCGGGGTGATGCGAGGTCTTGCCTTGGCAAAGGCCTACCATCCCCAGCTAAACCCGGCTCCACTGAAGAAGGGCTTTCCTCAGTTTGACACTGATGGCAAGGAGTTTGATAAGAAGTGCTATGCCCGGGTTGTGAAGCAAACCCGGCATGTTGCCACTGTTATTGCCAGCAAGATGAAGCTCACCACCTTACAGCTTGGATATAATGAGAATGATGAAGAGATCATGGATGACGAGCCACAACGCGTCGATCTCCTCCAAAGCTATAAGGATTCATTGACCCGGCAAAGAATGCTCCTGGTACCTCCACTGCTCCCAGCTCCTCTACGCCAGTTATTCCTCCTCCGTCACGGGCGATAGCTGAAGAAGATGATGAAAACTTCTTCCAGCCACTTCGAAAAATCACCCGGCGCAAGACCAAGGCCAAAGAAACCGAAGACCAAGGAGCCAGAGGCTAACCCGGCGGCCGCCGAAGAAGAAGAAGACCCGGCAAAGACCGTCGAAGATCAACCAACCGGCTCTCCTCCCCGTGACCCGGCTCCTGAAGCCAAAGCGTGAAAACTTACGCAGATGCTGTTATCTCTGCAAGAAAACAATCTTATTCGGCCCTTTGGGCGCTTATTGTAATAACTTTTGCACTGTTTGCACTATGCCTGTGATGGTGCGCCTATGCACCTGATGAAACTTTTTATGTTACTCTCAAACTTTTGCTATGAAATATGCCTCTTCTGTGGTTTTGATGACCCTTTTGATTTCTTTAACTGTGAGCCGGCTTTCGCATGGATACCCTGTCGCTACTTCTCTGAGAAAAACAGGGTCGAACCAAGTCCCAATGGGCTTCATGGTTGATTGAATTTCCAGGTGAGCAATCAGGCCATAAAATTGCGAGTCACATCAGCTCAACAGCAAGATAACCAAGAATAAACTAGTGGCATAAAGCCGGGTCTTGGGATTGCAGCTGCAAACTATTGTAGTAGGAGCCCCCAAGACCTGGATCAATGTTTATAAAGTAATGGCTTAACTATGCAACATTACCCCATTGATCCTCATACTGGTGGGACACGCTCTCTGGGCGTCCTCAAAGATAACTATGCACTTATTCTTATGACAAAAACATAAACAAATAAAACATAAACTTCTCCTTCATACCTCTGAATCCAAAGTTATGGATACTGTAACGAAAACTGCACAGCCGGGTCACGAAACATCGAGACCCGGATGACCGTGAAAAGCCGGGTCTTGGGCGAGCCCCCAAGGCCAAACTTAACCATAGAGCTATGCAACACTACTATCAAACATCAAAAAAGAACAAAAAGGACACAAATTTCTGTTCAACCTTCACTTTATTGATAGAAAAGGTTAGGTCAGCAAGCCGCCTCATTAAAAACCTTCCAGTCCCCTTAGGTACCCTGGTAAGGAAAAGAGCGCGTCTGAAACCTGCTGCCTGTTACATCGTGTTTTACATCTCATATCTCTTTCTCATGCTAAGTATAATATGGGCGCAGCTGCGCAATATTCCATGGCCTCTCACGCTCTTCCAATGAAAAGGTAGAGTGCGATGTGTCATTAACAGACTCGGACTTTTCTCTTGCATCCACCAAATAATATGAACCATTGTTCAATTTCTTGCTTATGATGAAGGGCCCTTCCCAAGGGGGAGATAGCTTGTGCATCCCTTCTCTGGATTGCACCCATCGTAGCACTAAATCTCCCTCCTGGAAAGTGCGAGTTTTAACCCGGCGACTATGATACCGCCTCAAATCTTGCTGATATACTGCTGATCTCTCCAGTGCTTGTTCTCTATGCTCCTCAAGCAGGTCCACAGCATCCTGCCGGGTCTGCTCATTTTCTGTTTCAACATAAGCCGCCACGCGAGGCGAGTCATGAATTATATCACTTGGCAAAACTGCCTCTGCCCCATACACCATAAAGAAAGGGGTCATCTTTGTGGATCTGTTTGGTGTTGTGTTGATTCCCCAAACTACTGATGGCAACTCCTCAACCCACGCTCCAGCAGCTCTGAGACACGGAACCCGGAGACGTGGTTTCAAACCTCGAAGCAACTCCTGATTTGCTCGTTCTACTTGTCCATTGGCCTGTGGATGAGCAACTGAAGCAACGTCTAAACGTATACCCTGATTTCCACAAAACTTTGCCATCTCACCAAGGGACATGTTAGTACCATTATCTGTGATGATACTATGAGGATACCCAAACCTGTGTATGATCTGCTTCAAAAACTTGAGCTGTAGCTGCTTCACAATTAGTAACAGGCATCACCTCAACCCACTTTGTAAACTTATCAATGGCAACCAAGAGGTGGGTTTTCTTGCAAGGAGACATGCTAAAAGGACCCACCATATCAAGCCCCCAAACTGCAAAGGGCCAAGTCAAGGGTATTGTTCGCAACTCCTGAGCCGGCACATGAATTTGCCTGCATATCTTTGGCAACCATCACATCTACTCACCAAGCGCTCTGCATCTGCCTGAGCTGTGAGCCAGAAGAAGCCGTGTCTGAAAGCTTTTGCTACTAAAGACCTTGTTGAAGCATGATGACCACAATCTCCCTCGTGAATCTCTTTCAAAATTTGCCGGCCCTCCTTTCCAGACACACATCTCTGAAATACTCCAGAAACACTTCTCTTATATAACTCGCCATCAATAACTACGTATGCCTTAGCCGGCGCACAATTTGCCGGGATATAACTTCCTGCTCTGGCAGCTCTCCACGCAAAAGATACGCCAAATAAGGTTCTGTCCACTCTGGAATTTCATGAGTTGCTGCTACCAATTGCGAATCCGGGTCTTCCTGACCCGCCATTCCTCTACGCCCTGAGGCTTAACTGATGGAGTCCATAGCTCGTCCAAGAAAACGTTAGGTGGAACCGGCTCTCTGCGTGAGCCGAGTCTTGACAAAGCATCTGCAGCATCATTTTTCCTGCGGTCAATATGATCCACCTGATAGCCTGAGAAAAACCCGGCTACCCTGTCCACCTCTCTCCTGTAAGCCGCCATTGTGCATCTTTTCTATCCCATGTTCCTGAAACTTGCTGTGCCACTAGATCTGAATCCCCATAACAATTAATATGCTTGATGCTCATCTCCTTTGCCATACGCAAACCATGTAACAAAGCCTCATATTCCGCCACATTGTTAGAGCAATCAAAGTGAATTTGCAAAACATAGCTCAGCTTATCACCCTTGGGAGAAGTTAACACAACTCCAGCTCCTGAACCTTGTGCTGCTTAGACCCGTCAAAGTGCATAACCCAAGGTTTGAGACCCGGCGCAAGAGGTGGTGCACTCAACTGTGTCCAATCATTAAGAAATCCGCCAATGCCTGCGATTTGATAGCTGTACGAGGCACATAGTCAATGTGGTAAGGCCCCATCTCTATTGCCCACTTGGCAATTCTTCCTGTAGCTTCTGAATTCCTGATAATATCTGCTAAGGGTATTGAACTCACCACTGTGATTGGATGCTCCTGAAAATATGGCTTCAACTTTCTGCTTGCCATGAAAACACCAAATACTAGCTTCTGCCAATGCGGATAGCGCTGCTTTGCTTCTGATAACACCTCACTAACATAATAAACCGGCCTCTGAACCGGGTTTTCCTTGCCTTCCTCCTTACGCTCGACCACCACCACAGCACTCACAGCTTGAGGCCCGGCAGCGACGTATAACAGCATGGGTTCCTTGGGACCCGGGGCCGCCAGAACTGGCGCTTTTGATAATTGTTTCTTCAGAGCTTCAAATGCCTCGTCTGCTTCCTGATTCCACACAAAATTGTCTGTTTTCTTCAGTAACTTGTATAAAGGTATTGCTTTTTCTCCGAGCCGGGATATAAACCGGCTAGCGCAGCCACACATCCTGTCAACTTCTGAACATCTGCCAATTCCTCAGGTTTTTTCAAACTTTGGATGGCTCTGATTTTTTCCGGGTTTGCCTCAATTCCACGCTCTGACACAATGAAACCGAGCAATTTTCCCCTGGAACTCCAAACACGCACTTTGTAGGATTGAGCTTCATCTTGTACTTCCTCAAATTTTTGAATGTTTCTGTAAGGTCGCTGATAAATGACCCGGCTTTTTCTGACTTGATCACCACATCATCCACATAAGCATGCACATTGCGCCCAATCTGATCATGAAAACAATTTTGAATGCACCTCTGATAAGTTGCTCCTGCGTTCTTCAACCCAAAAGTCATGGTTTGTAGCAAAAAGCACCAAAGGGGTGATGAACGATGTCTTTTCCCAATCCTGCCTGTTAAGCTTGATCTGATGATAACCTGAATATGCGTCCAGAAAACACAAGAGCTCGCTGCCTGCCACTGCGTCAACAATTTGGTCGATGCGCGGCAGTGCGAACGGGTCTTTTGGACAATGTTTGTTGAGACTTGTAAAATCAATACACATCCTCCACTCGTTATTTTTCTTCAGAACCAAAACCGGGTTAGCCAACCACTCTGGGTGGAAAACCTCCATGATAAAGCCGGCTTCCAATAACCGGGCTATCTCCTCTCCTATAGCTTTTCTTCTCTCTGCGTTCATTTTTCTCAAACCTTGTTTCACCGGCCTTGCCTTTGGATCAACATGTAAACGGTGCTCAGCGAGTTCAGTCGGAATGCCTGGCATGTCACTAGGTGTCCACGCAAAAACATCCCGATTCTCACGGATGAACTCGATGAGCGCGCTTTCCTATTTATCAGTTAGGCTGGTCCCTATGGCGAACTGCTTGGAGGAATCCCCAGGCACAAAATCCACCATCTTAGTATCCTTTGCTGCTTTAAACTTTGCCCTGTCATCTTCTGTTGTTGGTTTTTTGAGCGCCTTGTTATCCTGCGGGTCAAGATTAGACCTGTAAGCTTTCAACTCCTCTCTAGCACAAGTTCGCTCTGCCAGGGCTGCATCTCCCTCGTCACATTCTGCTGCAATTTCTCTGTTACCATGAACAGTGATGATCCCCTTGGGACCCGGCATCTTCAACTGCAAGTATACATAACACGGCCTCGCCATGAACTTGGCAAAGGCCGGCCTTCCAAACAACGCATGATAAGGACTTGGAAATTTCACCACCTCAAAGGTGAGCCACTCTGATCTGAAGTTATGGATAGACTCGCCAAAAGCAACCTCTAATGAAATTTTTCCCTCAGGTGTAGCAGACTTCCCAGGAACTATACCATGAAATATTGTTGATGTTTTCTGCAACTGTGACTCCTTCAGACCCATACGCATAAATGTTTCCCATACAAGATGTTAATGCTACTGCCACCGTCCATCAAAACCTTCTTTAACTCAAAGCCATGAACTTGAGGAGCCACAACTAACGCAAGCAGACCCGGGTGCTCCACCACATCCGGGTGATCTGCTCTGCTCCAAGTAATAGTATGCTCTGACCATCTCAAATACCTTGGTACCCCTACAGCCACTGAATTAACTGCCCTTTTGACTATCTTTCTTTCTCTCTTGGTCGTGCCACTGGTATATATATGATATTGGCCAAGTTGCCTCGGCTGGTTCGAGAATCCACCCTGATTGCCTGTGTTTTGGCCGGGTCCTGTATTTCCAGTTGGTACCGCGTTTGCTCCAGTTAGAGGTCCCGCAGCCGGGTTAGCACTCGGGCCGGGTCCTCCACTCCTGTTTGCTCCTTGCAGAGCTCTTGAATCTCATTGTTTTTCCACCTGTTCAAATCCACACACTGGGCCAATGAATGATTGGCAGGTCTGCCGTTCTTGCTATGACGAGGACACGGCATCCTGAAGGCCTCTTCAGTGCTCATTGGGCGTGTTCCTTGATAACTATTTCCACCACCATAACTCCCATTATTTCCCTGATAACCTCTGTTTTCCTGATAACCTCTGTTTTCCTGATAATTCCCATCCATCCTTTGCCTCTGAAACCCGGCATTTGCATTTGCAACTAGCTCTGAGTTTCCTTCCTGA
This sequence comes from Poa pratensis, assembly GCA_947311845.1. Lineage (NCBI taxonomy): Eukaryota > Viridiplantae > Streptophyta > Magnoliopsida > Poales > Poaceae > Poa > Poa pratensis. Next base: position 60,821,327 of record CAMZMU010000034.1, on the reverse strand, counting down.
TGCCCACGCTTGTGCTGGTTCTGATTGCTGTTGTTATTGTTTCCCGGGCCATTGTTCTTTCCTCCATTGTTCGCAGCACCTTTCCCTTTTTCTTCCTCACTATCATCCTGGGTTTTGTCCGTGGCTGCATGTCTGTTGCACGCATCCATCAACTCTGCCATAGTAACGGGCTTAACCCGGTGTCCTTCCTTCATGCGACCCAGCTTCTGCACCAAGGGAGCGTACTTGCAAGTTTTCTCCATCGATGAAATTGCATCCTTGGGCTCGATACCTGATGAAGAGTGCAGGATCTCCGTGACCCGGCCCATCCAGTGACGAGCTGACTCGCCCTTCCTCTGTACGCAACGATCAAGATCTTCAATGGAAAATAAACGCTTGCACGTGCCCTGAAAGTGCTTGATGAAAATTGTTTTCAGCTCATCCCAAGAATTGATAGATTTTCTGGCAGATTCTTGAACCACAACTTTGCTGCACCATCACTCATCATCAAATACATATACTTTGCACAAACGTTCTCTGTGGCATTGCGTATACACATCGCCATCTCATAACTGCTCAACCAACTCGCCGGGTCTGTGCTCGGCTCATAATTGGCAATCTTGCTTGGCTCCTTGAACTTCTCAGGGAAAGGCTCTGCTCTAATGGCATCTGAAAGACACTTGGGACCCGCCAAAGTGGAAGAACTTGCTAAAAGATTAATGTTACCCGGCGAGCTTGCAGATGCTGCTGGCACGGGACCCGGTCCTCCTTGTGGTGCTCCAGCTGCTGGTACTGCCGGGTTTGCATTAGCTGCACTCCTTCCTGCCCGCGATCTATTGACTATCTGCTGAGCCACAGAAATTGCAGGGGCGGGTTGATACTGCTGATTATTCTGGTTTTGGTTCTGCTGGGGCGGGTTTTGCTGCTGTGCCGCGGCAAACCCGGCCAATGGCGGGTTTCCCCCATGGCGACTCTTGCTACGATATGTTGTAGAGTGAAGCGCACTTTTCTCTTTTGAATACTGAACTTGCTGAGCAACCGCAGTGCGTAACATGTCAATGGCACGCCGAGCTTCAACCTCTGCTGGCGAGTCTCCTAATGGAATACGATCTAGTGCCAAAGTTGCGGCGTATACGTTATCTGCTGGATTGGAATAGTGACCCGCCGGCGTATGAAACCTTGGTGTCCTGGGCGGCAGACCCGGATTTCCCCTGGCTCCCCCAGCGAGAAGACCCGGCGCCGCTGCAACTGCAACCCAGCTGCTCCTGTTCCTCTGTCTGGTTCTATATTTGCTCTAACAACTGGAGCCACCTGGGTTACACCAACTGGTTGATCTTCTGGGGTCCTAAACAATACTGCTGGGTTTATAGCGTTTTCTCCAGGGGCCAGCCGGCTCTGGTGCCTCCTCCGTGTGCCCTGGTCATCTCATTGAGACGATTTTCCTCATCCTCTAATTGCTTTCGCCTAATCTCCATATCTTCTTTTTCTGCCATTGTGTCTCTGCGTACCTGCTCCAAGGCCCGGCGTGCAGTATCCAATTCTATAGCTCTTGCTGCTGCGTTCTCTGGAGTAACAATCCTCGTAAGTGCGGTTGGATCTAGACCAGGCCATTGTTAAACATGGCCCGGGTCCCAGTTGCATTGTTTCTTTCCTCACCCTGAGCTCGGTTATTGAGAAAACCGAAGCTATTCCTGTAACGCGCCGTGTTTTCACTTTCCTCTGACACCGAAGCCGGGTCTCCATCAACCCTTTGGCCCGCCAGCTCCAACACTGGTGGCAATTGTTGCTGCTGCTGACCCGGGGTAAAAGCTGGTGGCACAACCGTTGACGGTGATGCCCCCCGTTGATCGAAGGAGCAGTGTAAACCGCCACCCTCCTAACCGGGCTTGGAACGGACTCTTGCTCCTCTTCGTCCTCTTCTTCTACTCCATATCCGAACCGGCCTTCGAACAAGGGCAGGATCGATTCTGAATCTGCATAGTCCCCCACATCACCCGGGACTGGAGCCGGGTTTCCCGATCTCTCCTCGTGCACGTCCAGGGGCAGCTCTCTTCAGCCGTACCAACTGATTCTTCTCCATCAGATTGAACAATTGTGGCAGCTCCTGACACAGATTCATAGTCTCCATCACTAGCAGATCTAGTTGCAATCATACCAACAAAAACGTTAAACTTGCCAATTGGAATAACATCACCTGATTCAAGTAGATCTGATTCCGGCCCCCAGCCAAAATCATCAACGATGGGCTCTCCTTGTGAATTGAGGGTGATCTCGCCGAAAACATAGTTCTCTACTCCTTGCTTTGCTTCTCCCATGATGGTGACACCTTTGGACGCGTTTCCCACAGACGGCGCCAACTGTCGTGAGGTAGATAACACGGCAGATACTACTTTGGGGTAGCTTGAGTTGATGGGCAAGGCGACACTAGCGTCTGGGAGATTGTTTAGCATTGCAGGGACAAAAGGTTTACCCAGGTTCGGCCTCTCCATTGGAGATAAAGACCTACTTCCTGCTATCTTGTTATTGATCTCGATCTCGATAACCCGGCTACGACAACAGAGCCGGATCTCGATCTAGGTTACAAGGTGTGGTGTTTCTCTCTCGGTGGTTCTCTCGCCTAAGCTTGGATCGTAAAGTTCTCTCTCAACTAGGGCTCAGAAACCGGCTTATATAGACTACCGGGTCTCCTGGCACTTGACAATACGAACCCGGGCTCTACCCAGACTCGGAATCCTATTCCAGCTCTTCTAGCCTTCGTATCCTCCAAGTCACGAACCGCCTCTGGTCTTCTAGAAACTTCCCTTCCTGAACCGGGTTACCGCCAAAGCCTCTGGCCCAGCAACATAACCCGGCCCATGCTGATGGTTAGCTGGCCTGGCCGGGCCTCCTGCCTGGCGGGCCATGCTTCCCTCTTCATGGGCCTACCGGGTTATCATCCCCCCATCATTATGTATCTCTCCTCTCTTGAGCTTCAATAATTAGTACCGTATGAGCTGCTGAACATGATTACGGTCATCGTTGTAATACCTTTGTGGTGGATCTTTATGAGTTAATATATGTTTGAGATTGCAATGTTTGTTTCAGTTATGAGTATAGATGCATATTATGTACCCCGTTCTTGTCTACTTGTTTTGATCAAGCATGTTTATGAGAGCGTGTGTGGGGGAACGTGTGCATTAGTTAGAGTAACGGGGGTGGCTTGTGCAGTGAACGTGAGAGAAAGTTCTGCGATCCACTTTGGTATCTTTACCTTACTTTGTTGCCTCACTAGGGATAAACTAAAATACCATGCTACCGGGGATGTGGGCGTGACCATTGCCACTACTCCATGACTAGATCTAGCATGTTCTTATTTTCACTTCATGTCATGATACTTATTGCTATACTCTAAGTTATCTTAATTACTAAGGTGTTATGATTTAGTTCGCATCTTGGTGGAGTATAATAGAGGTTAATAACCAAAAGATCTCTATGTTAGGACGTGATGCCCATATATCTAAGTAACTTGTTATCAAACCCTGTGTTGCAATCTCATATGTTAACTGTGTGTGTTCCATTGTCTACCACTTTATAAAGAGAGAGTGCATTTGTGAAACCATGAACCCCAGTCCATTTTTAATCATAAGAAACACCTTTCCAACACCATATACCACTTTTCTATTTTCAGCCATCATTAAATCCGAAAATACAAAAATATTTTTCATCTTGCATACATCATTTAAAAACCCAAAAATATCATTTACCATTGCATCCACCATCATTGCATATTTATTTCCTGTTTGCATTGCATAACTATCCTGATATCATTCTTACACCTTGTGCTTGACAAACACAGGTGAGGTTGAGGACCAAAACATCTAACCTTGTTTTGTAGGTAACCAAAAGAAGGATAAGAAGATAAATCTACCACTTCAGATTCCCCGAGAGTTCGATATTAAACCCTCGAGTCACCCCTCGTGGGGAAAACTGTCTTCCACTTTACTATACACTCTGCACTTGGAGTCTCAACCTAAATCCCGTTATTTGTGCAGGCATCAAGACTTGCTCTTCGGGATCATCAGATGTCCTGGAGGACGGCTATCTCACCCTCGACGCGGGAGTGTGCTCGGCGAGGCCGGAGGAGGTCAAGGACGGCGGCAAACTTGCTCGGAGCACGGCGGCCGGAGAGGAAGAAGACGCAGACGGCGGTGACGATGCGGGCGACCCCGCGGCGATTCCTTGCACGAGGACGGAGAGGACGACGAGGCGGAGACGGTGGCGAGCTTCGATCTGCTTTGGGCACGCTCAATCGATAGCAGCGAGGCGCGACGGCGAGCTCGGCTTGGTTCGGCCATGGAGGAAAAAAAAGAGGGAGAGGGAGCAGGTGAAGCTAGCAGGTGGGAGGATAATGGAGGAGTGAGAGGAGCAGAGGAGCGTCGTGGCCACCTTATCCCCTCCGCAGCGGCGGGGTGTCCACAGCGCGGCGGCCACTGGCGCTATGCCGTCCCACTGGAGCTACAGGAAGAAGAAGGTAAGTTTGCAGAAAACCCCCTGCCTCTTTCTTCCTTTTCAGTTTCTTTTATTTCCTTTTTAAAACCAGTAGCAGTTTAGGGATTTAATTGAGGCACTAAAACATTTCATAAAAAATTGAAAATATTCATGTAGCCTCCCCATAACATGTAGAAGGTCCACAAAAATTGGTGTTGTAAAATAAAATGTTTGGAACCACATTGGTTCATAGGGTTTTTGAATATTCTTAGTGTTCAAAGAAGTAAAATAGGATTTCATAACTTAAATAAAATTAAGTGGTAATGATATAATATTTGAGAAGAAAGGGGTATGAGAATGAGATAGTCATCCTCTTACCTCATCCATGGAATTATTTTCATAAAGAAAATATTTGCTTGGAAAGAAATAGAGAGTTAGGTAGATAGAATAATATATTAAGATCATTTCTTTTAACTTATGATCCTAATTCAATTTGTTGAATAATTTGAGGAGTTTGTTTTAAATTTAAGTCACATACCAAATTTGTTATCGAGTGTGTTTCATTTTAGTGTTAAGCACAACTGAGGAATTATCCACAACAGCAACAATCACAACAAGATCAACATCACAACCAAGACCACACAATTCAAACCACAAGAATTAATCATACCACCATTTCCACAATGCTATCTTGGGGAAAAGTGACCACTCCTAATTATGACAAGATGATGCTTAGGAAATATCTCCACTCATAACTTAATAGTTTTCAAAAAGATTTGACAAAGGAAATATGTGGGGTAATATATTTCCCACTAGTGTTATTTTCAAATGGAGTGAAAATAAGAGTTTATGAAATGGGAGTTGTATACACCTGCAAAATATCAAGGTTGAAAAATAGATAGGAGATAACATATAGATCTCCATAATTTTGGAGTCATATAATTTTGGAAATACTTTTACTTTCCCAAATAATGGGTACTAGTTTTGGTTGTTGCTAAACCAAGTATCATTGAAATGGACTTTGTCCAAAATAAGAATGGAAAAGATATATGGGCGGACCATTGATGTCTACGCACGCTTCTATTCTTGTAGACAGTGTTGGGCCTCCAAGTGCAGAGGTTTGTAGAACAGCAGCAAGTTTCCCTTAAGTGAATCACCCAAGGTTTATCGAACTCAGGGAGGTAGAGGTCAAAGATATCCCTCTCAAGCAACCCTGCAATTAAGATACAAGAAGTCTCTTGTGTCCCCAACACACCTAATACACTTGTCAGATGTATAGGTGCACTAGTTCGGCGAAGAGATAGTGAAATGCAAGTAATATGGATGATTATAAGTGGTAATTGCAATCTGAAATAAAAATGGCAGCAAGCAAACATGAGACAAAGTGAGAGCAAACGGTGTTTCAATGCTTGGAAATAAGGCCTAGGGATCATACTTTCACTAGTGGATACTCCCAACAATAATAATATAATTGAATACATAAATATTTCCTCTTCACTATGCTACTCTGAACTATTCTCCCGTTGAATAGAAATACCAATCTACTGCGTAGTGCTACAAGAGCACACCTTAAAGTCTGAGTGAACAAACACCACAATATCATAGAACATCAAGACCATCGTGTAGGGCTGCAAAAGCACACCTTAAAGTCTGTCTTCCACATCTAGGGAACCCCAATGTCACTATGAGCGCCCCAAAATAGTACTAAACAAACACCACAATTTTATAGTGACAACCAACAAAAGAACAACTCATGATAAGTATTCCTGTAATCTTTAGCCTAAGAGTCACACACGGTGCGCACACTGTCAACTTCGCACCATGGGACAAAGGTGACTCCGGAGATTACATTAATAAAACCACTTGAGTAGCATAATTCATAAGATAATGAAGAGTAACATCTATGGATTCAACAAGATTACAAAGCTCATGATCACATAAAGATCACACCATGGGAGAGAGAGGTGAATCACATAGCTACCGGTAGATCCCTCAGCCTCGGTGAAAACTACTCACACATGGTCATGGTGAGCACACTTGATGGAGAGGTTGATGAAGAGGTGCAGCCCGGAGTGGAGGCGGCGGCCCGCAGCAGCCACGGCGCGGCGGCGGCCCTTGGCCCCCCTTCTTCCTTGGTGATGGTGCAGCAATGGAGGAGCTCCTCCCCCTCCTAGGCGGCTGCCAAGAGGAGGAAAATTCGTGGCTTTTGGTGGCTTGCTTGGAAAATAGGGTTTCCCTTCATTATATAGAGGTGGAGATGCAATCTAGGCCATGGGATGGATGCCCCTTTGATCCAAGGGCTCTTGGGCACCTCTAGAAGCTTCCTAGGAACCCCTCTCAGCCCTAATGAGGCTCCAATTCGTGTCTTGGCCGAATCCATCAAATTTGGTAAGAGTTGGAGTCAATAAAGTCACAATCTTTCAGATTCTCATCATCCCATGTAGGGCTGCAGTAAATCAGGAATATCTCGGCCGTCCGGACTCGGAATTGGGCGAATTTTAAGTCTAGATCGATTCTCGGAAAATTCTCTGCAACTTTGTCTTCTGTCAGGTTTCCGTTTGACGTCGGCTTCGGGCCCAAACATGACCATCTTCGAAAAACGTTTCCAGACAGATTTCAGGAAAGTCCCAATTCGACTCCAATATGGTTTCCTTTTTTATTTTTGATAAGTCTACACAACAAATAGGAAAACAAGAAGATTTTGCACTTTGGCAACTATTAGTAGGTTAATCCAATAAAAGTCATAATACGATATAAAGTGTATATAAAACATGTGCCAATTGACATAAAACATGCATGAAACATCAAAAATTATAGATACGTTTGAGACGTATCAAGCATCCCCAACTTAGTTTACCTACTCGTCCTCGAGTAGGTAAATGATAAAACAAAATAATTTTTGAAGTGACATGCTACCATCATAAACTTGATCAAATATTGTAAGGCACATGTTATGAATGAAGCGATGAAGTTGTTGCTACATAGAGTCAAATGATTCATTCTTCAAAGGAGTAGCAATATACAAGATAGATTATAAAGTGATATCAAAATATTACTGCAAGGATGTTCAATGATAATTCACAAAGTGTAACATAGAAGAAAGTACCATGGACCAAATATATGCATAATGAAAAGTAAAAACATCCTATAATGGTCATAGAGTACTCTTATGAAATCTGAATATAAAAGGTGGACACTTTGGAAAGATAGATAAATAAGTAGAGGTAAAACATGAATAAGTTTCATCTAGCTTCTTGTGAGGACCCCGGATTAACTATCCGAGATACTCGTTATGTTTCCTGCAACAATCACATGATCAGTCTGTTGTTGCACATAACTCGAATTGGCATCACAGAACACCCCTAAATATCGAATAAATTTACTTACTTGATTGAAGTCATAACTTCAACAGGTACTTGCAGCGTAAATCACCAAACAACGTGGAGCCCAAGTCACTTGCCAACCCTACAGGCAGCTGACTGGGAAGCGCCCTAGTTTGCATTGACGTCATCGATCTCTCGGTCTTCAGCATACTTCTTCTTGAACTCTGGACATGGGAATATCCAGGGACACAGCCATGAGTACATTTAAGTACTCGCAAACTACCCCCGACATGAGCATGCAACAGCACCCTTTTAATTTTCAAACTTTTATTTATTTTAAAACATCTCTATATCTTTATTGAAAAGAAAAGAAGGCTTTGAGAACTTTTTCCCATAAATCTATCTTTGTAAGAATTTTCTTTTAAAACTTTTTCCCGAAAATACATCTTTGTTGAAAAAGGTAAGAAGTCTCTTTAATAAACATTTTCCCCGGAAAACTACCAATTGTTTATTTCTCCAAAACTCCTCCTTTTCCGACCAAAACCATTCCTGGTCAAATCATTTTTCCAACAACCTTTTACCAACCCTTTGGTATAGTTGCATAAAACATTTTCCCCTTTTAAGACACAAAACTTTGCACTTCTCGACCAAAGCCCCTCAGGGTACTCTTCTTTTCCAGTAACCTCATACCGACTCATCGGTATAGCTGCACAAATACAACATCTCCATTTTCCTTTTAAATCTTAAACATTTCCAAAACTTGCACATGGTCAGAGGACAGCCTCCCAACTGTCCATATCCGAGGACTCGGCTATTCGAATAGTTTTACCCTCTGCAGAGGTAGCACGCTTTTCCCACACCCATCCGGTAACTCATCGTGTCAGCCACGTCCCGCCATACAAGGTGTATGCGAAGTTGAGCCACCGACCCTAGCCTCTCCTTTGCTCATGCTAGTATAGGACCCTACCCATATGATAATTCCCACCGACACTCAGTCCGGTCCCCGTCGGCAACCCCAAGTGTGAGGACTCATATGTTTTTCCCGGCGACCACATTTATGAAGTCTTCCATCCTCCTCCTTATCTTTCCATAGAGTTTGAGCGAGGACCCAGGTCAGGGGAGTTCACAAACCATCCCCTCACGCATAACGGAGTCATCTCTGTCGATGAGGTATCCCATACTAATAAGAGCAAATTATATGACTAAGCCCCGTTCCCATATGGGGGTAAATGTGGTCGCACAAATTATCGGCTGGTCGTCATAGTACAAAGACACAATGTGCATTTTTCATAAACATCACCATTCTCCATTTCTCCACTTCAACACCGACATCTCGGTATTCCACAACCTCTCAAGTATTTTCAAAGGAGTTTTGAGTAAACAATATTTTTCCCATCCTATAGTTTGGAAAAGAAATTCCCTCTAATATCTCCATATAGGGTGTCAAAATAATATACTTGTATTTTGGAAAAGGGTTTTCAAAATCATATCTTTTGTGGCAAACACCACATAAATCACTTATGCTCTTTATAAGTAAAACATGTGAATCAAAATAGATGTATGTAGATGCAAGCTCAGAGAATAGCTTGCCTGATTTCATCATGATGTGCCTGGACTTCTCCTCATTGATCAAAGAAATAAACTCTCATCTTTCTCCGATAAATCCTTTCCAAATACCATCCCGGTAGCGTTTATATCTAACGTCGCAACATGAAAATAAAACAACACGCCATAAGCAAACCAAACCACGAGTGGTATACAAACAAGGAACAAACCACAACATAGCACTATTTTAATCAAGCAACAAACTAAGATCTACATTTACAAGGGCATTATACTAATCAGGAGTATAACACCATACACATGCCAAAACAAGAGGGCACAAGGACATCCTCAACTAGAGGTAATTAACAACCATTTTCCTAATCAGGAAATACTTCAGACAAAAGTTAAACTACCAATTAATCATGGTAATTCCAAAATATCTCACCAAGTTAAGGTGGAGACATTCACAAGACACTCAAGCTAGTACTCAACTCAAAGACCATCAAGTTCATCAAGCAATGCAAACATGCTACTCACACCAACATGTCTAACAAATACCACTAACAGTAATAACATATTATACATGATAAACAATGATAACATGCAAGCAACAGAACCACAACAATCATTAACTAGCAAGGCATACATTTAAATCACACACAAAATTCTCACATTAAAATAAATAAGCATAGCAATTCTTAATTACTAGAGGAAAAAAATTATATAGGGAATAAAAATCTAACAAATACATGATTCACAAATAGTTCTCCTAATATGCTAATAAAAATAGGGGAACATGTCACAACAGTAGATTACCACCCTGCACATGCTAGGAAACATTTTTATAACAATAAAGTTATAACACAACAATTAATAAATGTCTAATAAAAAAATAGGCAGAAAAGACCTAAACCTTATAATTAGCACCACAGTCATTCAGTGACTCCTAAATTCAAACCAAGCTAGGGATATGTTCTCCTATACATATAGAAGACAATCCAATTGGATTTACTCCAAAATTCACCTCACAAAAATCTACAAAAATCACCAAAGAGCTACTGGTGTGTTTTTAAGAATGAATAAAACTTCTGTTTTAGGTTTCATCTGCATGCAAGGCCAACAGATCTGGAAAGGTAGCATCTCAACCTATCCAGAGAATTTTAGTTTGCAAATTTTGGAGTTATAAAACTCTAGATATTTAATATTTAGTGAAAAAGATACTTTTTACAAGATTAAATCTAGACATCATTTAAAATTACATTTTTGCAAACAGCCAGTTCTAGATGTTCAACAAAACACACAGGAACACTAAAATATTATACCAAAATTATTGCACACATAGATCCACCGCAAAAGAATTAAAACTACATTGCAATTTAACAGGAAATTCAAACAGAAAATAGATCTACTAAAAAAAAAGGTAACGGGCCAGATCAGGAGCTGGGCCAAGCAGCACCGTGCTGGGCCGGCCCGCTGCGCTGGCGAAGGGGTACGCAGGCCGTCGTCTTCCTCTGCCTCAGGAGGACAAGAGCCGAAGCTCGGCCATGGTGCTCGAGCACGAATAGCTCACCTAGGGCTGCTGCCAGTCGACGGCGAGGATGGATTCGAGGTTCGGAGGGCGTGGGGACGTCGGGGGTGGCAAAAGTTCTTCTCGGCGAGCTCCCAGAGGATGGCGTGGTCGAGGACGTCCACGACGGACACGAGACGGCGACGACGGCTCCGGTGCTTCTAAAAATAAACGACGATGTCCATTAGGTAGCTCTCGAGGAGGGGATCTCAGGGAGACAAGAATGGCGGCGAATGGTGGCCGGTGCAGCTCGCGCACTTGCTCGACGTTGCCGCGCCGGAGAAGAAGAGGATGCGGTGGCGACGGCGATTCCCAGCTTCCCTGGTCGATTACTTCTACGAGGAGGGAGAGGAGATCATGGCGGAGCTGGTGGTGGTCGTCGCTTGGCTCGGGGTGGCTCCAATCGCCGGCGATCCGTCGACGAACGCGAGCTACCGCTCGGCCATGGCTGAAGGAAGAGAGAGCGAGAGAGAGAGAAAGAGGCAGGGGAGTGAGCGAGTGGAGGGCGGTGCGGCGTCGTGGCTCTCTTATCGTCCTCACCTCGCGGCAGGAGAGCGAGAGAGGGGGGGGGGTCCGGGCGGCGACGCACGGGAGGACGACAACGGCGCCATGCTCCCACTGGAGCTACAGGAAACGATGTAACAATTGCAGAAAACCCCCTGCGTTTCTTTCCCCTTTTTCAACTAAGTCCCTTTTGCTATTTCTTTTAAAACCAGTACCACTTCAAGGATTTAATTAAGGCCTTTAAACATTTTTAAAAATTATGAGAAAAATCAGGTAGCCTCCCATATACATGGAGAAGCTCCACAAAAATTGGCTTTTGAAAATAAAATGTTTTGAACCATTTTTGTTCATAGGATTTAAATAAATGATTTTTGGTAAAACTAAATTAACATTTCTTTAATATTTTTAAACAAGTGATAAAATATTGTTTTGAACTTTTGGAACTTTCTTGACAAATATGGTAACTTCAATTAAGTTATATTTTCATGGAGAAAATATTGGTTTGAAAGAAACAGAGAAATTGAGAGGAATAATTTATTAAGATCATTTATTTATCATGATCTTAATTTCCTTTTGTTAAATACTTTGAGAGTTTTGTTTAAAATTGAAAAGTATGTTTACTTGAGGAGGGAGTGAGATGGGGTTGAAATGATTATTATTTCATCTCATTCCTAGAATAAGGAAATATAATTGTTTTCATAAAATAGAGGAATAGAGATAGAGGGAAATTAAATAAGATCATTTCCCTTAATTTAGGATTTCAACTTAGGTGTGAATAATTCTAGAGGGTTTGTTTTTATTCAAGTCACATACCAAATTTGTTGTCAAGTGTGTCTTATTCTAGTATTAATCACAACTGAGGAATTACCCTCACAAGCAACAAACACAATCAGATCAGCATCACAACCAAGATCACACAAATCAAACCACATGAATTAATCACACCACCATTTCCATGATTAACAATACTATCTTGTAAAAATGATCACACTCAATTATGACAAGATGATGTTTGAGGAATATCTCAATTCATAACTTAATAGTTTTCAAAGGTTTGATAAAGAGACATATGTGGGGTAATATATTTCCCACTAGTGTTATTTCAATATGGAGTGGAAAAATAGAGTTTATAAAATGGGAGTTGCATACACATGCAAAATAGCAAGGTTGAAATATAGATAGGAGATGCATATAGATCTCCATACTTTTGGAAACACATAATTTTGGAAGTACTTTTACTTTCTCAAATAATGGGTATTGATTTTGGGTTGTTGACAACCAAGTATCATTTGAAATGGAGTTGGCCAAAATAAGAATGGAAAAGATACATGGAATATTTTTCTTGTCATGACATGATCACCAAAGTTAAATATATTTTTATATTGGTTGCGTCTTATTTTTACTAGTCAAACAATTTAAACAACAAGTCACACTAGGTCCAAACATAGCAATGGGAAGGAAAACACAATCATCAGTGAAACATTTCAAAAAGTTTTTGTTGGTTCTGAATTTTGGGTCTTGTAAAACTAAGTTTTTCTTAGTTCCAAAATTTGGGATGTGACAGCTCTTCCCCCCTTAAAATAAATCTCGTCCTCGAGATTTGCCCGGTGGTAACAGGGGAGTACGAGGGCACGGGTTTTGGGCTGACTATACTTCCGAGGTCGTTGCTTCTTCAGCGAGATCGCCATGTGAGATCTTGATAAATTGATGTTGCGAGGCTTGCTCTGTCGATAAACTTCTGTGCTGAGTTCAGATCCTTGGCGATGTGGTTGACTTGATGATCGAGACTGATGGATAATCGTGGTTGGCTGTTTTCCAGATACTACAAGACTAAGGCGCAAGGAGCTAATTATTAACACCTTCTTGTATACCTATTGCAGGTCTTCCCCCCTTAAAAAGGGGTTTTGAAGGGTCATCCTGAAGGTTGCGGCTGGAGTTGACTTGGAGGCATTGTTCTTCTTGGGTGGCTTGACGATCTTCGTCTTGGGTGTCGCGCCTTGGTACTTGGGGTTGGTGCAGATATCACTTCCAGATATTTTCTCCTTACGAGGGTCACAGATGGGGACGCGTTGTTCTCAGGATGCGTCAAGCTTGGGTACTTGACTCTCTCCGATTTCTAGTTAGAAAAAGGATAATAAAAACTTCTATTTGAATCTCAGCTTGCTTGGTGGTTGGTGTCGTCCATAGCAGGTGTTTCCGGCGTTTGATTCTTCTGGGTATTCTGTCGGTTATTTGTCTTCACCTTTGTCCTTCTTCAGCTGAGTAAAGGAGGAACTTCATTGTCGACTTCCTTGGTTCTTGAGCTTCACGAAGCTTTGGTAAGAAAGAATTTTGAGGTTACTGTGTGCTGCCGACAAGGCGTGATTGTGAACACACAAACAGAGAATTCACCAACAAACAATACACAAGCAGAGTACACACAAGCAAAGAGCACACAAGGTACATCTAGTACCAAAGGACGTCTAATACTCGTGGTAGTCGGGTATTACACCCAAGGTTCCTATCAGGTTTATCCTATGGTCTCGTTAAACATAGTTGGTGAAGTCTTCACTTTGTCACCTTAGGCTTCAGCAGGAAAAATTGAGATTGTCGAGGTAGTAACTGAGTGGAATTGTTGATATTGAGTTGAGGTCTTCGAGGTCTCTTGCTTTGTTGATATTGACGATCTTGGTATTTGCAGATCAATCACCTTGAGGCTGAATGTTGAATATTTGATATGAAAGCTTCTTCTTGTAGGTGCTAGCTAATTATGTCTCACTTGGGTTCATCGTCAAGTATTTTGAACAGGTAAGAGGGAGTAGAGAAATCCTTAGAAAATCTTAAATAGAGGGATGAGTCTCGGAAATATTTGAGAAGGTGAGAAGAGTGGAAGCTATTTTCTTGGGCTTCCTTAGATAAAAATATGTTTTTGGTAACAATATATTTTTAACAAAATATTTCTTTCCTAACTAACGTCCATGCTAACTAAGGTCTGTTACAGTCAGGATGGCTCTGATACCAAGTCTGTGAGGACCCCGGATTAACTATCCGAGATACTCGTTATGTTTCCTGCAACAATCCCATGATCAGTCTGTTGTTGCACATAACTCGAATTGGCATCACAGAACACCCATAAATATCGAATAAATTTACTTACTTGATTGAAGTCATAACTTCAACAGGTACTTGCGGCGGAAATCACCAAACAACGTGGAGCCCAAGTCACTTGCCAACCCTACAGGCAGCTGACTGGGAAGCGCCCTAGTTTGCATTGACGTCATCGATCTCTCGGTCTTCAGCATACTTCTTCTTGAACTCTGGACATGGGAATATCTAGGGACACAGCCATGAGTACATTTAAGTACTCGCAAACTACCCCCGACATGAGCATGCAACAGCACCCTTTTAATTTTCAAACTTTTATTTATTTTAAAACATCTCTATATCTTTATTGAAAAGAAAAGAAGGCTTTGAGAACTTTTTCCCATAAATCTATCTTTGTAAGAATTTTCTTTTAAAACTTTTTCCTGAAAATACATCTTTGTTGAAAAAGGTAAGAAGTCTCTTTAATAAACATTTTCCCGGAAAACTACCATTTCTTTATTTCTCCAAAACTCCTCCTTTTCCGACCAAAACCATTCCTAGTCAAATCATTTTTCCAACAACCTTTTACCAACCCTTTGGTATAGTTGCATAAAACATTTTCCCCTTTAAGACACAAAACTTTGCACTTCTCGACCAAAGCCCCTCAGGGTACTCTTCTTTTCCAGTAACCTCATACCGACTCATCGGTATAGCTGCACAAATACAACATCTCCATTTTCCTTTTAAATCTTAAACATTTCCAAAACTTGCACATGGTCAGAGGACAGCCTCCCAACTGTCCATATCCGAAGACTCGGCTATTCGAATAGTTTTACCCTCTGCAGCCCACACCCATCCGGTAACTCATCGTGTCAGCCACGTCCCGCCATACAAGGTGTATGCGAAGTTGAGCCACCGACCCTAGCCTCTCCTTTGCTCATGCTAGTATAGGACCCTACCCATATGATAATTCCCACCGACACTCAGTCCGGTCCCCGTCGGCAACCCCAAGTGTGAGGACTCATATGTTTTTCCCGGCGACCACATTTATGAAGTCTTCAATCCTCCCCCTTATCTTTCCATAGAGTTTGAGCGAGGACCCAGGTCAGGGGAGTTCACAAACCATCCCCTCACGCATAACGGAGTCATCTCCGTCGATGAGGTATCCCATACTAATAAGAGCAAATTATATGACTAAGCCCCGTTCCCATATGGGGGTAAATGTGGTCGCACAGATTATCGGCTGGTCGTCATAGTACAAAGACACAATGTGCATTTTTCATAAACATCACCATTCTCCATTTCTCCACTTCAACACCGACATCTCGGTATTCCACAACCTCTCAAGTATTTTCAAAGGAGTTTTGAGTAAACAATATTTTTCCCATCCTATAGTTTGGAAAAGAAATTCCCTCTAATATCTCCATATAGGGTGTCAAAATAATATACTTGTATTTTGGAAAAGGGTTTTCAAAATCATATCTTTTGTGGCAAACACCACATAAATCACTTATGCTCTTTATAAGTAAAACATGTGAATCAAAATAGATGTATGTAGATGTAAGCTCAGAGAATAGCTTGCCTGATTTCATCATGATGTGCCTGGACTTCTCCTCATTGATCAAAGAAATAAACTCTCATCTTTCTCCGATAAATCCTTTCCAAATACCATCCCGGTAGCGTTTATCTCTAACGTCGCAACATGAAAATAAAACAACACGCCATAAGCAAACCAAACCACGAGTGGTATACAAACAAGGAACAAACCACAACATAGCACTATTTTAATCAAGCAACAAACTAAGATCTACATTTACAAGGGCATTATACTAATCAGGAGTATAACACCATACACATGCCAAAACAAGAGGGCACAAGGACATCCTCAACTAGAGGTAATTAACAACCATTTTCCTAATCAGGAAATACTTCAGACAAAAGTTAAACAACCAATTAATCTTGGTAATTCCAAAATATCTCACCAAGTTAAGGTGGAGACATTCACAAGACACTCAAGCTAGTACTCAACTCAAAGACCATCAAGTTCATCAAGCAATGCAAACATGCTACTCACACCAACATGTCTAACAAATACCACTAACAGTAATAACATATTATACATGATAAACAATGATAACATGCAAGCAACAGAACCACAACAATCATTAACTAGCAAGGCATACATTTAAATCACACACAAAATTCTCACATTAAAATAAATAAGCATAGCAATTCTTAATTACTAGAGGAAAAAAATTATATAGGGAATACAAATCTAACAAATACATGATTCACAAATAGTTCTCCTAATATGCTAATAAAAATAGGGGAACATGTCACAACAGTAGATTACCACCCTGCACATGCTAGGAAACATTTTTATAACAATAAAGTTATAACACAACAATTAATAAATGTCTAATAAAAAAATAGGCAGAAAAGACCTAAACCTTATAATTATCACCACAGTCATTCAGTGACTCCTAAATTCAAACCAAGCTAGGGTATGTTCTCCTATACATATAGAAGACAATCCAATTGGATTTACTCCAAAATTCACCTCACAAAAATCTACAAAAATCACCAAAGAGCTACTAGTGTGTTTTTAAGAATGAATAAAACTTCTGATTTAGGTTTCATCTGCATGCAAGGCCAACAGATCTGGAAAGGTAGCATCTCAACCTATCCAGAGAATTTTAGTTTGCAAATTTTGGAGTTATAAAACTCTAGATATTTAATATTTAGTGAAAAAGATACTTTTTACAAGATTAAATCTAGACATCATTTAAAATTACATTTTTGCAAACAGCCAGTTCTAGATGTTCAAGAAAACACACAGGAACACTACAAATATTATACCAAAATTATTGCACACATAGATCCACCGCAAAAGAATTAAAACTACATTGCAATTTAACAGGAAATTCAAACAGAAAATAGATCTACTAAAAAAAAAAGGTAACGGGCCAGATCAGGAGCTGGGCCAAGCAGCACCGTGCTGGGCCGGCCCGCTGCGCTGGAGAAGGGGTACGCAGGCCGTCGTCTTCCTCTGCCTCAGGAGGACAAGAGCCGAAGCTCGGCCATGGTGCTCGAGCACGAATAGCTCACCTAGGGCTGCTGCCAGTCGACGGCGAGGATGGATTCGAGGTTCGGAGGGCGTGGGGACGTCGGGGGTGGCAGAAGTTCTTCTCGGCGAGCTCCCAGAGGATGGCGTGGTCGAGGACGTGCACGACGGACACGAGACGGCGACGACGGCTCCGGTGCTTCTAAAAATAAACGACGATGTCCATTAGGTAGCTCTCGAGGAGGGGATCTCAGGGAGACAAGAATGGCGGCGAATGGTGGCCGGTGCAGCTCGCGCACTTGCTCGACGTTGCCACGGCCGGAGAAGAAGAGGATGCGGTGGCGATGGCGATTCCCAGCTTCCCTGGTCGATTACTTCTACGAGGAGGGAGAGGAGATCATGGCGGAGCTGGTGGTGGTCGTCGCTTGGCTCGGGGTGGCTCCAATCGCCGGCGATCCGTCGACGAACGCGAGCTACCGCTCGGCCATGGCAGAAGGAAGAGAGAGCGAGAGAGAGAGAAAGAGGCAGGGGAGTGAGCGAGTGGAGGGCGGTGCGGCGTCGTGGCTCTCTTATCGTCCTCACCTCGCGGCAGAGCGAGAGAGGGGGGGGGGGGGTCCGGGCGGCGACGCACGGGAGGACGACAACGGCGCCATGCTCCCACTGGAGCTACAGGAAATGATGTAACAATTGCAGAAAACCCCCTGCGTTTCTTTCCCCTTTTTCAACTAAGTCCCTTTTGCTATTTCTTTTAAAACCAGTACCACTTCAAGGATTTAATTAAGGCCTTTAAACATTTTTAAAAATTATGAGAAAAATCAGGTAGCCTCCCATATACATGGAGAAGCTCCACAAAAATTGGCTTTTGAAAATAAAATGTTTTGAACCATTTTTGTTCATAGGATTTAAATAAATGATTTTTGGTAAAACTAAATTAACATTTCTTTAATATTTTTAAACAAGTGATAATATATTGTTTTGAACTTTTGGAACTTTCTTGACAAATATGGTAACTTCAATTAAGTTATATTTTCATGGAGAAAATATTGGTTTGAAAGAAACAGAGAAATTGAGAGGAATAATTTATTAAGATCATTTATTTATCATGATCTTAATTTCCTTTTGTTAAATACTTTGAGAGTTTTGTTTAAAATTGAAAAGTATGTTTACTTGAGGAGGGAGTGAGATGGGGTTGAAATGATTATTATTTCATCTCATTCCTAGAATAAGGAAATATAATTGTTTTCATAAAATAGAGGAATAGAGATAGAGGGAAATTAAATAAGATCATTTCCCTTAATTTAGGATTTCAACTTAGGTGTGAATAATTCTAGAGGGTTTGTTTTTATTCAAGTCACATACCAAATTTGTTGTCAAGTGCGTCTTATTCTAGTATTAATCACAACTGAGGAATTACCCTCACAAGCAACAAACACAATCAGATCAGCATCACAACCAAGATCACACAAATCAAACCACATGAATTAATCACACCACCATTTCCATCATTAACAATACTATCTTGTAAAAATGATCACACTCAATTATGACAAGATGATGTTTGAAGAATATCTCAATTCATAACTTAATAGTTTTCAAAGGTTTGATAAAGAGACATATGTGGGGTAATATATTTCCCACTAGTGTTATTTCAATATGGAGTGGAAAAATAGAGTTTATAAAATGGGAGTTGCATACACATGCAAAATAGCAAGGTTGAAATATAGTAGGAGATGCATATAGATCTCCATACTTTTGGAAACACATAATTTTGGAAGTACTTTTACTTTCTCAAATAATGGGTATTGATTTTGGGTTGTTGACAACCAAGTATCATTTGAAATGGAGTTGGCCAAAATAAGAATGGAAAAGATACATGGAATATTTTTCTTGTCATGACATGATCACCAAAGTTAAATATATTTTTATATTGGTTGCGTCTTATTTTTACTAGTCAAACAATTTAAACAACAAGTCACACTAGGTCCAAACATAGCAATGGGAAGGAAAACACAATCATCAGTGAAACATTTCAAAAAGTTTTTGTTGGTTCTGAATTTTGGGTCTTGTAAAACTAAGTTTTTCTTAGTTCCAAAATTTGGGATGTGACACTTCTGAACTTCTCTACTTAAGTTAATGATTGTAATGTGGTAATCCTTGGTGTCAAGCTCTCATTCCCCTATCATAGCATCTTGAATGATTAAGTTTAAAGTGAAAGCAAATATGAGTAGTGTGCTTGACAAAGTACAGGTTGAAAATCTCATGCCCCTTGAATACAAGTACCTACTCCATGTGTTACTCATCTTGGGAAACAAAGCAAGTTCAAGTTAAATATCATTGTAAGTAATAATAGTATCATTAAGAGCGTCAACTGGGCTACCTCTTGTCTCAGGATATGGAACAAGCCCATATCAAAATGACAAGACAAACAAACACAATGAACAATCTCAACACCCTTTTTATTTACCATTAGATAGCTTTTTATTGCAAGGTGTATCACAGAAGGTTCACCATAGCATGTAAGTAAATTTCCACCATGAATGATGCATGGCTTAGATTAGCGGCCCAGGCGTCTCTCTAACCATTTATACAAACTCATTTAAACATACTTCATTTCCACATTTATTTCACCCATGGTAAGCATCCATAAACAAAAGTACATGATATCAACTAAATGAAATGAAGTGCATGTTGAAAGCTTGCCATGTGACATCACATATGAGCTAACTCTCAACCAAAAACATTTGTCAATCCCACAACATCATAATTTTAATCACAATGGGTCATGTTTATTTAATGCAATGAAAGTAAAGTGTGCATCAAGTTCGAGAGAGCTCTATAACCAACTTTTCCCATAACAATCAATAACACAAGCATTTTCATTCAGGGGTATAGATAACACAAATATCACGATAAACATACTCGTAATAGCATAAAGCTAATAGGTAGATATGGTGGACTCACTGGAAAAACTTTGGTTGAAGGTGTTGGAAACAAGTTTTTGCTTGTTGGAATTTTTGGGCTAGCAAGAGGGAGAAAGTTGACCATCTAAATGCAGGCATGAGTGTCCATAAAACTAACTAATCCATGTTAAACAAAGTAAAATAACATTCAGCATCAAAACATGAATAAAAGATAGCTCTTGGTAAAATACTTGCAAATTAACATTCATTAACAAGCTCATGAATCATGCAACTATATGTATCTTTTAAAATCAACTCCAAAATCCATTTTCCCAATCTTATAATAGCATCCAACATAATTCAACCCAAATTTCCAGTAGCTCTCTCATATATAAATGATAGTGTGGTGGTCTCACAAAATAAAAATCAAACCAAGACAAACAAAAAGACGCTCCAAGTTTATGCGATAAAGTGTTTCGATCGAAAAACAGAAGTTAGACGTGTGCAAACCGAGAGTGTGTAGGTCCAGTGGGGTTGTCTTCACATCCCCAAGCTTATGGTCTTCACCATCCTTGGATAGCTCTTCGTGCATCTCCTCTAATCCCTGTGAAAAAACTTCAAAACACCGTTTCTCCCATTTCATTTCTGTGGGGTGCATTAGTAGTGATAAACAAATAGATTTCTTGCTGCATATAATCCTTAGACAAAAATTCATATGGATGTCCAGAAAGTGTATAATGTTGTATGCCTACTCGTAAACTTAATTGGATAAAAAAGGTTCAAGTGAAAAGTTCTAAGCATGCATCAAACAAAATGGGACAGAATCTGTCCAGAAAAACAGCAGCAGCAAAACATATTTTTCTACCCTACTTAACTTTGTCGGAAAATTCCGAAAAACTTCATGCATACAGAGGATGAAAAGTTGCAGCTACAGTTCAAATATCAGCTCATTTGGAGTTATAGAATAAGAATTAAAAATCATACCGTGCACATATTCGTGCAGGAATAAAATCTCCGAACGCTATAAGCAACTTTTTCAAACCAAAATGGGTAAAACGTGGCACTTTATTAAAAATTCTAGAAACTAAACTAAAATCTAAGTCTCTTGTTACAGCAAGAGGACACAAAGAAAATCAAAAATAAAAACAACCGGGTTGCCTCCCGTAAAGCGCTTTCTTTATAGCCATATAGCTAGGCTTACTTACATGTTATCAAGATAGTTGGAGTGAGGTGGTTTGGCATCCCCAAACTTGAATTCTTGTACTTATTTGATATATGTTGGGTGATTCTAGGGGTAACATCCCCAAGCTTGAGTGGTTGTCCCTCTTGATCTTTGTTCATCACCCTCAACTCTTCCACTTGAAAAATTCTCTTTACACAAAACTCAACATAAAACTTGATTAGAGGGGTTAGTGTCTCCATAAATTAAATCCTCATAGGTACAGCAAAGACATATCATGAGTTGATTCTAAACATTAGCTACTGTTACTATGGTTGTGCATTGCCCTTTGATCAATAGAACTACACAAAACACAAGTAATGAGAGTAATGCAAAATAAAGACAGAATCTGTCAAAAACTGGACAGCCCGTAAAGAGTGAATTTTCAAAGCCACTTACGTTGATCAAATCAGAAAATTTTGAACTAATGAAATGTTTATTAATAACTGAAGATTGCTGTCGTAAAATTTCATGTCAAAATTCCTTTTCTGTGATTTTTAACATTTTTCGCAGTGAAGCTTAGGAATCTGTTTTCTGGACAGCCATGATAGTTTTAATGATGCTCACATAGGATCAAGAATTGAAATGCAAAAGAGAGCATCAAGAGAAAAATGTGAACCACTTTTAAGTCTAACCCACTTCCTATGCATTGGGATCTTGTAAGAAAATAAATCAATAAAGCACAAAGTGACTAGCATAGGAAGGCAAAGCAAGTGCAACTTCAAAATTTTCAACAAAAAGAGAGGAGACTTAATATTATTGTGGTATATGAAGTCATGTCTCCCTCTCTCATAAAAACTTTCAGCAGAATAATTGATAAAATCCACAATATAACCATCACATGAAACATTCTTACCATGATCCATATGCATAAAAGTATCAATACTCTCCACATAAGTAAAAGCAGTTTCATTAGTAATAGTGGGAGTAAAACTATCACATCCATCATTGTAATCATCATAAATAGGAGGCATATCATAATCAACATAAACTATATCCTCAATAGTAGGTGGACTGAAAACATCACAATGATTATCATCATAAATTGGAGGCAAAGTATCATCAAAGAAAATTTTCTCCTCAAAACTTGGGGGACTAAAAATACCATATTCATCAAAACCAGCTTCCCCAAGCTTAGAATTTTCCATAGCATTAGGAATAATGGTGTTCAAAGAATTCATGCTAATAGCATTGCTATCACTATTATGCAAACAAACTCCCATTGCTTTTTTAATTTTCTCTTCAAAAGCATCATGTCCTAATTCAATATAAAGTTCATAAAGATCTCTAATTTTGTTGTTGTTTTCCATTAAGCCTAACTAGTAAAATAAAAACAAGAAACAAAAAGATATAACTGCAGGATCTAAAGGAGATACCTTCCAACACTTACCTCACCGGCAACGGCGCCAGAAAATAGCTTGATGTCTACGCACGCTTCTATTCTTATAGACAGTGTTGGGCCTCCAAGTGCAGAGGTTTGTAGAACATCAGCAAGTTTCCCTTAAGTGAAACACGCAAGGTTTATCGAACTCAGGGAGGTAGAGGTCAAAGATATCCCTCTCAAGCAACCCTGCAATTAAGATACAAGAAGTCTCTTGTGTCCCCAACACACCTAATACACTTGCCAGATGTATAGGTGCACTAGTTCGGCGAAGAGATAGTGAAATGCAAGTAATATGGATGATTATAATTGGTAATTGCAATCTGAAATAAAAATGGCAGCAAGCAAACATGAGACAAAGTGAGAGCAAACGGTGTTTCAATGTTTGGAAATAAGGCCTAGGGATCATACTTTCACTAGTGGACACTCCCAACAATAATAATATAATTGAATACATAAATATTTCTTCTTCACTATGCTACTCTGAACTATTGCCCCGTTGAATAGAAATACCAATCTACTGCGTAGGGCTACAAGAGCACACCTTAAAGTCTGAGTGAACAAACACCACAATTATCGTGGTGGTGTCACGGCAGATGCCATAGGATGGCTTAAGTTGGGGGCTCGCTAGGACGTTGGGGGATCCGGGGAGGGTGTGCGCGCTTAAGAAGCACGCATGAAGAACAACAAAGAACACGCAAGAACAAGCAAGAACGAGCAAAACCAAGAACAACCAAAGCACACCAAGATGTACCCTGCTTCGGGGCCCTCTTGTGGAGGTAACACCCCTACTGCAGCACTAGCCTACTCTCTTTATATCTCAATGATGACAAGTACAAAGTGCTCCTTGAGCTGTATGAAGCAACAATGGTGAGAGCTCTAGGAGGAAGATGGAGCAAGGGGGGAAATGAGGCTTCTTCTTCGTCGTCCCTCGCCCTGGAGGATGTGCTGGTCTATTTATACACTAACCGGATTACCATTCTGCCCCTGGTCGGAGATGACAATGGCATGGACAAGAGGAACAGGACAAGCTCTGGCTACTGTCACTCAGTCCAGCTCATTGTCAGTCCAACGGCAGGTCTATCTTTTCCTCTTTGAGCTTAAGCCAGCGTAGCCCACCGGAGCCTAGGCCACTGCCCTTTCCCGAATTAGCCGAGTCAGCGCCTAGGGCCTAGCGACCCAGAAAATCCGTGGCTCGACCTGGCTGTCTTCTGAGCCTCGGGCAGAGACCTGCAGGACCCGTGAACTTACTGACATTACTTGGCCCTTGTGCATTATCCGACATTGCCTTATGCCGGATCCTTCCTGACCAACCCGGCTAAATTAAGCCGGTATTCCTTCCTCTGATCCGGCAAGACTTTGCCGGATCCCCTTCGGTCTCTCCCTGCACTTTAGCATGATTGAGAGCTAACTGACTTTCCCAAGTGATCCGGCGCAAGTGATCCGGTCCAAGGGATTTGGCCCAAGAGATCCGGCTTGACCTTGATCCGGCCCGCTCTTTACAGCTCTTAACACCAGCTCTTTGCCCTACCCGGGGGCAGCCCCCCGACAGTAGTCCCCGAAGCTGGTGCGGTCCTACAGCCTTGGCTGAAGGGCCGTAGCAGGTTAAAAACAAACGCCATTAACCGAATCCCATATTACCAATCTGTCTCAGGATTTCCCGGGACACTTGGCAGGGAATCTCTGCGCAAAGCCCGTAATCCGGGTCTTTGATTTGACATGCCACTGACAGCACATTATCCGGATCCACCAGGTACTTGAGTGCATTTGACTAAATGACCACGCCTCCTCGGTTTCTTCGTTGACCGGCGCACCCGATCCGGCGTGACCGCTTCCAATTCCGTAACCCACCATGTGCTTAAATGCACGGCCACAATTGCGACCACAGAGTTTCAGGCCACACTTGATCCGGCCACGCCCCGAAAACCGTGCGGTAGTGCGCCAGTTATCTGCGAGCGGCTATAAATAGGGGTGTGGAGGGTCTCTTCTTCTTCCCCACACTCTCCACTCCGAAACCTCCATCTGCGCCATTGCCGCCGCTGCGACCTCGCCCTTGCGATCTTGCCGCGCCGGAGACGTCGACAACGCCGGAGATCTCACACCAGAGCCGCGCCCTGCGCCGCCGTTTCTTCACCAGGCCTCTTCCTCGCCGTACTGCAACGTGAGCTCTCCATCCCCAGCCATGCTTCCCTCAAGCGAGTTCATCTTCCGCCATGAACTTGTGCTCGCTTTTTCTAGATTCACTAGCAAACGAATCCATTGCCAAGCCTTAGTGCATTTCCCCGATCTTTCCAGGTTTTGCACTAGATCGCCCTAGTTTCACTGGCAACCGCTTGGGCAGTTCCGCCATGCTATTGAGTTAGGATTTAGTTTCTATTTTACCACCGCGGTAGATCTTGCGGAACCCTAGATTCACATGAAAACTTGTTTGTAGTTACCATCCGAGTTACTTTTCCGAAACAGCTAGATAACTCAAACCGGGATAACTTCTACCGAATCGCCTTACATCTGATTCGGCTACACCATTATCCGATTTCTTCTGGACTTAGAGATTCCGAATCTCCTAACTCGGCTATCTCCGATTTCTTGCAGGACTGATTCGGATATGCCGAAGCTGCCCCCCGGCAGTTGGGAGGGTTCCGATGTTACAACAGATGACCTGGAATGGCTGCTGAGCACCCGGCGTATAACACCTGAAGTTATATGCCGAAAACCGGGGAAGGAACTCGAACCGGTCACCCAACCGGGTGAACGCGTTGTATTTCTAGCGCACTTCGAGCGCGGATTCGGACTCCCGGCGAGTGACTTCTTCCGGGCTTTCCTAGACTTCTTTGGCCTGCAGCCTCACCACCTTCCGGCTAACGCCTTTGTCTCCCTGTCGGCTTTTACCTCCTTTACCGAGGGATATCTCGGTCTCTGGCCGACAGTCCAAACCTGGGCGAAGTACTTCCACCTCCGTAAACAGACTATCCCGGGCAGTGACCCGAAAGTGATGACCGCTTGTGGTTCGGCTAGCATTACTCCGAGGGCGGGCTCCATCTTTCCCCGGATCACTGGCCTGGATACTTGCAAGAAATGGCAAAGGTCCTTCTTCTACGTGAAGAGCGCTGAAGGCCATGATGCTCTCAACTTGCCCGAGTTCAGGATCGAGCCCCCCACAGCCGAATTAAACTTCAGATATGATCCGGCTGACACTCTTGCGGAGCTTCAAATCATACATCAAACTCTGGAGGATTTTCTGAGAAGGACCTGCTCTCGGACGATCTCCTCCGGACCTTCGTCTTCGCCGTGTCAGTCCTCTTCAACAACGTGAGCACAAGATTTGCCACATGAGTGGTCTGCTAGATCCTACCCGGATCAGCAAACATGACCTCACCAGAGCTTCCGTCAAGAGACGGGTAAACGCCATCGCCTACACCGAGATGTCGGACAAGTGGCGGTGGGGCGTGGAGCCGTTCCACCGAGATGCACTTCCCCACAGGTTAGTTCACCATTCTCCGAATTAATCCATACTTCATCAAAATACCATCGGACTAATCCAGATTTGCCTTGACTCTACTGCAGCTGTTCGACCGCCAAATCACCGAAGATGGAGATCTCTCCACCAAAGTGTGGGGACCGGATCGCAGCCCGCTGCGCGAGGGCGAAGAGGATGCGGATACGGACGATTATTTGCCGATTCCGCGCCAAGCCCATCCGCAAGGGTAAGCAATCGACTATTTACAACATTTCCGACGATGAAGATGATGATTGCTGGATCCTAGATCCCATTGATGCTATTCCGATTTCATGGTCACCACCTTGTGTTCCAGCCAAACAGGATGCTCAAGGGACATCTCGGAAACGCGATGATGCGTCCGGATCAGATGCCCCTCAAGCCAAGAGAATGAAGAAAGCTGCCTTCAAGCCGAATCGGCTCAAGCCCATGCCTACCACCAAGGGGTAATGCCAACTTAACTTCATTGCTTTCTCCTCTATTATCCGAGCCACCTTTATCCGAGTTAACTGTTTACTTTGCTCTATGTAGTGACGTCTCGTCACCGAGCAAACTCATTCATCCATTCTTTCTCCCATTCCTCCACTGGATACGGCCATGGAGCACCAGTCTCCTGAAAAGGCTGTCACCTCTCCCGCGCGTGCCACAACTGCCAATACTCCTCCGCCGACTCTCATTCCAGAGTCGGTTATTGACCTGGAGAATGAGGAAATCTCGGCTCCTACCCGAGATTCAACTTGGCCACGTCCTCTGAAGGAGTTGGAGAAGGAAAAAACTAAGACTTCGGCTAAGTCTTTGACTAAGCCGGATCCTCGCCCTACCCCCAAGGCTCAAGCTCTGCTGAATCAAGAGCAGCAGAAGAAGAAAAAAGCAGCAGCAACAACTCTCGAGAAGCAGCAGAAGCAGCAACAGGAAGTACTTAAACCACCACAACAAGCGTCCCAGAACCAACCGAGGCAGCCAGATCCAGCCAAGACCCCGGGCGCATCGCCTCTACCTAAGCCGACTCAAGCCGCCTCTGGCACGACTCCAACCACCTCGGATAAGCAGGTGGTTGCTAGCAGCAGGTTTCCGCCACTCCATCAGCGACTCGGGTGCATGATCAACTCTCTGAGGCGATCACTCGCGCCCGACTTAGTGGCCAGGTTCTGCCGAATCTCCGCACTCCGAGCGGCGACAACCTCGGCTCCGCAGAGCAATTCGTTAAAGCTTGGAATACTGCGGACCTTGCCGAAGGCTCCTACTTCAGCGTCGCCACATCCGGCTGGCCCTAGCCGGATGTTTCAATCTCTACACTCTGTGCAGGCCTCGGTCGTTGAAGCTAACCGGGTCTTCGAGGTAACTTTGCCGAATCCTGCTTTTATTTCATCATGATCAATCTGCACTATTCCCAGTCCCCGAGATTCGGGTCGAACGACTGATACTCCTCCGAGTAAGAAAGTCATTCGGCTTGAATCTCTAAAACTTGATCATGAATTTTGTCTTAGCCGAAAAAATCGTGGGACTCCCAGTCCCCGAGTCTCTTTTCCAATTGAGTCGGTCAACTTTTTTTATCAATCTCGGGCCTCCAGTCCCCGAGATTCGTTTTGGCTCCATGTTGCTAGTCTCGGGTGCCAGTCCCCGAGACTCTTTTTACGCCATTAACCTTTTTTCTTTCAGGAAACCACGACTGCTCGCAGCCGGATCTTTAAGCAGCTAGTCCTGCAACACCAGGCCCTCCAAACTTCCTTCGATGCGCAAGGTGAGGAGATGAAAAAGAAAGATCAGGAGCACAAGCGCGCTTTAGCGGAGGAAAAGTCAGAAGTGACTCGGCTCCAGCGGGAGCTTGACCGGGTTGGAAAAGTGAAGGCCAAGCTCAAGAAAGACCGGGATACGCTGCAGAGTGAGAAAGACTCGATCCAGAAGGAGCGAGATGCTTTCAAAGCCGGGCTTGCGAAGCGGGCCGAATTGGACAAGAAAATCCAAACGGTCGTTGCAGACGCTGAAGCCGAAGCTAAAGCGGCGAAAGATGATCTGGCTGCTCACAAGGCGGTCAGCGCGAAATGGCTGGCTGATCTTGCTAGCCTCAATGAAGACATGGACCGTAAGTTTGCCGAATCTCCTCTTTCCTCTGCTCTTATCCGACACATAATTTCGTGTTCCCTCTCGTTTAATTCGGTGTTAGCTTATCTGAATGTAGGAGAGTTTACCAGCATCCGGCTTCAAGCCGCCAAAGCTGTGAGAGATGCCCGAGCTGAGAGAGCTAAGTTAGCTGGAGCTCCCCTACCAGAGACGTGGGATATCGAAGATCACATTACTGCACTTAAAGCTCGGATTGCTCCTTTGAAGGAGTCCCACATTGATCTGTTCAATGCAAGTCTCAAAGCTCACCGAGTCTTGTTTCCTGAAGCCGGCAAGTCCGGTCTGCGGACGAGCTAATCAAAGACCTGGATCAGGCGAAGACCCGGTTAAAGCAGTGGAGATCTTCGTCCGCCCGCGCTGGTGCTGACGCAGTTTGCTATTTATCATGTCTTGGTATGAGCTGATTGATCTCCAAAGTGCGCTCCCTTCGCGAGGGTTCTTCATGGGCTTCAGATCCGAACCGGATCAAGATCCGCGAAGAAGCTGCCAACTTTATGGCCGAATTTGCAAACACAAAGCATCTTGATCTGGACGCTCCGGTCTACTCGGATGGGGAAGAATCTGAAGAAGAGGAATCGGACGATGCCTCCCTTGAAGAATACGCCGAGTCTGAGGGCGAGTCTGGTGATTCGGCTAACTCTGCCGAACAACCTCGTATCAAGTCCACCAAAGTGCCAGCTTCCGACTCGGCCAAGACTGCCGAACAATCTCCAGCCAAGACTTCCAAGATGCCAGCCACTGACTCGGCTGACTGCCGAACAAGCTTTAGTCCAAGACTTCCAAGACGCCAGCCACTGACTCGGCTGAGACTGCCGAACAAGCTTTAGTCAAGACCGCCAAGACTTCAGCTGATCCGGATGCTTCCGAGTCTGCCAGCCTTCAAGCTCTCCGTCCAAGGTCATTCCTGCAAGTGAGGGTCCTCTTTCAACCGAGGTTCCTCCATCATCCGAGTTCATCCCTGCAACCGAGTCTCCTGCAACCATGGCTCCTTCTTCCTGAATTATCTTAATGAAAAACATTAAATCCCCGGTATGCCGGGAGCAGATGTAATATACAATTTAAGTTCTTCCGAGACTACTTTTATTTTGCTTAATGTGATCCGGACTAGGTTTATGTTGGATCATCTTAAACCGAGTCCCCGAGTCTGTTTTCTTGTTCACTATTTTTGCCGAATCTTTGCTCTTGTCTACCTTTTAGGTGTTGGACAGTCGAGTCACAAGATAGGAATCATAGCATACAATACTTGAAACATGCGAGTTGTGGTTTAGAATCATCTAACATAAACAAAAAAGAAATAACAGGGGTTAGTAAACGACATGTGCCGAATCGGTTTTGGACCGAGTCCCCGAGTCCATTTTCATGTTTCCCATATTCCCCACCTCTGCTCTTGACTACCATTTTGGTGTTTGTCAGTCGAGTCACGAGATCAACAACACAGCATACATTACTTGAATTTTGGGACGAGGTTCAAAGCAATCCGACACATGAACGGTATGGACAAAACAGTAATAAAAAACACATGCATAAGGACGAGGCAGTCCCCGAGTCCAGACTCGGATTGCCGAAATTTCATTTATGATAAACTGAGATACATACATTGCGCCCCTTAAGAGTAAAAGGGTCGAAGCAGAGCTACATTCCAGGGTCGCTTGGTTTCTTCTCCGGGTCTGTCCAGGCCATCCTTCCTTGGTTCCTGTGCGTCTACAAGGTAGTACGAGTCATTGTGCATAGCCTTGCTCACAATGAATGGTCCCTCCCATGGAGGTGATAACTTGTGTCGGCCTTTGCTGCGCTGCACCAGCCTTAGTACTAGATCTCCTCATGAAACACTCGAGGGCTGATCTTCCGACTATGATAACGTCGGAGACCCTGCTGGTATACTGCTGTCCGAGATAGGGCCAATTCTCTTGCTTCCTCTAGCAGATCCACTGCATCTTCCCGGGCCTCTTTTGCCTCGGTTTCGGTATACATTGTCACCCTTGGTGCATCATATTCTATGTCAGTGGGTAGCACTGCTTCTGCCCCATATACCAGAAAAAATGGCGTATAGCCAGTTGACCGATTCGGCGTGGTCCTTAGACCCCATAGTACTGATGGTATCTCATCTATCCAGCACCCCGGAGTCTTTACCAGAGGTTCTATTAACCGGGCTTTTATCCCAGCTAATACCAAAGCATTTGATCTTTCCACCTGTCCATTGGACTCTGGGTGTGCCACTGAGGCTATGTCTAACCGGATCCCCTTATCCATGCAGAATCGGGCAAACTCTCCCACAGCAAAGTTCGTGCCATTATCCGAGATGATGCTATGGGGGTAACCGTATCTCAAAATGATTTCTTTCAGGAAAGTTACAGCCGAATGACCATCCACTTTCCGGATTGGTTTCACCTCTATCCACTTGGTGAACTTATCCACCATCACCAGCATATGTGTCATGTTACCCTAGCCGGCTTGAATTCTCCCACCATATCCAAACACCACACAGCAAACGGCCAAGTGATAGGAATTGTTTTGAGCGCCGATGCGGGTAGGTGTGTCTGCTTGGCAAACCTTTGGCATCCTTCACATTTTCGGACTATGTCCTCTGCATCTGCATGAGCAGTGGGCCAGTAAAACCCATGCCGGAATACTTTAGCCACCAGGGCTCTTGTACTGCAATGATGCCCACATTCTCCTTGATGTATCTCCAGGAGCATCTCCTTGCCCTCGGCTGGCTCCACGCAACGCTGTAGCACCTCGGTTGCACTCCTTTTGTATAACTCCT
The DNA here is from genome assembly GCA_947311845.1 of Poa pratensis. Taxonomy (NCBI): domain Eukaryota; kingdom Viridiplantae; phylum Streptophyta; class Magnoliopsida; order Poales; family Poaceae; genus Poa; species Poa pratensis. The sequence goes on along the minus strand of CAMZMU010000034.1, from coordinate 60,789,934 downwards.
TGTTTATGATGGTGTAACCCTTGGACCTCCTCTGCACTCGCCTAGCTTCGGTTTCATCATTCGGCAAACTCCCCTCCGACATGAACTTCATGATTTCTTCAGCCCACTCCGGTACTGGATGCAAAGGGAATAAGTGCTCATCTATTTCCACTGGTTCGGCCGCCATTATTTCTTCTATCAGTCTCTGTCCATTCCCTAAGATTCGGTTAGCACCATCTTCCTCTCTTCCCTCTTCCCTAAGATTTGGTTAGCATTCCCCGAGTCTCGGTGCGCAGTCCCCGAGTCTCGCCATGCAGTCCCCGGGTCTTCCCAAATGTACCCGACATCAACATTCATAGGAACAGCTTCAGATTCTTGCTTTGGGATAAAAATTGACTCGGAATCAGGCGAAGGCTTGATTGAAGGGATCCTTAGGTGATTCAAGGATATCCCGGGTGGGATTGCATCCCTAGACGACCCGAGCTTTGACAGGATATCAGCAGCTTCGTTCTCCAGCCGAGGTATGTGCTTGTACTCGCAGCCTTCAAAAAATCCTGAAATTTTCTGGACATGAAATCGATATAGTGCCATATTGGCATCAAGGGCATCCCAATTTCCAGAAGACTGCTGCACCACTAAATCTGAATCACCAAAACATTCTATCCGGCGGATGCCGATGTCCTTAGCCACATTAAGCCCATGGATCAGTGCCTCATATTCGGCCACATTGTTTGATGCTGAGAAATGAATCTGCAACACATATCGCAACTGATCTTGCTTCGGTGATGTGAGTACTATCCCAGCACCCAGTCCGATTTTGGTTTTGGAGCCATCAAAGTGCAACTTCCAGTAATTGTAATCCGGCTTGGGTGGCTCATACTGCATCTCGGCCCAGTCACAAAGGAAATCCGGTAAAGCCTGAGACTTGATAGCATCTCTTCTCTCATAATGCGGGGTGTAAGGAGACACTTCTATTGCCCATTTGGCAACTCGGCCAGTCGCATCTTTGCACCCAATGATCTCCGAGATTGGAGCTTCGCATACTACGGTGATCGGGTGCTCCTGGAAGTAATGTTTCAACTTCTTGGCCGCCAGGTATACACCATATGTCATCTTCTGGTAGTGAGGATAATTCTGCTTTGAGGTTGAGATCACCTCGCTTAAATAGTACACCGGTCTCTGCACGGATTTACCCTCCTCTTCTCGCTCTACCACTATCACCACACTTACGACCCGGTTAGTGGCCGCAATGTAAAGTAGCATTGGCTCATTCGGCAAAGGTGATGCCAAAATTGGTGCAGTGGACAACATCTTTTTTAATTCATTGAAAGCCGAGTCTGCCTGCGGGGTCCATGTGAACCCGGTGCTCTTTTTCATCAACTGATACAAGGGCAAGGCTTTTTCTCCTAGCCGACTCACAAACCGACTCAACGAGGCTAGACACCCGGTGAACTTTTGCACATCTTTTAGACATTTAGGCAATTTCATGTTTTCTATGGCTCGGATCTTAGCCGGATTCACCTCAATACCTCGGCTCGATACAAGGAAACCGAGCAACTTTCCAGCCGGGACACCAAAGGTGCATTTATCCGGATTCAATTTTAACCGATACTTTCTCAAGTTCACAAATGTTTCCTCGAGATCCTCGAGGAGAGTGCGTTTTTCTTTAGTTTTGATGACGATATCATCGACATACACTTGCACATTTTTGCCCATTTGAGAGTGTAAGCATTTCTGCATACATCTCTGATAAGTTGCACCGGCATTTCTCAAACCGAAACACATGACACGATAGCAATACGCCCCATACGGGGTAATAAAAGCAGTCTTTATTTGATCTTTGGGGTTCAGTGGTATCTGGTGAAAACCAGAGTACGCATCAATAAAAGACAACAACTCACACCCAGCAGTAGAATCGATCACTTGATCAATCCGAGGTAAAGGAAAGGGATCCTTCGGGCACGCCTTGTTCAGGTTGGTGAAGTCGATGCACATGCGCCACACCTTGATCACCGCTGGTTCGTCCTTCTTCTTCTCTACCAGAACCGGATTGGATATCCAGTCTGGATGCAACACCTCCATAATGAATCCGGCTGCAAGTAGCTTAGCCAGCTCATCAAGCACCACTTTTCTTCGATCGTCTGAAAGACGACGAGTCGGTTGCCTCACCGGCTTCACATCCGGCCTGACAAATAAAGAGTGCTCTGCCAACTCCCTCGGAACACCAGGCAGGTCCTTAGCCGACCATGCAAAGATATCCCGATTCTCACGGAGGAAGTGACAGAGCGCGCTTTCCTATTTCTCGCCCAATCCGGCACCAATGATGGCCATGCGCTCCGGATTCTCCGGGTCAATGGGGATCTTCTTTGTCTCCTTGGGCACCTCAAATGTTGCACCTGCATCCGGATTGGTCATAGCCAGCACGCCGAGCTGAGCTGACTTCGCCATCGCCACTACTTCATGCATCTTGCTCTTCTCAGCTTGGATCACCAACGACTCGGCTAAGGTGGAACCGACCGTGGCACACTGTATGGCCTTCTTGTAATCTCCCGCAACGGTGATGATACCATTCGGGCCAGGCATCTTCATCTTGAGGTAGGCCACATGAGTGGATATCATGAACTTGGCTAATGCCGGCCTGCCGAGCAGAGCATGGTATGGGCTCTCCAAGTCTACCACCTCGAATTCGAGACTCTCAAGTCGGTGATTGTCCTTGGTACCAAACAGCACATCTACCCAGATCTTACCCATTGGGGAACAAGACACCCCGGGTACTATACCATGGAAGGTACAACTGCTCTGCTGCAACTGATTCGGCGAATAACCCAACTTGACCATTGTGTCCCGATACATGATGTTTATAGCACTGCCATTGTCAATCAAGACTCGACTGAATTTCACATTAATCTTGGGTCCAACCAAAGTCGGATCCACCACCAGTGCGTAGTTTCCTGGGCTTGGCATAACCCTGGGATTATCAGCCCTGCTCCAAGTGATCTCCTGCTCGGACCAGTTCAGGTATTTTGGGACTGCTGGTGTGACTGCATTCACCTCCTTCGCCCTTCGCAGCTGACTTTTCTTGTCAGTTGGCTCGGTCACAAAAACCACATAACTTTGATGAGCCTCCTTGTAATCATTTCCGGGGTATCCACCTTGCCGACTCGGACCAGCATTGTTGTTGTTGCCTCCCATATTTACCAGGTTAACCGGCTTTGTGGCTGCCGGCCTTGGAGCTCCTGCGTTCACCGGGGTTGCATTGGCTCCGGATAAAGGCGTATTCGGCCTGAAATTCGGTCTAGGAGCACCTCTCTGAGGTGGCCCTCTCTGACCTTCCGCCTGGATGCGATGATGCCAGCTACAATTCCGAGTTGAATGATTGGCCGGCTTGCGTGGGTCTGTTGTGTGATAACGGCAAGGCCCATCTATCATTGCCTCAAAAGTTAGAGGTGGACTCGGTCCATCCCACACTTTCTTTGCCCAGGCACCTTGATTCGGCCTCCAAGCTGGACCCTCATTTTTGGTCTCTGGCTATCTCCTGCTCAGGATGATCCATATTTACTGCAGCAACCTGATCTGAACCGTATCTATAATCCGGATCTCTCCTCTTATAACCGAACTCATGTCGGTCACTGGGCCTCAATGGTCCAGTTCGGTTGTTGACCGGTTGCCTCCTGCTTGTTCCCACCGCATCCAACGCTGGCTGCGTCGGATCGCCAAGAGCATATGTATCTGCTATCCGGATCATTTCCGCCAGGGTCTTTGGCATATCCCTCTGGAGCTTCTGCCAAAGCGGGGTGCCATGTCGGCAACCCTGCGCAAACCAAGAAATGGCCTGCTCCTCCACGACACCTTCACAAGAATTGCGAATGTTGCTCCACCGAGTCAAAAATTCTCGGTCTGTCTCCCGCTCTTCCTGCCTGCACGCAGACAAGAGCTGAGGTCGGTTTGGCCTCTTGTAAGTGCTGGAGAAGTTGCTGTAAAACGCCTGCTCCAAATCCATCCAAGAGTTGATACTACCCTCTGGTAAGTTATTCAGCCAAATCCGGGCTGGCCCTTCCAACATATGCGGGAGATACCGGACCGCCCATCGGCGATTGCCCCCCGCAATGTGCACCGAGGATACATAGTCTATCAGCCAATCCTGCGGCTTAGTGCTGCCGTTATACGGCTTTGTGATTCGGCCAAGCTGAAACAACGGCACGTTCGGCTCGTTCATGATCCGAGGCCCAAAGCATGGAGGACCTGGTGGGCCTTGCTCTTCCAGCTTCTCGGACTGGTAAATCCTATCCAACTTGAGACGCTGATCATCCGGATCCAATGTCCGAGGTCCCAGCCTGGATGCAAGTGCATTATCATACGTTTGGTATCCGGCTCGCGCCATAGCCGAATTACCATCATCATAGCGGTAGCCCGCCTGGCCACCACCTTGCTGCTGCGCTTGCACCATTACTTGCTGCTCCTGCCGGGGTTGATTCTGCCCAGGAGGACGAGGTGGTTGACCTCGGCCAGCCGAATTACCCCTTCCGGCTCCCGGATTGCCTTGACCGCCATTGTTTCTGCTCTGGCCACCTCTTCCTTGAGCAGCTAGCTGCTTGCCGGCATACTCAGCATCATAGGCCTGCAGCTGTTTGCTCTTGCCCGAATTCACGCTTTGGGCCCGGTCAACTCCGACATGCGGGATGACGCTTGCCCCTTGGATTCTGGCTAACAGCCTTAGCCGACACTACTACCCGAGAACCACCAGCGTCCGGATTAGCTTTCCGGTAAGCCTCATTCTGCCGGTTACACACATCAACCAGCTCATTGACCCTCTCTGCCTGCTTGCGCCAAGCATCCCCGGTTAATGTGGTCAACTCGGCTCGCGCTGCCGCTGCAGCCCTAAGATTCTTGGCCGGGGAGCTATACACCGGCTTGCCTGTACCCGATCTATGACTAGTAGCCTTACTCGAGCTCGATCTTGCGGCTCTAGCTAACTCGTCATTGAGGTCCTTACCCCTGTTACGCAAATCTGCTCTCTTGCGTGGGTGAGGCACTACCGGAGTGAAACCATCGGTGATACCATTGGCAGCATTATATTCTCTCATGTCTCTATCAAATGCTTGCCTAGACTCTACCACTAACCGGGCTTCTCTTTGCAACCTCAGGCGCTCTGCCTCTAACTCAGCTATAGTACTCTACGTTTGCCCCAGGTGCCACTGGCCGAGCTAACTTTTCCAGGACATCCTCTAAGGGAGCCTCCCTACTTGACATGCCAAGTGGGCCAACCGGATCCGGTTTCTCCTTTGGGAACTTCGCCGTCCGAGCCGGCTTGTCACCGGATCGGTTGGCGTGACCAGTACCTCGGGCATGCTATTGCCGGCATCTCCTTTGCCTGCTCCAGCACTTGGTCCGGTCATCATCACCTCCACGCTACTCCCGGGGCGAGCGCTACGCCGTCCGAGAGCTGCGCGGAAAGAAGGAGGGTCCTCGGCCACGAGCACCTGCGCCGGGTACTCGCGGACAAGCTCGGTGGTGACGTAGGTGAGGAAGCTGCCGAACTGGATGAAGCATCCATCCACAGGGAGTGGCCTCCCGCGAAGCAGCCGGCGTTGTCGCTGATGAAGGTGAACCCGCCGTAGTTGCAGACGAGCCCGGACAGCACACGCACGCCGGAGCTGGTGACGGAACCCGTCCGGATGGAAACCCCAGCCAACGCCACTGCTTGCCCCACGGTGGGCGCCAACTGTCGTGGTGGTGTCACGGCAGATGCCATAGGATGGCTTAAGTTGGGGGCTCGCTAGGACGTTGGGGGATCCGGGGAGGGTGTGCGCGCTCAAGAAGCACGCATGAAGAACAACGAAGAACACGCAAGAACAAGCAAGAACGAGCAAAACCAAGAACAACCAAAGCACACCAAGATGTACCCTGCTTCGGGGCCCTCTTGTGGAGGTAACACCCCTACTGCAGCACTAGCCTACTCTCTTTATATCTCAATGATGACAAGTACAAAGTGCTCCTTGAGCTGTATGAAGCAACAATGGTGAGAGCTCTAGGAGGAAGATGGAGCAAGGGGGGAAATGAGGCTTCTTCTTCGTCGTCCCTCGCCCTGGAGGATGTGCTGGTCTATTTATACACTAACCGGATTACCATTCTGCCCCTGGCCGGAGATGGCAATGGCATGGACAAGAGGAACAGGACAAGCTCTGGCTACTGTCACTCAGTCCAGCTCATTGTCAGTCCAACGGCAGGTCTATCTTTTCCTCTTTGAGCTTAAGCCAGCGTAGCCCACCGGAGCCTAGGCCACTGCCCTTTCCCGAATTAGCCGAGTCAGCGCCTAGGGCCTAGCGACCCGGAAAATCCGTGGCTCGACCTGGCTGTCTTCTGAGCCTCGGGCAGGAGACCTGCAGGACCCGTGAACTTACTGACATTACTTGGCCCTTGTGCATTATCCGACATCGCCTTATGCCGGATCCTTCCTGACCAACCCGGCTAAATTAAGCCGGTATTCCTTCCTCTGATCCGGCAAGACTTTGTCGGATCCCCTTCGGTCTCTCCCTGCACTTTAGCATGATTGAGAGCTAACTGACTTTCCCAAGTGATCCGGCGCAAGTGATCCGGTCCAAGGGATTCGGCCCAAGAGATCCGGCTTGACCTTGATCCGGCCCGCTCTTTACAGCTCTTAACACCACCTTTTGCCCTACCCAGGGGCAGCCCCCCGACAACAATATCATAGAACATCAAGACCATCGTGTAGGGCTGCAAAAGCACACCTTAAAGTCTGTCTTCCACATCTAGGGAACCCCAATGTCACTATGAGCGCCCCAAAATAGTACTAAGCAAACACCACAATTTTATAGTGACAACCAACAAAAGAACAACTCATGATAAGTATTCCTGTAATCTTTAGTTTAAGAGTCACACACGGTGCGCACACTGTCAACTTCGCACCATGGGACAAAGGTGACTCCGGAGATTACATTAATAAAACCACTTGAGTAGCATAATTCATAAGATAAAGAAGAGTAACATCTATGGATTCAACTAGATTACAAAGCTCATGATCACATAAAGATCACACCATGGGAGAGAGGTGAATCACATAGCTACCGGTAGATCCCTCAGCCTCGGTGAAAACTACTCACACATGGTCATGGTGAGCACACTTGATGGAGAGGTTGATGAAGAGGTGCAGCCCGGAGTGGAGGCGGCGGCCCGCAGCAGCCATGGCGCGGCGGCGGCGGCGGCCCTTGGCCCCCCTTCTTCCTTGGTGATGGTGCAGCAATGGAGGAGCTCCTCCCCCTCCTTGGCGGCTGCCAAGAGGAGGAAAATTCGTGGCTTTTGGTGGCTTGCTTGGAAAATAGGGTTTCCCTTCATTATATAGAGGTGGAGATGCAATCTAGGCCATGGGATGGATGCCCCTTTGATCCAAGGGCTCTTGGGCACCTCTAGAACCTTCCTAGGAACCCCTCTCAGCCCTAATGAGGCTCCAATTCGTGTCTTGGCCAAATCCACCAAATTTGGTAAGAGTTGGAGTCAATAAAGTCACAATCTTTCAGATTCTCGTCATCCCATCAAGGGCTGCAGTAAATCGGAAATATCTCGGCCGTCCGGACTCGGAATTGGGCGAATTTTAAGTCTAGATCGATTCTCGGAAAATTCTCTGCAACTTTGTCTTCTGTCTGGTTTCCGTTTGACGTCGTCTTCGGCCCAAACGTGACCATCTTCGAAACACGTTTCCAGACAGATTTCAGGAAAGTCCCAATTCGACTCCAATATGGTTTCCTTTTGTATTTTTGATAATTTCTACACAACAAATAGGAAACAAGAAGATTTTGCACTTTGGGAACTATTAGTAGGTTAATCCAATAAATGTCATAATATGATATAAAGTGTATATAAAACATGTGCCAATTGACATAAAACATGCATGGAACATCAAAAATTATAGATACGTTTGGGACGTATCAACCATCCTCTCAAATTCTGTGGTGATGTCTCCCACCTCCACCTCCACCATCCTCTCCACCTCCACCATCCTCTCTCTCCATGGCGTCAAGATCTAATCGGAGATGGAAGTCCTCCTCCACTGGGACTTCTCCCCCGGCCTCGCCGTTGAGGCTCAGGTTCGTCGACGGTTTGGATCCTCGGTTCACTTCTCTCCCTCCTCTGGTGCTTTGGAGTTCTTCCTGGTGGTTTCGTTTTCCTCGACGGCTTTCCCTCTAAATGAGGAATCGGTTAGTTTGGCGCTCCAATCTTGCATTGGTGGAGATCGATTGGGCTTTCGTGTTTCTCAAATCTCGGATCAGCGTTTCCGATACTCGGTTGCATCTAACCGTGTGGGGCATTTCATTTACGGTTTGCGTGATCGAGTTTGGCCTGATTTCGTTTGTCATTTTACTCTCTTTTGTGGAGTTCATCCTGCTATCACTGGTTTTCATCATGACATCTATCAGAAGTGGCACACAAAAGATGAAATTCTGGAACTCTCACAGCGTGCTCGTACTGCTCTGAAGCCGAATCTGAATTTTCTGAAACATAGTGCAGTTGGGGATTCTTCCTCCTTTGAGGAATTATCTAAATTTGATCTTATTGGTTCTCCCTCGAAGGATTGTACATCGTCTCCACAGATTCGTTTTGGTTCTTTCGAACCAATCCTAAAGCATGCAGCGGCTGGCAATGGAAATGGTAACAATGGCCTCATTTTTGGTAGCTTCAACAATTTGGTCAATCCTGATAATCAGGGATCTAATTCCTGGGTTTTTTATAGCCAGCGCTATTTAAGGGATCTCTGTGCGACATTGCCTAAAGAGCTTCTTGAACATTTGGAAGACTTGAGGGGATCTCGGTATTCTGATCAGGCTATTATGGGAGCATTAAACCTGCCGGTAATCCCGCCAAAGGAAATGGTCTACGAATTCTTGGGCCGCTGCTCTAGGTGTGGTTCTAAGAAACACCTGTTTGCTAATTGCCCTAGACCCTGTCAGTTCTGTATTCTTCTGGGTTTTTGGTGTGTTGATTGCGACAATGATGAGCACTCAAATCAAATCACAGTCTGCGATGCTGATGAGCACTGAAGTTCCGTGACAATTTGCGATGCTGAGGTTCAGAATTCTGATACGGTGGCTGATCAGAATACTCGTGCGGCGACAGTTAGCTCAGATTCAAAAAATGGGCCTTTGGGCCTTTTAACAGAAGCCCCCCTTTCTAGCCCGTTACGATGTTGTTTCCGTTGTCTGGAGCTGGGCCACATTAGGCGTATGTGTATGAACGATATCAGATGTACAAAGTGCTATGGTTGGGGACATAAGGCTCGCTTCTGCCCCATTAAGGAAGTTTGTTCCTTCTGCCACAGGCCGGGACATTTGGTGGCAAATTGTTCCAAGATTCGGTGCCAAACTTGTCATGATTTGGGCCATCAAGCCAAACACTGTCATCTATATAAAAAATGGGTAAAGAAAGGAAAGGATGTGCCTGTTAAGGAATTAAAGCTTGTTAAAAAATGGGTAAAGAAAGGAAAGGATGTGCCTGTTAAGGAATTAAACCTTGCTACCGATTCATCTTCCGGGAATTTTTCTTTGACGGAAATCTTGCCTGCCCACATATCTGATAATACTTCTTTTGATGATGATTTTGAAGCTTGGAACGAACACATAGACGAAGTGGAGCCTGCAGCTGAAGGGTTAATTACAGGCAATAACACCACTAATCTGATGTTTGTGAGGACGGGTGGATTGGAGCTGAGCTTGCTAATTCCGCAGTTCACTTGCTATTTATCTTTCTTTGGTTGGCTGATGCGTCAAGTGTATACACGCGCTATTTTACCTCCTGATGGTGGGAGACGCCATGTCAGTACAGTTCAGTTAACACTGCCCTCGGTTGCTCGTGAAAATGTTTTTTCTCCAGGGGAGAATGTGGGTCACATACTGGGTCTTAAGAGGCCGTGGAACATTACTTTCAGCCCAGAGGTGGCCGCTATGGTTTCTGAACTTTTTCCTAACTACACTTATGCTTTACCTGTCGGACACTCTCCCTTTTCTTCAGTTCAGCTTGAAGAATTACCTGCTGAGGTGAATACTGATCAGAATACTGGCACTGTTAGCAATAAGTTTCTGGATAACAATGTGGAGGTCCTGGCCTCGAGTGTGGCTCCAGAATATATCACTGATGCGGTGGCTTCTCTGACCGCGGGTTCTCCTTCTGGCTCCCGTCCTCGCAGCCGTCCGCATAAAGTTGCAACACCTTCTGTGGACACGGTGGTGCGCCGTTCTCCTCACCGCTTCCCTAATGGTTACAAGCTGGAAGTAGGCCTGGAATTCGAGGCAAGCCGAGCGAGCTCGGCTCAACTCGCTTGAACTCGCTCAACTGACGAGTCGAGCTCGACTCGACTCGTTCAACAAACGAGTTCAGGAATGAAACTTGACTCGACTCGGTAAACTCGCGAGTGGCTCGTTTAACTCGTTCAAATAAAAATACGGACTTTTTGATATATTAGTGCCAAACTATTAAGTTTTTTGCACCGATACTAGTGTAGATGTTTTATATTTCAGCATTGATATACCCTTTTATTAGAGATGTAAAATCATAGAAAGATCATCATTGTTGTATTTCAGAATTAGTAGGAAAATCACTTTCCGTATGCGCGCATGTTTGAACACTTAGAATGTGTTAAACGAGCTATCGAGTTACTCGCGAGCTACTCACGAGTAGCTTGGTCAACAAACGAGTTCAGAAATGAAACTTGGCTTGGCTCGTGAGACACCGAGTTCGAGCCGAGCCGAGCCGAGTCACGAGCTACTCGTTTTGCTCACGAGTTTCGAGTTTTAATTCCAGCCCTAGCTGGAAGCACTGCCAGATGCCACTGTTCGTCGCGCCAAGTCTCAGGTTCCAAAGGCGGCAGCCCCGGCCGTGATGCAGATTGAGGAGATGCAGCGTATTGGAGTTGAAGACTGTGACATCAATCCTGATGAGCTCACGGCTGCTCAGCTCATGAAGGAGCGTGATGCCTGATTCTAGGTCACGTTTTAGTAAACTTATTTGGCACATTTTATGTTGGAATATTCGTGGCTTAAACAGTGCCGACAAATGGCCTCTTGTGCGGGATAAAATTGAGGAAAATGCTGCATCGATCCTCTATTTTCAGGAGACGAAACGTGCTGTTATTGATTCACAGTTTCTTAAAACCTTTGCGCCTCGTCGTTTCGATCAGTTCGCGTTTGTTCCATCTGATGGCGCATCGGGTGGGTTGTTAGTTGTCTGGGCAAGTAGCAGGTTTGTGGGTCAGGTTTTACTCTCTGAAAGCTTTGGTATCATGGTGCAATTCACTTCCGCTTCTTCGTCTGAAAGCTTCATTTTGGTTAATGTCTATGGGCCATGTGAGGGCGTAGAGCGTGAGAATTTTGTTGCGTGGCTTTTCCATCTCGATGTTGCGGATGATACGCTCTGGTTAATTTTGGGCGACTTCAACTTCTATCGATACACAGATAGTAGGAACAGACCGGGGGCAAACCTCACTGACATAGCAACTTTTAATGAAATTATCAGCTACCTCGGTCTTGTGGAGTTACCGATTTAGGGTCGCAGTTATACGTGGAGCAATATGCATGCGGATCCCTTGCTTGTTCAATTGGATTGGTTTTTTACGTCGTCTGCATGGACCCTCAAATACCCTAACACCACTGTTCGCCCTCTATCGCGCCCCACTTCTGATCATACACCTTGCGTTGTTTCAATTGGTTCATGCATCCCCAAAGCTTCTCTCTGTCGGTTTGAAAACCACTGGATTAAAATGCCTGGTTTCTTTGAAGTGGTGCAGCGCATTTGGGACATCCACTGCCCAGGTGATAGTGCTCGGTGTATCTCGGCGAAATGTAAACTCCTCCGCAAAGGCTTGCGTATTTGGTGCACTAGTATTTCTGTTATCGCACATCTGATTGAAAACTGTAATGCCACCATCCTGCGTCTTGATGATATTGAGGAGCTACGTGTTTTACATATCTCTGAATGGAACTTCAGGAACATGGTTAAGCGAAAATTACAGCACCTTCTTGACTACCAGCAAGCTTATTGGAAAAAAAGATGCACGGTTAGGTGGGCTAAATTTGGTGGTGAAAATACCAAGTTTTTCCACTCAATGGCCACTATCAGGTACAGAAACAACAACATTTCAAGCCTGACTCGTTCTGATGGGTCGATTGCTACAGAACATTCTAAAAAGGAGGGGATTTTGTGGAATTCCTTTAAAGATCGACTTGGGGTCTCTGATCAGATTGATCCGACCTTCGATTTCTCAGCTTTTATTCCATTCCACGAAGGGTTGGATGTTCTCTCAACTCCTTTTTCTCAGGTTGAAATTGATAAAATTGTGGCTGATCTCCCTTGTGATAAGGCTGCTGGCCCCGATGGTTTTTCTGGGCTTTTCTTCAAGTCTTGCTGGCACATCATTCGGTATGACTTTTATAGGTTATGCCACCAATTCTGGGAGGGATCTGTGAACTTGCAAAGCATCAATGATGCTTACATCACCCTCATTCCTAAGATTCACTCTCCTACTGGCCCAAATGACTATCGACCTATCTCCTTGTTGAATTCAAGTCTCAAGCTCTTGACAAAAGTACTCGCCAACCGTTTGCAACAGAAGATTCTTGAGCTTGTCCACATTAATCAATATGGGTTTCTTAAAACTCGCACAATTCAGGATTGTGTCGCCTAGGCTTATGAATATATTCACCAATGCAAACAAGCCAAAAAGGAGGTAGTCATTTTAAAACTGGACTTTGCTAAGGCTTTCGATACCATTGAGCATGACGCAATTCTTAAAATTCTCCAAGCTTGGGGATTTGATGCTAGATGGTCAGTTGGGTTCGGGCAATTTTCTCCACTGGTACTTCTTCGGTTCTTCTTAATGGGGTCCCTGGTAATAAATTCGCTTGTCGACGTGGTGTGCGTCAAGGCGATCCATTCTCACCCATCTTATTTGTGGCTGGTGCGGACCTTCTGCAATCGATGGTTAATCAACTGGCATCCTCGGGCACAATTCATCCGCCTCTACCCATTCCGAACACTGATTTCCCTATTGCACAATATGCTGATGACACCTTGCTGATTTTACAAGCCTGTCCTGTTCAGTTGCTAGCACTAAAAGAGCTGCTCCAAGTGTTCTCAGCTGCTACGGGTTTGAAGGTGAACTACTCAAAATCTTGTCTGATGCAAGTAAACATTGATGCAGCTCATTTAGCTGATCTTGCCGCGACGTTTGGGTGTGCTGTTGGTTCACTTCCGTTCACCTACCTTGGTTTGCCTCTTGGCACGTCTAGACCTTCGGTGCAGGACCTTTCCCCCATTGTTGATCAGGTAGAGCGCATACTGAATGCGAGTGTGAGATTCCTTGACTACGGAAGTCGGTTGACGTTTGTTAACTCAGTCCTCTCCTCTCTTCCGATACACTTTCTTCTCACGCTGAAAATCCCCAAGTCGATCTTGAAGCTCTTCGATCGCTCGCGCCGTCACGGTCTTTGGGCTAAAGAAGAGGACAGCTCGTCAGTGCACTCTTTAGCTGCTTGGTCTCTTGTCTGCAGACCGAAAAAGTATGGGGGCCTCGGTATTATAAACTTGGAATTACAAAACAAAGCCTTGTTGCTAAAACATTTGCATAAGTTTTTCAGTAAAGAAAATCTCCCTTGGGTTAAGCTAATCTAGAGTTTGTATGATCCGGAGGTTCCCCCACATGCCCAGTCTTCAAGGGGCTCATTTTGGTGGCGTGATATCTTTAAGCTTGTTGACGTCTACCGCAGCATCACTCGCACCAATGTTGGTAGCGGACGCACCACCTTGTTCTGGAAGGATTTGTGGCACGGTTCTGAACTTCTTGCTGATAAATTTGATCGACTCTTTTCCTTTGCTGCGGATGAAGACGTCTCGGTTACTGCCATGGCCAATGCTGCAGCGCCTCTTAACCACTTCTACCTGCCGCTTTCCGAGCAGGCTTGCAGTGAGCTGGAACAAGTCCAGGAGGTTCTTTCGGCTTATACGCTAGATGCCACATTGATTGATGAGAAATGTTTCACTTGGGGGACCTGTGCATACTCCTCTCGAAAATTCTATAACTTCATGTTCGCTCAGCTCCGGCAGGACGTGTCTTTGCAAGCGATTTGGAAGTCTAAATCTATGCCAAAGCTAAAGGTTTTTGCTTGGTTACTCTTGATGGACAGACTTAACACGAAGGATTTGATGAACCGCAAGCACTGGACTATTGATTCGGGCACGAATTGTGTTCTCTGCTCTTCCGCTGTCCTTGAGACAAGAGATCATCTTTTCTTTGGCTGTTCCTTCGCATCTCACTGCTGGAACTTCATTGGTATTCAGTGGGATTGTTCCCGTCCGATATCCAGTCGTATTGCTGCTGCGCATCAGTTGTTCCAGGGACCTTGCTTCATGGAAGTGGTGATTTGTGCCTTCTGGAACATTTGGAGGACTCGCAATGACTTAATCTTTAAAGAGCTGCAGCCATCATTTGCGAGATGGAAAGTCCTCTTTCAGAATGATCTCCTGCTACATCAGCATAGGGTTAAGCCCTCTTCGGTTCAACCTCTTACTCAGTGGGTCTTAGACACTTTTACTTAGTTATCCTCGATGTATAATCTCGTTTCTTTTGCTTTTGATTTTTGGCCCCCCTGAGATTTTTGACAGAGATTGTAAGCCTTTTGGTCTGTAAAACCCCTGGTTTTTCAGCCACCATCATTAATATAAAATCTACACCGTAGGGATTTTCTCCTACGGTATCTCTGTCAAAAAAAAAGATATATGGAATATTTTCTTGTCATAACATGATCACCAAAGTTTAATATATTTTTACTTAGGTTGGGGTTCTTAGGTTAATACTTACTAGTCAAACAACTTAAACAACAAGTCACACAAGGTGCAACATAGCAATGGGAAGGAAAACACAATCATCAGTGAAACATTTCAAAAAGTTTTTGTTGGTTCTAAATTTTGGGTCTTGTAAACCTAAGTTTTTCTTAGTTCCAAAATTTGGGATGTGACAGTTTCCCGTCCGCCACACCGATTAAACACGAACCGTGAGGCTGACGGGCGGCCCCTCGGGCTACAGCGGTGATCCACGTAGGATGTCAGCGAGAGTGGGTGCAATAAGGTTGGTACGGTTAGCGACTTTGCAAATCCCTATTCATTCCCACTCCAGGAGACGGCAGGGATCGGACGGAGCGGGAGGATCTGACGGCCAGAAAGGCCAAATCGCTGAGGAGCCGCCAATGGGTCTCACCGTTTATATCTTTAGATATTCAAAATAGAATTTTTTTAAGTTTCAAACAAATTTTTAAAAATATGTACATGTAGTTATGGATATATCCTACAAATGTGCACAATCTTAATCCGAAATACGCTATATTCTAGGCAACACAAAAAGACAAAATTGTAGATCTGGTATATGTGAACAGTTCCCCTCCATATGGTGTCAGAATTTGTCTTTTTATGTAGCCTAAAATACAAACAATTTGGAGTGAAATTTTACACAGTTGTCGGATATGGTATTGGCAACATCCAGATTTAATTTTAGAAATTTGGGAAATTTAAAAATATTGTTTTATAAAATTTAAAATATAAGGGTACATGTAGTTCAGGCTACGAATCCCTTTTCGGATTGAAGTACACTATTCAGCCACAGACAGAGGCGGAATGGATACGTATGAGGTTCACAGTGTTCAAGACTATGCGAGATTACAACTCCAGTTTACACATGATTTGTGCCTTGCTTTACATCTCCGCGACGGCGGCGACTACCCTCTCGCGCGAATGTCAATACTTACTTCGTGGGAAGTGAGCGTGGTCAATACGGTCAATACTTACTTACACTTTCGTAAAAACAAACAATAAATTAATGAGCACTTTAAGTCGACGGTCACAAAAAATAGAGGGGATTGTACACTTGTACTGGATGGTACCCGAGTACCATCCCAATCACGCTCATTTGTTGCATATTGTGTTGACAATATTGAAAAATAATTAAAAGCTTATTATTGAGAGCAGCGATATGGAGGCTGAGCTACTTGTAGCTCTTTATTTATAAACGAAAATCATATTTCAGAGTTTAAAAATATCTCTAGATTTGGATAATATTATATTCTACCACTAGAGGAGACAGGGTTTTCTGTCCCGGCCCGTAAGGGGTTTTAGTTCCGGTTCGCGAACCGGGACAGGACAAGCGGGACTAAAGGACTTTAGTCCCGGGCCTGTTACCAGCCGGGACCAAAGGCCATCCACGTGGCCGCCTGCGGGGCGCGCTAGGGGCAACCCCTTTAGTCCCGGCTCGTATAACGGGCCGCGACTAAAGGGTTTAGGGTTTATGATTTCTTTTATTTATTTCTTTAGGGTTAGGGTTTAGGGTTTTTTTATTTATTTCTTTAGGGTTTATTTGTTTTCTTTTATTTTCTTTCTTCGAGCATACAAAGATAATTGTTTTCTTTTAGCGGTATTTCTACGCTACCACATACCGTATACGTTCGTGCATATATATAAGATAACTTGTCTTACGATCGAGCATATACAAATATATACAATTTTGATAGTTACATGGAGATCACAATTACCGGGACTAGAGCCCGTCTATTCGATTACACGGCCGGGGATCATCAGTAGCGCCTATTCACACTAAATTCTCCGGCGTCGTCTACCATCTCTTTCAACAAAAATCCCGCCAGTTCCTCTGCAATTCCTAGTAGGCGTTGCTCTGGTAGGAGTTGTTCCCGCATTCTGTCGAACTATATAAGAAAAGGAGATCAATATGAACATCAATCATGATAACAAAAAGTGACGGTAATAAAATAATGTTGTGAATGTATTGCTTACGTAGAGTCTATAATCATTGTGCTCAGTGGTAAACGTGCGAATGAACTCGCAAACGTAGTATCCACATAGATTCGTCCCCGGTGGCTGCCTCGCGCACTTTACGAGAATAAATTCAATCAAAATAATAATCTAGCATCATAATTGTATTGAAACTAGAATTAAAGAGATGCGCGGACATATCTCGTACTACTTACCGTGACCGGAGTAAACGTCAGCTTCTCACTAAAGGAACCCGACACCAGACTCCTGAACAGGTTCCAAACCCTGCCCGGCAAAGAAAATGAATTAATGAATGAGTTATTCATTACCTGATATCTCATGAAATCAACGAAAGAGACCGATATAGCGCGAAAATTACCTCTGGAGCATGTCCTGCATGTCGCGGAACTCTTCCAGGTGTCTCTTTAATGGGTCCATGACTTCAACTTTTCCCTTATCAACTTGAATGTCTAGCAGAATCCAGTGGAACCTGCACACGTTTATATATACGTCAGTAACTCATCAATTACACTTAACATCGAGTAAGCAAAAGTGAATGTGTACAACAGAGTAAGACCCTCACTGGAAGTTGTAAGGAAACAGTATGTGGTCACAGAAATGTTGCTCCGTTAGAAACCTTAGAAGGTTACTGCCGTCTCGTTGGGTTTCGTCGTTAGCGAATATATATGTACTTTATCTGGGTCAATGAACCCAACACTATAGATCTTTGTTTTACATTCCCGGATCTTCATTCTGCATAATAGAGTACAAAAGGATATAATGAGGATAATTACATGCAATGAACTGAACAACTGAAAAACTGACAACTTATATGTAGACAATGAATTCAACAACTTACAGACAATAGCAACTCATGAGAGTTTTGTCGAGGGCGTCGAAATTGTATAACTGGAAGAGTTCTGAAAACTCAACATGGACCTCTTCGGGTCGGAAGAAGTACTCATGTGGGACTTTCGCCACGATCATTGTTCTGCCCCCCCCCCCCTACCACACTCAAGTACCAGTCATGCAAATTCCGCATATGTGTTGGCAATTGTGCCAACTTCTCGTCTGACCAAAGGCTTCCCTGGACATATGTAGGGACAACATCAGCCTTGGGTAAATTGTCGTCTTGGGAACCTAGCAATTCAGCAACAGTCACACCCATAGAGGCCGCCAACTTCGCAGCTTCTTCCATATCCTGCTGCAGCACCTGGGGAACGTTTTCGGATAACACCTTGAGGGATGGGATCGATTGTTTGGCCTGTTCTCCGAGCTGGGGAACGTCCCTTCTGTTCCCGCTTGCACTTTTACCTGATTTGCTCCCGCTTGCACTTTTACTTGATTTGCTCTTCTGCACTTCCTTCCGAAGTGTGCGTACATAGTCATCTGGCTTATGGTGCAACTCATATTGCGATTTTGTGTTCAGAAAATCACGTGCCCACGTTTTTTGCTTCTCGGTGTATACCGGGGCGGGCTTGGGTTTCATCTTTGCAAAATGCGCATCTTTTTCGGCCATTGCGATCGCTGCGGTTTGCTCGTCAGTAAGATCGTAAGCTCTGATGGGAAGATTCTTATGAGGTACTCTTGGGAGGGGCGACTTTTGTCGTTTTGGGCTGCTGCGTCGGTTAGTACTCATCGACGGAGCACGCTTCCGCTTATTGTCCTTAGCGGGCAAAGGCGGGGCGAAGACGGCCGACCCAAGTCCGGCGGCGGAGATCGAGATGGACTCGCGCTGTGGTGGTCGTAGTCATGGGGTGTGCTTCTTGGAGGTGATGGAGGTGTAGGTGACCTGCGACGACTCGGAGGCGGTGTTGTCCTTGGCGTCGACCCTGGAAACTTGATGTAGTTCTTGTCCCATAGAATGGTATCACCCACAACTTCTCCGAGTGTCCTCTCATCTCCAGGTCCAGGGATGTCAAGCTCCATAGCATGAGACCCCGGTACGATTTCATCCACCACGACTTTAGCATAGCCAGCTGGAATCTCACGGTCTTGCCAGCGTGCGTCAGGTGGACAAGGTAAAGCATATCCGACCGCCACCTTCATGGATATGTTCTTCAATTTCTGATGGAGCTCACAAGATATTGCATCCTTGATTCCATCCACGGGTAGCCGGGACCGCCATCTATCATCCGCCGTGCATCGTCAGCCGGGACCTCCGAGTCACCCACGCTGCTTTTCCGCTGAGATGGACCGGCGGTAATATCGAGTACAGGATCTTGCGGGCGCACTACTCCTCTAAGTTCGTCAATCTGCTGCTGCTGGTGGTTAATTCTGGCAAGCAACTGGTTGAACTTGTCTCCCTCCTCCTGCTTTCGCTGCTTTGCTCTCGCTCGGCTTCTGTAAGTTTCTACGTCTTTGGCAAACCCAAGCCACCACGGGACGGAAGGGCCAAAGCCTCGTGTTCGTCCTCCTTTTTCGTCATTCCCGAGGACCAGTGTCAGCAAGTCTTTCTCTCTATCGGGAGTGAACTTTAACTTCCCCTCTTTAATTTCTTTCACCACTTTAACCCAATTTTCCCTGGGTACCCTAATCCCGTCACTGCAAATAAGGTCCCCTGTTGTTTCGTCGTATGAACCCCCATGCGCAAGGAACCAATTTCTTGCCCTCAATTCCCATTCGTCGCGCATCCATTCTGGTTGGATCCCTTTAGCAAGCAGCTCTTGCTCTTTTTTATCCCACTTTGGCATGGCAGTCTCGTAGCCCCCTGGCCCCAATTTATGGTGATATTTTTTCTTGTCAGCATTTATCTTGTTCCTTACTGAGATCGCCTTGGCATTTTGTGACTCCTTGTACTCCTTAAATGCGTTCCAGTGATTCGCCTGCTTCGCTAGATAGCCTTCAAATACTGGAGCAGTCTTTTTCGTCTGATATTCTTGCCATAATCTTTTCTTCCACACCCGGAATAGTTCGGCCATCTTCGTAAGAGTCCACTTCATGACTTTCTTCCTCAATTTTGCAGTGTCGGCAGGATCCTCAAATTCTGGCAGGGTGAAATGTGCCATGAGGTCATTCCAAAGACCCTCTTTGTACCTTTCGGCGACATACTCACTATCGTTCGCCCCTTTGCGCTTATTCCAGTCTCGAACGATGATCGGGACGTGATCCCTAACCAGAACTCCGCATTGTTTTCTAAATACAGCGGCAGCCTTCTTGGGTTCCTTCGGTTCGCCCGTAGGGGCTATGACCTCAAATGTATAATGCGTAGATGGGGCCAACATTTTGGTCGGGCCTCGTTTGGAAGATTTGATCGATGTGGAGGCCTAAGAGAAGAACTTAAGTAATGCATCTACTGATCGCCGAAGAACTTCATATCTACCTCGCCGGACTTCGTTAAGGGTCCACCGGCTTCTCCATCATCGGAGCCGTCGACCTCATCCTGATCACTTCGGTCGACCTCCATTCCATCCCCGGAGGGGTTCAGATATGACGACGGAGATTCGGCTGGATCAGCATCTGGGGCGTCATGGATTATATTCTCGAGAATTTCTTCCTGTATTAGGTCTCTGCGGGTTGGACTAGGTGGATCCATAGTTTCTGCAAAATGCACACAATATTATTTCAAAATGCATCAAATAAAATGAGTATCAATTGTTATAAATAATTACTAAAGCAATGAATACAAGTCACTTATCTAATGTGTATCAATTGTTATCATCAATACTTTGTAATTAAAAAATTACTACAAATCTATTAAGTCACAATATATCCACTACAAATCAATTACTAAAAATTACTACAAATTAATTACTAAATATTACTCTTAATAGCATTTTACAACTAACTTCATTTTGTTTTTACTTAAGCACTAACAGTACTAACATATTAAGAACAACATTATGTAGTGATCTACAGTACCTAAACATTTGTAACATCCCAATTTTCACAAAAATTTAAAACTTTTCATTTGCATCATGCATCATGTCATTGCATCCTTGTTTGCATTGTGTTTGATTTCAAATTATGAAATTTAGAGAATTTATCTCCAAAAACCTAAATTGCAAAGTATCTGCAGATGCCTTCTCAAAACTATTTCAAATTTTCAAATAAAGATTTTGAAAATTATATCCCCATTACATGCTAAACATGTGGGCATGTTTTTACAAATTTATTGAAAGTGGTTTGAGTAAATTTGAGTTTGAAATGCAAAAGTTATTTGAAGTTGTTTAAAAACAGAAAAGAAAAACAGTTCTGGAAAAAAAGTGCGAAACGAGTTATTTGGGCCGAGCCCATCTTCTTCTCCCGCGCCGCGCAGCACGTAGCAGACGCCCAGCCCATCTCTCTCTCCCTCTCGCTGACGTGTGGGACCCATCTGTCATCCCCGTTCTCCAACGTGAAGAACACGGTCTCCTCACCGATGAAACCCTAGCCAAATCCTAACCGAATCCGGCTTGATCCGCACGCAATCGCCCGCGTCTTTGCACCCTATATAAACTCCACGACACCGCCGTCGTTTTGCCCCAAACAAATCGAGACGAGAGCCCCCAGGCTGCCCGCACGAGTCGCCGCCGTGCCGCCACTGCCGCCGCCGTTCGTCGTCGAATCCGGTGATCCTCGACCCCTGCAGCATCTCTCGACCCTCCCTCTCGCTTCCCCACATCCGTGCGCATCCTCTAACACCCCTCCTCGTATTTGTTGTGCGCTAGATCGACGACGCCATCATCGACACGAAGCTCCAGCCGCCACATCGAACTTCGGCGATCGTTCCAGGAAGGAGAAGGACGTCCGCGACCACGCCATCAACGTCATCGACTCCGCCTCGTCACCCTGAACGCCGTGGTATGCCCCATGATCCGTAGTTAGGCCTAGATCAAACTCCGGCGAAGCTCCGGCCATGGCGCCACCGTAGATCAAGTTTTTCCGGCATGTTTCCGTCAGCCGCGCCGCCCGTTTATGGTTCGTTAGCTGTAAGCCGTTAGATCTAAGATCAACGCTACAGATTAGATCGTCCACGCGAAGGGGTACCAGCCAATCAGAGGAGGCCACGTCGCCACGTCGTCCGCGTCGCCGCATCCGCCCGCATCCGTCCGCACCCGCTTCAGCCCGTGAAGATCTCCGCACCAACCCGAAGTCTCCACGTCGTCCAGCCGTCCGCGAAGCCGCGCCGCAACCCGTCCGCGTCCGTGACACCCGCGATCTGCAGAAGACCAGTCAACGGGGAGCTCCGCACCAATCAGAGAAGGCCACCTCGACGGAGGACCCCAGCGCGAAGATCTTTTCAGTTTTCTTTACGTTTTAGCCCCTGCGCATCACAGATTAGTCCCTGCGATTAGATCTATTATTAATTTTTATTCCTTTATCAGAAAATTATGAAATTTATATTTTTGGAAAGCTAATAATGTGTAGAAACTTTCTATATGCTTAATTTGAGGTTTGGACGAAATTAATTTAGATAAATTTAAAAAATGGTTTAATTGATATTTTGGCTATAAATTTAATTATAAAAATTGATAATTGAGTAAAATATTTTGTTATATTTTTGTTTGTATAAGTAATGGCCGTAGAATTGCTCTATAATTTTTGTAGAAGTGTTTTTCTATGTTTTTGCATGTATTTTGTTTTTATTGCTTTTAGGTGTTATTTTAATAAGTAATTTATATTAAAATTTGTTCTCCACATTAATTTTCGAATAGAAAATTTAGCTAAGTAATTATGACCATGTTATATGCAATATAACTTAGAAATATTTCACCCCACCGAAATATTTCTTCCTTAGAAAATTTTGGGTAATAAAATGTTGAGAACACTTAGAATTTTTCCTTAGTAATTTTCAACACATTAAAAAAAATGCTAAACTTGTCCTTAGAAATTTTTAGTATCTAGAAAACTTAGTTATTCCCTTAGAAATTATTCTAAGTACTTGCCATAACAAATGTTGGTCCTTAGAAAAAAATTCATCAACTATTGATATCATACCTTTTTCCTTAGAAACTTTTAGCACTTCTTATTTTGTTTACTTTCCTTAGAAATTATTTTGGACTTGATGTGTTAGTTTTAGTCCTTAGTTAAATTTCGACCCAAGGGTTAGGATCTTGGTCCTTAGTCATTTTTGGACCTTCTTGATTGTCTTGTTTTAACTTAGAATTATTTCATGGCATGGCATGCATGCATCTCTAGTCCTTAGAAATTTTGCACATCATGCATGACATATTTTTCCTTAGAAGTTTTATGAAACTTGTTTGTTCATTATGTATTGTTTGTTGTGTTAGAATCTCCGGAGGGAAACGAAGACTGTTGCAATTGCTGTTGCTATTCTGCTTGTTGCCAAGGCAAGTGGCACACCCCCATAAATTTCCTAAGTATTTTTCTATGCATGACTTAGTGTATTTCTTTATATGCATGTGTAGGATAGTATTGCTATGCTAAAACTACTATCTTCTTTACACTAGTTGTGTCTAGAATCCTATTGATAACTTGGTAGAATTAATGATGCTATGCAAATTGTTTTATTCAAAGCTTAAATTCTACTAAGTTAATTTATCACCTGTGTGGATTTGGGATTGCATGGCTGCCAGAGTTGAGTGTTTATTCACTTGTGGATTGCCACCCAGGATTAAAGGGACCAATGTTTCTCTAAGTGAAGTTGCTTACCGTGCAGCCATTAGTCAAATGGGCTCTGGCTAGATGGATTAAGTTGCGTGGACTCCTCCCGGCTTGACAAGCAGATGTAGAGGATGTAGGAGGGAACGGGTCAAGCCGGTATGGGATGGGGAATATGCTTCTGAAAAGTCTCGTCTCAACTCTCTCCTTTTCCTTAGCACAATTTGAGTGCTTGAGGATAGTTTGGGTTTGTTGGGTCTAATGGTGAAAGTGCACAACCTCTGCAGAGTTAAAACTAAGTACTTAGCCGTGTCCCCGGTTACGGACAATTGAAGCAGCTGATGAAGGATGGGAACGGAGGCTCCCAACATCTTATTTCTCTAAGTAAAATTTTGATGGGTGAACAAGGGTAGAGGAGACTATGGATTTCATGCCATAATGTCTCAAACTTTGAAGAAAATGTTTTACAAAGTGTTAGGCAAAATTGGCTTTTATGCAAAATAGCCTTGAACTCCACCAGCCAAATATGCATATAGGCTATAGAGTTATTCCATTAAGTGTCCACATAGTGTCACTTGCCAGATCCATTTTTAATGGTATCTGACCCACTCTGTTGCAAATATTATTTTGTTGCAGACTTTTCTGACGATGAGTAAGGTCACGTTTGGGTTTCGAGTCTACAACCAACATGTTTTCGCCTGTGCCGCATCATGAAGATGGAGGCTCTTTGAAGATTTATTTCCGCTGCTTTATTTGTTTTGAGCTAGCTATAAGCTATGCAAAGATGTATCAAACCATTTATTTTTCCAAGTCTGGATCATTCGTGTAATAATTGATACAATGTTGTGATATTCATCTTAAACTGTGTGTGCAAATGAAACGATCCAGGGGTTTGCACTATACACAGGTACCTTGCCATTTTTCTATGTGCAGGTACACTACAGATGGTATCAGAGCATAGTGTTGCCTGTAGGATCGAAACCCTAGGTTTGGTTAGAAATAAGTTGGCCAAAAACTTAATTTATTTACTAAGTATAAAATGCTTCTATGATATATTCTTGCTTTTTCTTCTAAGTACTCGTAAATCTTTACTTATGCATGTAGTCCCGGCTGGTAAGATGGGCCGGGACTAAAGGCCCAAAAATTGCGCGGGCGGGGCCGTTTTTACTTTTTTTTAAAAAATCTAGCACAATTTTAAATATTTGAACATTTGAATGGAACAGTTTTTGCATACTTATGAATTTGAGAAAACTTTTAACATGAAAAGTGCTTGAATTTGAATAAGTATTCCAAATCCATTTTCTGTTTTATAAAATAATTATTCTAACTCTACAAACTATTAACCATTTTGCCATTTTGAATTAAAAAATGCATTAACTTTCATCTTTTGCATATTTTTGAATCTCACTAAACTTTCAACATGAAAAGTGTTTAAATTTGTATAACTATTTCGAAACCATTTTATCTTTTATAAAATAATTATTCTAACTATTCAAACTATTAACCATTTTATCATTTTGAAAAAATGAATCAACAACTGCCAATGAAGGGTACATAGACGAATGACAACAAACTTGGTTACATAGACAAATGACAACAAACTTGGGTACATAGACGAATAACAACAAACCTGGGTACATAGACGAATGACAACAAACTTGGGTACATAGACGAATGAAAACAAACTTGGGTACATAGACGAATGATAACAAACTTTGGGTACATAGATGAATGACAACAAACTTGGGTACATAGACGAATGACAACAAACCATTTTGTCCAAACCAATGATGTGGCTCAGGTTAGTCATACTCTTGCCTAGGCCTATAATACTCGTGGGTGTAGTCGTCGTAGTCGCCGTCGTCGTCGTCGCTGTCGTCGGACGGCCGTGATGTAGTCGTTGACGGGGGTTGTCGCATGGACTGTAATTGAGGGTAGCGCAGGCGGGGGTTATCGCCGGCCATGATGTAGTCCATGACCCTCTTGAGAGTCCGGCCGGCCCACCACAGCCGACGGCCGGCCTCGTTGAAGTTCGAAGGACGCGGGCGGTCCTCCTCGTACCTGGCGAGCGCCTTCTCACGCCTTTCGATGAAGAAGGCGTCCCAAGTTGGGCGATAGTCTGGATGCCAGCGGGAATCCATCCGCTGCTCCAGAGTGAGCTCGAGGTAGTAGTGGTTCGTGATGGCCGCCCGGCGTGCCAAACCTTGAAGGACAGGAGGGACCGGCATGCCTCCGGTGCTCAGCCTCCAACCGGCGGGGACGTCGTAGCCGGGCGGGCAGGGGTAGTTCGAGGCGGAAAGCGCCTCCGCCTCCGAGTAGGTCAGAGTGGGTACGGTGGAAGCCATGGGAGAGTGATGAGGTTGCAGATATGAGTTTAGATGTGCTATGCCAATGGAGGCCATGACTACATATATATAGTGAGAAATGGCGGGAAGACGGAGGCGGGAAGCGGTGGAAAGCGCGGGAAGAAATAAGGCGGGAAGAAACAGACCTTTAGTCCCTGTTCGAGCCACCAACCGGGACTAAAGGGCTTATTTGTTCCCGCGCAATTTTACCAACTGGGACTAAAGGGAATCCCACCAATAAGGAAGAAGAACACGGATCGTGTGTTTATTTCGAGCGCTTGTGAGCCGTTGGATCAGGGGTGTGTTTCTTTTGAGGGCTTGTGAGCCGTTGGATCCATAGTTTCTGCAAAATGCGCACAATATTATTTCAAAATGCATAATATTATCATATATAAAATTCCATCTATAAAATTGCTTGGAAATGCTGATTTGAAGCTTCTTGACAATACACATTGGAAATACACATTGGAAATACACATTCATTATTATTACACATGCTCCTTACATAAAGGTTTATTACATTCCATAGAATGCATTACATAAAATGTTTAATACATTATTACACAACACCAACATCACCAACATTATTCCACATAAACGGACTTGCTGGCTCGGAGGCCGTAGGATTAGGAGGAACGGCGGGAGGAGCCAGCCCCGTTCGCGGCCGCCCGGTTCTCGCGCGCACGTTTGCGGCGGAGGGCAAGATCCATGCAGGATGAGTCTTTCAGCGCCCAATCCAGCTCGGAAGCCTCCTTCGCCTTGAGCTGGCAGACAGTTCTGTCTCGCTGTACACGGTCGTCGTGGACGGACTGGAAGGAGGCTTCAAGGGCCTCCTGCATCTGCGGCCTGCCGCGCTCTTCCCCATGGTCGCTCCAGTCGAAGTCGTCGTCGTCATCCTCCTCGTCGGGAGGGGCGGCGGCGAGTGGTGGAGGTACGGCCGCGGATCCCCAAGCCACCCATGCGGCGTACGCATCCTCGTCGGGGTCAGGGACGTCGGACCACGCGCGCTCGTACGTCCTCCGCACCTCCTCCGGCACCGGAGCAGGAGGCCGGTAGGAGGGCATTCCTCTCCACGCCGGGCTCGTGGGCATACGGCGGGATAGGCTCCCGCGGTAGCGCCCAAGCGCGCTCTGCCGAGCACGCTCGACCTTGTCCAGAAGGCGCTGCGGCGGGCGTGGCGGATCCATCTCGTGGAGACGATGCGTTCGTGGCTAGGAATGGTGGATTAGGGTTTACCCCGTCGGCGACAATATATAAAGACCTCCAGGGCAGCGCTAGGGGAAGACACGTGGCTAGGGCAGCGCTGGGGGAGGACACGTGGCTCCGCAAAGCCCGACTTTAGTCCCGGTTGGTACACGTGGCTCCGCAAAGCCCGACTTTAGTCCCGGTTGGTGTTACCAACCGGGACGAAAGAAGCACACGGATCGTGTGTTTCTTTCAAGCGCTTGTGAGACGTTGGATCAGGGGTGAGCCCGATTTAGTCCCGGTTGGTGTTACCAACCGGGACTAAAGAAGCACACGGATCGTGTGTTTCTTTCAAGCGCTTGTGAGACGTTGGATCAGGGGTGTGTTTCTTTTGAGGGATTGTGAGCTGTTGGATCAGCAGTATCACGACCACTTCGTGAGCCACATGACCCGGTTGGTGTTACCAACCGGGACTAAAGAAGCACACGTACCCTATATATAGCCCCCCTCCCGGACATGTTCAGCACTCAGTGTCTACTCATTGTAGTTCATTTTGGCAGCACACGGGTAGCAGAGAGCAAGATTTCTGAGAGGCAGGAGTTCCTAGAGCGGAGGCTGAAGGTGAACCCTCCCCTCGGTCGGATCCAAGCAGCGGCAAGGACGCTCTGATGATTAGCAACATCCCCAACACTTGTTGCAAATCATCAGAGACGTCTTGCCGCTGTTTGGATCGAAGGCCGATTTGCCGTCTCACGACCACGCGATGATTTGCCGATTTGCCGGTCAGAGTGGCCACTGGAGAAGGTAGGCAGGGGAAACCGTATGTTTTGTTCTATCACTTGGAAATGCTAAAGATCTTGGAGAATGCAGAGATTGTGTTGGTAAAACTGCAGCTGATTGAAGCTTCTTACACATGCTCCTTACATAAAGGTTTAATACATTCCATAGAATGCATTACATAAAAGGTTTAATACATTATTACACATCACCAACATCCCTATCTATTGTTTCTGTTTTCTTCTGAGCCGTAGCCATGGAGAATCTTCATCATTTAACAGGATGCTTGGGTCAGTTTTCACTGTGAAGGGCGGAATTTCATGAAACTTATTATAATCTTCTGACATGTCTGTCTTGTCATCCACTCCCACGATGTTTCTTTTCCCTGAAAGAACTATGTGGCGCTTTGGCTCATCGGACGATGTATTCTTTTGCTTATCTTTTCTTTTTTTCGGTTTGGTGGACATGTCCTTCACATAGAAAACCTGAGCCACATCATTGGCTAGGACGAATGGTTCGGTGTGGTACCCAAGATTCTTGAGATCCACTGTTGTCATTCCGTACTGCGGGTCTACCTTTACCCCGCTAGCTGCGACCCATTTGCACCGAAATAAAGGGACCTTAAAAGTAGGTCCATAGTCAAGTTCCCATATCTCCTCT
Organism: Poa pratensis; assembly: GCA_947311845.1. NCBI lineage: Eukaryota > Viridiplantae > Streptophyta > Magnoliopsida > Poales > Poaceae > Poa > Poa pratensis. The sequence continues at coordinate 60,761,627 of CAMZMU010000034.1, read as the reverse complement.
ATGTACCCATAATATGTGTCCTTCTGCCCATTGTCGTCTGTTGCATCAAAGCGGACACCACTGTTTTGGTTGGTGCTCTTTTTATCTTGGGCCTTCGTGTAAAATGTATTACCATTTATCTCGTACCCTTGGAAAGTACATATAGTCGAAGATGGACACCTGGCCAACAAGTACAGCTGATCTCCAACAATGGTGTTATTCATGAGATGTATCTGCAACCAACTGCCGAAAGTCTTCTCGTGTTCCCCGTCACGGTTTTCGGAGCGTAGAATATTCTTGTGTCTCTCGATATACGGAGCCACCACGGTGGAATTGTGTAGAACTGTGTAGTGTGCTTGAGTGAAAGAATGCCCGTCCCTACATACCGTTGCTTTCCTTCCTAGTGTGCCTTTTCCAGTCAGCCTCCCCTCATACCGAGATTCAGGAACACCAATCGGCTTAAGGTCAGGAAGAAAGTCAACACAAAACTCAATGACCTCCTCTGTTCCATAGCCCTTGGAGATGCTTCCTTCTGGCCTAGCACGGTTACGAACATATTTCTTTAAGACTCCCATGAACCTCTCGAAGGGGAACATATTGTGTAGAAACACAGGACCAAGAATTCTAATCTCTTCGACTAGGTGAACTAGGAGGTGCGTCATAATATTGAAGAAGGATGGCGGGAACAACAACTCGAAGCTGACCAGACATTGGACCACATCAATTTGTAACCCTGATAGACTTTCTCGATCGATTACCTTCTGAGAAATTGCATTGAGGAATGCACATACCTTCACAATGGCCAGTCGAACATTTTCCGCTAGAATTCCCCTCAATGCAACCGGAAGCAATTGCGTCATAAGCACGTGGCAGTCATGAGACTTTAGGTTTTGGAATTTTTTCTCTTTCATATTTACTATTCCCTTTATATTCGACGAGAAGCCAGACGGGACCTTGATACTGAAAAGGACTTCAAAAAAGATTTCCTTCTCTTCCTTGGTAAGAGCGTAGCTGGCAGGCCCTTGAAACTGCCCTGGATGCATGCCGTCTCGTCCTTTATGACGTTCCTGGTCCTCCCGTGCTTCCGGTGTATCTTTTGACTTCCCATACAAGCCCAGGAAGCCTAGAATATTCACGCAAAGATTCTTCGTCAGGTGCATCACGTCGATTGCGGAGCGGACCTCATGGACTTCCCAATAGGGTAGCTCCCAAAATATAGATTTCTTCTTCCACATGGGTGCGCGCTTATCAGCGCCGTTCGGAACAGGTTGGCTGCCAGGACCCTTTCCAAAGATTACTTTTAAATCCTTGACCATACCAAATACTTCAGCACCAGTACGGGTGACAGGCTTCGTCCGGGTTTCTGCCTTGCCATTGAAATGCTTGCCTTTTTGCCTTAAGGGATGCTTGTGCGGAAGAAAACGACGATTGTACGGGTACACATTCTTCCTACATTTGTCCAGATATATACTTTCTGTCTGATCCAAACAGTGCGTGCATGCATTGTATCCCTTGTTCGTCTGTCCTGAAATGTTACTAAGAGCAGGCCAATCATTGATGGTTACGAAAAGCAACGCTCGTAGGTCAAATGTCTCCTGTTTGTGCTCATCCCACACACTTACACCTGGTTTGGCCCACAACTGCAAAAGTTCATCGACTAATGGCCTTAGGTACACATCAATGTCGTTGCCGGGTTGCTTCGGGCCTTGGATGAGCACTGGCATCATAATGAACTTCCGCTTCATGCACAACCAAGGAGGAAGGTTGTAGATACATAGAGTCACGGGCCAGGTGCTGTGACTGCAGCTCTGCTCCCCAAAAGGATTCATGCCATCTGTACTTAGACCAAACCATAAGTTCCTTGCGTCACCTGCAAAGTCCCCGAACTCTCTCTCGATTTTTCTCCACTGCCGACCATCAGCGGGGTGCCTCAACTTGTCGTCTTTCTTACGGTCTTCCATGTGCCATCGCAACAACTTGGCATGCTCTTTGTTTCTGAACAGACGTTTCAACCGTGGTATTATAGGAGCATACCACATCACCTTGGCAGGAACCCTCTTCCTGGGTGGCTCGCCCTCAATATCACCAGGGTCATCTTTTCTGATCTTATACCGCAATGCAGTGCATACCGGGCATTTATCCATATTCTCGTACTTCTCACCGCGGTAGAGGATGCAGTCATTAGGGCATGCATGTATCTTCTGCACGTCTAATCCTAGAGGGCAGACAAGCTTCTTTGCTTCGTACGTGCTGGCGGGCAATTCGTTCTTTCTTGGAAGCATCTTCTTCATTAGTACCAGCAACTTTTCAAATGACGAGTCAGTCACACCGGTCTCTGCCTTCCACTTGAGCAATTCCAGTGTGCTACCCAGCTTCTTCTGGCCATCTTCACAAGTTGGGTACAACAATTTGTTGTGGTCCTGTAACATCTGCTCGAACTGCAACCTCTCCTTTTCTGTGTCGCAGTCTCGCCTTGCATCAGAAATGACCTGACCAAGATCATCAACGGGCTCATCTGGTGCCCGTTCTTCGCCCTGACCTTCTTCTTCATTGTCTTCCATTGCGGTATCAGCGTATTCAGGGAACATAGATCGGTAGTTGTCATCATCGTTCTCTTCTTCATCGCCGTCTTCCATCATAACCCCTCTTTCTCCGTGTTTGGTCCAAACACTATAGCCGGGCATGAAACCGGACCGAAGCAGGTGGCTCTGAATGACTCTTGAGTTAGTGTGATCCTTCACATTCCGACATTCATCACATGGACAAAACATAAAGCCACCCCCATGCTTGTTCGCCTCGGCCGCATCGCGAAAAGAATGCACGCCTGCTCTGTAAGCGGCTGTGCGTCGGTCACCGTACATCCATGGATGGCTCATCTGCATCATACAACTATATATCAAACGCAATGACGATGCTAAAATTAGTACCGCACGGTGACCGACTAGAAAATAGTTGCTAACCTTTTAGGACAAGTGGAAATAAAGAGGTGAAAGCTTAAGTGTGGCTCGGGCACCTCATATCATGTTTGTATTGTGTGAACTCAAATGGCATCACTCTAACAGGCATTTCATCGAACACCTTGAGTGCATATGAAGGAGGAAAAAAATAGCACTAGCCCACACCACCTCCACCATGAAAAAAACAGAGTGAGTGGAGAGGGTGCTGGTGCCATATATATAGGGTGCCAGCCCTTTTGTCCCGGTTTGAGATACAAACCGGGACTAAAGGGGGGGGGGGGGACCTAGCCGCGGCGGGCCGCGGTCGCGGTCTGTAAGTGGACCGGGACTAAAGGGGTTGGACGAAAGGCCCTGTCTCTACTAGTGTACCGACTTGTAAAATCTCAGCTAGAAATATATTGTATTTTAGCCCGTGTAAAAATGACCAAATCTGAATTTGAAAGTAGTGAGTGCAAAATTTTAACTCTACAAAATCGGACATATTTTGTTATTTTTTAGTAGCCTAGAATATGAATTATTTTGGGTTGTGATTTTGCACGTTGATTGGATGCACTATTATCTACGTACAGGATTATTTTCAATTTTTTTTGAAACTTAAAAAAAATGTGATTTTTGAATTTTGAAAAATAAAAAGGTACATATAGCTCGGCCTCTGTTATGACTTTCCGCTCATTACTGCATTTCATAGAAACTTCCTAAATACACGTCTAGAGTAACTTCCCAAGCGCAGCTGCTGAATTACCATTAAAAAAGTTAGAAAGTTCCAGTGATACCTTTTGCAGTGGACGGTGAGGATTAAAAATTTGTCTTACCTCTAAGGGATAAGAGGGTGAAACTTAAAAGGGATCCTTAATCTCACTCTTTAATATATATTTCCCGTTACAAATAATGTCATTCTTGATTGTGAATGTGATGGAACTAGGCCAAGAAAAAAGAGATAAGCAATGTTTAAGAAATGATACTTGGTGAATTTAATGGACCAAATTAAGTTATACACCATTGCTCCCAATTTGGGATGGACACGGTCGATGCAAATGCATGGATTGATAACCAGTAGGGACAGATGTGCTTTTTAAGGTTACGCGGTCCAAGCAGACGTATCGGTTTCAAGATGGAGAGGCCAAGCGGCCAATTTCAACGCGTTTAGGCACATACCCATAACCGCAACTCACCGAAAAATAAAAGGAATCACTCGGTAACCCCCCCACCTCTCCATAGGGGACCTAGGCTATCCCTAAACAACATAGCCGTTCGCCAGTGTTCCGCTTCCGCCTCTACCATCCTGATGGCTCAATCCACAGATGGTATGTGTCCTTCAAAGACCAAGCCATACCTGTGTCTCCAAAGAAACCAGCAAATCAACGTGATTGCTGTCCACAAGTCCCTCACCCCGGCCCCTCCAAGAGTCTTCAATGGTAACCAGTTCACGAGTTGGTCTTCGTGGTTAGGGACCCAATCCGCTTTGCCCCACCTGCTCAGGAAAGAATACCAAACCTTCCTCGGCAGAACGCAGCCAAGCAGCAAGGGACTTAAAGTTCCTTTAAAGATAATTTTTTTATGTGGTTCTTGCAACGGAAAGTTATTCTTACTAAGGACAATTTGATTAAAATGAATTGGAATGGCTGTAAAAAAATGTGCGTTTTGCCCGGCCGAGGGGTCGGTGGAGCACTTGTTTATCTCATGCCCGTTTGTCAGGCATATTTGGCGGCTTATCCATTTTACTTTTAGTATCTCTCCACCTTCTAGTATAGAAAATATGTTTGGTCATTGGCTTGATGGAGTAAATAATAAAACTAAAGCACGTATACGCATTTGGTGTATGTGCTTTTTTATGGGCTATTTGGAATTGCCGTAATGACGTGGTCTTTAACAAGATTAGAGATGCTTATTTTTGTAGGTTGTCCAACGGGCTAGCTATATACTGGATTCACCTATGGTCCTACCTCCTCCCGATAGAGCAGCGGGCGCTTATGGATGCTGGATGTTCCCGTATCACGGCGGTCGTCCGAGCTATATGCTGCCAGCATGGGTGAAAACACACTAGAAGACTTCATCATGTGTAGTCTTTTCGCTCTAGACATTTTTTGCTGGTTTATTCACGTGGCCTCACTGGCAAATCCTTGAATTGTAATAATCGAACACAAACTATTTTGCTACTTTTCTTTTAATATAAAAGCTGTGTGCCTCTTCACGATGCAGAGGCTGGGGCTTTGCTCCCATTTCGAAAAAACAAAGAACTGATGTGCTGAGGAGCCGAATCGGATTTCCAAAGACACAGTTAACATATTTACCTCGTAATTCTGAACGAAAATACAAGATAGGACTGGCATTATTAAAATCAACTGATGAAGTGTGTGGATCTCTTGTTCAAAAAAAGAAGTGTGTGGATCTAGTGTGCAGCACTGTACAACCACGAGGGCGTACCGTCGTACCGATCTATAAATGTAAGAGAGAAGCAACCATTGTAACAGTTTCATACTACTACATACACCATCTGTAGTCACTCTGGTGAAGCATACTAATTCCTGACTTTCCATCCATGATATGACGTCTTAACTCCATGAATCATACGAGCGATTTGTTTCATGTCCATCCGTTCACTTGGTACTTGGTGCGTACAAGAAAGCGCTACTTGTAGCAGAGACACCAAGCACTGGTAGACCTCATTTTCTGTTCCTGGCGTCATGTCTTCTTGATACAGGTTCTTGCACTCTTCTGTGAGACGCTCATCAATGACTTGCAATATCTGATGTGGAAAGTTACCGGCCACAAAGGTAACAATGTCTAGTCCGTCTTTGAACATAGGATCGGTTGGTCTTTTGCCTGTCATGAGCTCCAGCAGCACTATGCCGAACCCATAAACATCTCCAGCAGTTGATGGATGACCTCCTCCGGCGTACTCTACATAAGGATTTAAAGACAAATAACAGTTATTCAATAATATGCACGTGTGTGATTACTATTTGGCTCTATAGAATAAATTGGAAATTAAAAAAAAAGCCATAATACCTGGAGGGATGTACCCTATAGTACCCTTAACACCGATTGAACTAGTAGAACCAGTAGATGTCGAACAAGAATCCCTATAAAATCTTGCGATGCCAAAATCCCCCAAAAGAGCGTTCATGTCATCATCTAGAAGGATGTTGCTGGGCTTCAAATCACAATGGATAATTGTCCTTCCGCATTCGTGGTGTATATACTCAAGTGCGTCTGCTATGTTAACACATATACCAATTGTTTGACTTAAACCCAGACGCTTTGGTGCTTTGCCCTCCTGTTTGTTATGTATCCAGTTGTCCAGGTTCCCATTAGGCATGTACTCGTAAACTAAAGCTTTGAAAACATTGCCCATATAGTCCACGGTCGAGCATGCAGTTAGGATGGGAAGAAGATTTCTGTGTTGAATGCTTCGAAGTGCTTCACATTCTGACATGAAGCTTCTCTCGGAACCTCGCATCTCAAGGTCGAAGACCTTTACAGCTACCTCCAACGTATAATCCTTCAACTTTGCTCTGTACACTGAGCCACAGCTTCCTCTTCCAACAAGGCTAAGTTCCGAGAAGTTTTTTGTGGCTTGCGCTAGATCGTCGTAAGAAACTTTCAAAAAATTCTTGCCAAAAGAAGGCGACAATATATATTGCCCTCTCGGCTTCTTCGTCTCATGGATCAAGAAGTAGAGAACTAGTACGAGTGACATGAAGCCAAATATGGGGATCAACACTCTAACCAAATAATATTCTCTTCCTGTTCTCCGAGTAACAGATTTGCATTGGGGCATATGGAGATCCATCACGCCTCCACATAGTTCTAGGTTGCCTTCGAGTGAAACAACTGTGGCGTTTGCAAACACACCAGTTATCGGTATTTGTCCTTGGAGAAGATTGTATGAAAGGTCCAGCTTGCTCACAACGAATAGACCATTTAGAGTTGTTGGAAGGGGGCCGGACAAGTTGTTATGGGAAAGATTGAGAGTGTCTAGGCTATTTAGGTTGCCGAGAGATATTGGGATGTTTCCATTAAGAAAGTTCGAGTCCAAGTTGACGATTACTAAATTCTTACATTGATCCAAAACATCAGGAATTTCGCCAGTAAGCTTGTTCCCTGAGAGATCTAGATTTGTTAGTTGTTTAAGGTTACTAATATCTGGTGGTATGACACCTTGGAGATTATTATGGCTTAGGTTCAACTCCAGGAGTCCCGAAAGGTTCCCCAATGATATTGGTATGCGGTCTTCCAATGCATTACTTGCTACAACGAGCCTCGTTAGTTTAGTAAGATGGCCAATGGAAGATGGAATTGACCCGGTGAAGTTGTTCCCTTGGAGATTTAGACCTTGCAAATTTGTTAGTTTTCCAACCCAGTCATCAATTTTGCCGTTAAGATTGTTGAAGTCTAGAGCTAGATTAGTTAAGCCATGGAGATTTCCTATGCTTGGGGGAATAGCCCCTGATATATTATTTCCACTCAATGCTAGGATCTGAAGATTGAGGGATAGGTAACCAATTGAATTTGGAATCTCTCCCTGCAGCAGATTTTGAGATAATGAGAATGTTTGTAAAAGCTTACAATTTTTCAACGCGTAGAGGAATTCCCACCCTTGGCTATCTCTTGTTTCTAGGTAATTCACCTGAAGATTCAGGTAAGAGAGTTCAGAGAGCATTCCCAAAGTACTAGGAACTTGCCCGATCAAGTTGTTACCGGATAGACCTATTACTTTCAGTTGTGTAGCATTCCCTAGAGAAGCTGGGATGTGACCTTCAAAGCTGTTGTAATCTAATTTAAGATTAATGAGATTAGGGAACATATCCCCAAAGTTTGGTGGCAATACGTTGCCTAGTATGTTGTATTCCAAGCCTAAAAGTAGGAGTGAAGATGAATTATGGAGTGTTTTTGGGATTTCACCTGATAATCTATTTTGACCTAGAGTCAGAGACGACATCTTTGGCAATTGCCAAAGCTTGTAGGGAATGGTCCCTTCTAGTTGATTCGTGTCAAGAAAGACTGTTTCCAAGGTGGTGATGTTGCCAAGGGACAGCGGAATTGTTCCGGTAAGATTATTCCCGGCAAGGTTCAAATTAACTAGATTGGAGAGCGAGTCTAACTTCGCAGGAATTGCACCCTCCAGATGGTTTGAGGAGAGGTCTAGGTCAGTTAAGTTGGTGCAATTTGCAAGTGCGTCAGGAATGATACCCTGCAATTGGTTTGTCCATAGATAAAGTGTCTGCAGTTCTTTTAGATTGCCGAGAAGTGGTATGTCGCCGACAAGGCTGTTATTGGAGAGGTCAAGGGTATTAAGGAATGTCAAGTTTCCAAGAGAGGAGGAGATTTGGCCTTGTATGTTCTGGCCGGTGAGGATAAGCGAGGAGACGCGAAACGGTCGTGTCGTGGTGCAGTTCACACCAGACCATCGACAGAAGTGGTTGCTGGTGCTCCAGTTGCTCAAGGCTTGTGGATCGTTGGTGATGCCCTTCTTGAAGTCGAGCAGCGCGTGCAGATCCACGCTGTTCTCGTGGATCGTTTTGCCATGGACGTCGCCAATTCCGTTGCAGAGCAGCAGCAATGCCAAAAGCAAAAGCACGGCGAGTTTCGCCGGTTGCTTGAGAGAACGCATCACCTGCAAAATATGAATCATAAAAAACTTGGTGGCATGCCATGAACTGCATGTTTACTAGCGGATGTATGTTTCGCCATGCTGTAACCAGCAAGTTATACGATTGTATGAACAAGCTTACGAGCCTATCAAAAATACGTGCGAATGCATGTGCGAGTATCCGCGGTCAGTTATCTGGAGCGTAATGGAGTAACTTTAGCAAACGGTTACATTTCACCCAAAGCTCTTCTGACAGGAATACACAAGACAAAAGAGATAATTTAGGGGAGAGAAAGCGCACCTCTGCTGGGCAGGGGAGCACAGCAGTACAACACGGGAGCCGTTTCTGCCTGGGTTTGCCGGGTGGTGGTGTGTGAGCTATGAAGCGTGAGTTGGATGCTCAGCTGGCTGAGGTCCCAGGGGTTTAAAAACACACTTACAGCGTCCTCACATCCACACACTTGCATCTCATCTGAAAATTCTCACTCCTTATCCTAGCTTGACTGTGGCTACAGCGAGGACCTGGAGTCAGTCAACCTTTCAAGCAACCGCTACTTTTCACCGCTCATCGCCAACCGCCCTTGTCGCTGTTTGAGCTGGACAAGGTTGTTGCCGCACGTCCAGCCTCGAATCCCACAGGTCCATAGCTAGTCCGGCTACATACTTTTCTGCAGGAACCCGACAAAGATCTTCTGCAATGATGTGTGACCTATCTCGAACGGTTTCGATGCTGACAAACATCAGCATGTGGAATGGTTTACTGGTCTAAGGTACTGAATATTTCCAATTGGTTTTGGTTCGGTTTTTTTAAAACGATTTTTTTTAAACGATTGGTTCGGTTTTTTATGTGGCGGTCAGGATTTCGGAATGTATTGTGTGGATATCGATCGTGTCTCGGTTTTGTTGGATGCATTAGCGGGTCAAGTAAACTTGTCTCTATTCGATATGGACGACAGTGCCATGTACGAATGCCGTGGCTTCCACGAAGGTTATGCTGATGGTGAACATGGTGATCCTGTTGGAAGAAAACTCTTGCGCGTGCACCGTGTAAGATTCTATCGGTTTTTTCTATACATACCCTTAGTGTAAGCTTCTATCAACCAAGTAGATATTTCTGTGTTAAATATCGGTCAAATTTCCGTGCTTTCAAATCAGATGATTGGCGATGTCTTCTTAAATTACTACTTGCTTTTGTAGATCCATACTTTTTATAGTAGCGCATAAATAAATATGTTATAAATTATTTTAAGGTATATATTTCGCCACATTTCAATGTATATGTAGAATTTATTTGATCAGTTTAACTTCAAACTATATTTTTTTATTGGATTTTTTTATAAATCCTAGTTCCAAGGAGCCTGGAATCTGAAGCACCGCAAGATAAAGCAGACTACTTGGCCCCGGCCCTAACATGAACCCTGGATCTGTCTCTCCTTGCGACGGTATTATTTGCACTACATGATAGTGGGTTCACCATAGGAATCGCATATACTCCGACATGCAAGCTGAGCAGTAGTGAGTGAGCACAAGAAAGGACAACTCATCCTACGTGCGAAGCCGGCAAGAAAACATGGTACGGTACAAAACACTGCTGTATCCTAGCTAGAGCATGCACCCGACAGTCCGTATATGCAATCATGCATGCATATGCAGCGCCATTTTTTGCGAGGGCGCCAATAAGAGTTTGGCCTGGCTTAGCACGAGACCTTGGTCCATCTGTGCGTGTTATGTTAGTGTGTCCTTTGGTGGCTGACCTAACTGGTTGGATGGGCTCAAAAAGCTCCAAGGGAAAACAAGTGATTCGCCAATAATGGTGGCGCCGTGTCGGAAGAACATGCAGGGACAGCTCGGCTACGCGGGGCACGAAAGGTCCACCACAACAACTGTAATTAATCGAATTGGTAGATTAGGTTCCTTAGCTTGTGTATTATTTTTCTTAGTACAGTAACCGCAGGGTTACGTTTTCTATATTGAAGATTTATCCATCGAAGCAAGGATTAGGAAGAAGTGGAAAAACACAGGAGGACCACCGTCCCCGCGTCGCTCCGCTTGAGCGACACGGGGGAAACCCTAGCGCCGCCGCCGGCCGATCTTCTCCCCTGGCCAGCCTCCGCCGCTGCCGCCGGCCTCGCCGCGGTTGTGGCGGCCCCGGCCCCCAATGGTGGCGTGGGGAGAACTCGTGGTGGACGCGGGGAGCGGCGCGGCCCTTCTCTCCCGGCGGCGGCGACGACGGCGTGGTGAAGGGGCTCGCGGGCATGGGACGGCGCGGCGGTCCTTGGCGACCTCTGCTCCCCGTCGCGCGACGCTCGGTGCGGATGGCGGCGCGGATTCTTCCCCTCGCGGCAGTGGACTTCTCCGACGGCGCGGCGGTTCCGGAGGTGCAGCGGTGCTGCCCTTCCCCTCCACTGTGGGTGCGGCCGCGTGGTGCGGTCCCCGGCAGTTGCAGTTCGACGGTTGCGGCGGTCGGCTCGGCCCGGCTTCGCTGCGGCGATCTGCTATGGCATTGGCGTCGGCTTCAGTCGGCTGCCTGTGCCCATGGGGTGTTCGGGACAAGGTCAAGCCAAGCCCATGGTGGTTCTGAAGTCTCAGATGGAAAGATTTCGTGCTGGCCGCGGCTTCTCACAGGCGTTGCTGTCCGGAGGTGGTCTCCTGGTGGCGGTGGCGCCCCCCCCGTGGTGTGGGTGTGCGCTTGCGGCTTCGGCGGATTCTGTGCGCTCCTGCTCGTAGGGCTGTGGCTGGTGGATGTTTGGTGGTCTGGCTTGCCTCGCTTGCGAGGTCCCGGAATGGAGGTCGTGAGACATGGCCAGGCGAAAGCCTGCCCTTGGCTTTGGCCGGGTCCGACGATGATGACGTCCGCGGATGCCATCACCTCCTTGGAGGCGTCGTCGTGTGGTTGCAGCTCCGGGGGAAACCTCAGACCCATGGGGTCGGCTGATGACGGCGTCCCGACGTCGCTCCCCTCTTGGGGGCATCTGCTTGGAGTTTGCGACGGCTAGAGGTACCAGGGGCTTTGGTGGTGGTTCGACTCCTCTTCTTGCTCTCCTCTCATTGTCATCTCTCCGTGGCCACGATGCTCGAGCTTCTACGGAGGAGCTGGAGTCTCTCCTCTGACGTCGGTTAACGGCTCGGGCCAGAGCCGGTGAAGCTTCCTGGGTATCGACTCGGCTGTGTGACGCCCTTCGATTATGCTGTTGGCTGTTGTGTAAAGCCTCGGCGACGCATGGCCCTTCGTCCTAAGGTGAGGACTCGGCGATGTGCTGCCCTTCGGCTGCTCCAACACCATCGTGGCTGATCTCGGCAGATTGAAGCCTTTCGTCTACGGCAGTGAAGATTCTTGTGCACTGGCGTCCAACGGTAACCGAAAGATGATGAGGGTTGAAGGCTTTCCCTGTGGGGTTGTTGCTTACTGTCATGTTGTTCTTCTTCCTTGTTGTATGCTTGTTTTTGTTTTATTTCTCCCCCTTTGTCCTTCTCTGTAATTCTGGTTCACTTGAACCCATTAAACAGAAAATGAATACAATTCAGGTGGAGGGTCGTCTCCCTCCCCCGGTGACCATTCAAAAAAAAGCAAGGATTAGTGATGCGCAAGTGATACGTGTAATCTTTGCTCTTGTTGTCTTAGTCCTTCTACGATATTTTAAAATGTTCAATGTAAAAGATTGAAAACTTTGCAATACAAAGGTTGCATGCATCAATGGATGCACGAACCAAATATATTTCTCCTTAGAAACTAGAATGTTTTTCATTTGCTATTTTTACGTCCAGTGAAACTACAATATCATAAGAACTAATTGAAAAGATACTTACTTGTATAACCACATGGATAATACCAACCTCGACATCAAAGGAACGATCAAGAAAAAAAGCCTTTTTGAATTTCCTAATGACCCGATCTACTCCTCTGGTTAAGGTGAATAATTACATTTTACCCTAACATTGTCTTCCATTATGTTGTAGCAAAACGCGGAAACAATACAACATGGAATGGAACATGAATAAAGAAAGAACGTTTGGAATAACCAAAACTTACAATAACTCATCTGACTCACAACTCACACTCCTCGATGTATGTTATGAAGATATAAAACTATGGAGAACAAGACATTTTTTTTTGATAAAGAGCATATATTAATATCGGGAAGATAATGGAGAACAAGACATGCATTCCCGTTTCTAGGGTTTTTTTTTTAAATTTCGCCGGAAAATATTAGCATTGAGTTACGTATATTTATAGTTTTTGGAGTTTTGTTATTGCAAATGTACAAGGATTTGTGCATGAAAGAACTAAAATTCAAATGAAACTATTTATCCAAGCAGCAAAAACGGGTATAAGTTTTCCTCATTGCTTTGATATTTAATCTAGCAAAGCTCCTCTTAAAAAAAGGTGCATATCTATTGAGTAGGGTGTTGAATGCTAGCATGATATGTGTACCTCGCAACCAGGGGGCGAAGCCACGACAAAATATCGTTGGTGTCAATCTTCTCTTCTAAGTGCAGTGGTATAGGATCTCACCAAGGCGATCGTGGTTCCCTTACGTGCCGCCGGCGCCGCCGCCGGTTCCCTCTCTCTCTGTCTGCCGCTCCGGCGGCGGGAGGGAGGGGGAACCTCGGGTCTGTGCGTTCGGTGGGTGCGCGGTAGGGTTAGGGTTGAGGGAGACGCTACCGAGGCCGCGGCGGTGGTGTCGCATCGGAATAAATCTCTCCAGGCTCCGTCCGCGGTCAGGCAGGGCTACTGCCTTCGTCTAGGAGCTAGCGGAGTGGGGGATCCCCGGATCTCGTCGAGGTCGCGGGCTATGGAGTCTGGAGGTCAATCGGCACGGGCCGGTTGGGTCCTCAGATGGGAGATGGGTGCATGGAGACGAAGACCCTTCTTCCTCCTTGTCGGTATGATTTGCTGCTGCTGTTCTTCTCCTTCCTCTGCGCTGATGCTGGAGGGAGATCCTGCTTTGCCCGGGCGGATGGCCCGGCCGCGGTGCTGGACCGGTCGGATGACTTGAGTTCTCTTCCTCCCGGAAGGGACACTTTTTGCGGTACTCAAAGCCAAAGATGGCGACGACTGTTGCTGGCGTGTTGGATTGGTGTCCATGCCCTCTCGGCGCTGGTGTCAAGGAAAGAGGAAGCAGCGTGGCGGCAATTGTACCGTGGTCGAAGATGATGACCTGCTTGCGCCTGGTTGCAGATCTTTCTGCTGCAGGGGTCTTCTCTCAAGATTCTGGGATGATGACACAGGGCTCCGGAGATCTTCATGTGTTATGGTTGTCTTAGGGTGTTCTAGGTGTTCATGGTCCTTTGTGATTGTGTTACAGTGTGCTTGTAAGGGTCAACTACTTTGTATTATTTCGTGATTTGAATGCAAAACTCTCAAAAAAAAAGTGCAGTGGTATAATTGCAAAATTAATAAAAATGAATTTTTTTTGTTTTGGTTAAAGAAAGAGAGGGAAACAACTGTGCCTGGCAGTGGATTACAGCAGTACAAAACGAAGCTGTTTCGTTTCTGCGTGGGTTGGCCGGACAGTATGTGCCGTCAAGTTGAGCACATGACCAGGGCTACAACAACGCATTAAGAGCGTCCTCACATCCACACACACTTTGCATCTGATCTGAAATTCTCACGCCTTATCCTTGCTAGACCGCTTCTACAGTGGGGGCCTCGAGTCCGTCAATCTTTCCAGTAGAAACCGCTACTTTTCACCGCTCGTCGCCAACCGTTGTTGTCGCTGTTTGAGCTGGACAAGGTTGTTGCGGCATGTCCAGCCTCGAATCCCACAGGTCCATAGCTAGTCCGGCTACATACTTTTCTGCAGGAACCCGACAAAGATCTTCTGCAATTATGTGCGACCTATCTCGAACGGTTTCGATGCTGACAAACATCAGCATGTGGAATGGTTTACTGGTCTAAGGTTCTGAATATTTCCAGTTGGTTTTGGTTCGTTTTTTTTAAACGATTTTTTTTTTTGAAACGATTGCTTCGGTTTTTTATGTGGTGGTCAGGATTTCAGAATGTATTGTGTGGATATCGATCGTGTCTCGGTTTTGTTGGATGCATTAGCGGGTCAAGTAAACTTGTATCTATTCGATATGGACGACAGTGCCATGTACGAATGCCGTGGCTACCACGAAGGTTATGCTGATGGTGAACATGGTGATCCTGTTGGAAGAAAACTCTTGCGCGTGCACCGTGTAAGATTCTATCGGTTTTTTCTATACATACCCTTCGTGTAAGCTTCTAACCAAGTAGATATTTCTGTGTTAAATTAATGTCGGTCAAATTTTCGTGCTTTCGAATCAGATGATTCGCGATGTCTTCTTAAATTACTACTTGCTATTGTAGATCCATACTTTTTATAGTACCGCATAAATAAATATGTTATAAATTATTTAAAGGTATATATTTCGCCACATTTCAATGTATATGTAGAATTTATTTGAACATGTTAACTTCAAACTACTACCTCCGATCCATATTAGTGGGCACAACTTTGTCTAGATACACATGTATCTAGTCTAAATACTTAACTAGATACATATGAATTTAGACAAAGCTATGCCCACTAATATGGATCGGAGGGAGTATATTTTTTTATTTGATTTTTTATAAATCCCAGTTCCAAGGAGCCTGGAATCTGAAGCACCCCAAGATAAAGCAGACTACTTGGCCCCGACCCTAACATGAACCCTGGATCTGTGTCTCCTTGCGACTGTATTATTTGCACTACATGATACTGGACCCACCATAGGAATCCCATATACTCCTACTAGCAAGCTGAGAGCACAAGATCTAGCTACATATACATATATATACAGCGCACGTGAAAGGACAACTCATCCTACGTGCGAAGCCGGCAAGAAAACGATGGTACGATACAAAACACTGGTGTATCCTAGCTAGAGCATGCACCCGACAGTCCGTATATGCAATCATGCATGCATATGCAGCGCCATCTTTTGCGAGTTTGGCCTGGCTTAGCACGAGACCTCGGTCCATCCGTGTGTGTTATGTACGTATCGTCGTATGCCCTTTGGTGTCTGACCTAACTGATTGGATGGGCTCAAAAAGCTCGAAGGGAAAACATGCAGAGACAGCTCGGCTACGCGGGGCACGAAAGGGCCATCACAACAACTATAATCGAACACGTAGATTAGGTTGCCTAGCTTGTTTATTATTTACCCCCTCCATTTCAAAATACTTGATACTTGACACAACTTTATTTAAACTAGTACACGTGCATGTGCAACGCACGTCTCCATTTTCAAAAACAAAAATCCTTGAAAAATAGTTTAAATGAGTTTTAAGTATTTATATGTTTATATGTACTAATGGATATGAAAAAAAACTTAAAGGAATATATTTAGGTCAATTGCTCGCTTTAGAATGAAAAGAAGAAAACATTAAATTTCATGCACGTATGTTAGGATTTTTTACCGAGTCTAGGAACCAACTACTTGTACAAAAAAAAAGGAACCAACTATCTCCAAAGACCTGAGGCAGCCTGGCCATTACCACATCTTATTGTGTTCTGTGTGATCCACGTCATGTACACAATAGTTAATCAGATGTTGAATTCTTTTTGTGTGACAAGTAGAAGAAAATATTAGTCAAAGCTGAATCTGAAGGTGGAAGCAAACTGAAATGTTCTTCCTTTGTTGTGATTCACGTAATAAAATTATCCATGCAATATTGCAATAACTGTAGAATGTCTATGTTCCAACCAGGTATAAAATAGTTCAGTAAAATACCTCTATTGACTCAGGGTGTGCAGGAGCTTTGTCAACCTCCTCCTCATCATCACTATCTTCATTGTACTTTTTGGAAGGTAGGAAGTACCATAGTCAGATGATAATTTTAATTCATAAGATATTTAACATGTTTCCATAGTTCACATAATCTTGGTAGGTATAACAGAAATGAAATCTAACTATATTAAGCATGATTGAAGGAACATATATTAATACATTGACATTACTGGGAACATCAGCAATAAACAAATTCAGTGTAAGATGATGCATAAATCTGAACCAAACTTAACTTGCTTTGTATGTGCTTTGACCCGTTCCTAGAAACTTACACACTGAATAGATCATAGATCATTTACATACTGAATCATGTCTAGAAACTTGAATTAGCAAACACGGTTGAGAGCAATTGAGAAAGCATAGCAGTTGTGCACCTGCTAGAGGATATCTTGTGCTGAAGCAACACAAATCAACTGGTAATCAAATAGTCCTCGAGCGGTGTCTTTTTTCTGGTACATAGAAAACAAATTGCTCCATGCAGAACATATGCCACCATGGTGATAAAATCAAGCGTGAGTACGTGACCATGCAGGTATGCAGCTATGTGCAAAAATTGACCCCTAAGGCCCTAACATGCATTCAATTGAGCTGTTCCTGGTTATACCATCAGTGGAAGCATCTGTGACGCGGCACAATCAGCACATTGAGCAGCTATCCATCAGATTAGAACAAAATAGAGCACGTTGCCTACTGCGATGGTCAGCCACTGGTGTTACATGAATTAATTGGAGGCTTCTGATGATCTAGCTTGACTGCCTGATTACTCAGCCCTGCAAGATCGGCATAGTCGCACAGACATAGGAAACGGAACAGGAAAAATTTGTTGGTACGTAGACAGTCGAAGAGCACAACTGAATACGGTCGCTGGGACATTTATTCGAACATTTGGAGAACACAAAAACAAATGAGATCTAATCGTTTACCGATGTCAACGTGCTGCCGTTGATTTGCCTGCTCGGCCACCGTACTCGAGGGAGATGATGGATTTTTTCGCTTTGGTCCCCCGACTCGGTGGCGTCGTCGCGTCAGGCAGGGAGGCGCCGACGTGCAGGGCGGCGAGGGATCGGGGTGGCTGTGGGCAGAGAGGAGATGTGGACGGGGTGCCATGGGAAGAGGAAGGAGGTCACGCGAGGGATGTAGGGTACGTCACGTCGGCGCGGCGGCGTGCAAGCTGTAGGTCGGCGATGACAGTCTCGCGCGAGAGGCGCGGCGGCGTGCAGGTTGTAGGTCGGCGGCGTCAGTCTCGCGCGAGAGGCGCGGCGGCGTGCAAGCTGTAGGTCGGCGGCGTCAGTCTCGCGCGACGCCGCGGCGTTGAGGCTGTACATCGGCGGCGGCGGTCTCGCGCGGCGCCGCAGGGTGGAGTCTCGAGCGGCACGGCCCGACACGGCGGCGTGGAGGATCCAGCGGCGCGCCGGTGTGGACATGCGGTGATTGCGTTATGTTCTTCTTCTTCTAAAAACAGAGTTAACGAACCGATTCTTTTTAGAGGTGGCAATCCCGGTAATTTACACGAAAACGAAAAGGTGTGTTGAGTTGTCAAACATTGGAGCGATCCGGGTTGTTGATCAGATATTGAACGGTATAGATTTAATATATCCCGAACATGTTTGCTCTTTTAATAGTAAGTATAGATATACATGTACCTACACAATAAAACATTTTTTTAACACGGGCTCGGTCCCGAAGGACCGAGAGCTTCATTAAAAGTCAACACTAGAGTTACAACTTACAGATAAGGCTACATAAAAGTTGGAAAATACAAACAAACCTAAACATTTTGCACTAAGGACCTCAAAGCAGAAAAAGGAAATACAATCGGATCCTGCTCCTTCTCCAGCGCGACGAACACAAAGCTTTGCGCAGCCTATCTCCACCTCGCCGGGGACGCACCACTTGGGAGGAGAAGACGGGAGCATGATGCGCACGACTCGAAGGGCCTGGAGGTTGAAACGAACCATCAGATGCCAACCGGAAAACCGTAGTCAACGTCGGAGGCGGGAGCGGTCGCCATTCGACCATTGAAGACAACGACGAAGAAAGCGCCGTCGTGAGGAAGCTCCCCAGAGAAGCACTATCCCTCCCCTGCAGCATGTCGAAGCTGCGATGAACCAGAGCATCGGAGCTCTCTTCTTCCTCGTCACCAAGACGAGCAAAGAGAGAGAAGCACAATCCCCCAGCTACGCCGCTCCACCTGCAAAAATAAGCGAGCTTATTGGAAAGGTTGCCCTCGGCGTTGTGCCGCCGGCGCATCTGCCACCACGGGAGCTCCGCACCGCTCCGCAGCGCCAAGACGCAGTCACCGCCCGCCAGCAACCGCGTCAGACAACAAGAGGGGAGGATGGATTTTATTGCAGAGATGCCTCGGCCGAGCTCCACAGCCCGCCATGCCCGCCGGAGCGTAGCAAGCAGGAGAAGCTGGGCGAGGGCGCACCAGATCCAGCCGATGGGATCCGGTGACCTACTCCGTTTCGCCACATGGGGCACAGCTACGATAAACACGAAACAAAACCTACTTCTACTATATACAAAAGGGGCTCGACCTCCTACACCATCTTCACGCCGGGCAGCAGAGCCACCGGAGGGAAGGGAGGCGAGGGGCGGCGGTGGGGAACGAAAGTCGACTCTCAAAACGCGTGGTGAGCGAGAGCGGTCTATTCCTCAGAGCCCCAAACAGTCAAATGGTGTACGTTTCTTATATTGATGTGTTATCCTTCAAAGCAAGGACTAGTGATACGCAAGTTATACATGTAACCTTTGTTGTTGCTCTCTTAGTCCTTCCACGGTATTTTAAAATGTTCAACGTAACATATTGAAAACTTTGCAATGCAAAGGTTGCATGCATCACCGATGCAGAGACCAAAGATATTTCTCCAGAGAAACTAGAATGTTTTTCATTTTCTATTTTACGTCCAGTGAAACTACAATATCATAAGAACTAATTGAAAAGATACTTACTTGCATAACCACATGTCCTGACAGCGGGACCAACTGTCAGAAAACTCGTTAACGCGGCTAAACAGAAGAATCAGTGCTATTTAGAAAGAATCGGTGCAATTGTGGTGTATTTTTGAGAAATTACTGGGAACCGGTGGATTTACGAATTTCACGCGCAATTGTGGTGGTTTTTTGGAATTAACTGAACAAATAGGAACATCAATGCCATATCATTTCTCAGGTTTATTCCATTCAATTGGCAACGCAATATCTTCAACTAATAATTACTGCAGTGTTTCTCATTTGCTATTCTTGCATCCAGCGACACTACAGTTTCACAAGAACTAACTAATTTCTTTTTTTGCTTGCGTAACCACATCGATAGTGCCAACATCGACATCAGAGGAACAATTAAGAAAACATATCCTTTTATTTTCATAATGACTCGATCTACTCCTCCAGTAAAGTAGAATAATTACTTGTGTAACCACATGCATAGCATCAATCTCGACATCAAAGGAATGATTAAGAAAAAATAGCCTTTTGCATTTCAGAATGACTCGATCTACTCCACCAGTTAAGTAGAATAATTACTTATTTTACCATAACAATGTCTATTGTAGCAATGATATGATTTTATTGACACAGGAAAACAATATAATACAGAATGAGACGAAAACAAAAAAGAGCCTTTGGCACAACTAAATTTAAAACACGTCATCGGGATTCGCAACTCAACACTCCTCGGTGTATGTTATTAAGAAAATAAATTATGGAAAACCAAGCATGCTCTACCGTTTCACATGGAGTTTGTTCTTTTGATGGTAAATATTAGCATTCTTTATTTTATATTTATATTTGTTTGGAGTTTTTCAATTAATTTATGTATGAAGGAACCTAAATTGAAATGAAATTATGTATCTATGAAGCAAAAATGGGTTTAAGTTTTTTATTGCTTTGAATTTAATCCTTTGAAGCTCCTCTTAAAAAAAAAGGCTCCGCATTTGTTGAGAGTGGGATTTTGAATAGCCCTGAGAAGAGAGGTTTTAATCGTAGTTTACAACGAGTCCTAGAAAATGTAGCGACGCAAACGGAGATCCTAGAATCTTCTAGGAATTGGGCATAACGGCTAGGAAATCCCGAAAAGAGCCCGGGCTATATGGAGCCCGTTCTGAAAATTCAAAATCGATATTTCAAGTTTCCAAAATCGTGAAAATATTCCCGGATGTAGATATTGTCAAGATCTACAATAGTGCAAATTTTCAACTCCAAATTTGTAGTATTTTGGTCTGCACAAAAAAATAAACGGGTTGATCAAGGTGGTGAAGAATACACAGTTTCCAAATTTTGAAATTTCCCATGATTTGTGTTTTACAGCCCAAAATACAACGAATTTGGTGTTGAAAATTTGCACCATTGTTGATCTCAAAAATATCTACGTCCAGAAATTGTTTCGTGATTGTTAGAAACTGAAAAATGTCGATTTTGATTTTTCAAAACAACGAGCTCCATGTAGTCATGGTTCCAAAAATCCACTCTCTAGGAAATCCAGCCTATCATCTGCTCTAACCAGGAGCGGGGCCCGTGCGGCTGCACATGGCTCAAAATTTTGAGGGCCCCAAAAAATTAATAGGCATGTATAGTCATAGGCTTGGCAGGCTGGCATTCCATGTACGTTACTTTAGCCAAGCTGGGCTGCTCGCGGCCGCTTGATCCTGATTGCTACACGTTCATCATTGGATCGACAACCTATTTCCTGCAAATTGCGGGGCCAGAGGCTTGCGCCGCGCACCCCCGTGGTCACAGCGGGCCGGCCCATTTCGCTCTTTTTTATCTCCTTTTTTTCATTTCGGATTTCTTTTTTTTTTCTTTTTCTGTTTTCTTTTTCAGTTTTCCTTTACTTTAATTTTTAGGATAGAAATTCATATTTAGATAAAAAATCAAATTATAAAATGTTTAAATTGAAACACATTCATATTTTGAAAATGTATGATTTTTTGAAAAATATTCAGATAAAAATAGATTTTTAAAACGCAGAAAAAATATCATTATCTTTTTATTGGACCGCATTTGGAGCAACTCATGAAGCCCTTGCTTCTGGCAGCGCTATGCCACACGCGGGGAGAAGGGCGGCTCCAAAAGAGAGAGCGTGATGCTTGATGTCGCCCAAAATAAGCCTGGCTACCGAGAAAGAGTGAGATCTGTGTTGTAAAGATACACATGTTTCTGTTTGTCAAAAAATGGTGTGTATGGAAGATAAACCTATTCCTCTCTTTTTAAGAAATGGTTTGTATGGGCCAACGATTATAGCACCGCTAGGTCAAATTATTAATCATGCATCGAGACTAACAAAATTCAACATCGACATATATTTTGGGGTAAGCTTGATCAGGTGCACACTGGTGCCAAGGCCGCCAAAAAAGCAATTTTTAGGGGTTGCACATATGGCGAAAAATCATTATTTTACAAAGAAACGGAAATTACCCGGTGTCCTGTGTAACCCCTGGGTGCACTTAGATCCGCCACTGCATGTATATATAGCACAAAAAACAAAAAATTGTCAAGCAAACTGTCAAATGTTTGGCAAGAAGGTAGCTATTTTTTGCTAGTTTAATATATGTACAATGTTACCAAATCATCAATTTTCAGCACTTGGCCAGATTCGAGATCGAATCAATCGGAGGAAATAATCAAACTACTATATTGTTTCGCATCATTTTTAAGTTTTTGACTAACGAAGTTTGGCTAAACTGAAGTAGTAGAACAAGTTAAAAGAGATGGATCAGATTAGCATGTGTACCTTGACTATTCAGATGGTGAATTGAGGGGACAGTGGTGCGGACTCACGGTAAGCGGTCAGAAGATCAGCGGCCGCATCCATACTATTCGGCTGCTGGATACGCCGGCAATCAAAGTCAAGGGTCGGCGGCGGCTTCCTCGCACCCGGATCGATCTGATTAGGCGAGCGCGTTAGTGGAAAATGACCACGCTTCCACGACCGCTCATCGCCTGTACGTACGTGGGTACTCAGCAGATGGACTATTTCCTATCCTATGTACTTATTGGGCTTCAGTTTGTGAACAGATACATATGGAAAAAGACCACGCTTACATGGGTCCTATTGCCCTAATACTGCTAGTCACCGATGTTCCCCTAAAAAACACAAAAACATGCTGACATCCAGGCATGGTAGCCTAAGAGAAACGACGACGACCGACTCTAACCGTCGGCAATGTACTTAAGTGTGGCTGCTCTGCCATATTCCTCAAGCTCATATGGTAACGTTGGGCTCTCTTGCCCCAAGTTTGCATGATGCACCGTAGAGGGGGCATCAGAGTCAGGGAGAGCGAAGCGCGAGGCCGTGAGTATGATGGCGCGCACACGCAGTCCAAAACTTAGGAAGCGCCTGGCCTGGCCTTTATTTCACGAAAAAGATGCAACCGCGTTGCTGGTATATTTGACGTTGGTGTACGTCTGGTAGCATCATGTACATCCAATAGCAGTAGCAGCTTGTACATCCAGTAGCATCGTGGGTGTACATCTAGTAGAATCGCGTGGTGCACATCCAATATCATCATGTAGCAGTGTGGGTGTACATCCAGTAACAACATGGTGTGCATCCTGCAGCATTAGCAACGTGTACATCCAGTAGCAGCGTAGATGTACATCTAGTGGTGTAACCATGGTGTACATATTGTGTACACTAAATTCCGTATAGCTTGTACTCACTCCGTTCCAAATTAGATGACTTCCATTTATGTACATACGGATGTATCTATATATGTAACATGTCTACATATATCCACATGTAGACAAATGAAAGCCATCTAATTTGGAACGGAGGGAGTACATCTCATTTTTTTGATTTTGTGTTCCTTGCACGTGCGCTAGCGCCTACCAGCTACTAGCTCCTGTACGCCCAACGATCAGGCTTCCTGCTCGCGCGCGTACACGGAAAGTGTTGTACATCCGATTGCGCGGGGGGCCTGGTCCTGTACATCCGATCGCACGGGGGGCTTCGCCTGCTTTGACCTGCACGCACGTGGGTCGCGGGACTGCGTATGGCGGCTGTAGGCCTTTTCCTACTAGTGGCACTCGGTTTGACTGTCTATCGAATTTGGTTTTGTCCACTTGACCGGGTCCAAGTTCCAGCAGTCCACCACGTGGCGCGTTTGTAGTGCTCTATTTGTTCCCTTTACAAAAGAACCTTTTGCTAGTTGCACCCGTGAGTGAGGCTCAAGTATCGGTTTTGAAAAAGGGTTCCCTTTGCAAAGGGAACCTCACGCTCAATCTCATCGCGACAAGTGTCGCTTTCTCCTCGCTCGTCCCATGTGGTTGTTTGCATGTCTGCCAAGTGTCGCCACCAGATTAAACGTGGGGAGGATGAGATAGAAAGGGATACGAGGTGGGAGGCTAATTTTCCCTTTATTTTTCAAAACCGAAATTTCAAAACGAAATATATTGAAAACCGCTAATCCAAATTACGAACCGTTTTCACTTTTGAGCTACTCGCGTCGAGATATTCAAAACTAGATCCCATGTTGATAGGTTTCGACAAACTTTTTTTATATACATCCGGTTCTATATAGTTTGTACATCCGGTAGCAGTTTGGGTGTACATCCGATAACGGTGTGGTTGTACATCTCGTAGCAGCAACGTGGTGAGGATGAGAGAGAAAGGGATACAGGAGGTGGGAGGCTAGTTTTCCATTTTATTTTTCAAAACCGAAATTTCAAAACGAAATATCTTGAGAACCGCTAATTCAAATTACGAACCGTTTTCACTTTTGATCTCCTCGCGTCGAGATCTTCAAAACTAGATCACATGTTGATATGTTTCGACAAACTTTTTTTTTGTACATCATGTTCTATATAGTTTGAACAGAGTACATTCTGTTCTATGAACTTTGTACAACCACTTCTGTGTACTTTTTACTTCCTGTTTTGTGCAATTTTGTACTCCGTTTTCTGTGTACTTGTACTACTTGTGTCATTGTTTTTTTTGTACTTCGTGTTCTGTGTAGTTTGTACACCGTATATTTTTGTACTCCAATTTTGTTAATTTTTACATCTTGTTTTGTGTAATTTGTACACCGTCCTTTGCACAACCAATAGCTAATAGTTTGTACAACTTGATATTAATGCATGTACAACTACGGTAAGCGCGCTTAGTACGAGTCGCAACCGAGATGACACGCCGGAGACGCCTAGAGCTCTACTTTGAGCAGAGCCATCGAGGTGAAGCAGAGCCGTAGTACACGAGACGACCAATGCGCGTAACGACTAATACGTGCAATACATCGTTTTCATGTATACAATTTATATAGTTTGTATACCGTATGTTCTATTATATTCCGCAAAATTATTGTTGTGCACATCTCAGTTTTTTCTCTACTAACCCGTACGTATCTTCTGTACATCTGTCCAATCGAAGTGTACGCGCCCGCCCGGGACGCACGTACGCAATGACCAGCTGGCCTTCCTGCGCGATACCGCGGGGGGTTTCGTTTCACGCTCGTACGCGATGACAGCGGCCACCCCGAGGGGCTTCGTTCCGTTGTACGCGCCAGGCAGCATGCGTCGTACGCCACGATCAGTTTCCTTCTGTTCGTACGCGTGCGAGCACCAGGTACGACAAGCAGCCGTGGGGGCTAGCTTCGTTTTTGTTCCACAACCTTTGCCGGCGAGTCCGGTCCATGGGCATGGAGCGAGAGCGTAGTCGAAGGAGTCGTACACACGACACAATCACAGATGCGAAAAGTAAAGGGACACAGAGATATATGTGTGACAGATCTTTATTATCAATGGTGTGTCTCTCTCAATACAATACATGGGTATATATAGGAGGGAGAGGGGCTAGGGTTGAGGACCAATCTAGAGGGAAAACCCCCACCCCAAGAAAGGGTGGGCCCGTCCGTTGCTTCGTACGGTCGGTTTCCTAACACTCCCCCTTAGTCCGACATCCCGTATTGTCTATGTCTCAAAACTCCGAAAAACTCAATGGGAAAAATATGGAGAAAGAGCGCATAGCATACGTCTCCTTATGTTGCACAAATTGCCTCATCAAAAACCACATTGTGAGAAACATCAGGAAAACTCACATAAGGGAAAAAGAGTACAATCCACTCAACATCAGGTTGAGTACTTGATCATCTGGATCGAGATTTACAGATAGGGGTATGAAGAATCTCCCCCAGAGTTCGGCATATATCTAAGTCTAATCATACCGATTCACGAACACATCTCTCAAAAGATTATGCCGGTAATGATTTAGTGAATATATCAGCGAGATTGTCACATGACTTAGTATGCAAGATCGTCACCTCGTTCGTCTTCTGTAGCTCATGCGCATAGAAAACTTGGGGTTGATGAGATTATTCTTCAAATACCCTGACTGCACTTGTGCAACACAAGCTGCATTATCTTCATAGATAATGGTGGGGGTTTGTACGGTGTTCAGCCCACACATCTGCTGAATGTGGCGAATCATCCATCGAAGCCATGCACACTGTTGTGATGCTTCTTATAGTGCTATGATTTCAGAGTGGTTCGTCGAAGTCCATAGAAGACTTTGTTCAAACGATTTCCAGGGAACATCAGTTCCGCCACAAAGGAAAACATATCCAGTCTATGACTTGGAAGTGTGCGGGTCCGACAGGCACCCTGCATCAGCATAACCTACCAATGATATGCCTTAATTCTCCTATAAAACAGCCCAAGATATTTGGTCCCTTGCAGGTATCGGAAGACGTCCTTGATGCCTTTCCAATGTCTATTGGTAGGCTGACTACTGGATCTAGCAAGCAAATTGACAGCGAACGCAACGTCCGGCCGTGTTCAATTCGTGAGGTACATGAGTGCTACAACGGCGCTCAAGTAGGGGAATTCCGGTCCCAGAATTTCCTCCCCCTCTTCCTTAGGCCTGAACGGGTCCTTATCTTGCTGTAAAGACCTCCCAATCATTGGGATCTTCGAAGGATATGACTTATGAAATCCAAACCTCTCTAACACCTTCTGAGTGTACTGGTGCACTAGAATCCCAGCAGGGGATTGTTCAAGTTGCAGACACAGACAAAACTTGGTTTTACCCAAATCCTTCATCTCGAATTCCGACATTAGGTAGGAATTCGCTTCCTCAATATCTCTAGGTGTACCAATTATATTCAAATCGTCCACGTACACCGAGATTATACAGAATCCATCTTCATTGCTCGTGTAGCCCTTCTGATGAAGGAGATCACTTAAGCGATTATACCACATCCTATCAGACTCTTTAAGTCCGTACAATGACTTCCAAAGAAGAACACTGTATAGACCCCGATTTGCTCTCTTGGTTCGGAATGGGGATACCTTCCGCTACCATCATGTAAAAGTCTGAATCAAGGTTACCATATAGGTAAGCATTGACAACATCCAACAATTTCATTGTTAAGTTCAGATTTACTGCCATCGAGATCACGTATCTAAAGGTTATACCAGCCATGACTGGGAGTAAGTTTCCTCAATATCGACATATGTCGTTGAGTGAACCCTTGAGCGACGAGCCTTGCTCTGTACCGATCCACCTCATGTGTGAGGTAACTGCCTCCTGCCAATCTTTCAAATCCGACCTTATTTTACAATCAGCGAGATTGTTTTGCCTAGGGTCAGGATCTATGATTGAGGCAATTCTATAGCAAAGTTAATGTCGACAATTGCCATTGCTCGGTTCCTTGACTCTCCCTTATTTATATAATTTATGGCCATTTCGTCATGGGGCACATCTGGCGCTACCTCTTGCTCCACCGTATTTCCCATTACAGGAGCGAGGTCCTTCAGCTTTTCCGCGACGATGTGTGTACTCACATCTCCGCTGGATGTTCCCTCAATAGGAACGTTCAAGTCCGGAATCCTGTGCACAGGACTGTCCGTACTTGTGCCAGGTCTCAATTGGCTCCCCTTTTTCTTACTAGGGGTTTTCGTGACTGTCTGTGATAAATCTCTCTTATCCTTCTTCCTCAGGCGTCCCCGAGTACTTAGGAGTTGAGAAACCGGATTTCGCGTCCTATTAGGCCTTCAGACGGGAGCGGGCGTACCATAGTTAACTTCGGTATCTCGACCCTTTCCGGTGCATTGCGCGCAGGCATATGCGACTTTGTCACAGTTTACAAGTCACTAAAGTGATCAGGCAGTTGATTCGCTAATGCATGCAAATCAATTTTCTTTTGGACTTCTTTATTTGTCTCGACAGTGCGTGGGTCATAAGCGTGGATCCCCGTGACTTGGCACGTGATTTCTCAACTTTGATCATCAAGGGTTGATTATCTCCCCCTAAAGTCGGAAAGAGATCCTCGTCAATGCAATCTGCGAAGCGGGCCGTATGACATTCACTTGTCATGGGGTCCAAATACCTGATTATGGACACAGTCGCATAACCAATGTATATCCCCGACTTACGGAGCGGGCCCATTGCTGATCGCTGGGGTGGTGTGATACGTCTCAAACGTATCTATAATTTTTGATGTTCCATGCATGTTTTATATCAATTGCCACATGTTTTATATGCACTTTATATCATATTATGACATTTATTGGACTAACCTATTAAAAGATGCCACAGTGCCAGTTTCTGTTTATTATGTCTGTGTATTGCAGAAAAGGCCCGAAAACCAAAGTGGTCGGAAAAATCCAGAAAAATTACAGAAATTCTATTTCGCCAGAAGACTCCGGGAGCCAGAAGGACAAGTCCAG
Source organism: Poa pratensis (assembly GCA_947311845.1). Taxonomy (NCBI): domain Eukaryota; kingdom Viridiplantae; phylum Streptophyta; class Magnoliopsida; order Poales; family Poaceae; genus Poa; species Poa pratensis. The sequence goes on along the minus strand of CAMZMU010000034.1, from coordinate 60,733,640 downwards.
GGGAGGCCCACAGCCCCCACACGCACCCTGGGCGCGGTTGGGCCTTGGCCGCCCCCAGGGGTGGTGTCGCCGCCTCGGTCACCTCCTCGCGATGCCCTTTGGACTATATATTGCCCCTGACCTAAAACTCACGAAAGAATTGACGATTTCCCCAGAAAAGTTCCAGAGCTCCGCCGCCATCCGAAACCCTAATTCGGGGGACAGAAGTCTCTGTTTCGGCACCTTGCCGTGACGGGGAATTGCCCCCGGAGCCATCTCCATCGACGCCACCACCATCTTCATCGCCGTTGCTGCCTCCCATGATGAGGAGGGAGTAGTTCTCCCCCGAGGCTGAGGGCTCTACCGGTAGCTATGTGGTTTATCTCTCTCTCCCATGGTGTGATCTTTATGTGATCATGAGCTTTGTAATCTAGTTGAATCCATAGATGTACTCTTCATTATCTTATATGCTACTCAAGTGGTTTTATTAATGTAATCTCCGGAGTCACCTTTGTCCCACGGTGCGAAGTTGACAGTGTGCGCCCCGTGTGTGGCTCTTAGGCTAAAGATAACAGGAATACTTATCATGAGTTATTATTTGCGTTGGATGTCTCTATGAAATTGCGGTGTTTGTCTAGTACCTTCTAGGGCGCTCAAGTTGACAGTGTGGGGTTAACTAGACATGGGAATGCGACTTTAAGGTGTGCTTTTATATCCCTACGCGGTGGATTGGTGTTCGTTATCCAACGAGAGAATAACTCAGAGTAGCATAGTGAAGAGGAAATATCTATGTATTCAATTATATTATTATTGTTGAGAGTGTCCACTAGTGAAAGTATGATCCCTAGGTCTTGTTTCTAAGCATTGAAACACCGTTTACAACCAGTTCTGCTACATGTTTGCTTGCTGCCATTTTTATTTCAGATTGCAATTACCACTTATAATCATCCATATTACTTGTATTTTAATATCTCTTCGCCGAACTAGTGCACCTATACACCTGACAAGTGTATTGTGTGTGTTGGGGACACAAGAGACTTCTTGTATCTTAATTGCAGGGTTGCTTGAGAGGGATATCTTTCACCTCTACCTCCCTGAGTTCTATAAACCTTGGGTGATTCACTTGAGGGAAACTTGCTGCTGTTCTACAAACCTCTGCACTTGGAGGCCCAACACTGTCTACAAGAATAGAAGCGTGCGTAGACATCAAGCTATTTTCTGGCGCCGTTGCCAGGGAGGTAAGGTAAAAGGTACTCACATCCTCGGCTACTAAGCTATTTTCTAGCACTGTTGCTGACGTGTGAGTGCTCGAAGGTATTTCCTTTAGATTCTGCAATTATATCTTTTTGTTTCTTTTTTTTATTTCACTAGCTAGGCTTAATGGAAAACAACAAAAAAATTAGAGATCTTTATGAAATTTATCTTGAATTAGGACATGATGCTTTTGAAGAGAAAATTAAAAAACCTATGGAAAATTATTTGCATGATGGTAGCAATGTTATTACTATAAATGCTTTGAACACCATTATTGCTAATTCTATGGAAGAATTTAAGCTTGGGGAGGTCGGTTTTGATGAAAATGATCTTTTTAGTTCCCCGGTTTTGGAGGAGAAAATTTGCTTTGATGATACTTTGCCTCCAATATATGATGTTTATAATGATTGTGATATTTTCACTCCACCTACTATTGAGGATATAGTTTATGTTGATTATGATATGCCTCCTATATATGATGTTTACAATGATGAATATGATATTTTCAGTCCATCTACTATTGAGGATAAAATTCATTATGATTATTCTATGCCTCAATTTATGATGATTACAATGATGGATGTGATACTTTTACTCCCGCTATTACTAATGAAACTGTTTATGCTTATGTGGAGAGTAATGATACTTTTAAGCATGTGGATCATGATAAGAAAGCTTTATGTGATAGCTATATTGTTGAGTTTATTCATGATGCCACTGAAAATTATTTTGAGAGAGGAAAGTATGGTTATAGAAATCTTCATGTTACTAAATTTCTTCTCTTTATGATGAAGGTTTTGAGCTTTCTCTTCATTTGCTTTTATTTGCTGGGTACTTTAAGACGTACTGGTCATTATGAGAGAGGGAGACACGGTTTCATATATCTCAATAATATTAAGTCTCCTCTCTTTATGTTGAAAGTTTTGAAGCTGCACTTGTTTTGGTTTCCTACGCTAGTCTCTTTGTGCTACATTGATTTGTTTTCTTACAAGGCTCCTATGCATAGGAAGAGTGTTAGATTTAAACATGTTTTATATATGCTTCATGATGCTCTCTTTTATGTTTCAACTCTCATCTTTATGTGAGCATCATAAAAATCACTATGCCTAGCTAAAAGGCGTTAAAGAAAAGCGCTTATGGGAGGCAACCCATTATTTTTATTTCTGCAATTTTTCTTTTATTGAGTCAAGGAGGATGTTTACTTCTGTAGCAACTCCTTTGTATCTTTATTTTCTCGCATTGTTGTGCCAAGAGTAGCCTCTAATGTTAAGATGATGCTTAATTTTGATTGCTGCGCAGAAACAGATTTTTGCTGTTCACCGTACGAAATTCCTAAAATCACCAGATTATTAATTAAATCTGAAAATTTTTGTGCATAATCTTTATGAATGTCTGAAACTTTCATTAGTCTAGAGTTTTTCGATCTGAGCGTCGTAAGTGCCTTGCAAAAATTCGTCTTTGCGGACTGTTCTGTTTTAGACAGATTATGCCTTTTTATTTTGCATTCTCTCTTTTACTAGTGTTGAGTGAAATTCTTTTTTGGGTGGAAGAGCTTCACATAACATCAATGGTAGTAGCTAATGTTTAAAGTAACAAGTCATATTGCGTCTTTATAGAACATGTGAGTTTTTGATTGTGCACTAACCCTCTAATGAGATTTGCTTTGAATTTGGTGTGACGGAAGTTTTCAAGGGTCAAGAGGGAAGAGTGATACAATAGGATGGAGAAGAGTGAAGAGCTCAAACTTGGGGAAGCTCCCATGGATCTCCCCAGCATATTTCAAGAAGACTCAAGCGTCTAAGCTTGGGGATGCCCAAGGCATCCCCTTCTTCATCGGCAAAATTATCAGGTCATCTCTAGTGAAACTATATTTTAATTCTTTCACATCATATGTGCTTTTCTTGGAGCGTCTGTGTGCTTTTATTTTCAGTATTGTACTTTTATTTTTGCAATAAGCTTGATCACAACATTCTTGATTGGGAGAGAGACACGCTCCGATTTTTCTTGGAATACTCTTGTTCTTCACTTATATCTGTTGAGTATTCAATTTTCGCGTTGTTTAGCTTCTAGCTCTTGGTTTTCATGTACCTCTTGTCAGAGCTATTAGTTATTTTGTAGAAAGTACTCTCTTGCTTCACTTATATTTGTTTGGAGAGTTGCTTGGTTAATATGTTGGTTCAGAAAATGTTGCGTGTGGTAGTGGTATAATGAAAACTTGCATAAACTTGTAGATCATTGAACTTTGATAACCTGATTCCTTGCAAACGTTTTGAGGTATTAAGTAATAGATGGTAAAGCTTGCTGGTTAATTAAGTTAAAATCATTAGTGGATTATTGTCTTTAAACTTGCACCGTACTACAAACACTAAAATTGTTGAAGGTGTAGTTGGACTTGATAGTTTTCCATGTCTGAAAAGTGGTTCGTAATAACTAGGTTGTGCGTGAAGGTCGAGGGATCTAACGGGGTACTTGTGCCGCCGTGAACGGCCCTCCTTGGGGTAAATGTTAACCATGCGCTTAATGTTGAACCTGCTAGTTGTTTGCAATAAACTTGTGAGTTCTTTTTGACTAATGTTAAGCTACGATTTTGGCACTTCCACCATCCAAATTTGCTAGCCTCTTCGGTGCTGTGCATTGCCCTTTTCTCACATTAAGAGTTGTGCATACTTCGCCAGTATATCCAAAACCCGTGGGAGGACTTCCTCTTGTTCTCCTACACATAAACCCATACATCTGATGGCTCCCAAGTGCAGGAGATCAATTGTAGTACCTTTCAAATAGAAAAGGTTGTCGAACCCACGAGGAGCTGAAGGTATTGGTTAGTAAGATTGATAAACAAAACAATGAAAGATGCAAGTGTTTTTGGTATTTTGATTGTATAATTGCAATGCAGATAACAGTAGCAAGTGAAAGCTCTCAAAGAGAGAAAGCCCAATCCTCTTATGTGGCAAGAGGACAAGCTCAAGTGATGTGTAACTTATATGTGGCAAACGTTCCCGAGGGCGGCATGGATGATGCTAGGCATAGAGATTTATTAAACAACACGTTGAATATCTTGTCAAGTTTTAATCCTCTTTGGACGGAGCCATAATTAGGTATAGCTAAATAAATAAACTACAACCCCTTATGATGGATCATGTGGCCAAGCAAATGACTGCACAAGAATTATTAAGACCTAAAGTCCCACCATAGCATTACACTCTAAGGTCCCCGATACTAATACCCTCATAATATAACTTCATGACTCGGTCTCAGGTTTACGTGTCCTCCCAAGTCTCCATCAATTCATTACACTACGGTGTTCTCCTATGAGCCCATAAAGGTGAAGTGTTGTGCAGTCGACGTTCGCACAACACCATCATAGAATCACATAAAAGATAAACTCTTGACAAAATACCAACACATGTCATATATAAATCATTGCCAATTCATCCTATGCCCTCAGGAACATACGGGAACTACTCACAACGTGCGAACATGATCATAATCAGTGGCATAAGTGGTACAACACAATCTGAAATTATAACTTCACCACCAAATAATGACAAGTACTCAATCACAAACATGAATAGTAGCACAAGACAAGTATCTAGGGTATAGCAACTCTCAAACTGCGAGGGGAACGGAGTGGATCACGGTGATGATGATGGTGATGGTGCTGGTCTTGATGGGGGTGATGATGTAGAGGCCTCCTCCCACGCCAAGGAGGAGAGGTGATGACGATGACGATGATTTCCCCCTTCTCCGGAGTTCCGGAGCAGCAGGATCTGACCCCCCTCGGAAGGGATCAGGAGTTTCGCCGCCGCCGCGACCTCGGATGGACTTGGAAAAATTAGGGCGTTACTTTTCGGGCGAGACGAAGGCGTCGATAAAAAGCCCCAGGCGAGGAGGTGCCCGAGGCCAGTTTGGGTGGTCCCACGCGGCCAGGTACATGGGCCGCGTGGGCCACCCCCATTTGGCCCTCGTGGCTCTCCTCTCTTCGGTCTTCTTCCCTCTGCCTTTCTCCCGATGAAAAACTGACGCAGTATTTTTCCTTTTATTATTTGAGTCCTGTAGCTCCTGAAACATTAAAGACAAGAAAAAGGAGGTTTTCTGCCTCCCAGAAATTAAATACCAAAAATAGGGACTTTGTATGAAAGTCCCCAAAATCATCTAAAACATGTAGAAACAATCATATAATCATGCAAATAACATTCTAGTATGATACTAAAAGTTATATAAATGATGATATAAAATGCACGTATCAACTCCCCCAAGCTTAAACCTTTACTCGTCCTCGAGTAAGTAAGGACATAGATCATTACATGCATCAATGGACTTATGGTTGATAAATAAATACGGGCATTGTATCATCATCATATTCAATTGCAAGATAAGATTAATGATCTAAAACTCATACATATGAGGGCAACATAAGTAGAACTCTAGCAATCACCCCTTACTTTTGAAAGCAAATAACCATTGTATGTTGGACAATCGAATCATATTGTTTTTCACATGCTTTTGCTCTTCATGGCAAGCATTATAATCTTTTATACTTTGCTGAAATTCAAAGACAAGATAAACTCTCATTGGATAACAAGTTCAAAAGAAGACAAATGAAAAGACAGATAGATATAAAAATTGTTATCACTCTTGCTTGACTAGTAACTAGTGCAAACTTTAGTCATGGATATCTCAATCAAGTTCCCATGCTCTACACAACCTTTTCTTACACTTTCCATGGCTAGCTGAAATTTCAGGTGCCTTCCTTTCATTCACATTCAAGAGCATAAGTATTGAAATATCCATGATCATTAATTTGCTCAAAAGATACTAGGTTGTAACAAGAGTGTTTTATATCCTTTTCATTAAGTCTTCTCAACTTCTTATCCTACAAGACTATATCTTAACCTCAAACTATTAATTCACAAGTCTTTTTACTTCTTCTATATTGAGATAATTCTATAATTGTCCAACATACTCAAGTTAATTAATTTCAAGGCAAGATGTGATTGAAATTCTAAATATGCCACGCTCATTTGCATGAGTGTTACCCATAAATCCCCAAACAAGAGAATCATGGATGACACCATACTTTAATATTCATTGATAAACCATAAGATAGGGATACATGATAATGCTCCATGAGCTCACACACGCCTAAGAGATATTGATAACTAATCGATAAAAGCAAAGCACACCATGACTAGATAGATATGATAGATTGATAAAGAGAAAGACTAGATGGAACTCCCCCAAGCTTGGTGTCTTGCTAGAACTCCCTCTCTTCTTTCACATTGCCTTCATAATAATTATCTTCAAGATCCCCAATGATCTTCATCATGAGGTTGTAAGCTTTTTCGAACTCTTTTGCGGCTTCTCCCAGTTTTTGCATGAGATTCTTCTCCACCGACTCTTTGCAAGGCTTCCACTCCGGGCTTGGCACCTTCTTGTTGGGATCTTGCGATCCCATTCACCAGGATAGTTTCTTGAGTGGTGCGCTGAAATTCCCTGTCAATAAGAGTAGAAGCTACGTTTTTGCTCGCAAGGAAGTGCCTGGGAACCTTCCCTCCGGTCTGCATGCGCGCGCCCCCTCTTGTTTCCAAGAGAGTGGTTCACCCTCACGCCGGCAACAGCAATGGGTGATGGAGGTGCTGTCGCCAAGGGCGCGATGTCGACGGAGGGCTTGTGCTCTTCTTCTTCAGCTTCTTGCTTGTCCATCTCCTCTTCATCAAGCTTGTAGTCTTCATCGTCGGAGTAGTCCTTCCTCTTCCTATTCCTCCTCCATATGGACGTGGGGCTGTACCCATCGAGTTCATCATCATCGTCGTCCATGGAGGAGCATTGGTAGGAGTCTCCCGAAGACATGGCTAAAAACCTGACAGGCAGAAACAGCAAAAGAAAGAATCGCTCGAGAACGCTCGGTGCGAGATTAGATCGACAGAGAGGGGTATATATTGAGGTTTTTGGGTCAAGGCGAAGCGTCGGGATCGAAAACGAGACGAAAAAGGACTCCGAGGTGGAAAAGGGACAGCCCCACGCGGCCAGGTACATGGGCCGCGTGGGCCCCTCTCTTTCTCCCTCGGGTCTCCGTTTCGTCCAGTTTTCTTGTCCCATACGATGATTTCCATAAAAATTGACCTCCGTAAAATTTTATGCAATTCCGAGAAACTTTCCAACAGTAAGTTACCTTCTATTGATTTGGGTTTCTGAAACTGCACGGTTTCTCTCAATTACCTCCTCCGGTGTTTGTAAATTCAACTCCTCCACCCTTCCGATGAAGCTCTTTCCTGCAATATAAGGTTTAAGGCGTTGTCCATTGACTACATGAGGTTTACCTTTCATGTCACCGTGAAGACGGATAGCTCCTGAACGGTACACCTCCTGTATCACTAATGGTCCCTGCCACTTTGAAGCTAGCTTCCCTGCAGAAAACTTGAAACGAGAGTTGTACAATAAAACTTGATCACCTACTTTGAATTCCTTTTTCTTAATTTTCTTGTCATGCCAAATCTTAACTTTTTCTTTAAACATCCTGGCACTTTCATAAGCTTCATTTCTCCATTCGTCAAGTAGGTTTAGGTCAAGAATTCTCTTTTCTCCCGCAGTTTTAAAATCAAAGTTCAGTTGTTTAATAGCCCATCTAGCTTTATGTTCTAGTTCAACAGGTAAGTGACAAGCTTTTCCATAAACCATTTTATAAGGAGACATTCCCATAGGATTTTTAAAAGCAGTTCTATAAGCCCACAAAGCATCATTAATCTTAATTGGCCAATCAGATCTAGACTTATTCACTGTCTTTTCCAAAATGAGTTTAATTTCCCTATTGCTTAATTCAACTTGCCCACTTGTTTGAGGATGATAAGGAGATGCAATTCTATGGTTAACATCATATTTTGCCAAAGTTTTTCTAAGAACACCATGCAAGAAATGAGAACCACCATCAGTAATTAAGAACCTAGGAACACCAAACCTGGGGAAAATGATGTCCTTGAGCATCTTCATTGCTGTGGCATGATCTGCACTTTTGGTTGGAATTGCTTCCACCCACTTTGTAACATAGTCAACTGCAACCAAAATGTGAGTATGCTTTGTCTTTGATTCTGGGAAAGGACCCATAAAGTCAAAACCCCACACATCAAATGGTTCAAGTGGCAATGAATAATTCATAGGCATTTCATTCCTCCTACCAATGTTTCCTACTCTTTGACATTTATCACAAGATTTAACATATTCAGCACAGTCCTTAAATAAAGTAGGCCAATAGAAACCAGATTGTAATACCTTTGCTCCTGTGCGATCTCCTGCATGATGCCCTCCATAGGGACTGTCATGACAATCTCTTATAATAGCCTGTTGTTCATGCTCAGGTACACAACGTCTAATAATACCATCCACACTTTTCTTATAGAGGAAAGGATCATCCCAAAAATAATGTCTAAGATCATAAAAGAATTTCTTTCTTTGTTGAGAAGTGAAGTGTGGAGGCAAAACTTTACCAACAATAAAATTTGCATAGTTGGCAAACCAAGGAGATGCAACTTTAGCACTAGAAACATTAACAATTGCAAGTTGTTCATTAACAAAGCTATCATTAATAGGAATAGGATCATCAGGTATGCTTTCCATCCTAGAGAGATGATCAGCAACTTGATTATCCTCCCCTTTCCTATCAACAATGTGTAAATCAAATTCTTGCAATAGAAGTACCCATCTTATTAGTCTAGGCTTAGCATCTTTCTTATTCATCAAGTATTTAATAGCAGAATGATCAGTATGTATTGTGACTTTTGAATCAGTAATATAAGGTCTAAACTTGTCACAAGCAAACAGTACTGCTAAAAATTCTTTCTCAGTTGTAGCATAATTCTTTGAGCAGCATCAAGTGTTCTACTAGCATAATAAATAACATTCAGTTTCTTATCAACACGTTGGCCCAAAACAGCCCCAACTGCATAATCACTAGCATCACACATAATTTCAAAAGGCAAGTTCCAATCAGGAGGTTGAATAATGGGAGCAGTGATTAAAGCATTCTTCAAAATATTAAAGGACTCAATGCAATCATCATTAAAAGAGAAAGGAACATCCTTTTGCAGAAGATTGGTTAGAGGTTTTGATATTTTGGAGAAATCCTTAATGAACCTACGGTAAAAACCTGCATGCCCAAGAAAACTTCTTATACCTTTGAGGTCCCTTGGATATGGTAGTTTTTCAATAGCTTCAATCTTTGCTGGATCAACTTCTATTCCTTCTCCAGAAATCTTATGCCCAAGAACTATACCCTCAGTAACCATGAAGTGACACTTCTCCCAATTAAGAACCAAGTGTTGGTCTTCACAACGCTGTAAAACTTTGTTAAGGTTGAACAAGCAATTATCGAAGGAAGTACCATACACAGAAAAATCATCCATAAAAACCTCCATTATCTTTTCAATATAATCAGCAAATATAGCATTCATGCATCTTTGAAAAGTAGCAGGAGCATTACATAAACCGAATGGCATTCTCCTGTAAGCAAAAGTACCATATGGGCAAGTAAAAGTGGTCTTTTCTTGATCATCCTTATGGACAGGAATTTGCGAGAAACCTGAATAACCATCTAGATAGCAAAAGTGAGAGTGTTTAGACAACCTTTCTAGCATTTGATCAATAAATGGCAATGGATAATGATCTTTTCGAGTTGCTTTATTCAATTTTCTGAAATCAATAACCATCCTATAACCAACTACAGTACGTTGAGCCACAAGTTCATCCTTTTCATTTGGAACAACAGTCATTCCACCCTTTTTAGGAACACAATGAACAGGACTAACCCACTTACTGTCAGCTATAGGATAAATGATACCAGCTTCAATAAGTCTTATTACCTCTTTCTTACCACTTCTTTCATTTTTGGATGGAGGCGGCGTTGAAAATCAACAACAGGTTTTGCATCTTCCTCCAGATTAATTTTATGCATACATAGAGCGGGGCTTATACCTTTAAGATCATCAAGAGAGTATCCAATGGCTGGTCGGTGAGCTTTTAGCACATCAAGTAATTTCTCTTCCTCTCAGCTGAAAGGTTAGCACTAATAATAACAGGATTGTCGGAGAATGACTCCCACGAAACAGGGATAGTCAAGCTCACGAAGAGAGTTCGTGTAAGGGGCTGAACACGTTGGTCAAACAACCCTCAACCTGCACGGCGACGGTGCTCGTCGAGCAAGTGGAGGGACATCACGACAGAGATGAACACCAGCCCGTACCCAGGTTCACGGCCCTCGTGTGGAGGTAATACCGCTACTCCTGCTTGTCTGTATTGCACTGCTTGTAGAGGTTACAGTACAATGAGCTTGCCGAGGGCTCTCTTTTCACTACAAGAAATATGCTATCCTATGACCCTCAATATTGGTCACTGAATGGTCATATATTTTAATTTGTGACCTTTTTGTGACCAAAAACACTTGGTCACGTTATGAGCGTCACTAACGATCCAATATGACCTTTTTTGGGGATTGGTCATAGACCTCTATGACCAAATTAAAAGGTCACAGATTTTATGACCAATTTTTTGGTCACTGGCAATCTGGCCACGCCACGTCAAATCCCACGTGGCAAATCTGACGTGGCAAATTTGTGACCAAATGAAATGGTCATAGACAAGAATCAGCCTGGTCCAGTTTAGCGGTCTACATGGGCCGAGCCCATTAATTCAGCCCATTTAACTTTTTTTTCGCTGCTAATTTTAGGCGGCTAGATGGGCCAAGCCCAATTATGTGGGCCTTTTTGCAGTCCACCTTTTTTGGGCTATAGACTTTTTTTTCGATAATTTATATATTACAATTTACTGTTTCGGTCCAACTAAGTTTGGGCCATGGCCTTTTAAGAGCCCAATTAGTGAAATCTAAATTTGGGCTTTGCTGTGATTTGTGGCCCATTAACGCTTTCCATATTATGTTTATTTTATTTAAATTCAAATTCAAGTTTAAATTCAAATTCAAATTAACAGTAACTGAATAACAAGAATTTAAATTGATAATCAGAATAGACAAAATACTGCAAGTAACAGCAGCCAGATTCAGTATGGAGCTCGTGCTCTACAAGTAACACATAATACAATGACTATCACAGTTATAAGCACTGCAAGTGTAACGACTAGATACTCTACAAGCTCTACAAGTGTTATCTTCTTCAGCATGGAGCTCCAGATCTTGTCATATGGACAACACGCTGGACTCACTGGACGACCAAAGTCAGGACTGGTGAGAAGAGCGGCGCACAGATCTGGACGGCGCGCACCGGAGAGCGGCCACTGCCTAGCCTGTGCCGCGCGCACGGCTTCTACTGCTGCTGCGGCTGCTTGCTTGGACACATCACTCGTCGTTCTGCACACACAGAGTTTCAGAGGATGGCGTCAGTGTTTGGAGCATGGGAAGTTCAAACAAACGAATCGGCAAGGTAAACAACGAAGGAGAATGTCAGGAACAGGGTCGATGGATCTCACCTCGCTGCCGTCCTCGTCGTTGATCTCGGACTTGGACTTGTCAGAATCGCCGGACGCCTCTGCCTGCAGCGGGACATGGCACGAAAACAAACAGATCAGTACTCAGTCTGTGCGTGCACTGAATCAGACGACAAAACTGACGAGGGATTGGGAGGGCGGTGTTACCTGCGGGTTGTTTTAGGCGTCCATCTTCTTGGTGCACTCTGCCTTGAGCTTCTCGGCCTTGGCGAAGTAGGGAGCCTTCTCCTGAAATTCAAACAGCACAAAGTTAGTGCGCAGCAGAAACCACAGGCTAACTGCAGAAAATTCAGAGGACAAGTTCATCCCGATTTCGAATTCAGTGCCACAGTGACAGGGAAAACCGAGACGAGTAACTAAAATAGAACCAAATTACAACTGCGCCTGCATACATGATAGTCCCAAGATTTGAAACTGGTGACAGGGAAAACTTAGATGGAATAGTTATTGAGAGGAAACTGCTATTAGAAACTTACATGATACTCAGGTGCTGAAACTGCTATTAGAAACCAGCAAACCCTACCTCGTGTGTGTACTTATTGAGAGGAACCGTGAAGGCACAGCTAAGCCCAAGGTCAGCGATCTTGAGCGCCATGGTCTTGCCATCCATGAGCAAGTTGTGTGGCTTGAGGTCATGGTGAAGGACGCCGCATCCGTGGCCGAAAGCAATGCCCCTGCAGAGCTGGTACATCAGGATCTGCACACACAATATCACAAAGTTAAACAACCAACGCATTAGTCAATAAAACATTGTCCGTACATTCAAACAAACAACTCGCGTGCGAGAACTCGGAAACAAACGACCACAACCGCCATGGGCGGCAGAATGGAGGGAATACCTCGACGGTGTGTGCGGGGATCTTCACTTGGTTCTGGCACTGTCCGCTCAGCTGCTCCAAATGAAAACAATGCAGTTAACATCATAGGATATATCCAAGGAATTAATAACTATGGTGCATCTTCATAGGATGGCCCTCACAATAAAATCAGCATAGAAACTATTTCAGCAAATTAACTAAAAATAGTAAGACTCGAGTTTCATTATGGTAATTCTATGCATCAAGTACAATCATGTTTAGAAATGAAATTGCTATATAGGTAACATATTGCTGCGACAAGACATACCAAAATGTGTAACCATATTCAGTTTGTCAAGAGAGAGAAATATGAAGTTTCATATGTATGCTCAGATATAAGCATGTAGTAGTTTAGGTAGTACAGCTAATATGGTCTACCTATCCAGCATGTTTAATTGTAAGCAAGAATATCGAGGCCAAAATAACAGAGTTCATTCTACTTCTGATATATCCCCAGCAAGCAACAGGTCTAGCAAATCCTACCAACCAATCTGGCTTAACCTCTACTGAACAAGAATATACACTGCTACACAATTTGCTACACAAGATAGCATAAAAATCTATACTCAATGGACTGATTTGCAGGAAATGACAAGCAGCAACTACACAATTGTGTGGCAAGTGAAAACTGCGCAATTAGTATAACATGGGGATGGAGCATATTTTCAGCAACCAATATACAGTGCACATGATACATATACATGAATTTGAACTAACCGGCAATGGAACATATACATGAATTTGCCAGGTCGTTGCTGCGGTGAACACCACTGTCGGCTCGGTGGCCTCCGCCAGATGGAGGGGGACAGGGACGGCTTGATGCCGAAGGGACGTGTCAAGTGAAGTTGCCGCCGTCGCTGTGGTAGGGATGGCGAGCTCGGTGGCCAGATCCGAGAAACAGGAGGACGGCGACGGCCGGATCAGACAATGGAGGAGGAGCAGGTGCGTCTTGTTCTGCCGCATGCCGAAGCTCCCCGTGCCCTTCGTCTGCGCGAGCAACACAAAAAACAGGGTCAGAACTCACGGAGGTCGATGGCGGGCGCAAGAGAAAGGTGGACTCGATGGGGGCGGGCGATGGAGGTCGCCTGGCGGCGGATCTGATGTAGTCGGGCGCGACCTTGGCGTCCACGAACCGCGGCAGTGAGCAGCACCATGTGGGGGAAGCGCGGCAGTGAGCGATGGATGGTTTGTCGCAGAGAGAGAGACAGAGATCCCAAAGATGCGGCCGCGACCCCAACGATGCCGGACTCAGGACCACACCGTCGTGGTGGGAGACGGAGAAGACGGATCTGCTCGGAGAGGTGATGGCGGCGCCGATGGGGAAAAGGGAGCGACGCCGCCTGGGCTTCGGGGTGCTGCCGGAGAGGGGGAGGAGGGGTGCGAATGGAGTCACTCTGCTAGGGTTTTCCGCCGTCGCGAGAGAAGAAAAGAGGCTAGGGTTTTCAGCGGAGAGCTGCCGACGACGGCTTTTATTCGAGACTAGAGCGCTTACGACCGTCAGATCAGCATCTGACGGATCGTGCTGCTCCAGCGCTGCCCAACGGGCCTAAGGCCCAGTCGAGGCTGGCTCAATTTTGGCCCAATACAGCAGAACAATTATGCCATAAAAAAACTTTAGGGCTGAAATAAGTAAGTTTAATGGCTCAGTTTTTGCATAAATTATTGTGCTTATCATTAGTATATTATTATTTTATAGTTCATTCTTAATAATTATTTTAAGCTATTTAAAAATGCTATTTTAAGCAAAAAATGCTATTTTAAGCACTTGAAAAATGAAAAGTGTTTTTTTTAAACATGTCGAAAACTTTGTTCGGCAACATTGTTTGCCATCCCATAATGAACACAGCACTTGAACACATTCTTGGAACCATGAACAATGTTGCCGAAGAAAGTTTTTATTTTCCTTTCACAAAAAAATCATTTTTTTATTTTCTGAGTGCAAAAAATGGGTTATTTTGTGAAGCAACTACCGAAAATATGTGGTAAGATAGGAGAAATACATTTTCTAAAAATACTATACCACATAATATGTACAATTAACCAAATGGTTGCGTGTTAAACGGTTTCTATCTACCTCTCGTAAAAAAGACAAATTCATGCCGATTCAGCTGGAAGGGGGTCAAATTTGAACTACAGGTGCCTCGTGGTTTTCTTATGATTTTTTTTAAAAATCATATTTAGGTACACAAGTACCTATTTCATCATAGATACAACAAAATTTTCCCAAGATTCAACCCCTAGGTACGAACGGTCATGTCCGCCGTTTTGACCGTATATTGAAATCGGCATACGAAATTCAAAAAATATCAAATAAATGGAAAACCTTCGCGTGGAGTCATGATATGTGACCTAGTTAGCACAAAAAAATATAAACTTGGAATATGTCAATTTTCTTGGAAAAGTGTTCTCAGAAATGAGCTATCATCTATGAAGATTCCTGGCTTTCGGGCCAAATGACGAATGTTATGGCCACATTCACGGCATAGTTTGTTCAAATATGCCCATATTGGGCAAAAACGTGTATCTTGGAACCGTGAACAATGTTGCCGAAGAAAGTTTTTATTTTCCTTTCACAAAAAAATCATTTTTTATTTTCTGAGTGCAAAAAATGGGTTATTTTGTGAAGCAACTACCGAAAATATGTCGTAAAATAGGAGAAATACATTTTCTAAAAATACTATACCACATAATATGTACAATTAACCAAATGGTTGCGTGTTAAACGGTTTCTATCTACCTCTCGTAAAAAAGACAAATTCATGCCGATTCAGCTGGAAGGGGGTCAAATTTGAACTACAGGTGCCTCGTGGTTTTCTTATGATTTTTTTTAAAAATCATATTTAGGTACACAAGTACCTATTTCATCATAGATACAACAAAATTTTCCCAAGATTCAACCCCTAGGTACGAACGGTCATGTCCGCCGTTTTGACCGTATATTGAAATCGGCATACGAAATTCAAAAAAAATAAAATAAATGGAAAACCTTCGCGTGGAGTCATGATATGTGACCTAGTTAGCACAAAAAAATATAAACTTGGAATACGTCAATTTTCTTGGAAAAGTGTTCGCAGAAATGAGCTATCATCTATGAAGATTCATGGCTTTCGGGCCAAATGACGAATGTTATGGCCACATTCACGGCATAGTTTGTTCAAATATGCCCATATTGGGCACAAATGTGTATCTTGGAACCGTGAACAATGTTGCCGAAGAAAGTTTTTATTTTCCTTTCACAAAAAAATCATTTTTTATTTTCTGAGTGCAAAAAATGGGTTATTTTGTGAAACAACTACAAAAAATATGTCGTAAAATGGATTTGTTTTATCTTGTGATAACTTTGAAACCCTGCATTTGTTTTATCTTGCATTTGAATTTTAAAGAATAATCCCAAAATTTTATTTCAAAATCTTCAAAACCCTATATGAAGCAATATATAAGCTTATGCGTATTTTGTATTTTATTTTGACTAAAAATAGTCCCTAATAGTCTATAATAACAGAGGACATATTTACAAAATTTTCAAATTTTATTTCGTTGAAATTGGAGTTCAAAATAAAAATTTATAAAAGAAAACAGAAAGAATAAAAGGAAAAATAAAAAAAAACCTGCCGATCCGGCCTAGCCCAGTAGCGCAGCCAAACCAAGGCGGACCGGCCCATTCACCGCACTGGCCTCATCCCACGAGGCCCAAGCCCACTCGGTGGCCTTCACTTAAATACACCTTGTGCGCTTCTATATCACAAAGAGTGTGACGGTCTGGTGGTAGAGCTTTGCCTGGGAGGAGTTGAGGTCGCGAGTTCGACTCCTGTTGCCCCTATTTTGCTGCATTATTCGCAATGTCAGTGTGGTGGGGCCCATGTGTCATGTCGGTGCTGGGTCCCGCATGTTAATGTGGTGGGGCCCACGTTTCAGTTTGGTGTGGCCTACATGTCATGTCGGGGGTGGGTCCTGCATGTCACTGTGGTGGGGCCGTGTCAGTTCGGTAGTTGATCCTGCATGTCAGTTTGGTCCCACATGGCGGGTCCCACGGATCACACGGTGGGTCCCACATGGCGGGTCCCACGGATCACACGGTGGGTCCCACATGGCGGGTCCCACGTGTCGGTTGGGCTGGGCGGGTCCCACCGGTCATTGTGTGTGCTACTCCTGACTGTGGGTCCTACATGTAAGAGTGACACGTAGGCAAAAATGACACCTAAACAATGACACGTAGGCGAGACCGCTGAGTTGGTTGTCCAGTCAGAGTGACACGTAAGCGAAAATGACACATAAGCACTAACACGTAGGCGAGATTGCTGAGTTGGCTATCCACTAATGCGAATGACCATTTAAATTGGTCGTAGTCGTCTAGAAAAAAGGTCATAGGCCAGGGCTGTCTGGATTATGACCAATTTATGTTAGGAGACCATGACCTTTCTGACAAAATTGGTCATAAATTTGTGCTGTTTACACCCTCAAAAACAGCGTATGACCAACTGGTTCAAAATGGTCATAGATCTATGACCAATATTTTGAGCGTCACAATAAAAGGTCATAGGATAGCATATTTCTTGTAGTGTTTGGCAATGGTGTATACAAGGAAGGGAAACGGTGGTCTTCTTCTTCCTTGCGCGTAAGAGGCTATGCTGGAATGAGAATGTGATCCCTCGCTACGGTGCTGCTCGTCCTCCTTTTATAGGCGCCCCATGCTCCCTCCCTGCGCTTGCACTTTGGTAAGGCTGTCACGTGGCGCAGAAGGTAGAGCGTGGTGCACCGCAGCCCGGTTGTCCATGGACGCGGTCCATGGGCGTAAAGCTGACTCCTGTAGCAGAGTAACCACCGTCCATGCAGGACGGCCAGCTGGGGCCGCAGAGGAACGTGGGGGTGCCCACGGTGACGTTGGCCGTGGAGTGTAGCGCCGGCCGGTCCCCTTATCACCAAAGAGGAAACCCTTGTAGTCCGGTGCGGATGGCACAGCTTTGTTGACCCCTTTAATCACCAAAATGGCAACTGCGGCGTCGTCGTCACCGCGCGCAGGGCGCGCGTCACTCTGCGGCCGCTGCAGAGCCCATGTGCGCTCTGCAGAGGTTGCTTTGCAGCGAAGCGATCTCCACAAGGGCTTGGACGCCCTGTAGAGAATTCGGCGTTGACCTCTCTCCAGGGGAGATTTCCTTGAAGAGGGGGCAGCAGTGGAGAGGGCCTCCGCAGGCCTCTGCTGCCAAAAGCCCTCGCGAGGCAATCCGCCTCACGAGGCTCTCCAAGCCGTAGGCTTGGTCCTTAGCGAAAATTCGCCATCAAGTGTCGAGGGCCGTAGAGGACAGGCCCAGCACACCCTGGATTTCACTGGGCCGACAGTAGCCCCCGGGCCCATGATGGGCACGATGTAGTCCAATGGACGCAGGCGAATCGTCATGGGCCCAAAGTGTCCGGCCGGCCTGAGACACGTGTAGGGCAGTTACGCCGCGACGACACGTTCTCTCGGAGATGACGGGCGTAGTGGGGGGACCCACCACGTCTCGGTAACTGCTCTGAGGGGAATAAAGCCTGCAGCGCCGGTTCAGGCAGCAGTTACTGCATCATTTGCGCGCCCGTCTCCTCGCTCTTGACTTCTGCGCTCCGTGTCTCCGGCGCTCTCCTTCTTCGCAATCCGCGGCAATGGCGCCCAAGAAAGCCTCCGCGGCCTCGAAAGGCAAGGCCGTGGCGCAGGGCGAATCTGCCGCGACGCAGCAGGTCGGAGACTTCGAGCCGGCTCTGACCGGCTTCCGCTTCAAGAAGAAAACGCAGCTGGAGAAGGTGCGTCACATGGCAGCTTCAGCGACCAACGAGCACGGCGCTACGGTGCTTAAGACGGCGGACAACTCCTTCGGGGCTTCTACCCCATCTTCATGCACGCCTATTCGCCGGGCTCGTGCCTCCTTTCTCCGACTTCTTCCTGGCGGTTCTGGAGCGCTACCAGATCCAGGTTCTTCATCTCCATCCTAACTCCATCCTCGTCCTCGCCATCTTCGCCTACCTCTGCGAGGCATACATCGGCATTCCACCCTCGGTGGACCTCTTCCGCAGCTTCTATGCGCTCCGGTTCACGGCGAACAAGGAGCGGTCAGGGTGCGTGTCCTTCCGCATCACCGATGGCATGAAGGGCACCTACATCCCCATCGCGCGGAACGGCGAGAACATTGTGACCAATGTGACGAAGAAGTGGAGGACTTCCGCAAGCGCTGGTTCCTCATGAAGTTCGGAGCCGGAGCGCCTTCTTCGACCTGCCCGAAGCGCCTCCGATGAAGAGGGCGAGCTGGTCTTCTAAGGCGCTCAAGGGAGCCGCACTCGGCCCCGTGGTGAGGCGCTTGAAGGACCTCCGCGAGGCAGGCCTCACCGGGCAGATGGTGGCCAAGGACTTCGTGAGGCGCCGCATTGCTCCGCTCCAGAGGCACGCGGACGCGATGTGGCTGTATTCCAACCAGAGGGACAAAATGCGCCTGAGCGCAACCCTCTTCACGCAGCAGGAGGTGCGCACCATCATGGAGACTCTTCACGCTCCAGACATCCCCAAGCCCAGCGATAAGGCGGTCCCGCTCCACAGGATCGACCTCGGGCGCCGCGTCTCGCTCGTGCAGACGATGCCGAAGTTCGACCAGTGGGGCCTGGTGCCCAAGGGGCATGTGGGGCCTCGCGAGGATCCTGAGTCTGCGGCGCAGGGGGCGCCAGCTGAGGGCGACGAGGAGACGACGGAAACGCCTGTGGAATCCGACGCAGGCGCAACCGGCGCCTCGGGAGGCTCTGCCTCTTCAGCGGAGAACTCGAGCACCTCGAAGAGCGCGGCGCCTGAAGTTGAGACCCACGAGGCCTCCTCAGGCAGCAGCGGCCAGTTCGTGGTCGCTCCCTCGCAGCATGCTGAGGGGCAAGAGGAGAGCGACGACGACGGAGCTTCATCAGGCCACTGCGAGCCCCGCTCCAAGGCCATTCATGACAGAGCCGCCGGGAGCCCAGCGGGCATTTCCTCAAGAGGAAAGCCGAGGCTGCTCTCGAGGGGTCCGGCGCCGGGGCGCGCCGCCGAGGCCGTGGCGGTCGTCAAACACGGTGTGGGTCGATTCCCGCGCCAAGACATCTGGGTAAGAACCGACTCCCTTTTCTGTTTGAGCTATTCTTGCGTAGGCTCCTCGAGGATTTTTGAGCTTTTGCCTCTCCAGGGCCCCGAGGTGCCAAAACGGCGGAGACTCCGGAGGCTTGGAGAGATCCCCAGCGCTGCAGCGGCGTCTGCAGCGTGTACAGTCGACGAGGTGCCTCCCGAGGGCACTGCTTCTTCTCCTGAGGCTGCGGCACCGCCTCCTGAGGCGAAGGAACACTGCGAGGAGAAGGAGGGGGAGGCAGAGGTGACGACGCCTCCACCTATGCGGCCTGACGTCTCCCCCATGCGGCCGGAGGGGACGCCGGAGGTGGATGCGGCGAGGTTCACGCCGCCGGCGAAGGAGCGTGCCGCGGTGAGAGGGCGTCCGCGGGAGCGTGCACTGACGTCGAAATGGAGGAGGCCGCCGCGTCATCGCCCCCACCGAGCACGAAACTTGGAGAGGCCACAGCGGACTCTGAGGCCGCTGGGGAGGCGGCCTCAGCTGAGAAGGCCAACCCTGTCCCTGGAGAGGAGAGCGCTCCCCAGGGGCAGAAGAATGATGGGGTTGATGATGAAGGTGCCCCGAGCCCCCAGGAGGCCTCCAGCGCGGGAGGCGAGGGGGGTTCTCATCAAAGCCCCCTGAAGGCCCCTTGTGTGGACGAAGAGGGGGGCTCGCACCAGAGCCCCCAGGCGCGTCTTGAGGCCACTCGGAGCCCAAGGCTGGACGCTCCGGAATCCTCGGCAGGCGCCGGCGTTTCCAGGCCCTCCGGCGAGCCATGGGCCTTAGTTCTGCGGGGGCGGCGCCCCGTTGCAGCTCGCCGTGGGGCTGTCCTCCGCTCGGCGAGGGAAATTCTCGACGGGCTTGAGGCCCAGCTTGCCGAGGAAGATCGCTCCAGGGCGGAGGAGGACGCCGAGCTTGCGCGGGGCTGGGCTTGTCTTCATGAGACCGTGGAGAACTGCCGCCGGAAGAACGAAGCTGCCCAGGCGCAGCGCGAGGCAGCGCTGCGCTCTGCTGAGGAGATCCGCATCAGCGTGGTCCGCGAGGTCGAGGAGACCCTTGCGGACCTGGGTGCTAGGCGCGAGGCTCTCGAGGCAGAGACCGAGGCCAAACACCAGGAGCTGGCGGCGCGCGAGGCGGCGGTCTCCGCCAAGCACAAAGAGCTTCTAGATCGCGAGGCGGGGATCGTTGCCGAGTCGGAAAATGTGCGGCAGAGTTTGGAGAAATTCCGTGAGAGCTTGAGCATTCGCGAAGACTTGATCGTGCAGCGCGGAGTTGAGCTCGACGCCCGCGAGACCGAGGCGCGCAAACGCGAAGAACAGGTTGAGCAGATCGAGAAGGATCAATCCGCGCAGCGGGAGCACCTGGAAGCCCGCGAGAACAAGGTCACTCAAGACGAGGAGTTCTACCAGAAGCGCCTTGTGCAGACCAACGAGAACCTTCGCAAAAAGGAGGAGAAGATGGCGGAGGAGTCTGCGACGAAGGAGAAGCTCTTTCGCGACAGCTGTAGAAAGACTTCGCGGATAAGGCCAAGAAGCAAGAGGATCGCTTCACGAAGAGACGCAACGAGCTTGAGGCTCGCGTCAAGGACCTTGAGGCCCAGAAGAAGCGATTCGACTCTCGCCTCCAGGCTGCCGCGGAGGCTCGGGCGCGCGCGGAGCAGAACTTTGCCTCTTTGATGGCTGACATGAAGGAGTTGACCGCTCAGGTGGGCCCTGTCGTGGAGCGCGCTGAAGAGGCTGAGCATCGCGTGCAGGCGGCACAGGTCTTGACGCAGCAGCGGGAGCGCATGTTCCAATCCTTGGTGACCCGGGGGAACACTCTCGCGGGGCAGCTAGGAGTGGATGCCCCTGTTCCCGTCATGGGAACGCTGACGCCGCCACATACCTCGCCTACTTCGATCAGCTCTTCACCGCGCTCGAGGGCCCTGTGGCGGAACTTGGCGATGTTGTTGATGAGGAGTGCCGCAAGCTCTTGACCGTGGCGATCGATCGCGTCTTCGCCAACCTCCAGCGCCTTCACCCGGCTTCGACTACGAGTCAGTGACCGAGCCCATCGAGGGGACCAAGCCTGGGAGCTCTCCAACTTGGTTCGAGAAGAAGTCAACGATTACGTCGACCGCTTCAAGAGGGTTGAGGCGGAGCAGGCCGCTGAGGAGGATGAAGGCGCCGAAGAAGAGAAGGCTGAAGAGGACGGCGATGGTGAACCCTCTGCCTAGGCCACTCCTGCAACAAGATGCGCTTGACGCGCAATTATCTTTGTTTTAAGACTTGTTTTAATTCATGCTGGCTTGTAAGATACTTTGATCGTATGCAAACATGTGTGTGTGTGCCCCTCGAAGGGTCCTTTTATCCCTGTTCCATGTCTTTCTTCGCTCTACGTCGTCAGGACCCATCTCTTTGCGCTATGACACCGCCGCTACGGTATGCCGGAGCGTGACTCGGCAAGGCCGGGGGGTGTTTAAGGCTTGGAGAGGTAAGGGCTCTCGAGTCGCGGTGCTCGAGGGCTCCCCTTTGACGCACAAGCAGTCCATGGAGTGTGAGAGAGAAAAAACCCCTCGAGGGACGACAGGTGCTCGTGAGAGGGAGAAAAACTCCTGAGGGGCGCGAGCGCTAGACTTAGCTTGGCGAGACTTTGGCCTCGTAGAGGGCGTTGGCTTCCCTGATGGGCGTTGGTTTCCCTGATGGTGCGCCCCCTCTAGGGGTCGGAGCGTGACTTCTCGACCTTGGGGAGGACTCTTGTTCCCTGTATTGGTTAGAGAGGCAAACCCAAAGCAGGCACATGGTAGTAAACACTCATGCGCGCTTATAGGCTTCCTCATGAGTATCTCGCGAGGAGAGTAAGTACCAAGGTCCTTTGGTGAGGTGGCGTGTTTTGGGAGCAAGCCCATGGGCCAGAGCTCTTGTGGAGGTAACAGGCGTGAGAGCGTGCTCACGTGTTAGAGCTCGGATCCTTTGGATTTTGCGGTGCTGTTGGGGTGCTCTTGAGGCACAGTCACCGTACTCAGCCCCCGCTCGCGAGGTGCGCATGGGGAAGAATATGAGCGCGAAATGAACTAAGATGATGAAAAGTAAAAACTCACCACCAAAATATTACATAGCGGCGCCTCAGCGCAATGTTTCATTGAGAAACGAATTGGTTCATTACACTTGGTGTTACCAAGATAAAGTTTTCCATGTCGAGGCATGGGGACCACATTCAGTGGCTGAGACTCTTCACGGCCTGCGGCGGCACGTAATCAGGAGAGCTCAGAGGGGCTGGCCCTCGGGAGGAGAAGCTTTTGTGAAGCTTGGAGGTGAAGTTGTGTGCTTCCCTCTAGAGACAAAAAATGTCTGGCGTGACTATGATCACGGGTAGAACTTGCGTAGATGCGCGATGTTCCATGGATTCTTGACCGGAATGCCGTCCTCCGTTTCGAGGCGATCTCGACAGCGTGCGTGGCGTCCTGTACGTGACCACGTATGGTGATGGTGCCACCACTGCCAGGGATCTTGACCATGTTGTAGGCGTGGTGCGTGACGGCCATGAACTTCGCGAGGGCAGGGTAGCCGAGGATGGCGTTGTAGGGCAGGCCAATGTGCGCGACGTCGAAGTCAATTAGCTCGGTGCGGTAGTTCTCCTGCGTGCCAAAAGTGACCGCGAGCCTCACTTGCCCCAGAGGCGAGATTGAGCCGCTGGTGACCCCGGTGAAGGGCCTGGAGGGCATGAGCCACTCGTAGGGCACTTGAAGCATCTCGAAGGTCTCGACAGAGATGACGTTCAGGCCTGCACCCCCATCAATGAGCGTCTTGCCGACCAGCGGGAGAGTGCCCACAGTCTTGGTAGACTTGGGGTAATCCTTGGCGTCGAAGGCGATGGTGTACTGGGACCACTTGAGGGGGCGGGACGTCTCGACCCCGGGAAGCGCTGCGTTGAGCTCGCGAGCGAACTGCTTGAACTGGTTGTTCGACTTGGGCGCCTGGGATCCGCCGAGGATGCAAGCCATGGCACCCTTGGGGGCCTGGTAACCTCCAGGCTCTTCGTCGGGAAGATTGTTGTTTTTCTCGGCGGCATTCGCCTGAGTTCCCTGGGGCCTCTGGAAGTTGCCCTTGCGTCCACCTTTGCGGTAACCACGGCCTCTGCCGCGGCCACCGCTGCCTTCTTCTTGCTCACGCTTCTTGCTCAGCTGCTTGAGGTCATAGCAGTTCTCCGTCGCATGGCCGCGCCTGTTGTGGTAGATGCAGAACGGGCGGTTGTCCACCTTTTTCTCGCCAGCCTCTGGGGAGTCCTCGCGAACATGCTTGGCATCAGGTTCAGCTGCCAGGACTGCGGTAGGCTTGCGCTTTGTCTCGTCACGCCTCTTCTGGGTCTTGGACCCCTCGACAGGGTCGTCTGTCGAGCCCACCTTGACGAAGAGGAGCCCTTCCTCTGCCTTGGCGCATTTGTCTGCGATGTCGAAGAGCTTCACCACGGAGGAGAGGGTATCATGGATGCCGAGCTTCTCGAGCATCCTGTGGTTGGTGACGCCCTCTCTGAAGGCCGCAATGACGTGCGAGTCCGGGATGTTCGGGATCTTGTTGCGGACTTGGCTGAAGCGCTGGATGTACCTGCGGAGGGTCTCGCCAGGCTTTTGGCGCACAGCTCGCAGGTCGTTGTAGGTGAGGGCGCGCTCGTACGTGCCCTTGAAGTTCGCAACAAACTGCTGGCAAAGCTCCTCCCACGAGTCAATGGAATCCTCGGGAAGGTTCAGGAGCCACGACAAGGCGGAATCCTTGAGAGCGTGGGAGAACCAGTTGGCCATGACCTTGTCGTCTCCCCCCGCAGCTTGGATGGAGGTGGTGTAGAGCTGCAAGAACTCGATGGGGTTGTTCGTGCCGTCGTAGCCCTTGGGTAGGTCAGGCCTGAACTTCTGTGGCCAGACGACGCGACGCAGGTTGCGGGTGAAGGCCGCGCAACCTGTGGCGTACGAGGCGATGCCACCCTGAAGAGCACGGCGGTTCTGTCGCCCTGCTTGGCCGATTGTCGGAGAATGACTCCCACGAAACAGGGATAGTCAAGCTCACGAAGAGAGTTCGTGTAAGGGGCTGAACACGTTGGTCAAACAACCCTCAACCTGCACGGCGACGGTGCTCGTCGAGCAAGTGGAGGGACATCACGACAGAGATGAACACCAGCCCGTACCCAGGTTCACGGCCCTCGTGTGGAGGTAATACCGCTACTCCTGCTTGTCTGTATTGCACTGCTTGTAGAGGTTACAGTACAATGAGCTTGCCGAGGGCTCTCTTTTGGCAATGGTGTATACAAGGAAGGGAAACGGTGGTCTTCTTCTTCCTTGCGCGTAAGAGGCTATGCTGGAATGAGAATGCGATCCCTTGCTACGGTGCTGCTCGTCCTCCTTTTATAGGCGCCCCGTGCTCCCTCCCTGCGCTTGCACTTTGGTAAGGCTGTCACGTGGCGCAGAAGGTAGAGCGTGGTGCACCGCAGCCCGGTTGTGCATGGACGCGGTCCATGGGCGTAAAGCTGACTCCTGTAGCAGAGTAACCACCGTCCATGCAGGACGGCCAGCTGGGGCCGCAGAGGAACGTGGGGGTGCCCACGGTGACGTTGGCCGTGGAGTGTAGCGTCGGCCGGTCCCCTTATCACCAAAGAGGAAACCCTTGTAGTCCGGTGCGGATGGCATAGCTTTGTTGACCCTTTAATCACCAAAATGGCAACTGCGGCGTCGTCGTCACCGCGCGCAGGGGCGCGCGTCACTCTGCGGCCGCTGCAGAGCCCATGTGCGCTCTGCAGAGGTTGCTTCACAGCGAAGCGATCTCCACAAGGGCTTGGACGCCCTGTAGAGAATTCGGCGTTGACCTCTCTCCAGGGGAGATTTCCTTGAAGAGGGGGCAGCAGTGAAGAGGGCCTCCGCAGGCCTCTGCTGCCTAAAAAGCCCTCGCGAGGCAATCCGCCTCACGAGGCTCTCCAAGCCGTAGGCTTGGTCCTTAGCGAAAATTCGCCATCGAGTGTCGAGGGCCGTAGAGGACAGGCCCAGCACACCCTGGATTTCACTGGGCCGGGTCTGCACAAGGCGCTTCTGGTAGAACTCCTCGTCTTGAGTAACCTTGTTCTCGCGGGCTTCCAGGTGCTCCCGCTGCGCGGATTGATCCTTCTCGATCTGCTCAACCTGTTCTTCGCGTTTCCGCGCCTCGGTCTCGCGGGCGTCGAGCTCAACTCCGCGCTGCACGATCAAGTCTCCGCGAATGCTCAAGCTCTCACGGAATTTCTCCAAACTCTGCCGCACATTTTCCGACTCGGCAATGATCCCCGCCTCGCGATCTAGAAGCTCTTTGTGCTTGGCGGAGATTGCCGCCTCGCGCGCCGCCAGCTCCTGGTGTTTGGCCTCGGTCTCCGCCTCGAGAGCCTCGCGCCTAGCACCCAGGTCCGCAAGGGTCTCCTCGACCTCGCGGACCACGCTGATGCGGATCTCCTCAGCAGAGCGCAGCGCTGCCTCGCGCTGCGCCTGGGCAGCTTCGTCCTTCCGGCGGCAGTTCTCCACGGTCTCATGAAGACAAGCCCAGCCCCGCGCAAGCTCGGCGTCCTCCTCCGCCCTGGAGCGACCTTCCTCGACGATGCGCTTCTGGAGGTCCTTCTGGCGCTCCATCTCCACCCGCGCGTCTGGGGGTGTTCGCGGCACGATTTGGCAATCACGCGGCGAAGACGCATGGGACGCGGCCTTGTGCGCCGCAGCGGGAGGTGGGCCCGGCGGAGGCGGCGGCGGAGGTGCGCCATGCGCGGTGGTTCCAGCGCGCCCGGAGTTGTGGTGCACCAGAGAGCGCGACGCTGCAGGAGCTGCGAGCGGTGCCGCCGCAATGTCGATGAGGTGCTGGAGGCGGCCGAGCCAGTTGTCGTGCGCCTCAGCTGTGGGGCGGTAGCGGAAGAGTTCCGCGGCCATGAGCAGCGCGGTGTTTGGGTTGGGCGCTGGACGCCCAAGAGTGGAGGCGCTGTGGCGCTGGGACGGATGCGAGGACTCAGCGTCCTCGACGTCGTCATCGAAGCGGTCGTCATGGTGGCCGTCGTACTCCTCGGGTGCTCCACACGCGGTTCAGCGGTGTTGTGCCCCGTGGCGTGGCTGGCACGGGGACGGCCGCGAGGGTTGGTGGTGTTGGCAGCGGGCTCGGTGGTGGCCCTGCCTGACGCCCGCCGGGTGGCGCGAGCTGCGCGGGTGTCTGCCATGGTGCAGAGGTCGGTGAAGGTTGAAGACGCGCCTCAGCCCCCTACCTGGCGCGCCAATTGTCGGAGAATGACTCCCACGAAACAGGGATAGTCAAGCTCACGAAGAGAGTTCGTGTAAGGGGCTGAACACGTTGGTCAAACAACCCTCAACCTGCACGGTGACGGTGCTCATCGAGCAAGTGGAGGGACATCATGACAGAGATGAACACCAGCCCGTACCCAGGTTCACGGCCCTCGTGTGGAGGTAATACCGCTACTCCTGCTTGTCTGTATTGCACTGCTTGTAGAGGTTACAGTACAATGAGCTTGCCGAGGGCTCTCTTTTGGCAATGGTGTATACAAGGAAGGGAAACGGTGGTCTTCTTCTTCCTTGCGCGTAAGAGGCTATGCTGGAATGAGAATGCGATCCCTCGCTACGGTGCTGCTCGTCCTCCTTTTATAGGCGCCCCGTGCTCCCTCCCTGCGCTTGCACTTTGGTAAGGCTGTCACGTGGCGCAGAAGGTAGAGCGTGGTGCACCGCAGCCCGGTTGTCCATGGACGCGATCCATGGGCGTAAAGCTGACTCCTGTAGCAGAGTAACCACCGTCCATGCAGGACGGCCAGCTGGGGCCGCAGAGGAACGTGGGGTGCCCACGGTGACGTTGGCCGTGGAGTGTAGCGCCGGCCGGTCCCCTTATCACCAAAGAGGAAACCCTTGTAGTCCGGTGCGGATGGCACAGCTTTGTTGACCCCTTTAATCACCAAAATGGCAACTGCGGCGTCGTCGTCAGCGCGCGCAGGGGCGCGCGTCACTCTGCGGCCGCTGCAGAGCCCATGTGCGCTCTGCAGAGGTTGCTTCACAGCGAAGCGATCTCCACAAGGGCTTGGACGCCCTGTAGAGAATTCGGCGTTGACCTCTCTCCAGGGGAGATTTCCTTGAAGAGGGGGCAGCAGTGGAGAGGGCCTCCGCAGGCCTCTGCTGCCTAAAAAGCCCTCGCGAGGCAATCCGCCTCACGAGGCTCTCCAAGCCGTAGGCTTGGTCCTTAGCGAAAATTCGCCATCGAGTGTCGAGGGCCGTAGAGGACAGGCCCAGCACACCCTGGATTCCACTGGACCGACAAGGATATATGCTCTTCTCATCCAAATATGCATATTTCAGATTTGCAGGCAAAGGTTTCAATTCAAAACTAGGATCCCCTTTAGGTGGTGGTGGCACTCCTAAATTATCAGGTGGGATATGCAATTGTAATTGTGGTGGTTGTTGCCATAATATTTGTTCCAAAGCCTCCTTTTCCTCATCATTAAATGGTTCATCTTGATTAAGCATATAACGTTCTACAACATCAGTTGAAGCTACAGCTATATGAGCAAGAGTTTCAATTAAATCCTCAGAAACAGGCTCTTTAACAACATGTTTATCAGCAAATTTAGAAAAGTTAAATTCAAGTTTCTCACCAGCACATTTAATAAACACTTTCTCTTTAGGCAAATTAATTTCAGCACCAACAGTATGTAAGAAAGGTCTACCAAAAATGATAGGACAAAATGAATCTTGAGGACAACCAAGCACAATAAAATCAGCAGGGTATTTTATTTTGCCAACCAATACTTCAACATCTCTAACAATTCCAAATGGGCTAATATAATCTTTATTAGCAAGTTGAATTGTCATACCTGTCTCTTCCATAACAATGGGATCAATATCAGGCTTGATCTCAAGGTAAAGAGAATATGGAATGACACTAATACTTGCTCAAATATCACATAGACCATGATAACTTGAAGTCCCAATAGAGCATGATATAACAGGTTTCCCAAGTTTGGCCGAATTACGTTTGATGACTTTGGTAGCATCTTCACATAGATAAACATCCACTGGGTCTTCTTCATTTAGTTGCTTGATAACAGAAATTTGAGTGTTGACTTCCACCTGTTCATAAGGCTGAGAACATCTTTTGTTACTCTTGTTAGTAACAGCTTTAAGTAAATCCTCCTTAACTTGGTTTGGAAATGGAGGTGGTTCAACATACTCCTCAATTGTCACAGATGACATCGGTTCAACCTGTTTAATAACTTTAGGAACAACAATAGATTGTTTAACAGGTTCAACATAAACTTCAAATCCACTTTTTGGAACACGGATATGATCAGCAAAACCTTTAGCTATTTCAATTATAACATAAGGATCAAGACCAAAAGTATCACTCAGATTTTTAAACATAATAGAAGTAGAGAAATTCTCTACACATGAATATTTATAATCAAAATATGGCTCATTACCTTTATCAAGATCCCAGTGGCTAGTATTTTCAGAAATAGTCTCCAATAAATTCCATACTTCTTCTTCAGTGTTATTAGTAAAACTTCCACCAGATGAATTATCCAGAATCTCCTTGTGCTTCATAGGTAGTCTCACATAAAAGTTTATCAATATAAGTTTCCTTGTAAGATCATGACATGGATTCTTGCGAAGGAGTTCCTTTAACCTCCCCCAAGCTTGAGTAATACTCTCTCCCAGATGTGGCCAGAAATTGAATATATAGCAGCGGTTATCATAAGCTTCTTTAGAAGTAAAATATTTAAGAAAGAAAACCTTCCTCAAGATACTCCATTCATTCTGGACCTCTTCATCCAAAGACCTGTACCAATCACGAGCATTACCAGATAAAGACAAATACAATAGCTTCCTTTTTACCTGATCCTCTGAAATACCAGGTAGTCTGAATAAGCCACATATGTCCTCAATTATTTCCATGTGCTCGCGTGCCGACTTAGTTCCGTCACCTGTAAATGGATTTTTCATAACTCTTTTAACATGACCCATGGGAATTTTATATCCCACTTTAGGTACCTCAGACACAGTAGTTTCAACCACCTTTGCAGTAGTGGCATAAGCACTTTCATATGGAGCAAGATGCAGCGAGGCACTATTCATAAATGCCATAGTAACAATGAGATAAAACAGCTTTCAAGTTTCCTTACCAAACTTCTTACCAATAGCGCTACGCTCCCCGGCAACGGCGCCTGAAAAGTATCTTGATGGCTCCCAAGTGCAGGGGATCAATTGTAGTACCTTTCAAATAGAAAAGGTTGTCGAACCCACGAGGAGCTGAAGGTATTGGTTAGTAAGATTGATAAACAAAGCAATGAAAGATGCAAGTGTTTTTGGGATTTTTGGTTGTATAATTCCAATGCAGCAAGTAACAGTAGCAAGTGAAAGCTCTCAAAGAGAGAAAGCCCAATCCTCTTATGTGGCAAGAGGACAAGCTCAAGTGATGTGTAACTTATGTGTGGCAATTGTTCCCGAGGGCGGCATGGATGATGCTAGGCATAGAGATTTATTAAACAACACGTTGAATATCTTGTCAAGTTTTAATCCTCTTTGGACGGAGCCATAATTAGGTATAGCTAAATAAATAAACTACACCCCCTTATGATGGATCATGTGGCCAAGCAAATGACTGTACAAGAATTATTAAGACCTAAAGTCCCACCATAGCATTACACTCTTAGGTCCCCGATACTAATACCCTCATAATATAACTTCATGACTCGGTCTCAGGTTTACGTGTCCTCCCAAGTCTCCATCAATTCATTACACTACGGTGTTCTCCTATGAGCCCATAATGGTGAAGTGTTGTGCAGTCGACGTTCGCACAACACCATCATAGAATCACATAAAAGATAAACTCTTGACAAAATACCAACACATGTCATATATAAATCATTGCCAATTCATCCTATGCCCTCAGGACATACGGGAACTACTCACAACGTGCAAACATGATCATATTCAGTGGCATAAGTGGTACAACACAATCTGAAATTATAACTTCACCACCAAATAATGAGAAGTACTCAATCACAAACATGAATAGTAGCACAAGACAAGTATCTAGGGTATAGCAACTCTCAAACTGCGAGGGGAACGGAGTGGATCACGGTGATGATGATGGTGATGGTGCTGGTCTTGATGGGGGTGATGATGTAGAGGCCTCCTCCCACGCCAAGGAGGAGAGGTGATGACGATGACGATGATTTCCCCCTTCTCCGGAGTTCCGGAGCAGTAGGATCTGACCCCCCTCGGAAGGGATCAGGAGTTTCGCCGCCGCCGCGACCTCGGATGGACTTGGAAAAATTAGGTCG
Organism: Poa pratensis; assembly: GCA_947311845.1. NCBI lineage: Eukaryota > Viridiplantae > Streptophyta > Magnoliopsida > Poales > Poaceae > Poa > Poa pratensis. The sequence continues at coordinate 60,702,658 of CAMZMU010000034.1, read as the reverse complement.
TTACTTTTCGGGCGAGACGAAGGCGTCGATAAAAGGCCCCAGGCGAGGAGGTGCCCGAGGCCAGTTTGGGCTGGTCCCACGCGGCTAGGTACATGGGCCGCGTGGGCCACCCCCATTTGGCCCTCGTGGCTCTCCTCTCTTCGGTCTTCTTCCATCTGCCTTTCTCCCGATGAAAAACTGACGCAGTATTTTTCCTTTTATTATTTGAGGTCCTGTAGCTCCTGAAACATTAAAGACAAGAAAAAGGAGGTTTTCTGCCTCCCAGAAATCTATTATATATTAAAAGTAGATTATGGGCTAACTAGAAATTAGAGAATTAAACTAGAAAATCCCACAAAAATCAGAAACATCTGTCCGTTTATTAGCATAATTAACCAATCATAACCGTTGAACTAGCCCGTTCACATCAAGGTTCGGGAAAATTACCCACCAATGCCCTTAACTAAGTCTGCGCATACCCCTTCGACGTCAAACTAGAAAATAGAACAATCGATCTGACAGATCAAAAGTCATCAGGTATGCTGCCGCCGCCGCCGTCGTAATCACCCAGTTTTAATTACGCCTCATACAGACGACCATGCATGCAGCCCTAAAAAATTGATAGATGGATTGAGGAATCGTCTCTTGCATGTGCGCATGTAGCAGTGCAAGAGATGGATCGATCAAGTAGTACATGCATGGCCTGATGTAGACAAACAGCTTTGAGCCCAGGCTGTCCACGCGCCGCCGCCGGCCGTATTCCGATGCTGCGGCATGTCCTCAGATATCAGGTACGCTGCCGTTGCGGCCGCCGACACAGGCGTATTCCGATTTAGCGGCATGTACTCACGTACGCGTAGCGGCCGTATTTAACCTCCCCGGTCACTACCAGTTTTGCAGTGCATCGGTCGATTGAGGGCATGGTTCATGCATGTGCATGCAGGCGAGTAACAGTGAGATGGATCGATGGTAGATTTTTCTCATGCACACAGCTGGAAAGACTAAGTTAGGTAATGGCATGTGATTATCTTTTATACCAGCTCTATTAATTTCTTTACTGTACAAGATATAATACAGTCTATAGCTATATCTGCCTCAACAACGTACAAGGAGAAGTCTACATCTGTTTACATGCTAGAAAGTATTAGTGGTGTGCACTGATGTGAATTTATCATTTGGTATTGGTAGCATTATAAATGTAGATTATGTTTAAAATATTTGCCGCAAATGGCTCTATTGTGAAGTTTTAAGTAGCATATAGAAGTGAATTGCGTTTTACATAATTTTTTTGTTAAAACAATTCAAGCTAAATTTGCTCAAACAGGTAGAAAAAGGAAGAGCCAAACTACACTCGATATTCACGAGAACCAAGTCGGATCAAAGAATCGGCCCAGCTGAGCTGCACATGAGGTAAGTTTCCATCCATTAATCATTTGGAATCAGATAACCGTGTAGAGATAGATATACTTGCATAAAGATTAGGTTTGAGCAGCTCCGATAGAAGAATAAACAAAGGTGCCCACACTTTTTTTGGCTGAACAAACCACATAGGATTAATTACTTTATACATGAGGATCTTGTAAAAAAAAGATAGAGATATTAGATTTGATTTGTGCCAGAAGAAAAAAGAAAAGGTGTGATCACCTTTTGGCTGCACAAATATGCAGGCGTGTCGGGCCAATTAGTCTGTACTTCATGCATACCTTTACTTAGGAAAACAAGAACATGTCGAGGTTAATTAATTATGCCCTTTTTAGTTTTGAAGAATAACACACGGATGGTCGGTGGTGCATACTTCAAATATAAAGTTACTCCTTATTTCTTCGATTATCTTTGCTTTCTTAGGTAGTGCGACTAGAAGACCTCGTAGAAAGTGCGTATGGATCATGGTTTTATGGAAGCACATACATGAAACATGTATCTACCCCCATTCATTAAAAATGTAAATATATTAGAAGTTTTCATATAAAAATCTGGTCATTGATTTGGCGGATCTTATTGACAAACAAAACCCAAATTGTTTAATCTCCAAGACGTGTGTGGATCCATACATAATCGAGTATTATTTTTGCAAATCAGATACAGATCACATATCGTCACATATTATAGAATCTCTCCAAGTATTATCTTTGAAATATACGACTTACATATCTAAACCCATTGTAGAATCTTCCCTATGCTCCGAAAATGTGGATATGTGCGACCTCTTCTAGACTGCCGAGGTGCAATATTCTAATAAATTGTAGCCAGTCTCCTCCAAATTTTCATCACGCCCATGTTATACCTTATCCAGCCGGACCTCACACTTAAGCAAATGGCCTCCTAAGTACATGCAACTGGAGGAATGATTGGTTATGACTTCCTGACGGTTGCCTGAAGAGCACTAACTGCAGCACTGGCTACAACGCGGATCATTTAATAATTGCCAAGAATCCTTACATAGCCTGGTATATTGTGTTTTTGCGGGACACGGGATCATGCAAAATTAATTACATGTGGCTCTAGACTGACTTATGCTAACATAATAATTTGAACTTCCCGTTCTGGCTAGAAAGGACTGTTTTACACAATGACACGAAAGTCGAATAGTGCGCATTTACAACATCAATGGATCAATATCCTTCAAGAGAGGCTGCACATGTCGAACCTAACTGATTGGTAGTATAATATATGCATCCTAGAGTAGTTTATATGACCAAAACTGATCCTGTGATGTACATATGCTTTCCTGCAGTTAATACCTTTTATCCATGTTTTGCTTGAAAAAACTATAAAATCTAGCTATGCTTAGATATTCTTGGTTATATTACTTACTTTTGTAAGTAATAACATGGAGCTTTATACTTTTAAGGCCTCAGACAGTATGGGACCTACACTGCTGAGTGCACGGACTACAAAAACTGAGTCATGTACAATCAAGGTCAAAGTTTTAAGGCTTTGGGACGAGTAAACACACAGATGAATTTACGGGTAGGTAAACCATATATAGATTCCTCTTGTATATAGTACGTGAGATGACCTTTATTTTTTAGCTAGAAAATATACACTATAGTACAAAGTTGTCTCAAAAGAGCATCCATAACTCACGTTTGGCATTGAATGAAAGGGAGAGTTCATGCAAAAGATATGCATAAAATGGAGGGCGAGACTGTGCATAGTGGTCGATAATTAGCCAGGTGTTTGTGCAGAGAGAACAATGATACTACTACAGATATGTCAATAGTAACAGAAAAAGGTTGTCCTAAGAAGTCACAAATAAGGTTTCGCTATCTAGAATACTAGAAGAATACACCGTGCGTTGCAGCGGGAATCTCTTTTAAAAAAAATTATGTAAATGAAGTGGGTATAAGACACATGAAATATGCAATTATCAAGATTCAGTTGATCACAATAGTCAAGACACTAAATTTAATTCGTGTGAAATTGTTGAATATATGAGGACTAAATATTAGTGACATGGACAGTTATATGGCCGAAAGAAGATGACAATGATAGGTTGCATGAAAAATGTACTATTAATTATTGATGGAGATGACATGGACAATTGATTGGATAAAATAGCTTACATATATTCACCACAAATTAATTGCCGGTTATTCCTTTAATTAGAAACCAAATATATCAAATATTTAATTATCAAACAACATTAGACAATTAGTAAAATTAATTGTTTCACACATGCCCTGTTCATTGGAGAAATTTGTACATTTTATCATCAACAAAAGTTTAACTCAATTATTTCGATCTTAAAACAAAGCCTTGGTTAATGCAAAGTCTAACACAACATTTACATGTAAAATAAAAAGTGAAAGCTTTATAACATTCGGCACAAGCCGTGCTTAAATTCATGCGTCTAAGATACACTGCATTCTGTTGGATGGGATTTGTTTAGTTCATCAAGGAGCAAAAACTCTGGTATTAATAAATTGACTAATAATTATTACTATGAAAATCTAGAACTCTCTTATTTTCACCACGATAGTCTTGGAGAACCATGCTATTAAAGGATTGATAAAATATACGAGAGGGTCAAATAAATTAGTAAAAACAAATAATAGACGGTTAAGAGGTTGCCCGCGCATGTGCGCGGGCCACCTTGCTAGTTAAATACCAAAAATAGGGACTTTGTATGAAAGTCCACAAAATCATCTAAAACATGTAGAAACAATCATATAATCATGCAAATAACATTCTAGTATGATACTAAAAGTTATATAAATGATGATATAAAATGCACGTATCAACATCTTACTCAAAACAGCCACCATACCTACCTACCACAGCATTTCCATAGCTGTTCCGAGATATATTGCCATGCAACTTCCATTTTACATTACATGACTTGTTGTCATTTATCATTTATATATTGCTTTGCATGATTCTATATAGCTGATGTGTGGTTTACCCATGTTACGCTAGATCATTGCACATCCTGCTACACTGGCAGAAGCATACAGTTTTATACATCATGTTTTGTTCATTATGAGTTATTTGTACCAAAAAGTTTGTAATCATATTAGAGTGTTGCCCCTGCTAGAAAAGAGCCATGGAGGCCATCGAAAAGTGAAACAGAAAAAGAAAAAGAAAAAAAGAAAAAAAAAAGAATAAAGAAAAGGGGGGCAACACTACTATCCTTTATCAAAGTTTTGCTCATGTTTAGCACTTGCAGTATTCATAGTCATCATTTGTGCTCATGTTTAGCACCTATGCTCTATTCGAGAGAGTTTTCATGCTTTACTAGTATAACTATGTGGGGAATATTACGTTATAGAACTTGGGTTGTATATTCCAATGATGAGCTTCCTCAAAAGTGCTCTAGGTCTTCGTGAGCAACCGAGTTGGATGCACCCCCCACTAGTTCCATTGGAGAGTTTTCATACACATATAGCTCTATGTGCATCCGTTGCATGGCAATCACTACTCCTTGCATACCTTCGATTATAAGACTTCCTCTTGTCTAATGATCACTTATAGCTTTGTGAGACTTTCTTCCATTGGCCTTCCAAACCCCCATTAACGTTCTCTTTGCCATAACATCCTGGTGCCGATACTAAATGCTTACGCTCACCGGTTGAGTAGACCTCGAAACAGTGGATTCATGACGTTCATGTTTACTTTTACTTGACTGGATCCGTTCTCTATGTTATGAAAAATTGCTGGATGCTTGGAATTGAAGGATAGAACTCCTACACTGGATACTTAAAACATCTATAATGAACCTTGTACGGTTTCATGTCTTAAAGGCCGTCGTTCATGAAAACTTTTAGCTTGTTTAACTATCTTGCTTTATTATCTCTTATTTAATATCAACTAGGGCAGTGGCCCGCGCACATGCGCGGGCGATCTCTTGATTTGACTTTTTAGATTTTGAATGATAAAAATTACCAACTTTCCCATACAATTGTAAAATTATTTTGTTAATTTAAATTATGATGATGATAATATTATTTAGGAAATTATAGTTTTATCCCTCGGCGATTAAAATCCGTTCGAGGATAATCAAAATAATGCAACTTGAAGTATATTGTGTCATATTTTTATAAAAAAGGGCAGCCCCGGTGCAGTAGCTCCCGCTTGCGCAGGGTCCGGGGAAGGGTCCGACCACTTTGGGTCTTTAGTACGCAGCCTTTCCCTGCATTTCTGCAAGAGGCTAGTTTTATCCCTCGGCGATTAAAATCCGTTCGAGGATAATCAAAATAATGCAACTTGAAGTATATTGTGTCATATTTTTATATTTGAACATATTTATAGGTAGTAAACTAACGTAAGTTTTCAACGCCCGTGAATTGCAATTCATTTTTATATCTACAATATATACGAAATCATTCCCAAAGATTTTGGTAAGAGTTGGCATATGCCAAACATGAATACCACCTGAAGCTGTCGATATAACATCTGGATTGAATACCCAGTCCTGAGTGAAAACGATACCGCAAGCACAATTTTTTAACATAAAATCATTGTGCAATAGATCAACATAACCTAAAGTCATTTCACATTCCCCTGCTAACTTACCTACTACTGTACCAGACAGGATATGATCTCCCCTAGACATACGCATGCTTTTCCATGTAATATCTCAAACGCATTTAGTGGCGACCATATAATGTTTGAAAGGTTAATTTAAGTAAGCCGAAGTGTAGAATAGTATGAATATTTTTTTTTGTTGCTGAAATGCCTTTATTTAAACAATGCATTTTATATTTTGTTGTATATAAAAGAGTCAGTCTACTTGCTTAGTTGGTGGTGATAAAAAATTATTATCCTCACCTAAGTTTTTCTTCTTATAATGTTTTAGTTGTGGTATGCTAGTAGACTTTGTTAGTGGCGATACAAGCTTCTTATCCTCATCTATTTTGTCCTTCTTATTATTTTTTAGTTCTAGTATGTTGATCCATTGTCTCACATGCGAGTGAGATTTTAAAAAAATACCGATCAACAATAATCGTCTTGGTGATTCAATGTTAACTCCAAACGCTCATTGATTTGTATGTTTCTTTTACTGCGTTGCATTTAAAAATTACAGTTAGTTCAAAATTATTACATACTTTATATTGTATATTAACTCTTAGCGCTCTGTATAAAAAATATTCTTACCTAGTAAATGCGCTTTGATTATAAAATAGAAAAATAATCAGTACAATATTTACTGGAACTCGTAAATGCATAACCCATACTAAAATAAACTGGCATATGAAAAAGTGTGTGCGCAACCCTAGCAGAGACTTGAGATGAAAATATTTGTCAACAATTACAACGGCACCTATGGAGAGATGGAATGTGGAACTGTAGTAGTCTCTGAGGTTTATTGGATGGGGGATATGATATTTAACTATAGACTGGAAATAGGTGAACAAATCATAGTCAAAGCAAGTGAAGGCTAGGTGAGGACGTGTGGATGCCAGAATTCTTGTAAGCTAGATCTGTAATGTTAGTTCTATAATCGATATAAAGGGTCGACCAATAGATAGTCCATTATTTTGCTTATTCGTCGTATTTTGAGCATACAAATCGATATTCAGTTCGGAGCAAAACATTAGAAACCATGAAACCATTATTACTGAACATATATTTTGACATAAAGGGTTGCTTGGTGCAGAGCTTAGCTGTGAACAAATTTTATGATATTAAGGCATAAGATAGGAAACCATGAGGATCATTCTAACTGAAGAGCGTTCTATCAAGCATATAGTGTGGTTCAATTGGAAGGTACGACTCGAAATTTTTGTGCAGTGCAACATCAGTACACCATAATAACTGGTCATTTTTATAGGTAATAACAATGAGGCAGTTGGAACCGACCAATGACTCTAATAATATTTACAGAAGCAAAATATGCAGATGCAGTATAGAATCGTGAAGGGGCAATATAAGTAAGTTAGATATTGAAAGAGAAAAATATAACAAATTCGTACCTAGTTGTGTTTGACGAAGATGCAAGCTATACAAAAGGTTGAATTGATGGGTCCGTTGATTAAAAAAAGTTAATATCTTTAGATCACAACATTTGACCCTCTTGAATGTAATTCAGTTAACCATGATAATCACATACCATGAAATACATAGCACTCGTTCCAAATGAGGTACTACAAAAGAAATAAGGCAAGTTATGCTTTGATGATAAGGAAAATAAAACCCCCAAAAACTCACTTGAGGCACTATTCACTACTAGAAAAATGGCCTTTAGTCGCGGTTCCAGAGGACCTTTAGTCGCGGTTGGACAACCGCAACTAGGCTGGCGGGACTAAAGCCCCCACCCTTTAGTCGCGGCGGATTCCGAACCGCGACTAGAGGTCCCTCCACGTGGCTTTAGGGGGACGTGGGGTGTTGGGACCTTTGGTCCCGGTTGGTAGCACCAACCGGGACCAAAGGGTTTTGGTTTTTTTTTCTTTTTCGATTTAATTGCAGGGTTTAGGGTTTATATATGCCGGGGTTTGGTTATAGCTAGGTTCCCGTGTCCCGTGGTAACGGTAACCCTTCCCGTTGCGATGACGGTTACGGTGACGGTAACCGTTACGGTAACCGTGACGGTTACCGTTACGGTAACCGTAACGTTTTCGATGTCGTAACCGTTCCCGTGTCGTATGAAGTCGATGCACATATTTATAACACATACAATTAAATTAAGTAATACTTGAAGATCGTAGACAAGAGTTCGTTGATGCGCCAAGAGTTATCGTAGTACAAGAGTTGAAGCAAAACAACAAGTTACTTTAACGATTTCATGCTTTCAGCATCGTAGTACTCTCCTTTCTCCTGTAAGGCCTCTGAAAGGTAAAATCCCGCCAATTCCTCTCCAATTGCTCTGAAGCGGTGGTCGAGTGGTAGCCTCTCGCGCTTTTTTGCCAACTCTGCATCCTTTCTCATATTCCATTTCTCGGTGACTAATACATATATATACTCGCAAACGAAGAATCCACAGTACTCAGTTTCCTTTGGTTGCTCCATGCAAGACTATACAAGAATAGATTTCAGTCAATAATAATGAAGTATGCATGAGAAATGTTGTGTGGACGAAGAGGTAGCAGTACTTACTTGGTTTAACTTCCAATCCAGCTTTTGGCGCCACCCACCTTCAGGATCTTCCGCTCGAAACCTTTCCCAAACTCTGCCCGACAAAGAACATTCACAAATGAGTTATTCGTTAATGACTTGACATCAAGATATGAATGACAGAGGCGGTAAGAAATGAATGTACCTTGCTAGTAAGTCGAAACAACTCCTGTATTTGTCAGGATGATACCTCAATGAGTCAAGTGAATGAATAAGTCCTTCGTGATGTCTAATGACAAGAAGAATCCAGTGGTAGCTGGGCACAGTCATGCATAACTCATCAGTTGAACTTAACATCGGGTGAGCAAATTAGAATGTGTAGAAGACACTAAAACTTACCCGAAGTGGTAAGGCCAATATATAGTTCTTTTGTCGCGGTATCGCTTGAACACCCTTAGCAAATCATCCGGTGTGTTCTTGTTATACAAGGGATTTATTATGGTTTCTTCGTTATATTTATCCGGGTCAATGAACCCAATGTCATGCTGGTTCAGCTTTTTGAGCTCGAGCATCTTCAATCTGCATAATATAGCACACAAAAGATTAAAGTGAGAATAATTACAAACAATGAACGAGACTAGGTAAAGACTTAAATAAATCACTTACAGGCAATAGGAACTCATGATAGATTTGTCGAGTGCCCGCAGATTGTATAGCTGAAAAAGTTCGCTAAACGTAACAGTGTGATTGTAGTCTTCTAAGAAGTGCTCATCGTCTTCCCTACATTTCAGAACGATAGCAGATGTCTTCTTTGCATTTTTCATGTACCATTGATGCAGAGTACGCATTTTTGTTGGAAGGCCCCTGATTTGCACCAAAGCTTTCCCCGGAACGAAGTTTCTTACTGGAGGAGCTGGTGGTGCAGTCTCAAAATTCAATCTCGAAGCATATTCATCTATAGGCATTTGCGCTTCGGCGGCAAGACGACGGATTACCTCTATGTCAAACACCATCGGCTCTTTAGGGTCAGATTGTACTGGTTGTTTTCCGCGCTGGGGAACTCGACTATCTTTGTTCGTCGGCGGCGGGACAATTAGCGGGGGGACAGAACGTACGGGTTGTTCTCCGAGCTGGGGAACTTGTTTACCTATCTTCGGCGGCGGTGGGACCGATGGTGCTGCTTTTGTAGCTTCCTTCGCCGGCGGGACCGATGGTGCTGCTTGTTTTTCGTTTGCCGCCGGCGGCGGGACTGACTCTGCGTCTTGTTCACCTTTCTTCGGCGCCTCCGCCGCCGTCACCTCGTCATATGACTTCTGAATAGAACGGACATAGTCAGATGGCGGCTTCTCTGGAGGGACATATAAGTTGTCAATGACTTTATGACAAGCCGCTGCAGTATAGCCCTCGGTAAATGTTGGCGGCGGCACTTTCGGTGCGAACAATGATTTATTATGCTCCTCGATGGCTGCTTCGTTTTGGTCAAGAGTCTTCTGCCAAGGTTGCCTCAGATCAGGCGTTCTGGCCCTTTTAGCAGGTCGCCTCTTGACCGGGGAAGACGCGCGCCTTCTCCGTTTAAGCGGTACGGACACTTCCGGTGGGGGGTTCCGTACCGGAGATGGAGATGGAGATGGACTTTGCTGACTGAGATGGTCCTCTAGATTATTTTCCGGTGTGGGGTCCCTGTCACGCGGTGCCGGAGATGGATGTGTCTCATCGATACCCCGGCAGGGTGGGCTTTGCTGAGTCGGTGGCTTTGAGAACTTGATGTATTTCTTGTTCCACTGGACGAAACCACCCTTGACATCGCACAATGCCTCCTCACCGTTACCTCCAGGAATCTCAAGAGCCAATGATTCCGATTCCGGCACAATTTCATCCACCCCGACAACAGCATAGCCAGGATGAATGACACCATTATGGTAGCTTGCTGTGTCGACAATCGGTAAAGCATAGCCGACCGCCACCTTCATGGATATGTTGCTCACAGGCGTATGTAGCTCACATGGTGTCGGTTCCGTGATATCATCCACGGGGTAGCGAGCATCGAGTTCTAGTTGCGTGGAACCCACGCTGCTTCTAAGCTGAGATCGAGCATCCACGACTTCAGGATCTTGGGGCTGCTGCACCTGGCGTTCATTAATGAGTTGCTTCATCTGCCGTTCCAAATTCGCTATCCGCTCTTCACCCTGCTTCTTCTTTCTTGCACGGCTTCTATAAGTGTCAACGTGCTGCGGATACTGTTTTTTCAAGGTGGCACCGCCGGGTAAGCCTCGTAAACGTCCCCAGTGTTCAGGTTTCCCTAGGGCCCGTGCCAGCTCGTCTTCCTCTCTATAGGGTTCCCACGTACCCGCTAGAACTTCCTTTATTGCATCTTCAATTTTTGGGACCATGGCTACTACTGTTGCCTTGTATTTTTCAACCCTCGGGACAATCTTCCCTTCCTCGTTCAACGTTGCGCCATGCGCGAACAACCAGAATTTGGACCTTTCGGGCCAGCTGTATGTCTGTGGAGTGAAACCTGCAGCCACGAGTTTATCTTCCATGGCTAGCCACTTAGGAATGGCTAACCTGTACCCACCTGGCCCCAAGTTATGGTGGTGTGTCTTACTCGCAGCATTTAGCTTATTTTTTTCCGATCGGGCCACAGCCGCAGCCGAGGTCTTATACGCCTTAAAGGCTTCCCAGTGATCTCTTAGCTTCACCAGTTTTTTTTGACTGAAATCTGGATCAACCTTTTCATATTTTGCCCATAATGTTTGCTTATATTTCCGAAAGGCGTCGGCCATCTTGGAGAGAGTCCAGTGCTTGAGTTTCAACTTCAAGGCGGGCTCAATACCATCCGGGAGGTTAAAATGCTGCAAGAGTGTGTCAAAGCAGAAATCTTTATAATGCTGGTGGACATAGCAAGGGTCATCCTCGGCAACGCCTGCTGGCTTAAGCCATTCTGCTATGGAGATCGGGACCTCGTCCCTAACAATAACTCCAGCTTGACTAATATATTTTCTGCGGTTCTCTATCGGTTCCACCGGATCGCCATCTACATCAATTTTATAGATTGGTAACTTTGCATCTTCGCTACTCATTCTTTTCGCTGGGCCTCGAGGAGCTTGATTCTTAGCCTTTTTATGCAAGGTGGACGCCTAAAGTAAGAAATATAATGCGTTAATAAGTGCAATACAAATCAGTTAATGCATTTTGTGTTCAAGCAAATATAGAATTCATATATAAACCTCGAGGTGGAGGGTGTTCGAGGTGGAGGCTGTTATTTCTTCTTCCTCTAAAATACCCTCACCAGACGGGTTTAAAAATTGTGATGCAAATTGCTCAAAATCTAAGTTTCGATCGTCGACGGCGCCTTCTCCACCGGCAGCATTTGCATCGCGATGCTCAAAAATATCCTGCATGAATAAGTTTTCTCCTTCCTCGTCTCGCACAATTAAAGGGAGATCCATAGCTGAATGTTCCTACACGCAATAAATTTAACAAATTATGATAAACAATAATTTGATACAAAGTATCAAAGTGCTTGATACAAATCTATAAATTTACCTAGCTATATTGATCTACTAATAAAATGATTTCTACCTATATTGATATACTAATAAATTAACCTAAGTAAATTGACCTAACTAACTTATGATATACTAATAAAATGATTTCTAACTATATTGATCTAACTAAATTAACCTAAGTAAATTGACCTAACTAACTTATGATCACATATTCAAATTTTCTAAACAACTTCAAACATAGAAAATCAACTATAATGACAATTCACATAGCTCTAATAACCTAACTATAATGAAAAAAGGAAAAAACTTAACTAAACAAAATTTACATCTATTTTGCTAACACAAAATTGCATCTATTTTGCATCTATTTTTCCTAACACATTGCAATTAACCTAGTTCTAACACATTGCTAAAAAATTGATCAAAAGTTCTAACACATCTATTTTTTCTAACACATTTTTTCTAACACATCTATTTGATAAAATTGCATCTAGTTCTAACACTAGATAATAATTAACACTTAGATTTGTCATCCCCTGCAGTATTGAAAATTTTAATCACCTAACAGATAGAAGTGGAGTTGCATGGCTAAATAAAAGCAATACCTAGCTCTTTGTATCAAAAAAAAATACCTAGCTCTTGGTCGCCGGAGGGTGCGCGGGGCGCGCGTGCGGCGGCGGCGGCGGTGGGGTGGCTGGCGGCCAGGCCGACGTCGGCGAGCTCGGGAAGGAGGCGAGCCGGAGGTGGGGGCGGTCCCCTTGGTCGCCGGAGGGTGCGCGGGGCGTGGCGGCGGCGGCGGCGAGGCAGGGGAGGCCGGGAGACGGCGACCACGGCGCGGTGGCTAAGGGCGAGGCAGGGGAGGGGAGACGGCGACCACGGCGCGGCGGCGGCGGCGAGGCAGGGCAGGGGAGACGGCGCGGCGGAGCAGGGCTTCGCCGGCGTCGTCGGCGTCGTCGTGGGAGCCCGGAGGCGGCGGTTCGTCGTGGGATTTGGGGGGAGTTTGCGAAAAATTCGCAAACTCCCCCACTAAACGGCGCGGAATCGACCTCTAGTCGCGGTTGCTGGCTGCAACCGCGACTAAAGGGTCTTTAGTCGCGGTTGCAGCCAGCAACCGCGACTAGAGGTCGACCTGGGCCGCCAAAATTCTGGCGCCAAGCCCAGGGGGACCTCTAGTCGCGGTTGCTGGCTGCAACCGCGACTAAAGGGCTTTTCTATTTTTTTTTTTTTTTCTATTTTCTTTTCTTGTATTTGTTTTCATTTATGTACTTAGATTTTAATTCTTTTATATACTTAGATTTGTTTTCCTATTTTTCCTAGAAACTAGTACACTTAAAAGGACTCCATGGCAAAGGGTTTATTTTTTTGAGTATTTTTTCTCTTTTTCTCATTTCTTTTCAAAAAATGGTCAAAATGGAGAGCATGGCTATTCATCTAAGGTGGTCGAATTTCCAAAAACTATGGATGGTTCTATGTTGTAACCACTACTTGTGTACCCTAAAATTATTTTTGTAACAATTTTAGAGCAAACTATCACATATTTGTAAGATGAATGTTTGGTGTTGTAAAATGCAGAAGAAAGCAGATAAAAATTATTAATTCATTTATCTTAATGCATTACATAAAAGGTTTAATACATTATTACACATGATACAACGTCTCACAAGCGCTTGAAAGAAACACACCCCTGATCCAACATCACCAACATTATTCTACATAAACGGACTTGCTGGCTCGAAGGCCGTAGGATTAGGGGGAACGGCGGGAGGAGCCAGCCCCGTGGGCGGCCGCCCGGTTCTCGCGCGCACGTTTGCGGCGGAGGGCAAGATCCATGGAGGATGAGTCTTTCAGCGCCCAATCCAGATCGGAAGCCTCCTTCGCCTTGAGCTGGTAGGAAGTCTTGGCTCGCTGGACAGGGTAGTCGCGGATAGACTGGAAGGAGGCTTCCATGGCCTCCTGTATCTGCAACCCACAACCTTCTTCCCCGTCGTCGCTCCAGTCGAAGTCGTCGTCCTCCTCCTCCTCCGCGGGAGGAGCGGCGGCGCCTGGTGGAGGTGCAGCGCCGCCAGGTGGAGGTGCGGCGGCACCTGGTGGAGCAGGAGGCCGGTAGCTGGGCATTCCTCTCCACGCCGGGCTCGTGGGCATACGGCGGGATAGACTCCCGCGGTTGCGCCCAAGCGCGCTCTGCCGAGCACGCTCGACCTCGTCCAGAAGGCGCTGCGGCGGGCGTGGCGGATCCATCTCGTGGAGACGATGCGTTCGTGGCTAGGAATGGTGGATTAGGGTTTACCCCGTCGGCGACAATATATAAAGACCTCCAGGGCAGCGCTGGGGGAGGACACGTGCCCAGGGAAGCGCTGGGGGAGGACACGTGTCGTGACCGCAAAGCCCGTCTTTAGTCCCGGTTGGTGTTACCAACCGGGACTAAAGAAGCACACGGATCGTGTGTTTCTTTCGAGCGCTTGTGAGCCGTTGGATCAGGGGTGTGTTTCTTTTGAGGGATTGTGAGCTGTTGGATCAGCAGTATCACGACCACTTCGTGAGCCACATGACCCGGTTGGTGTTACCAACCGGGACTAAAGAAGCACACGTACCCTATATATAGCCGCCCTCCTCAGACAGGTTACTCACTCACACAAACATTCCAGCGTCACTCGGAGAGGCATCTTTGGGCAACCAGCGGCAAGACGTCTCTGATGACCTGCGACCGTTCCAAACGGTTGCAGATCATCAGAGATGTGTTGCCGGACGGTTGTAGATCATCAGAGACGTCTTGCCGCTGCTTGGATCGAAGTGGCGCTCAAACACAAACATTCCAGCGTCACTCGGAGAGGCATCTTTGGGCAACCAGTGGCAAGACGTCTCTGATGACCTGCGACCGTTCCAAACGGTTGCAGATCATCAGAGACGTCTTGCCGGACGGTTGTAGATCATCAGAGACGTCTTACCGCTGCTTGGATCGAAGTGGCGCTCAAACTCACGAGCCACCGTCGGGCTGTATGCAGGGGGAACTGTGTTTGGACGGTCGAAGCTGAGGTTTGAGAGGTTCCCACATGGACACAGTTACATAAAAGGTTTAATACATTATTACACATCACCAACAACATCCCTATGTATTGTTCACTTGTTCTTCTTGTGTGCCCCTTTCTTTTGAACGCGCCGTAACCATGGACAATCTTCTTGAAGTAACTTGATGGTTGGGTCAATGTTCACTTTGAAGGGCGGAATTTCATGAAACTTATTGTAATCTTCTGACATGTCTGTTTGGTCCTCCACTCCCACGATGTTTCTTTTACCTGAAAGAACTATGTGGCGCTTTGGCTCATCGTTTGATGTATTCGCTTGCTTATCTTTTCTTTTTGTTGTAGGGTAGACATGTCCTTCACATAGAAAACCTGAGCCACTTCACTGGCTAGAATGAATGGTTCGTTCTCGTAATGAAGATTCTTGAAATCCACTGTAGTCATTCCGTACCGTGTGTCTACGGCTACACCGCCATCTAGGTTGAACCATTTGCACTTGAACAAAGGAATCTTAAATGAAGGTCCATAGGACAGTTCCCATATCTCCTCTATGTAACCATAATATGTTACCTTTTCCCCACTGCAGCCATCTATTGCATCAAAGCGGACACCACTGTTTTGGTTGGTGCTCTTTTTATCTTGGTCGGCCGTGTAAAATGTATTTCCATTTATCTCGTACCCTTTAAAAGTCAATATAGTCGAAGACGGTGTCTTGGCCAATAAGTATAGCTGTAGTTCATTTGTGGTGACATTCATCAGTCTTTTCTGTAACCAACCGCCAAAAGTCCTGATGTGTACTCCATCAATCTCATCTTCTGGGTATTTGGAGCGTAAATCATTCTTGTGTTGCTGGATATACGGAGCCACCAAGATGGAACTATGCAGAACTGTGTAGTGTGCTCGAGTGAAAGAATCCACGTCTTCACATATGATTGCTTTCTTTCCTAGCGTGCCTTTTCCACGCAGTCTCCCCTCATGACGCGATTGAGGAACACCAATCGACTTAAGATCAGGAATAAAGTCAACACAAAACTCAATGACCTCCTCAGTTCCATAGCCCTTGGAGATGCTTCCTTCTGGCCTAGCACGGTTATGAACGTATTTCTTTAAGACTCCCATAAACCTCTCGAAGGGGAACATGTTGTGTAGAAATACAGGACCGAGAACACGTATCTCTTCCACCAGGTGAACTAGAAGGTGCGTCATAATATTGAAGAAGGTTGGTGGGAACACCAACTCGAAGCTGACAAGACATTGGACCACATCATTCTCTAAATCTTTTAGAGTAAGTGGATTGATAACCTTCTGAGAAATTGCATTCAGGAATGCACATAGCTTCACAATGGGTACTCGAACATTTTCTTTTAGAAGTCCCCTCAATGCAACCGGAAGTAATTGTGTCATAATCACGTGACAGTCATGAGACTTCAGGTTCTGAAATTTTTGCTTTGCCATGTTTATTATTCCCTTTATATTCGACGAGAAGCCAGATGGAACCTTCATACTGCGAAGACATTCAAAAAATATTTTCTTCTCTTCTTTCGTAAGAGCATAGCTCGCAGGACCTTGATGATTATCAGAATGATCGTCGTCTCGTGAATGCATACGTCGATGGGCCTGTCTTGCTTCCGGTGTATCTTTTGACTTTCCATACACGCCCAACAAGTTAAGCAGGTTCAAGCAAAGATTTTTTGTCACGTGCATCACGTCGATTGCAGAGTGAACCTCTAGCATTATCCAATAGGGCAGCTCCCAAAATATAGATTTCTTCTTCCACATGGGAACGTGGTTCTGAGCGTCATTCGGAACAGATAGTGCTCCAGCACCCTTCCCAAATATTACTTTTAAATCCTTGACCATATCATGTATAACAGAACTAGAAGGTCGAGTAGGCTTCCGCCGAATATCTTCCTCACCTTTGTAATGTCGGCCTTCCTTTCTTCCTGCATGCCTCGGTACAAGCCATCGACGATGGCCCAGGTACACAATCTTGTTACCTA
This sequence comes from Poa pratensis, assembly GCA_947311845.1. NCBI lineage: Eukaryota > Viridiplantae > Streptophyta > Magnoliopsida > Poales > Poaceae > Poa > Poa pratensis. The sequence continues at coordinate 60,685,654 of CAMZMU010000034.1, read as the reverse complement.
TATGTTTACCTTGAGTCTCACCTAAACAATGCGTACATGCATTGTATCCCTTGTTTGACTGTCCTGAGATGTTACTAAGAGCAGGCCAATCATTGATGGTTACAAACAAGAGCGCTCGTAGATCAAATTCCGTTTGCTCGTGCTCATCCCACACACGCACACCTTCATCACTCCACAGCTGTAAAAGTTCTTCCACCAATGGCCTCAGATACACGTCAATGTCGTTGCCAGGTTGCTTCGGGCCTTGGATGAGCACTGGCATCATAATGAACTTCCGCTTCATGCACAACCAGGGAGGAAGGTTATATATACATAGAGTCACAGGCCAAGTGCTATGACTGGAGCTCTGCTCTCCAAATGGATTAAATCCATCTGTACTTAGACCAAATCTTAAGTTCCTAGCGTCATCCGAAAATTTCGGGAACACTCTGTCGATTTTTCTCCACTGGGACCCATCAGCGGGGTGTCTCATCATCATGTCTTTTTTACGTTCTTCTTTGTGCCAGCGCAACAACTTGGCATGCTCTTTGTTTTGGAACAAACGTTTCAGACGTGGTATTATAGGAGCATACCACATCACCTTGGCAGGAATCCTCTTCCTTGGACAACCTTGCTCGCCCTCAACTTCACCTGGGTCATCTCGCCCAATCTTAAACCGCAATGCACCGCATACAGGACAAGCATTTAAATTTTCGTGCTCGCCGCGGTAGAGGATGCAGTCATTAATGCATGCATGTATCTTCTGCACCTCTAATCCTAGAGGGCAGACAACCTTCTTTGCTTCATACGTACTAGAGGGCAATTCGTTTTCATTTGGAAGCATCTTCTTAACTATTTTCAGCAAACTTTCAAAGTGCTTGTCGGTAGTACCACTCTCTGCCTTCCATTGTAGCATTTCCAGTATCGTACCGAGCTTTTTCTGGCCATCTGTACAAGTTGGGTACAACAATTTGCTGTGATCGGCTAACATGCGCTCCAACTTCAACCTCTCGTTTTCACTTCCACAGTCCATTTGTGCATCATGAATGGCCTGACGAAGATCATCGTCGGGCTCATCAAAGATGGCATCCTCTTCAACTTCGTCTTCCCCCATTGTAGTATCAGCGTGTTCATTGAACAGAGGATAGTTGTCATTATCCTCCTCTTCTTCATTCTCTTCCATTATAACCCCTCTTTCTCCATGCTTGGTCCAACAATAATAACCAAGCATGAAACCATTTCGCAACAGGTGTTCGTGAAGCCTGTCTGTGGAAGAGTATGTATACTTATTCATACAGAGACTGCATGGACAACACATAAAACCATCCTTTCGCTTGCTTGTCTCAGCCACATGGAGAAAATTATGCATGCCAGTAATGAATTCGGCACAAACTCGGTCACCGTACATCCATTGACGTCTCATCTGCATTATATAAGTATATCAAAAAAATTATGCATGCCAGTAATGAATAGATAAGTGACCATAATAATTCAAGCAAAGTAGAGTGGCGACAAATGTAATACATTGTAGCATTAAATATCCATTAATTTAAACTAACATTGAACTATTTAAAAAATTTAAGTCCAACAACAAATGCGATCAGAATCGCAACTAAGGTAACTATTGAACCAACAGCATAATGATACCAAGCCTCTTGACTAATGGCATATCTTCTAATTTTTTTAAGCTTCAAGCGCATCGCATCCAACTTGATCTCGTAAGCATTAACGACGTCGGCAAGCTTCGAGCGCATCCCATCCAACTTGATCTCGTAAGCATCGACGACGTCGGCAAGCTTGAACTGGTGTTCATCGATGATGTTGACAAGCTTAACCTCCAATTCCTTCTTCTCTTCTTTGCGGAGATCTTCACTTATTTTTAATTTAGCTTTCAAATCATCGTTTTCTTTCACAAAATATTCAACAATAGGGTCCACTGGAATTTCCGGTTCAACTACCTCCTAGACAAATATATATTTATGTCAAAGTTGGTCCGCATGATTGTCATAAACGCGAAACGAAACAAATATATAGTTATTAAAAGTCATACCACATCCGAATAATAGAGCGGACGAGAGCCGGTGGGGGTATTTGTGAAAACCATGGCACTATATATATATATATATATATATATATATAAAACAATTATACAACTTATACAAAAAAACAAATAATAATTATGGAACAAAATCATACAACATAGATTTTTTTTAAATAAAAAAGAAAGCTCACCTAGGTGGTGTCGGTGACGAGACGGTCTATCGACGACGGTGAGGAGGTGAATGTTGTGACACTGAAATACAAAAACATAATTTAGTTTAAGATCAAATTGACAATACAAAATTGAGCTAAATAAGCAAAATGAGCTAACTTAGGCATTTCATCATACACCTACCTAGCACTACAAATATGAATTGAGCTAAATGAGCTAGACAACCAACGAAACGGGCGCCGAAAGAGAGAGTTTGCAGTTGCTAACCCTTGGATAGATGCACCACCGTCAATCTTAACAAATGGTGCAAAAAATCGTGGATGAAATCGAGCTCGGTGGAGAGAAAATGGAGATTCAACTCGAGCTCGAAATGGCCAAGGCTGGCTCGGGGTGGAAGATGAAGGCGACTGACCTTTGGTCGCGGTTGGCGGCTCCAACCGCGACTAAAGGTCCTCGCTAGGACAGGCGCCTTTTTGTGCGGGACCTTTAGTCGCGGTTGGAGCCACCAACCGCGACTAAAGGTCCTCGCGCGTGCCCCGCGCGGCTCCGGCCGCAGGTGGAGGACATTTAGTCGCGGTTGGTGGCTCCAACCGCGACCAAAGCTCCAGCACAAACCGCCACCTGTCCTAGCCGTTGGAGCTGTCGGAGCCGCGAGACCTCTAGTCGCGGTTCGGAAACGAGCCGCAACTAAAGGTCCGCCTCTAAGGCCACTTTTCTACTAGTGATTATTCCTGCGCTACTGAATCCAAACTATAGATAGTGTGACTTGTAAGAATAAATTTAACGTGCACTCCAGCAATTAAACTTCGGGTTACTAACTGCAGTACATTTTTTACCTTTTATTACTCGTGTCATTGGGCTGCAAACAGCTGCCCTCTCGGTAGAAATATCAATGATTAATTGCGTTATATGCCAATATCATCTTAGCACTGGCTATATAAGCAAATGAAAAATTGTAATTAAAATATGACCTAAATGATTAGCCACAATGGATTACTGATCGTAGTTCTGACTATTGTTTCGAGGTTGAATGGGGGGCGAGAGTCCACATCGCTTGATATATTCCAACATGAAAGTGCTTGCCACGGTTATGTTCTTTTACAACACATATAAGAACAATACACGGGGTTTTACTTACATCAAATAGAAAAATATTGTGATGACGTACATGTTCAAGAGTACTTTCAATAGCCTAGAACCATTTATAATCAAAGCAAGATACAACCATCCGTTTTATGAATCAGTTGAACAACAAATGGTAAACTTAGTATTATCAGCGCACTTGAGAAAGAAATAGATATATCATATGTGAAGTGTTATATATGAGCAGCTACCGTCAATGAATATTATATTTTCTCATCGAAATATATAACACCATTATTCTTGATGATTGTGCATTTGGGCCTTGTCCTTTCTCTCTACCAATCGGAACCTGCGATTGCCGAAAAATGACATATCAGCATGTACCCAGGATTTTCGTTATGATCAATTTCTAGGATCAATAATTTTTTTCTCGGAAATAATATTTGACTATGCAACTGTTTTTCTTTGTAGTATCTAACTTGCAGTTCAGAGAAAAGAGAGGTACCGGTTCAATTGCTGATCACAATAGACTGGTAGATTGATTCGAGGTGACTCCGCGCCTAGCAATGCTTGTTGTCCTCAGTAGATAGTAGTATCAGATCAATTACGTATATCAAGCCAGCTATAACTTTGCATTAGCCTAGTTGTACGCATGAGGAGCAAATCGACAGGCAATTGAAAATTCGATCAAGTCAGCAGATAGAGAAAGATGCAATTGAAAATTCGATCAACTCAGCAGAGAGAGAAAAATAATCACATCCATTACCAGGGTCTAGGTTGTCCATATGCATGAGAAAGATACACAATCGATCGATCCAGCCTAGAAACCTGCAACGCTCCTTGCATGCATGCATGTCTCTACGCGGAGGAAATTGGATCGGCCGGCCGCACGCAAGCGAATACATAGGGCACTCGGCAGCATACTTTGAGACATATCACGGAATCGGAATACGTCGGCGGCCGTGCAGGTCGCGGGATTGGAATACGTCGCCGGCCGCGGCGAGTACACATGTCGTGGATCGGAATAGGTCGGTGACGGCGGAGTGTGGACGTAATGGTCGTGATCGATCTTTTTCCTAGACGTAAATCGAAACGGTACGGACAACATTGTTAAGGGCATTGGTGGGTAATTAATTGATTGTGTGTCAGATCTAATGGTTGTGATTACTTGGTTAGTTAAACTGATGGTCAGATGTTTCTGTTTTTTGTGGTAATTTCTAGCCTAATTCTCTAATTTCTGGTGAAGCCATCATCTACTTTTAATATATAATAGATTATAGACATTTGCTTTGAATGATTTGATCTCAGCTCACTTGCCATTACATCACTATTAGATCGAGATTATGATGGTAGCATGTCACCTCAAAAATTATTGTTTTATCGTTTACCTAATAGAGGACGAGTAGGAACTAAGCTTGGGGATGCTGATACGTCTCAAACGTATTTATAATTTTTTATGTTCCATGCATGTTTTATATCAATTGCCACATGCTTTATATGCACTTTAGATCATATTATGACATTTATTGGACTAACATATTAACAAGATGCCACAGTGCCAGTTTCTGTTTATTATGTCTGTGTATTGCAGAAAAGGCCCGAAAACCAAAGTGCTCGGAAAAATCCAGGAAAATTACAGAAATTCTATTTCGCCAGAAGACTCCGGGAGCCAGAAGGACAAGTCCAGGGGAGGCCCACAGCCCCCACACGCACCCTGGGCGCGGTTGGGCCTTGGCCGCCCCCAGGGGTGGTGTCGCCGCCTCGGTCACCTCCTCGCGATGCCCTTTGGACTATATATTGCCCCTGACCTAAAACTCACGAAAGAATTGACGATTTCCCCAGAAAAGTTCCAGAGCTCCGCCGCCATCCGAAACCCTAATTCGGGGGACAGAAGTCTCTGTTTCGGCACCTTGCCGGGACGGGGAATTGCCCCCGGAGCCATCTCCATCGACGCCACCACCATCTTCAACGCCGTTGCTGCCTCCCATGATGAGGAGGGAGTAGTTCTCCCCGAGGCTGAGGGCTCTACCGGTAGCTATGTGGTTTATCTCTCTCTCCCATGGTGTGATCTTTATGTGATCATGAGCTTTGTAATCTAGTTGAATCCATAGATGTACTCTTCATTATCTTATATGCTACTCAACTGGTTTTATTAATGTAATCTCCGGAGTCACCTTTGTCCCACGGTGCGAAGTTGACAGTGTGCGCCCCGTGTGTGGCTCTTAGGCTAAAGATAACAGGAATACTTATCATGAGTTATTATTTGCGTTGGATGTCTCTATGAAATTGCGGTGTTTGTCTAGTACCTTCTAGGGCGCTCAAGTTGACAGTGTGGGGTTAACTAGACATGGGAATGCGACTTTAAGGTGTGCTTTTATATCCCTACGCGGTGGATTGGTGTTCGTTATCCAACGAGAGAATAACTCAGAGTAGCATAGTGAAGAGGAAATATCTATGTATTCAATTATATTATTATTGTTGAGAGTGTCCACAAGTGAAAGTATGATCCCTAGGCCTTGTTTCTAAGCATTGAAACACCGTTTACAACCAGTTCTGCTACATGTTTGCTTGCTGCCATTTTTATTTCAGATTGCAATTACCACTTATAATCATCCATATTACTTGTATTTTAATATCTCTTCGCCGAACTAGTGCATCTATACACCTGACAAGTGTATTGGGTGTGTTGGGGACACAAGAGACTTCCTGTATCTTAATTGCAGGGTTGCTTGAGAGGGATATCTTTGACCTCTACCTCCCTGAGTTCGATAAACCTTGGGTGATTCACTTGAGGGAAACTTGCTGCTGTTCTACAAACCTCTGCACTTGGAGGCCCAACACTGTCTACAAGAATAGAAGCGTGCGTAGACATCATGGTGGTATCGGTACATACACCTGGCAACCGAACCGGCAAAGGTGGGAAATTATCGGTGCCGACCCTGCGCAAGCTGCACATGAGAATGGATGTTGTAGGCCAACGGTCTAAAGTTAACGAGTTTAGCAGCGTGTAACACAGCTTGCCCCAATGTCTGGTTGGCGAAATACAACTCTTATGATGGATTTCATCCTTCACCTTTAAGGGGGGAGGTCTAATGATTAACTTCCCAGTAGCGTATGCGGAGCACACGAAATCATCAGGATTTGTGAAGTTTTTCACTTCAACATTATGACCGTTTGAGTTGTATATTCCTCGTCATACTTAGACTGAGTGGCCTAATCTATCATGCCATAGGCAAAATAGTTCAGAGCATCGGAAGGTAGTGTACACAGGCAGTGCTACAATTACCGTGTAGCATAGCCATGTGTCCAATGGAGGAAAATTTTCCAAGAACATGTTTACCATTTTCATCGCGCTCAGTGATTAGGAGGCATTCCATACCATTCATAACACCGGTCTCAGCTGGAGACTATTAGCGTGAAAAACAAAGAAACTTAAGGGGGGGTGCGAGTGACTCGGGGTACAACAATGCATCGTTAATGATCAAAGTTATTCCCTTGGGTAGTATGATAGTGGCTCTTCCGGAGCCAATTATATAAGGATCGCAGCCGGCGATTTTCACAACACTACCTCGAGAATTTTATCACACTCAAAGCACATAATCTCACTGAAGATGGTATTTGTGTATCGTTTTCCACGAGACATGTTTACTCCATTGGGGTGCCACACGTGTTCTAAGATATTTGCATGTAATTAAAATATTGAAGCGAGGAAGTAGCGACATTACAGAACAAATGCATATGTATCTTAGAACATAACATGCCATCATACATAAATAGATGAATTAATGAACGATAACCAAAAATCATTCAAGCGTCGAAATAATGAATATGTCTTGCTCTTATAGAGTTTACAAACCAAATGTATCTCAAAGTGCCTAAGGAATCATGAAAAGTTAAACAGTGGAAGCTTAGACGAGCATAGAGAACGCGCCGTTCACTTCACACTCAATGTCCAACTGAGCGAGTTGCTCCTCACTGAGTATAGGATCATCATCAGTGCCTACACGAGGTGCAGAAGGGAGCACCAAGTGATCGACCTCCATAGAGACGCCGACGTTCGTTGAGACCGTAGGGGCTATCTCCATGGGCGCAACTGCAGGTGCAACCATAGGCAGAGGTGGAGGCGGCGGGAGGATCTCGGGTGCCACCATGGGTGCCGGAGGTGCCTCCCTTGTACTTAGGCGAGGTGCGATTCATGCACCTTCTTACTAGCCTTGTACGTTGCCACAACGTCCTTAGGTGCACGGCACTGGCGTGAGAAATGTTCTGTAGAGCCGCACCGGTAGCATTCCTAGAGCCTCTGCCCCCCCTTGCCTGGCTGATGCTGCTGAGCCTAGCGAGGAGGGTGAGGCGCCTTCTTGCCCTTCCTGCCTCTCTTCTTCTTGAGAGGCACATGGGCCTTGTAGGTGCTAGCATGGGCCTCCTGACGGGAACTCGCTCCAAGTGGCTATGCAAGAGAGTTCTTTTCGCAAGAGCTCATCCTGCGACTCCTCCACCTGGAGTATGTCCACAAGCTCTGCATACTGCGTGTACTTCCCCTGACGATAACTCCGCGAGGACTGTACAGCGTTTGGGTGGAAAGTAGAGAGAGTTTTCTCAATCTTCTGGGTGTCGGTGATAGTGACACCACACACCCAAAGAGAGATGCATGTCCGGTGCAAAGCCGAATTATAGTCTCCCAACGTCTTGATGTCCTAAAACCTCAGACGTATCCACTCCGCCTCTGCCTATGGGCGAACAGTTTTCTCCAGTCGCTTGAAACGCTGTTTAAGAGCATTTCAGAGGTCCAAAGCACTCCGCTCAGCCATGTACTCATTTTTCGGAGTACTGCAGAGGTGGTGACACAGAAAATGCAGAGCCTGAGCATTCTGAGCAGAGGTGATAGCGCCGGTGACTGCCTGGGTCCCCACGCCAATCGCCTTGGTCAGCTCCCTGGACGTGAGGAAGATCACCACGTCCGATGCCCACGTCAGGTAGTTCAGCCCATTTTGGGCTAGCTCGGTGAACTCACGGTTGACGATTCCGGCCATCTGCAATTTATGTAAATCGTATTAGATTACAGCAGGTAATCCGGATTACAGCAGGTAATCCATTGCATAAAATGCGATGAAAATACAATTGTTCATTAACATGACGTTCCAATATTTAAAAACATGCTAACAATGATTTCAAAGCGATTAAAAGTAATTAAACAATTAATTCTAGCAATGAAAATATATAATACAAGCATGATAATGACGGAAACATGTTAAGCGCATCACTAACGTGAAAAAAAATTGGCCCGAAATTGACTTTCCGAGGTTGTTTTTACGGCTAAACATGCAATTTCAGCAAAAACAGATAGTTCCAGGGACTAATACGCAAAATAATTCAGCAAGAATTAAATATTACGTAAAACTGGAAAATCCGTGGGTGAAAATGCAAATGTTCCGTGCCCAGGCCGTTTTCGGTCCGGCTCAAAATGCAGCAGGCCGAGAAATGGGCCGTAACTAGGCCGAAGCTCACGAGCCGTACACACCACGTCGCCTGCCCACTTTTTTTTAGGCGATAAGCCGAAACGGGCCGGTGGCAGCCCAGCAGCCGTAGCGCTATTTGGACCGGCCTATCTCACATCCTCTCTGGAGAGGAGTGGCGCTAGGTTTCCTAGCACCCGAAGGACATGACGGCGGTGGCAGGCGGCTGTGCCGGCGGCGCACAGAGGCGGCGGGCAGGAGGCCAGCGGGGCCTAGTGGGGGACTCCACGGCGGCCATTCCGGCGGCTAGCGGGGCCGGGCAGAGGCGTTCGCGCCCGGGCCAGCGGGGCTGGGCGGCGGACGGGGTACAGGCGGCGGTACACACGTATGGCGACGGTGGCGCTCGTCTGGGCCAACGGGGCCGGCGGCGCGCAGCAGGCGCACGGCCGGTCGACGTGCGGCGAGTGCGAGTTCAGAGCGCCAGCCAGCGGGACGGCGGCTCGCTCGGCCATGGGGATCGCGGCGTGGTGCGCCACCCAGGCGACACACACGGGCGCCGGGCACGACCGTGTCGGCGCGACGCACGACGAGGTACTCACGGTCGGGGCCAGCAGGGCCAACGCACACACGACTTCCCCGACGTCGACGACGCAATCGGCATGGTGTGTGGCGAGCGTGGTCAACTGGACCGGTTTGCGCGGAAGAACGACGTCGGCGCAGTAGTGCGGTTCTCGGCGTGCTGCCTGGCGGCTCGGCCGACCTTGGCAACACGCGATGAGTAGCAATACCACAGCCAGCGACAATCTTTTACAACAACAAATTCTCGGATATCAATTTCCATCGTCCGTTCATCTGGAATCGAGACGACGCGTGGCACAGCCGGTGCATCGTGACGGTACCGTGATCATCAGGATCACGTCCGTATCGACTCCCTACGGTGGCGTCATCAAATCCCCCTTGAATCCGAAAGTATCGACATTGGTCGGTGACGTATTCGTCAGCTTGACTCTCGGGAGGGAAATCGACACCGTAGGTAATATAAAACGTATTGCAAGAACGGAAACATAAATAGATGCAAAGCCGTTATTGCGATCGGATCTGGATTATACCTCGGCGATGAACGACGAGAGCCTGCTTGATGAAGGCTCGATGCAGATCAGTTGGCGGAGCGGTCCGTGCTGATAACGTGTTCCACAACCTTTGCCGGCGAGTCCGGTCCAAGGGCGTGGAGCGAGAGCGTAGTCGAAGGAGTCGTGTACGCGGCACAATCACAGATGCGAAAAGTAAAGGGACACAGAGATATATGTGTGACAGATCTTTATTATCATTGGTGTCTCTCTCAATACAATACATGGGTATATATAGGAGGGAGAGGGGATAGGTTTGAGGACCAATCTAGAGGGAAACCCCAACCCCAAGAAAGGGTGGGCCCGTCCGTTGCTTTGTACGGTCCGTTTCCTAACAGTTTTGATTATCGCGAGGACCAGCAGCAGGCACGGGAGGCTTCCTGCATGCGCGCGTGGGGACCGCAGGGCTCAGGGGGCAGTAGCCAAATTCGTTTTCGTTACTTTTAGGAGGTCTGCCAGGCCACCACGTGGTGCGTTTGCACGCTCTGCGTTTTCCCTTTGCTAAGGAAACACTTCCTAGTCGCACACATTGATCGTTACTTTCTTTTTTAGATGTCTAATGCTTTTAAAGTCCATCAACTGTCCACATTAAAAGCCCAAGCACTTGAGGCCGAATCTCAAACCAACTTTAAAAGCCCATAGGTTGCGTAACCCAGTCCGACTCGAGCACCAGCTCTTTTCCTTTTTTTTATGACAGTAGTGTGATTTTATTATCTTCTAGTACTATTTAGGCCTACTGCAAACATGAAGGACAAACTAAACCTGGTATAACATGAGATCATGACCCATTGAAACCAACTCTAGTGAAGCATGACTTGCTCTCGCTTTGTCGCTCTAATGTATGATGTTCTGATTGAATGCAACTTAGTGGTTGCTTCTCTTATGTTCATTCGTTCCCTTGGGATCAGGCGTGTACAAGAAAGAGCGACTTGCATGAGTGATAACTAGCATCCATAGACCACGTTTTCCATCGTAATGTTTGCTTGGGTATAGCACTCGCATTCTCCCTGGAGACGAGCATCAATGATATGTAGTATCTGATCTGGATAGTTCCTCTCCACAAAGTTGACCAAGCTGAGTTCATTCTCAAACATAGGATCTGATGGTCTTTTACCAACCAGCATCTCTAGGAGTACTATTCCAAAACTGTAAACATCACCAGTGATGGACGCCAGGCCACTTTGAGCATACTCTACCAAGAGATAAAATTGCAGTAATTAGTACCGTGTAAAGTTTATTTTGTAAACAACAGGTCATACAAGAAAGTGAGTGTGGGAATTAGCATACCAGGAGCTATGTACCCTATCGTTCCCTTCAGTCCGACTGAGGTATTCTTTTTTTTTGCGAGGGTCCGACTGAGGTATTCGAACTTGAATGTCCAACGAGACTCGCAATGCCGAAGTCTCCCAAATAAGCATTCATATCATCGTCAAGAAGGATATTTGTTGGCTTCAAATCACAATGTACAATCTGCCTTTCACAGTCGTGGTGTAAATAAGCCAATGCATCGGCTATACCAACAGCTATGCTTGCTCTTTGAGCTAAGCTCAAACATTTTGAAGAACCACCAACAGATTTGCAATGCAACCATGTGTCCAAGTTCCCCTTAGGCATGAATTTGTAAATTAGAGCTTTGAAAGCATCACCATTATTGTCGATGGTCGAACATACTTTTAGGATGGGTAGAAGGTTCCGATGTCGAATGCTTCTCAAACATCGCATTCCGTTACAAAACTTTTGTCTGCACATTTCATGTCAAGGTCAAAAACCTTAATGGCCACTTGTATTTTAGCTTGAGTTAACTTTCCTCTGTACACTGAACCATAGCTTCCTCTACCGAGGAGTTTTGCCTCTGAGAAGCTTCCTGTAGCTCGATCTAGATCCTTGTAAGATACTCTTGGGAATTTCTTACCAAAAGAAAGCAAAAATAAGTCTGTTCTTCGTGATGCTTTCTGCCCTTTGATTATAATATAAGTTAGCATTACGAGTGACATGATGCCAAATAATGGAATCAATGCTCTGACCAAATAGTACTCTATCTCTGATCTCCGAGAAACAGCAGGGCACGGGGGCATGTGGAGACCCATCACACCTCCGCAGAGGCGCCAATTGCCCTGAAGTGAAACAGCTGTAGCATTTCCGAGTACTCCATTTCCCGGTATTTCTCCTCGAGAGCATCTCCACCGGAGGCCTCCAAGTGACCCCCAAAAGGCCTATTGGGGGTCAGGACGGCAAAAAACGCCACCAGCGGCACCCCCAAAGGGTCACCCTGAGGAAAAATATGTCCGGCACCCCCGAAGAGGCCTCCAAATTTGGAGGCCTCTTCGGGGGTGCCGGACATTGCCCGGTCATGGGCTCTGACACGGGTGGCCCGCCCGTCATAGAGACAGCGCCCGCCTCGCCATGGGTTTAAGGCGCCGTGCAAGAGGCCGTTCCGCCCGCGTTAATGGCGACGCGTTTCCGCAGGCGACGAAGGGACGGGACGGCGATGCGTCTCCCGCACGCCTCGCATTTACGGCGGCGCCTGCTAAGCGCCCAGCCTTTCCCGGCTTCCCAAGCGGCGCAGTGGCGGAGACGTCTCGCCGCCATTAACTCCGACGCGACGCGTGCTCACCCACCCGGCGCTTCCCGCCCTGAGCCACCGCTTTCCGCCGAGACATTGGGCTGGCTATAAAGAGGCCCCCGCCGTGCAGCCATTTCGCCACAGCAGCACCGACGCTCGCCGGTAGCCATTTGAGCACATAGTCCAGCCGTAGCCAGTTGAGCACATAGCATGCCTCGCCGCCTCGCCACCTCATGGGCCACGCTCACCCAGGCAGCGCGCCGCGCTCACGGCACGGCGCAGGAGGACGACGCCGCCGCCGACGAACAGCCGTTCGACTGGGCGGATGTGGACGACGTCGATGAGCAAGAGGAGCAGGAGCCGGTGCAGGACACGTACCCCGGCCAGGAGCTGCCGCCGGAGCTCGACGAGGTACCGCTGCCGCCGCAGCAGGCGCCGCAGCAGCCGCTCCCGCCGCCGCTGTGGCCTGACCAGGTGGTTGCCGCCAACTCGTTTGAGAGCTGGCGCAACGAGCAGGCAAGCCGCCAGATCAGGCTTGGCTACGAGGTGGCTGGGGACGCCGTGGAGGCCGCAATCGTCCAGGCCTCCATCCTGAGTGCGGAGCGCGACGAGCGTTGCCGCGCCTTCATGGCGGCCGAGCGGGCGGCGGAGGATCCCACGCAGCAACAGCTCATCGTCTAGGCGGAGGAGCTAGCGGATGCGGCCTCCCGGCTGCGCGCCGAGCGGGAGGCGCACGAGGAGCTGAACCAGATGCGCCGAGCGGGACGCGCACGACGAGCTGAACCAGACGCGGCCGAGAGGGATGCCATGCGTCGGGCGGCGAGTCAGCTCCGACAGGAGAGACGTGTGCGCTCCCGCTTAGCCAAGGCCGCGCACGACGACGAGGCTGGCCCGAGCGGCGGCGTTTAGGTTAGGCTTTAGTTATCGTTTTAGTTTTACTTTGCAAACATGTTAGTCTAAGTTTGCAAACGTGTTAGCCTAAGATTGCAACACTAGTAGAAAAGTGGCCTTAGAGGCGGACCTTTAGTTGCGGCTCGTTTCCGAACCGCGACTAGAGGTCTCGCGGCTCCGACAGATCCAACGGCTAGGACAGGTGGCGGTTTGTGCTGGAGCTTTGGTCGCGGTTGGAGCCACCAACCGCGACTAAAGGTCCTCCACCTGCGGCCGGAGCCGCGCGGGGCACGCGCGAGGACCTTTAGTCGCGGTTGGTGGCTCCAACCGCGACTAAAGGTCCCGCACAAAAAGGCCGCCTGTCCTAGCGAGGACCTTTAGTCGCGGTTGGCGCCACCAACCGCGATCAAAGGTCAGTCGCCTTCATCTTCCACCCCGAGCCAGACTTGGCCATTTCGAGCTCGAGTTGAATCTCCATTTTCTCTCCACCGAGCTCGATTTCATCCACGATTTTTTGCACCATTTGTTAAGATTGACGGTGGTGCATCTATCCAAGGGTATAATTGTTTTAAGATTGACGTTTTTTTGTATAAGTTGTATAATTGTTTTTATATATATATATATATATATATATATATATAGTGCCATGGTTTTCACAAATACCCCCACCGGCTCTCGTCCGCTCTATTATTCGGATGTGGTATGACTTTTAATAACTATATATTTGTTTCGTTTCGCGTTTATGACAATCATGCGGACCAACTTTGACATAAATATATATTTGTCTAGGAGGTAGTTGAACCGGAAATTCCAGTGGACCCTATTGTTGAATATTTTGTGAAACAAAACGATGATTTGAAAGCTAAATTAAAAATAAGTGAAGATCTCCGCAAAGAAGAGAAGAAGGAATTGGAGGTTAAGCTTGTCAACATCATCGATGAACACCAGTTCAAGCTTGCCGACGTCGTCGATGCTTACGAGATCAAGTTGGATGGGATGCGCTCGAAGCTTGCCGACGTCGTTAATGCTTACGAGATCAAGTTGGATGCGATGCGCTTGAAGCTTAAAAAAATTAGAAGATATGCCATTAGTCAAGAGCCTTGGTATCATTATGTTGTTGGTTCAATAGTTACCTTAGTTGCGATTCTGATCGCATTTGTTGTTGGACGTAAATTCTTTAAATAGTTCAATGTTAGTTTAAATTAATGGATATTTAATGCTACAATGTATTACATTTGTCGCCACTCTACTTTGCTTGAATTATTATGGTCACTTATCTATTCATTACTGGCATGCATAATTTTTTTGATATACTTATATAATGCAGATGAGACGTCAATGGATGTACGGTGACCGAGTTTGTGCCGAATTCATTACTGGCATGCATAATTTTCTCCATGTGGCTGAGACAAGCAAGCGAAAGGATGGTTTTATGTGTTGTCCATGCAGTCTCTGTATGAATAAGTATACATACTCTTCCACAGACAGGCTTCACGAACACCTGTTGCGAAATGGTTTCATGCTTGGTTATTATTGTTGGACCAAGCATGGAAAAAGAGGGGTTATAATGGAAGAGAATGAAGAAGAGGAGGATAATGACAACTATCCTCTGTTCAATGAACACGCTGATACTACAATGGGGGAAGACGAAGTTGAAGAGGATGCCATCTTTGATGAGCCCGACAATGATCTTCGTCAGGCCATTCATGATGCACAAATGGACTGTGGAAGTAAAAACGAGAGGTTGAAGTTGGAGCGCATGTTAGCCGATCACAGCAAATTGTTGTACCCAACTTGTACAGATGGCCAGAAAAAGCTCGGTACGATACTGGAAATGCTACAATGGAAGGCAGAGAGTGGTACTACCGACAAGCACTTTGAAAGTTTGCTGAAAATAGTTAAGAAGATGCTTCCAAATGAAAACGAATTGCCCTCTAGTACGTATGAAGCAAAGAAGGTTGTCGGCCCTCTAGGATTAGAGGTGCAGAAGATACATGCATGCATTAATGACTGCATCCTCTACCGCGGCGAGCACGAAAATTTAAATGCTTGTCCTGTATGCGGTGCATTGCGGTTTAAGATTGGGCGAGATGACCCAGGTGAAGTTGAGGGCGAGCAAGGTTGTCCAAGGAAGAGGATTCCTGCCAAGGTGATGTGGTATGCTCCTATAATACCACGTCTGAAACGTTTGTTCCAAAACAAAGAGCATGCCAAGTTGTTGCGCTGGTACAAAGAAGAACGTAAAAAGACATGATGATGAGACACCCCGCTGATGGGTCCCAGTGGAGAAAAATCGAGAGAGTGTTCCTGAAATTTTCGGATGACGCTAGGAACTTAAGATTTAGTCTAAGTACAGATGGATTTAATCCATTTGGAGAGCAGAGCTCCAGTCATAGCACTTGGCCTGTGACTCTATGTATATATAACCTTCCTCCCTGGTTGTGCATGAAGCGGAAGTTCATTATGATGCCAGTGCTCATCAAAGGCCCGAAGCAACCTGGCAACGACATTGACGTGTATCTGAGGCCATTGGTGGAAGAACTTTTACAGCTGTGGAGTGATGAAGGTGTGCGTGTGTGGGATGAGCACGAGCAAACGGAATTTGATCTACGAGCGCTCTTGTTTGTAACCATCAATGATTGGCCTGCTCTTAGTAACATCTCAGGACAGTCAAACAAGGGATACAATACATGTACGCATTGTTTAGGTGAGACTCAAGGTAAACATATAGGTAACAAGATTGTGTACCTGGGCCATCGTCGATGGCTTGTACCGAGGCATGCAGGAAGAAAGGAAGGCCGACATTACAAAGGTGAGGAAGATATTCGGCGGAAGCCTACTCGACCTTCTAGTTCTGTTATACATGATATGGACAAGGATTTAAAAGTAATATTTGGGAAGGGTGCTGGAGCACTATCTGTTCCGAATGACGCTCAGAACCACGTTCCCATGTGGAAGAAGAAATCTATATTTTGGGAGCTGCCCTATTGGATAATGCTAGAGGTTCACTCTGCAATCGACGTGATGCACGTGACAAAAAATCTTTTCTTGAACCTGCTTACCTTGTTGGGCGTGTATGGAAAGTCAAAAGATACACCGGAAGCAAGATAGGCCCATCGACGTATGCATTCACGAGACGACGATCATTCTGATAATCATCAAGGTCCTGCGAGCTATGCTCTTACGAAAGAAGAGAAGAAAATATTTTTTGAATGTCTTCGCAGTATGAAGGTTCCATCTGGCTTCTCGTCGAATATAAAGGGAATAATAAACATGGCAAAGCAAAAATTTCAGAACCTGAAGTCTCATGACTGTCACGTGATTATGACACAATTACTTCCGGTTGCATTGAGGGGACTTCTAAAAGAAAATGTTCGAGTACCCATTGTGAAGCTATGTGCATTCCTGAATGCAATTTCTCAGAAGGTTATCAATCCACTTAC
This sequence comes from Poa pratensis, assembly GCA_947311845.1. Lineage (NCBI taxonomy): Eukaryota > Viridiplantae > Streptophyta > Magnoliopsida > Poales > Poaceae > Poa > Poa pratensis. The sequence goes on along the minus strand of CAMZMU010000034.1, from coordinate 60,668,903 downwards.
TCTAAAAGATTTAGAGAATGATGTGGTCCAATGTCTTGTCAGGTTCGAGTTGGTGTTCCCACCAACCTTCTTCAATATTATGACGCACCTTCTAGTTCACCTGGTGGAAGAGATACGTGTTCTCGGTCCTGTATTTCTACACAACATGTTCCCCTTCGAGAGGTTTATGGGAGTTTTAAAGAAATACGTTCATAACCGTGCTAGGCCAGAAGGAAGCATCTCCAAGGGCTATGGAACTGAGGAGGTCATTGAGTTTTGTGTTGACTTTATTCCTGATCTTAAGTCGATTGGTGTTCCTCAATCGCGTCATGAGGGGAGACTGCGTGGAAAAGGCACGCTAGGAAAGAAAGCAATCATATGTGAAGACGTGGATTCTTTCACTCGAGCACACTACACAGTTCTGCATAGTTCCATCTTGGTGGCTCCGTATATCCAGCAACACAAGAATGATTTACGCTCCAAATACCCAGAAGATGAGATTGATGGAGTACACATCAGGACTTTTGGCGGTTGGTTACAGAAAAGACTGATGAATGTCACCACAAATGAACTACAGCTATACTTATTGGCCAAGACACCGTCTTCGACTATATTGACTTTTAAAGGGTACGAGATAAATGGAAATACATTTTACACGGCCGACCAAGATAAAAAGAGCACCAACCAAAACAGTGGTGTCCGCTTTGATGCAATAGATGGCTGAAGTGGGGAAAAGGTAACATATTATGGTTACATAGAGCAGATATGGGAACTGTCCTATGGACCTTCATTTAAGATTCCTTTGTTCAAGTGCAAATGGTTCAACCTAGATAGCGGTGTAGCCGTAGACACACGGTACGGAATGACTACAGTGGATTTCAAGAATCTTCATTACGAGAACGAACCATTCATTCTAGCCAGTGAAGTGGCTCAGGTTTTCTATGTGAAGGACATGTCTACCCTACCAACAAAAAGAAAAGATAAGCAAGCGAATACATCAAACGACGAGCCAAAGCGCCACATAGTTCTTTCAGGTAAAAGAAACATCGTGGGAGTGGAGGACCACACAGACATGTCAGAAGATTACAATAAGTTTCATGAAATTCCGCCCTTCAAAGTGAACATTGACCCAACCATCAAGTTACTTCAAGAAAATTGTCCATGGTTACGGCGCGTTCAAAAGAAAGGGGCACACAAGAAGAACAAGTGAACAATACATAGGGATGTTGTTGGTGATGTGTAATAATGTATTAAACCTTTCCAACATCTCACAATCCCTCAAAAGAAGAACAAGTGAACAAGAAGAACAAGTGAACAATACTGCTGATCCAACAGCTCACAATCCCTCAAAAGAAACACACCCCTGATCCAACGGCTCACAAGCGCTCGAAAGAAACACACGATCCGTGTGCTTCTTTAGTCCCGGTTGGTGACGGGCTTTGCGGTCACGACACGTGTCCTCCCCCAGCGCTTCCCTGGGCACGTGTCCTCCCCCAGCGCTGCCCTGGAGGTCTTTATATATTGTCGCCGACGGGGTAAACCCTAATCCACCATTCCTAGCCACGAACGCATCGTCTCCAGGAGATGGATCCGCCACGCCCGCCGCAGCGCCTTCTGGACGAGGTCGAGCGTGCTCGGCAGAGCGCGCTTGGGCGCAACCGCGGGAGTCTATCCCGCCGTATGCCCACGAGCCCGGCGTGGAGAGGAATGCCCAGCTACCGGCCTCCTGCTCCACCAGGTGGCGCCGCACCTCCACCTGGCGGCGCTGCACCTCCACCAGGCGCCGCCGCTCCTCCCGCGGAGGAGGAGGAGGACGACGACTTCGACTGGAGCGACGACGGGGAAGAAGGTTGTGGGTTGCAGATACAGAAGGCCATGGAAGCCTCCTTCCAGTCTATCCGCGACTACCCTGTCCAGCGAGCCAAGACTTCCTACCAGCTCAAGGCGAAGGAGGCTTCCGATCTGGATTGGGCGCTGAAAGACTCATCCTCCATGGATCTTGCCCTCCGCCGCAAACGTGCGCGCGAGAACCGGGCGGCCGCCCACGGGGCTGGCTCCTCCCGCCGTTCCCCCTAATCCTACGGCCTTCGAGCCAGCAAGTCCGTTTATGTAGAATAATGTTGGTGATGTTGGATCAGGGGTGTGTTTCTTTCAAGCGCTTGTGAGACGTTGTATCATGTGTAATAATGTATTAAACCTTTTATGTAATGCATTAAGATAAATGAATTAATAATTTTTATCTGCTTTCTTCTGCATTTTACAACACCAAACATTCATCTTACAAATATGTGATAGTTTGCTCTAAAATTGTTACAAAAATAATTTTAGGGTACACAAGTAGTGGTTACAACATAGAACCATCCATAGTTTTTGGAAATTCGACCACCTTAGATGAATAGCCATGCTCTCCATTTTGACCATTTTTTGAAAAGAAATGAGAAAAAGAGAAAAAATACTCAAAAAAATAAACCCTTTGCCATGGAGTCCTTTTAAGTGTACTAGTTTCTAGGAAAAATAGGAAAACAAATCTAAGTATATAAAAGAATTAAAATCTAAGTACATAAATGAAAACAAATACAAGAAAAGAAAATAGAAAAACAAAAAAAAATAGAAAAGCCCTTTAGTCGCGGTTGCAGCCAGCAACCGCGACTAGAGGTCCCCCTGGGCTTGGCGCCAGAATTTTGGCGGCCCAGGTCGACCTCTAGTCGCGGTTGCTGGCTGCAACCGCGACTAGAGGTCGATTCCGCGCCGTTTAGTGGGGGAGTTTGCGATTTTTTTTGCAAACTCCCCCCAAATCGACGAATTGAACCGCCTCCGGGCTCCCCTGACGCCGCCGACGACCCGCGCGCCGTGGTGCTGCTCCGCCGCCCCGTCGTGCTGCCCCTCCCCGTCGTGCTGCCCCGCCTTCCGGCCGCTGCTGCGCCCCCGCCCTCCGTTGCGTCGCCGGCCGTCTCCCGCGCGACGACGACGCCGCCCAGGGCGCCCTGCCGCCGCCGCCGTGTCCCGTCCCCTGCCCTGGACGCCGGCCGCCCTGGGCCTGCCTCCCTCGGCCTCGAGCACCACCACCGGCGCCGCCGCCGTCCCGTCCCCTGCCCTGGGCGCCCTGCCCCGCCGTCCCGTCCCGCCTCCGCCGCCATTTTGGAGGTTAGTTTTTCTTATCTTTTTTTTTTTGCATATTTAGGTTAATTATTATCTAGTGTTAGAACTAGATGCAATTTTATCAAATAGATGTGTTAGAAAAAATAGATGTGTTAGAACTTTTGATCAATTTTTTAGCAATGTGTTAGAACTAGGTTAATTGCAATGTGTTAGGAAAAATAGATGCAAAATAGATGCAATTTTGTGTTAGCAATGACATACAGTGGGAGAGTTACTGTGTTAGCAATATATAGTTCATTTTAGTTAGATTAATATAGTTAGGTTGTAAATTATAGGTATTATGTAAATTTTGTTTAGTTAAGTTTTTTCCTTTTTTCATTATAGTTAGGTTATTAGAGCTATGTGAATTGTCATTATAGTTGATTTTCTATGTTTGAAGTTGTTTAGAAAATTTGAATATGTGAATATTACTATGTGTAAATATGTCAATATGTAAATTTGCTAAGTTAGTATTGCTAAGTTGTAAATTTGCTAAGTTTGAAAATTTGCCGTCACGGCAACGGTTGCCGTGACGGGTACCGTAACGGTTGCTAAGTTTGAATACTAATTATGCAAATTTATTGAGTGTAGGAACATTCAGCTATGGATGACCCTTTAATTGTGCGAGACGAGGAAGGAGAAAACTTATTCATGCAGGATATTTTTGAGCATCGCGATGCAAATGCTGCCGGTGGAGAAGGCGCCGCCGACGATCGAAACGAAGATTTTGAGCAATTTGCATCACAATTTTTAAACCCGTCTGGTGAGGGTATTTTAGAGGAAGAAGAAATAACAGCCTCCACCTCGAACACCCTCCACCTCGAGGTTTATATATGAATTCTATATTTGCTTGAACACAAAATGCATTAACTGATTTGTATTGCACTTATTAACGCATTATATTTCTTACTTTAGGCGTCCACCTTGCATAAAAAGGCTAAGAATCAAGCTCCTCGAGGCCCAGCGAAAAGAATGACTAGCGAAGATGCAAAGTTACCAATCTATAAAATTGATGTAGATGGCGATCCGGTGGAACCGATAGAGAACCGCAGAAAATATATTAGTCAAGCTGGAGTTATTGTTAGGGACGAGGTCCCGATCTCCATAGCAGAATGGCTTAAGCCAGCAGGCGTTGCCGAGGATGACCCTTGCTATGTCCACCAGCATTATAAAGATTTCTGCTTTGACACACTCTTGCAGCATTTTAACCTCCCGGATGGTATTGAGCCCGCCTTGAAGTTGAAACTCAAGCACTGGACTCTCTCCAAGATGGCCGACGCCTTTCGGAAATATAAGCAAACATTATGGGCAAAATATGAAAAGGTTGATCCAGATTTCAGTCAAAAAAAACTGGTGAAGCTAAGAGATCACTGGGAAGCCTTTAAGGCGTATAAGACCTCGGCTGCGGCTGTGGCCCGATCGGAAAAAAATAAGCTAAATGCTGCGAGTAAGACACACCACCATAACTTGGGGCCAGGTGGCTACAGGTCAGCCATTCCTAAGTGGCTAGCCATGGAAGATAAACTCGTGGCTGCAGGTTTCACTCCACAGACATACAGCTGGCCCGAAAGGTCCAAATTCTGGTTGTTCGCGCATGGCGCAACGTTGAACGAGGAAGGGAAGATTGTCCCGAGGGTTGAAAAATACAAGGCAACAGTAGTAGCCATGGTCCCAAAAATTGAAGATGCAATAAAGGAAGTTCTAGCGGGTACGTGGGAACCCTATAGAGAGGAAGACGAGCTGGCACGGGCCCTAGGGAAACCTGAACACTGGGGACGTTTACGAGGCTTACCCGGCGGTGCCACCTTGAAAAAACAGTATCCGCAGCACGCTGACACTTATAGAAGCCGTGCAAGAAAGAAGAAGCAGGGTGAAGAGCGGATAGCGAATTTGGAACGCCAGATGAAGCAACTCATTAATGAACGCCAGGTGCAGCAGCCCCAAGATCCTGAAGTCGTGGATGCTCGATCTCAGCTTAGAAGCAGCGTGGGTTCCACGCAACTAGAACTCGATGCTCGCTACCCCGTGGATGATATCACGGAACCGACACCATGTGAGCTACATACGCCTGTGAGCAACATATCCATGAAGGTGGCGGTCGGCTATGCTTTACCGATTGTCGACACAGCAAGCTACCATAATGGTGTCATTCATCCTGGCTATGCTGTTGTCGGGGTGGATGAAATTGTGCCGGGATCGGAATCATTGGCTCTTGAGATTCCTGGAGGTAACGGTGAGGAGGCATTGTGCGATGTCAAGGGTGGTTTCGTCCAGTGGAACAAGAAATACATCAAGTTCTCAAAGCCACCGACTCAGCAAAGCCCACCCTGCCGGGGTATCGATGAGACACATCCATCTCCGGCACCGCGTGACAGGGACCCCACACCGGAAAATAATCTAGAGGACCATCTCAGTCAGCAAAGTCCATCTCCATCTCCATCTCCGGTACGGAACCCCCCACCGGAAGTGTCCGTACCGCTTAAACGGAGAAGGCGCGCGTCTTCCCCGGTCAAGAGGCGACCTGCTAAAAGGGCCACAACGCCTGATCTGAGGCAACCTTGGCAGAAGACTCTTGACCAAAACGAAGCAGCCATCGAGGAGCATAATAAATCATTGTTCGCACCGAAAGTGCCGCCGCCAACATTTACCGAGGGCTATACTGCAGCGGCTTGTCATAAAGTCATTGACAACTTATATGTCCCTCCAGAGAAGCCGCCATCTGACTATGTCCGTTCTATTCAGAAGTCATATGACGAGGTGACGGCGGCGGAGGCGCCGAAGAAAGGTGAACAAGACGCAGAGTCAGTCCCGCCGCCGGCGGCAAACGAAAAACAAGCAGCACCATCGGTCCCGCCGGCGAAGGAAGCTACAAAAGCAGCACCATCGGTCCCACCGCCGCCGAAGATAGGTAAACAAGTTCCCCAGCTCGGAGAACAACCCGTACGTTCTGTCCCCCCGCTAATTGTCCCGCCGCCGACGAACAAAGATAGTCGAGTTCCCCAGCGCGGAAAACAACCAGTACAATCTGACCCTAAAGAGCCGATGGTGTTTGACATAGAGGTAATCCGTCGTCTTGCCGCCGAAGCGCAAATGCCTATAGATGAATATGCTTCGAGATTGAATTTTGAGACTGCACCACCAGCTCCTCCAGTAAGAAACTTCGTTCCGGGGAAAGCTTTGGTGCAAATCAGGGGCCTTCCAACAAAAATGCGTACTCTGCATCAATGGTACATGAAAAATGCAAAGAAGACATCTGCTATCGTTCTGAAATGTAGGGAAGACGATGAGCACTTCTTAGAAGACTACAATCACACTGTTACGTTTAGCGAACTTTTTCAGCTATACAATCTGCGGGCACTCGACAAATCTATCATGAGTTCCTATTGCCTGTAAGTGATTTATTTAAGTCTTTACCTAGTCTCGTTCATTGTTTGTAATTATTCTCACTTTAATCTTTTGTGTGCTATATTATGCAGATTGAAGATGCTCGAGCTCAAAAAGCTGAACCAGCATGACATTGGGTTCATTGACCCGGATAAATATAACGAAGAAACCATAATAAATCCCTTGTATAACAAGAACACACCGGATGATTTGCTAAGGGTGTTCAAGCGATACCGCGACAAAAGAACTATATATTGGCCTTACCACTTCCGGTAAGTTTTAGTGTCTTCTACACATTCTAATTTGCTCACCCGATGTTAAGTTTAACTGATGAGTTATGCATGACTGTGCCCAGCTACCACTGGATTCTTCTTGTCATTAGACATCACGAAGGACTTATTCATTCACTTGACTCATTGAGGTATCATCCTGACACTTACAGGAGTTGTTTCGACTTACTAGCAAGGTACATTCATTTCTTACCGCCTCTGTCATTCATATCTTGATGTCAAGTCATTAACGAATAACTCATTTGTGAATGTTCTTTGTCGGGCAGAGTTTGGGAAAGGTTTCGAGCGGAAGATCCTGAAGGTGGGTGGCGCCAAAAGCTGGATTGGAAGTTAAACCAAGTAAGTACTGCTACCTCTTCGTCCACACAACATTTCTCATGCATACTTCATTATTATTGACTGAAATCTATTCTTGTATAGTCTTGCATGGAGCAACCAAAGGAACTGAGTACTGTGGATTCTTCGTTTGCGAGTATATATATGTATTAGTCACCGAGAAATGGAATATGAGAAAGGATGCAGAGTTGGCAAAAAAGCGCGAGAGGCTACCACTCGACCACCGCTTCAGAGCAATTGGAGAGGAATTGGCGGGATTTTACCTTTCAGAGGCCTTACAGGAGAAAGGAGAGTACTACGATGCTGAAAGCATGAAATCGTTAAAGTAACTTGTTGTTTTGCTTCAACTCTTGTACTACGATAACTCTTGGCGCATCAACGAACTCTTGTCTACGATCTTCAAGTATTACTTAATTTAATTGTATGTGTTATAAATATGTGCATCGACTTCATACGACACGGGAACGGTTACGACATCGAAAACGTTACGGTTACCGTAACGGTAACCGTCACGGTTACCGTAACGGTTACCGTCACCGTAACCGTCATCGCAACGGGAAGGGTTACCGTTACCACGGGACACGGGAACCTAGCTATAACCAAACCCCGGCATATATAAACCCTAAACCCTGCAATTAAATCGAAAAAGAAAAAAAAAACCAAAACCCTTTGGTCCCGGTTGGTGCTACCAACCGGGACCAAAGGTCCCAACACCCCACGTCCCCCTAAAGCCCACGTGGAGGGACCTCTAGTCGCGGTTCGGAATCCGCCGCGACTAAAGAATGGGGGCTTTAGTCCCGCCAGCCTAGTCGCGGTTGCCCAACCGCGACTAAAGGTCCTCTGGAACCGCGACTAGAGGTCATTTTTCTAGTAGTGCAACTTGTATCGGTTTAATTTAAATTTGTATGTTTTAAAAATAGTTCGAATGCCGCGACCGACACAAGTTTCCGCCCGCAAGGTGTTCGATGATTTGCTCGCGTTTGGGGGGCGGACGTTTGGGGTGCGCCGCTGTGGGCGCGGTCGAAAACATGGATGGTGCCTGAAGATCATTATATGACAGGTCAAGATTGTCGAGGGACTCCAGTCTGTTTAGAGCTAATGGGATGGTGCCTGACAAGTTGTTATGTGAAAGATTTAGCATAGTCAGCAGGGTCAGGTTGCCAAGAGTAACCGGGATGTTTCCCGTCAGAAAGTTTTTGTCCATTTGCAGAGTCACTAAGCCGTAACATTGGCCCAGAGAATGAGGAATCTGGCCGGCAAGCTTATTTGATGAAAGATCTAAAGTAACGAGTTTCTCAAGGTTATCAATCTGAAGTATGTCACCTTGGAGATTGTTGTGGCTAAGGTTGAAATATGTGAGATCTTCGAGGTTTCCGATGTTCGGTGGTATGTAACCTTGAAGATTGTTTTTTTTTTTTTGAAACGAAGGCAAAAGCTTTGCCTTATTCATTAATTAAGAAGAAGGTCACTAGTAGAAACAGAGTCATTGGTGTGCCCCTTTAGTACCGGTTGCAAAAAAAACCGGTACTAAAGGGGGCATTAGCACCGGTTGTGCTTGGGCGCCAGCAAGAGCCCCGCGGCGAGCACCTTTAGTACCGGTTGGTATTAACAACCGGTATTAAAGGACACCTTTAGTACCGGTTGTTAATACCAACCGGTACTAAACGGGTGCAGCCCCGCAGGCCGCGGTCAGTGGCCCCACGGCAGGCCCTTTAGTACCGGTTGGTAAATAAAACCGGTACTAAAGGTCCTGCCTATATCTTCCACCCCGGCCGAGCCAGCTCCATTTTGGAGCAACTCGACCCCAACCCCATTTTTCCTCTCTCCCAAGCTCTCCCAAGCTCTAGGTCACCCATTTTTCTCCAACATTTGTCAAGATTGGTGGCACCCTATACAAGGGTTAGCAACTTCTTCATCTTCTCTTCCGGCTTTTCAAGTTTAGCTCATTTTCGTGCAAGTTTAGCAAGTTTGATTTTGGTTGTGCTTGCAAGGTGTTTGATGAAATGACTAAGTTAGGGATTTCATTTGTTTTATATGCATTTTGAGCTTGAATTGAAGTATAATATATGGTTTTATATAGTGTCGTCCCGTCCCCTGATCCTCACCGCCGTCGATCGCCCGCGCCGCTCCGTCGCCGACACCACCTCGGTGAGCCTCTTTTTTTTATCTTTTATTGTAAAAATTGTTAGTTATATGATTTAAATGCATAATTATTTCTTGTATAATTTTCTTATGTTTTTTTATATATGTATAGTGTCATGGTTTTGATATCCGTCCCCTTCGGCCCTCGTCCGGTCTATGATTCGGATGTGGTATATCTTTTTAACTATTTATTTTGTTTCGTGTTTATAACAATCATGCCGACCAACTTGACGTAGATATATTTTTATTTAGGAGGTAGTTGAACCGGAAATTCCGGCCGACCCTATTGTCGAGTATTTTAAAAAAGAAAACGACGATTTGAGAGCAAAATTGAAGATAAGTGAAGATCTTCGTCTCCAATGCAATGAAGAGAAGATGGAATTGGACTTGAAGATTGCCGACATCGTTGATGCTCACGGGGTCGAGCTTGCCGGCGTCGTCACTGCTCACGAGAGGAAGATGGATGCAATGCGCGCCAAGCTTAAAAAGATTAGAAAATATGCCATTAGTCAAGAGGCTTGGTATCATTATGCTGTTGGTTCAATAGTTACCTTGGTTGCGATTTTGATCGCATTTGTTGTTGGATTTAAATTCTTTAGATAGTTGTATGTTAGTTTCGATTGATGTATGTTTCGTGAGAACTATGTATTACATTTGGGCACTACTCTACTTTGATTTTAATGTGATGAAATTGTATAAATTAATTTGGTCACGTATCTCTATTCATTATTTAGCTGGTGTAATGGTTTTTGATATATCATATATTTACTAATTGGAGGCACCATACGAGCTCCCACGTTAATCCTAGAGATTAACAATTTTGTCCGTACGATCGAAAGTTAAACTGTTTAATGCCGTCAGATTTAAGCGGGTGCCCAACGCGTCACGCGTGACCCTCCAGCACGATCGACAGGCGATGATGAGTTCGAATCCCATATCCTCCACATTAATTACCCCCTGATAAATTCGTGTCTTCGTTACGCAAGGATGGCAGTCGTCTCTGTCCCCGAAGCCCAGGCGAATCCTAGAGAGAGTCATAGATGCATGGTTGTCTCTCCGATCCGATCGGAATTAATCTGCGAGTTTCCGCGTGGTCGTGCCGGCATGCGTCTCTGCTCATTGTTGTCGGACATAGACGTATGGATGACCTTCAGCTGAAATCAACAGTCCGGTTCCATATGGAGAAGTTGCTGGGTGCTTCTGTCACCCGTGCCACAGGTCTCCACTCGATCCGTTGCTCTGTGTTCTGCCGCCATATTACTAGATTAATTAGGTTTCCTGCAGGATTTGTCGCTTCTTTGCTGGCCTATGCATCGATCAGTCATGTAGGCGAAAAAGGAAACGCGGTCATAGGCGTGTACTTCAGGTTCAGGTGCTATGGCATTACATCTGAATTAGTTTAGTTTTCTGGTACTCTTAATATTTTTAATATTTGATTACTGCCACACGTCAGATCTTGATTCATTTTTTGGTCATGCCTGTAGTGTGTTTTCCCGAATTACGAACCAGCTGCTTCTATCAATGCATAAATCCTAGATTCGCTTAATTCATTGGTACTTAGTTCAAGCATTGGTTTCTTATGGATCTATCTTTATACCACTAGGAAAGTAGGAAGTCTTTTTATGCATCGGTATTTTTGTTGGAAAAAGCTGATTTGAGTTTTAACTATGTGCAGATAAACCAAATAGTACTGCAAGATTTCTGTAGCACACCTTCGGACAGAAGAGATATATAGAAGTACACAGCGCACGCCTTGGACTAACATTCATGGACGAGGTAAAATACACGAACCTCAAAATGTATGTACCTAGACACAGTTCCGTTACCAACGTACCATTTAAATGAATATAGTCATGAATTTATGAAACAAGAACTAATTTTAGATTTCATTATTCCTAATAGCGTTTAAGTATCTCACAGATAAATAGACAAACGAAGTAACTCCATGCCATGTACAAAAGTTAGATACAGAAATATGGCACAAATTTGTTAATCCCTACGAAATACGATTTATCATGATCGAAAATTCATTAATTACAATTATAAATTAAGAAGAAAAACGGGCCAGTTCATAAGCCTTTAAAATTGTTTGCTAAAAAGTTTCCTTGAGTACATCCCATAAAAGCTATACATGTATAATTAGAGTTTCTTAGGAGGAATATTTGTGTTTTCACATTTAGTACTCAAGCACACTGTTTCTTTTTCTCAGCATATTTTAAATTAGACACGGAAATATTTGAAACACAATTTGTCACGATTGCTAATTATTTTCATTTATGAATTAAGAAGATAGACTATTCCCAGCATTTGAGATAGGTCGTTAAAAAGTTTTTTTAACAGTAGAGTAGATCCCAGAAAAGCTATACATTATAATGAAAGATGCTTATTACTTGGAAATTTTGTGTTTTCAAACGTAAATACTCAAGAACATTGTTTCTTTTCACAAAATATTTCAAATTGATACGGAAACAAACCAAACATAATTTTTCATCCAGTTCGTGAGCCTTTCAAATTGGTCGTGTAAAATTAGTTGACCCCATAAAAACTACACATGTAGAATTAAATATTCCTATTAGGAATCTTTCTATTTTCTGACACTTATATACTCTAGCCCATTTGTTCTTTTCTCAACATATAGCCTTTCAAAATGGTCGTTAAATTTTTTTAGACCAGACCCCATAAAAGATATACATGTGCAATTAAATATCGCTATTACCAATATTTCTATTTTCTGACACTTACACACTCAAGCACATTCGTTATTTTCTCGCCATATCAGAAATTCTAATTGATTGGTTGATATATTATTCGCTTCAAAATGTTTCAGCTAAGTCCAAAGATTGCAATTAGCATATTTGAAAAGTAACAACATGTCGGGAGATGACGACCAGCCCGTGCGAATGCACGGGTTAACAACTAGTTTATGTAATGTAGATGAGCCGAGAATGGATGTACGGTGATCGACGCTGTCCCGAGTTCATTGATGGCATGCATTGTTTTCTTGATGTGGTTAAGTTAAACAAGCTGAAGAATGATTTTATGATTTGTTCATGTGATGAATGTCGGAATAACAGGAATTACCCGAGCGTCAGAACCATACACTCCCACTTGTTGCGACAAGGCTTCATGCCCAATTATTTTTGTTGGACCAAGCACGGAGAAAGAGGGGTTATAATGGAAAACCCTGAAGAAGAGGATGATGACAACTATCCCGTGTTCTCTGATGAACACGGTGATACTACAATGGGGGAAGAGCATGAGGTCATTGTTGATCAGTCCGACGATGATGATCTTCGTCAGGTCATTCGTGATGAACAGATGAACTGCGTAACTGAAAACGAGTGGTCGAAGCTGGAGCGCATGTTAGAGGATCACAAAAAACCGTTGTACCCAAATTGTGAAGATGACCAGAAAAAGCTAGGTACCACCCTGGAATTGCTGCAGTGGAAGGCAAAGAATGGAATATCTGACAATGCATTTCAAGAGTTGCTACAAATATTTAAGAAGAATCTTCCGAGGAATAATGAAATGCCCCACAGCACGTACGAAGCAAAGAAGATTGTCTGCCCTCTAGGATTAGAGGTGCAGAAGATACATGCATGCATCAATGACTGCATCCTCTACCGCGGTGAGAAGTACGAGAATTTGAATGCATGCCCGATATGCGGTGCATTGCGGTATAAGATCGCGCGAGATGACCCAGGTGATATTGAGGGCGAGCCGAGCCCCAGGAAGAGGGTTCCCGCGAAGGTGATGTGGTATGCTCCTATAATACCACGGTTGAAACGTTTGTTCCGAAACAAAGAGCATGCCAAGTTGTTGCAATGGCACAAAGAAGACCGTAAGGAAGATGAGATGCTCAGACACCCCGCTGATGGGTCTCAGTGGAGAAAAATCGACAGTGCGTTTGGGGATTTTGCAGCTGACGCAAGGAACTTAAGGTTTGGTCTAAGTACAGATGGCTTGAATCCGTTTGGGGAGCAGAGCAGCAGTCATAGCACCTGGCCCGTGACTCTATGTATCTATAACCTTCCCCCTTGGTTGTGCATGAAGCAAAAGTATATTATGATGCCAGTGCTTATCCAAGGACCGAAACAACCCGGCAACGACATTGATGTGTATCTGAGGCCATTAGTTGACGAACTTTTACAGTTGTGGTCTGACGAAGGTGTACGTGTGTGGGATGAGTACAAACAAGAGGAATTTCCCCTACGAGCGTTGCTGTTTGTAACCATCAATGATTGGCCTGCTCTTAGTAACATTTCAGGACAGTCGAACAAGGGATACAATGCATGCACGCACTGTTTAGATAAGACTGACAGTGCATATATAGGTAACAAGATTGTGTACATGGGGCATCGTCAGTTTCTTCCAACCGGGCATCACGTAAGAAACGGAGGCAAGCACTTCAAAGGTTTGGCAGATATCCGGACGAAGCCTACACGCCGTGATGGTGATGTTGTATATGGCATGGTCAAGGATTTGGAAGTAATATTTGAAAAGGGTCCTGGCAGTCTAAATATTCCGAAAGACGCAAACAAGCGCGTACCCTTGTGGAAAAAGAAATCTATATTTTGGGATTTACCCTATTGGGAAATCCTAGAGGTTCACTCTGCAATCGACGTGATGCACGTGACGAAAAATCTTTGCGTGAACCTGCTAAACTTCTTAGGCATGTATGGGAAGACGAAAGATACAGCGGATGCACGGCAGGACCAGCAAAGTACGCACCACGGAAGAGACAACCTGAATTCAGAGAAGTATCAAGGTACTTCCAGCTACGCTCTTACCAAAGAAGAGAAGGAGATCTTTTTTCAAGTCCTGAGCAGTATCAAGATCCCGTCTGGCTACTCGTCGAATATAAAGGGAATAATAAACATGGCAGAGAAAAAGTTCCAAAACCTGAAGTCTCATGACTGCCACGTGATTATGACACAATTACTTCATGTTGCATTGAGGGGGCCTCTACCGAAAAACGTTCGAGTACCCATTGTCAAGCTATGTGCATTCCTGAATGCAATTTCTCAGAAGGTAATTGATCCAGCAACTCTACCAAGTTTACAGACGGGTGTGGTCCAATGTCTTGTCAGCTTTGAGTTGGTCTTTCCACCGGCCTTCTTCAATATTATGACGCACCTCATAGTTCACCTAGTCGAAGAGATTTCCATTCTCGGTCCTGTATTTCTACACAACATGTTCCCCTTTGAGAGGTTCATGGGAGTCTTAAAGAAATACGTTCATAACCGTGCTAGGCCAGAAAGAAGCATGTCCAAGGGCTATGGAACAGAGGAGGTCATTGAGTTCTATGTTGACTTTCTTCCAGATCTTAAGCCCATCGGTGTTCCTCAATCACGCCATGAGGGGAGACTGCGTGGAAAAGGCACGCTAGGAAAGAAAGCAACAAGAAGTATGGACGGGCATTCTTTCACTCAAGCACACTACACAGTTCTACAAAATTCCAGATTGGTGGCTCCGTATATCGTGGAACACATGGATATTTTACGCTCAGAATACCCGGAGAAGACTGACTTCTGGATTAAAGAAAAACACGTGGATACTTTCGGCAGTTGGTTGCGTACACATCTCATTAATGACAACACTGTTGGACAAGAGCTATACTTGTTGGCCAAGACACCATCTTCGACTATATTGACTTTCCAAGGGTACGAGATAAATGGGAATACATTTTACACGGAAACCCAAGACAAAAAGAGCACTAACCAAAACAGTGGTGTCCGCTTTGATGCAACAAACGATGATGGAACAAAGGACACATATTATGGTTGCATACAGCAGATATGGGAACTTGACTATGGACCTTATTTTAAGATCCCTTTGTTTCAGTGCAAATGGGTTAACCTGTCATGCGGGGTAGAGATAGACAAGCGGTACGGAATGACTACAGTGGATCTCAAAAATCTTGCATACAAAACCGAGCCATTCGTCCTAGCCAATGATGTGGCTCAGGTTTTCTATGTGAAGGACATGTCTTCCAGACCGAAAAAAAGAAAAGATAAGCAAGCCGGTACATCATACAATGAGCCAAAGCGCCACATAGTTCTTTCAGGAAAAAGAAACATCGTGGGAGTGGAGGACAAGACAGACATGTCAGAAGATTACAATAAGTTTGCTGAAATTCCGCCCTTCAAAGTGAAAACTGACCCAAGCACCGTGTTAAATGATGAAGATTGTCCATGGCTACGACGCAATCAGAAGAAAGGGACACACAAGAAGAAAAAGTGAACACTAGATAGGGATGTTGTTGCTGATGTGTAATAATGTATTAAACCTTTTATGTAACTATGTCCTGAAAACTCAGAAGAGAGATCTAAACACTATGTCAATCAGCTGCAGTTTTACCAACACAATCGCGTGGTCGTGAGACGGCAAATCGGCCTTCGATCCAGAGAGCGGCAAGACGTCTCTGATGATTTGCAACAAGTGTTGGGGATGTTGCTAATCATCAGAGCGTCTTGCCGCTGCTTGGATCCAACCAAACGGTTGCAGCACGTAGCTAGGGAACCCGAATGTTTTGTGTTTGAGCGCCACTTCGATCCAAGCAGCGGTAAGACGTTTCTGATGATCTACAACCGTCCGGCAAGACGTCTCTGATGATCTGCAACCGTTTGGAACGGTCGCAGGTCATCAGAGACGTCTTGCCACTGGTTGCCCAAAGATGCCTCTCCGAGTGACGCTGGAATGTTTTGTGTTTGAGCGCCACTTCGATCCAAGCAGCGGCAAGACGTCTCTGATGATCTACAACCGTCCGGCAACACATCTCTGATGATCTGCAACCGTTTGGAACGGTCGCAGGTCATCAGAGACGTCTTGCCACTGGTTGCCCAAAGATGCCTCTCCGAGTGACGCTGGAATGTTTTGTGTGAGCGAGTGAGTGACGCTGGAATTCCGGGAGGTGGGCTATATATAGGGTACGTGTGCGCTGGAAGGAAACACACGATCCGTGTGCTTCTTCCTGATCCAAGGGCTCACAAGTGCTGGAAGGAAACACACCGCTGATCCAACGGCTCCCAAGCGCTGGAAGGAAACGCACGATCCGTGTGCTTCTTCCTGATCCAAGGGCTCACAAGCGCTGGAAGGAAACACACCGCTGATCCAACGGCTCCCAAGCGCTGGAAGGAAACACACGATCCGTGTGCTTCTTCCTGGTCCAAGGGGCTCACAAGCGCTGGAAGGAAACACACCGCTGATCCAACGGCTCCCAAGCGCTGGAAGGAAACACACGATCCGTGTGCTTCTTCCTGATCCAAGGGCTCACAAGCGCTCGAAAGAAACACACCGCTTGATCCAACGGCTCCCAAGCGCTGGAAGGAAACACACGAATGCCGCCACCGTTTCCCGCCCAAATATTTCCCGCTATCGTTCCCCCCAAATGCCGCCACCGGTAGTTCTATAAAACCTAGTCGAAGGTGTGTATTGGTCCTTGCGAGAAGTGTGTGTCCGGGTTTCACATTTCCACATCCGAGCATCTCGCCAGACTTTCGAGCAATTTGAAGGTAGATGGTAGGGTAGTTCCAATTGAAGAAATTTTGCACACTGAGAGTCATCTCGCTTTGCTCGGGGCGAAGCTATGCCGCGATGGGTTTCCGTATAGGACCCCGCTCCAAATTCGTGCAGAAATGCTCACGCTTGCAGAGAAGTTTGACAGGAAAGTTACGAATAGTCCGTTCTTCCGAACTGAAGCTGACCGTTATTCGTACGGTCGTTCTTGTCTCTGGGTAGTTGACAGCGATGATGACGACGATTTCATGCCGTCGTCAAAGGAAAGGAGGGTTGAAGCACTGAGCAAGAAGGCTGAAACTTCGTCCAAGGGCAAAGGCAAGAAGGCAGAATCTTCGTCAAAGGGCAAGGAAGGCAAGAAGACAGAATTTTCGTCAAAAGGCATTGATGGGAGATAGGTAGAGTCTTTGTTTTACTTGTGTTGTATCGTAATTTCAAGTTGTACCTTAATTTGTTCTATCCAGTATTTAGAACTAGTGAAGTTGTAACGTAGATGTCTAGTTGTATGTTAAATCGTCTCTGCATAAGACGGTTGACCGCACATCGGAGTTGTATCTTGGTTCACACGGTTGCGAAGATGGCGGCCGGCTTTTGGAGATTTTGTCCTCTGTTCCTCTCTTCGTCGCGGTTGGGTTTGCTCTGACCTTTCTGCGGAGGTACTGGAGGTGGTGTGGCCTGCTCCCGGCGGTGGTCGTCGGTTGGCGTGCTCGCTTGAAGAGGACTGAATCGGGGCGTCGCCCCCGCCGATATGGCTTTCCTCCGTCTTCAGATCTCGGCGTCCGCGTCGGGTGACTATTGCGGCGACATCACCTCGTGGCAGTAGAGAAAAAAACAAAATAGAAACCAAATAGATATAAAAAACAGAAAACAAAAGAAAGAAAAAAAAACTAGAGAAAAAAAATACAAAAAACCCATTAGTACCGGTTGTAAATTACAACCGGTACTAAAGGGCTGGGCTTCACGCGCGAATTTTCGACGCGGCCCAAAACACCCCTTTAACACCGGTTGTAGTCTACAACCGGTACTAAAGACCCTTTAGTACCGGTTGTAGACTACAACCGGTGTTAAAGGGCGTTTGGCTGCAGTTAAGGCAGGGGATCGACGAATCGATCCCCAAATTCGCCTAAGTCCTCTCGACGACGACGACGCGCGCCTCCTCGCTCCTCGACGCCGGCGAAGCCCTGCCGCGCTCCGGCGAAGCTCCGACGCTCTCCGGCCGGCCTCCGCCGCGCCCCCGCCGTCGCCGCGTCCTTCGTCGCCGTCGCCGCGTCCTCCACGCACGGCCGCGTCCTCCACGTACGCACGGCCGCGCCCCCGCCGTACGTCGCCGCGTCCATCGACGCCGGCCGCGCCCCCGCCGTCGCCGCGTCCTCCCTCGACGCCGGCCGCGCCCTCGCCGTCGCCGCGTCCTCCACGCACGGCCACGCCCGTGCGCCAACGCCGGCCTGCACCACCGCCGTCGCCGCCTCGCCCGTGGTCCGGCCTCCACGAGGTATGTTTTTTTTTATTACTGTTTTTTTTGTTCTTACTTTTTTGTATTACTGTTTAAAAATGTAGCAACTTTTTAGTTAAGTTTTAAATTTTGTTTAGCATTTTAGAAATTTAGTACTTTGTAGTTTTGTAATTTTTGTATGAAAATTCTTGTTTAAAATGAGTATGAAAATTTGTTAAATGACACTTGTGTATGAAATTTTAAAGTTTAATTAGATTGTTTAAAATTTGTGTATGAAAAATGTTAAATGACACTTTACAATTATGCAAATTTTGTGTTGTTGCCCATTTTTGTTAGTTAGCATTAGTAAAAATAAAATTGTCAAGTTAGAAATATTGTCAAGTTAGAAATATTGTCAAGTTAGAAATATTGTAAAGTTTGAGTACTGTTTTTTTTTTAGTTAATATTGTAAAGTTAGAAATATTGTAAAGTTTGAGTAAAGTTTTGTTTAGCTAAGTTTAGTTTAGCTAAGTCTTTTTTATGTCTAGTAGTTGTTCTTTTTTTAGTACTGTTTTTTTAAAGTTAATATTGTTATTAGGTTAATATTGTTTAGATTATTAATATTGTTATTTGGTTAATATTGTTAAGTTAGAAATATTGCTAAGTTTCAAAATTTGCAGTGACAGAGCTATGGCGGACGATGCCCCCACCTTCGTCCGAGATTTGGAGGAAGAAGACCGTCTCCAACAAATAATATATAACACCGCTGCCGGACCCAATTCCGATGGAGAATATTCCGATGGAGAAGATTCGTCCGACGGAGAAGACGCCGAAGAATTCAGCGCGAAATGTTTGAATGACTCCGGTGAGGGACTTGAGTTAGAAAAATTCAGAGACGACGACGACGACGAAGAAGAACCGTCTGGATCTAAGTCGTCTGGATCACTAGCTAAGAAGAAGGTATATATTAAGTCTTGTTGATCACTATAGCTAGATGCATTAATTGATTTATATGCGCACTTATTAACGAAACATTTTTCTTTCAGCCCTCTGGATCTAAGTCGTCAATCCCCGTATGAGGCCCGGCCCAAGGGTTAAAGCTCCCGGAAGGTGCAACGTTGTTGATCGACGAAGTTACCTTCAAAGGCAAACCGGAGAAACCCGATGGAATCTACAATAAATATGTACGGCAGTGCGGAGTGGCTACAAGACTGCCTTGCCTAAGTGGCAAGCCTATGAAGACGAGCTGCGAAAACAAGGGATCCCTCCACAGACAGATGACTGGCCCGACAGGTCCAAGTTCTGGTTGTTCGCGCATGGGGCAGTGTTGCACCCAGAAACAGGGATGATTGTTGCAAAGGGAAAATGGCGGAGAAAAATTAGAAGAGTCATCAGAAAAATAAAAGAAGTCATGGTACTAGTCAAGGAGGGAAAATATGTTCCCGATAGAGAGGACGACGAGCTTTCACAAGCCCTCGGGAATAAAGAACACTGGGGGCGATGTCGAGGCAGAGGAGGCGGGGTTGGTTTTCTTGAAGGGTTTCTGGAGGACGTTGCAACTTATAGAAAACATTGCAGAAGTAAGAAGAGGGAGGCGGAGAGGGTTACTGCAGTAGAACGCACGGTGCAGGCTGTGCAGAAGCAACTGGCCTCAATGACCCAGAAGCAACTGCGAGTAGAAGATCCTGCAGGTGATGAACCAGTTGCTGAACCATCTCAGCGGAAAAGCAGCGTGGGTTCCATGCAGCTACAAGATCCTGCAGTTGATGAACCAGTTGCTGAACCATCGGCGGCTCACTACCCCGTGGATGATATCACGGAGAAGACAAATTGTGAGTTACATGCGCCGATGATGAACATTACTTATCCGGTGGTGACTGGCTATGCTTTACGACATCAACCTGGAGAAACGTTCCATTTTGGTGTGATTCCGCCTGGATTTGCTCGTGTCGGGGTCACGAAAGTTATGCCGGGATTCAACGCAATACGTCTTGAAATTCCTGGAGCTGAAGGCGAGAAGACATTGGGAGAAGTTGAGCTTGGTATCGTTCTATGGAAGAAGAAATACATGAAGCTTCCAGACTCGGAGCCAAGGCCACCGACTCCTCCCGTTAGACATTCACCACATCAAAGTCAACCCGCCTCCCCCACGAAAATTGGGAGCCTGCCGCGAGTCCATCTCCCGCGCTGTCCCGTCAGCCGACTGATGTGCCCACTAGTAACTTGACAAAGCGGAAGCTGTTCCCGTCGTCCACCCCTGTCAAGAAACGTGGAAAAAGTGTGCGGGCTCCTGAGAACCCCAAGGAAGTCAAGACTCCTGAGAAGTTAACTTCTGAGATGACTCAGCAGGAAATAGCTGAGAGACTACGTGAAGGGTCGAGAGCCTTTTTTGAGCAGAAAAAGAAGGAAAGAGTGGAGGCAAGACTTGACCCCATAAAGGAACTTCTGAAGACTATACCAAATGAGGTAAAAGATCACACCGTTGACAACCTATATGACCCTCCACCTCCACCCATTTCAGACTACCAGCGAGGTATTGACAAGGTACTTTCCTCGCAGAATGAGCAAGAGAAATTGTGCGGGAAAGGAGTTGCCCAGCTCGGAGAACAAGAAGCACAATCGCTCGCCCCGCTCATTGTACCTTCTGAAACTCGGGAAATCGAGCATGGAGAAGTTGTCGTTGGCGACTCAGGTTACCCCATGGCGGAGATTGCCCCACGATTTGATTTTGAACTCGGGCTGCCTATGGTGGAAAATCCGAGCCAGCTAACAACACAGTTATGGAATTTGAATCGCTGGTACATGACCGCCGCAAAAGAAGGGAAATTCTATCTCATGGCGGCGGTTAAGGAACAACACTACTTCTGAGAATATTGTGTGCATGTTGAGTTCCGAGAACTTTTTCAGATGTACAATCAACGTGCTCTCGACAAATCTCTCATCAGCTGCTATTGTCTGTAAGTAATTTATTCGTGTAATTTAATTATTTATAGTTATAAGCTCTCGTTCATTGCTTGTAATTATCGTCACAAAATTCTTTTGTACGCTAATTATGCAGAATGAAGATACGTGAATGCAGACTCGGAGGAATCTGGGACATTGGTTTCATTGACCCGGATAAAGTTCATGTCAAGACCGTGGATGAAAATCCCGTGAACACAGAGGACGTTTTGCTAACGTTCTTTAAGCGACAAAGTACCAAAAAGGAAATACTATTTCCTTACAACTTCGGGTGAGTTTTACCGTCTTCTACACATTCTATTTTGCTTCCCCGATATAAAGTGTAATCGATAAGTTCTGAATACCTGCGTATATAAACGTACGCAGGTTCCACTACATTCTGCTAATCATTAGACTCGAGGAAGGAGAAGTTGAAGTCTGGTACTCACTAAGGAAAGATCAAAATGAATACAAAAACGTGCGTCTAATACTCAAGAGGTAATTTCAATCTCACTATATCAGCCTCTTTCGTTCATTTCCGGATATCAAAAGTATAAGTAATAACTACTCAATTCATTTTCTTTTACGGACAGGGTTTACAGAAAGTTCAAAGCGGAAGAACGCGGTGTATGGCCAGAAAAGCTGGAGTTCAAGTCTAACAACGTAAGTACTACTACGTGTATCTTTCTAATACCATTATCATTCTCTTGATTATTATTTAATTAAATTATATTCTTGTATATATAGTGGTGTCTGCGACAACCACAGGGGACAGAACTATGTGGATACTACGTTTGCGAGTACATTCACACGAAGGTCAATGAGAGAGTCAAGAGTGTAAGAAATCGAGAGGTACGTGAACATCATACACAACTTTTATTTTGCCACCATGCATCAATTGTGTTTAGTTTCGATCATAGCTGATTTTATTTCCTTCTTTTAAAGATGTCAAACAAGCGGAACCAGCTCCTACCACGCAACCGCGTAAAAGCTATTGCGGAGGAATTGGCGGGATTCTTACTTACACATGTCATAGATGAACTCGGTGAATTCTACTTTGACGAAAGACCACCTCCACCCCCTGCAGTCGATGCTACAAAGGGAACCGCCGGCAGTCGAGGCTACAAGGGAACCGGCTCTATCTTATATCTTATATTTACTAATTGGAGGCACCATACGAGGCACCACGTTAATCCTGGAGAATGCATAAAAAATAACCGTAAGAT
Organism: Poa pratensis; assembly: GCA_947311845.1. Taxonomy (NCBI): domain Eukaryota; kingdom Viridiplantae; phylum Streptophyta; class Magnoliopsida; order Poales; family Poaceae; genus Poa; species Poa pratensis. Next base: position 60,646,518 of record CAMZMU010000034.1, on the reverse strand, counting down.
GTAAAATCTATGGATAGGATCTAAAGATCGTAACTCATGGCTTGGTAAGAGTCCTAGAAGCATACACCACGTTAATCCTTGAAAAATATAACGTCAACCGTCGGATGGAGCTTAACAATGTAATATAACCATTAGATCTGTGGTTGGGTCCCGTGAGTTACCGCTGTTCTATTGGCATTGGTCATCGCACCGTGGTTCGAATCCTAGGAGTAGCAAATAATTATATCTTTGCCAGTCGAAAAAAGTGGTGCACAACCATGCAGAGCAGTCGCTGCTGCTCCTGTCGCAGGTGTCTGTGCTGCGTTTCTGCCATGGCTGATGTAAATTCCTACTCGGTAGCGTAGTTTACTTATTGCAAGATTTCTCGCTTATGACAGGACTCTCTCCATATAGTACTACGCACTGCCCAATCATGTACGCAAGACATGCATGCATCGGGACACAGAGTGATACGAGCATGCAGTAATGTTGGAATCAGGTGTGACTGCATGTCAAAGAAAAGTTGATATTATTAATATTTTTATATTTAATTAGTACCACACGTCAGATCTAAATCCTGTTTTCTGCTGTGAAATAGTACATTTACTAATTCGGTACGAACCAGTTGTTATTCACATGCATAGATCCAAGGTCTAGGCTTTCTATATCGTACATAATTCAAGCTCATAAGATGAGACTAGGTTTATACGCTCAAAATAGATTTCTCGATATAATATAATTTAATTTAAGCTATAAAGGTACAGTTTTTGGTATACGAGTGTGCAATCTAATTCCAAATAATGAATATTAATAGTTCTTAATGCATGCAGATATAAAGTTATCATAAGATGAGAGTAGGTTTATACACTCAAGTTAGTTTCTCCATATAATAGAATTTAGTTTAAGCTATAAAGCTACACTTTTTTGGTATACGGGTCTACAGTCAAATTCGAAATAATGAACATTACTAGATCTTAATGCACACATATATAAAGTTAATGGGCTGTTGAAACATAATTAAAAACCATGCTTTCATGTGAAGCTTCATTTTGAAACTTATTTAAAGAATTAACTTATTGGCATAGACAACCAAGAAAAACAATTACATGCTTTCAGAATTAAAGTTGGAAACGATATCTCCCAAATGGCAGTGGAACTTCTTCGCTATTTTTGTCAACATGAAAACTAGCCCGTGCAAATGCATGGGTTAACGACTAGTTGTAATTAATTAGGAGTACTTAAATTTATATGTGACGAGAGTACTTTGTATGTGTATAATGACTACTTTATATGTGTAGCGAGTACTTTATACGCGATCTCCTCCGAAACCCTGAAAAATGAGCGAAAAGGAAAAAAACAGAAACCCTAAACCCTGAAAAATAATCGAAAAGAAAAAAACCAAAACCCCCCTGAAAAAATAAGCAAAAAAAGCAGGTACTAAAGGTCCTCAGGGTCGAGCTCGCCTGTGCGCCCACGTGGAGACCCTTTAGTACCGGTTTTATTTAGGTGCCGGTACTAAAGGGTTACCCCTTTAGTGCCGACCCTTTAGTACCGGTTGTGCGGCCGGTAATAAAGGCCATCTACAACCGGTACCAGAAGTGGGTTCTCTACTAGTGGCTGCCCGGTTTATTAGCGAAAGAAACCGGGCGAAAACCATACAACAAACACCAACCCGAGCTCACACAACCACAAAGAGCAACATATAAGACCAGCAACACCCAAAGCAATAACCACCCTCTACCTGTAACAACCACGAACTGACGACAACACTAGGGTCACGCATCTGTCGAAGGTTTCTTTGCTATTCTCCTCTTTCTTCTCTTGCCCCTGATAGTAATCGTCTTGAGAGATTTCTCCATCTTTTTGATTAGCTCCTCTGAAGCATTTTCTGTCAAGACGCAAGCAATAGCCTTGCCATATCCAGGACTAGTCGCTTTTAAACAGGCAAGCAAGCCGCAAATCTCTTTAGCGAAAAGGGCCTCAGAGTTAGGAGCCAACACGCCTCCACTACCCACACAGGGCGTCGAGGGCACCGCCAAATCCTCAACCGAACTCAATTCCGTTGGAAGCACAATAGACGAATCTCCACACGACTCCTGAAGCTGAGGAGCTAGGATCTCACCTCTATCCTCGCTCACAGGGGCGGACGGGCAAGGACTGGCACGAGGAGAGAAACAACCAAAGTGAAGTGCTTCCTCAACCATAGACGGATTCTGCTTAGCGGAGTCAAGCGGCAACAAAGCCTCCCCCCCGGGTGAGCCCCAGGCCATCAGAACCACATGCCTCCGACGGCAGCAAAGGACCATCAGCGCCTGCCAACAATAACTTGAGAGTTGCCACCTCTTCACGAAGAGGGCGAGACGCCTCCTCGACGCGGTCAGCGTCCAGCTGACAGAGCTCCAGACGCAGCAAGGCAAAGTGGGACTGGAAGACAGAGTCAGTGAACTCCCCGCAACACATAGGAGAGGGTCTTGGCTGCACCGCTGGACATAACGAAGAGTGGCACACAACCTCAGGCAAACTCAGAGGCGGCGAGGGACGACGAGGCTGACCGGACGACAAGCGGCTCTGCTGGCAAGGAGCACGAGCGTCCGGAGAACTAGCCCGAGCATCTGGAGAGTGAGAGCGAACAGCGGGAGAGCGCGCATGGCAGAAACGCTCCCGATGACCAGGACGACGACATCGGATACATCTGAAAGGCCCTCGACATGTGCTGACCTGGTGGCCATGCTCAAGGCACCGAAAACACCTCCCACGCGCCCAACGCTTGAACAGGAGACCACGGTCGAGACCTTCGTCCCAGTGCGGAGACGTTGGCGCGCGGTTGGGACGGCCGCCCCGACCAACCTGAACCCAACCTTCCTCATCACCTGGAGCGGCAGCAGCAGAGAGGCCAACACCGGGCTCCACGGGGGCCTCCACAACATGGCGCACATCGTTGCCAAGAGCCGAGCCGGAAACAACACCTTTGGCGCCGTCGTCGTCCTCGACGGACCTCACCTCCATAGAGACCGGGCCGCCCGAGGCAGCCGGCGGCAGCGACAAGGACCCAAGGCCCGCTACCACCACGGCAGGGTCGGACGCAAGCTGCCCATCCGACAGGGGAGCCGAGGCGGCGGGCAACGGGGTCATGGCAGCCACACAGTGAAGCTTCGGGTCCCTAGCACCCTTCTCCACCTCCTCGGAACTCCAGGCACCGTCTGAATCGGAGGTGGCGTTTTGGATGAACTCGGCGAGGTCGGGGTCGACGATGCCGCGGTGGGCCTCCAGCTCCGAGCAGACCTTGGAGACGAGAGAGAGATGGGCTTGGCGCCGGAGCCCCTCGCTTGCCGCGCCGGACGAGCCTGCCCTCGCCATGGGCGCGCGTGCGGGCGGCGGAGGTTGGCTCTCGGGGGCGCGACGCGGCGAGCGCTTGACAAGAATCCGACCACGGACGGCGGGATCCGACCTGCGGGAGACGAGGACGGCCGCGGCGAGCTCGGCGGCGCGAGCGCAGGCGTTGGATGCGGACGGGTCGATGTCGAGCATGAGGTCGAGGGCAGGGAACTCCGAGAGTGCCGCGACGTCAACGCGCCAAGCCCCTACATGCCGAGCAGCGGGCCGGAGAGAGGGCGCCGTGGGGGCCCCGGATCTGGACGCGGCGGCCGGAGCGGAGGCTGGACGGAGGAGATCAGGCCGGTGGCGCCGGCATCACGCCATGGTCGCGAGAGCACCTCCCGTCAGTGCTAACCTTTTTCAGAACTGCAGATTAACTACTCATCAGGTGCCCAACCTTGAAGATTGTTAGAGCTAAGGTCTAGCTCTAATAAGGGTCGAAGATTTCCCAAGCTGCTAGGTATAAGGCCCCCGAATTCATTTTCATTTATATACAGATACATCAAGTAACTTAGGTTGCCAATGGAGGATGGGATTGGACCGGTGAAGCTGTTCGTACCGAGATTCAAGTACTGAAGGCTTTTTAGTTTTCCAATCCATCCGTCAATTTGGCCGGCAAGCTTATTTGAAGAAAGATCTAAAATAATGAGTTTCTCAAGGTTATCAATCTGAAGTATGTCACCTTGGAGATTGTTGTGGCTAAGGTTGAGAAATGTGAGATCTTTGAGCTTTCCCATGTTCGGTGGTATGTACCCTTGAAGATTGTTAGAGCTAAGGTCTAGCTCTAAGAGTGGAAGATTTCCTAAGCTGGTGGGTATAAAGCCCCCAAATTCATTTGAATTAATATACAGATATGCTAAGTCAGTTAGATTACCAATAGAGGATGGGATTGGACCGCTGAAGCTGTTCGAACCGAGATTCAAAAGCTGAAGGAATTTTAGTTTTCCAATCCATCCATCAATTGTACCACCACTTAAATCATTTACATTTAATGCCAGTTTTTTTAACGCACTGAGTTTTCCGATGCTCTGGGGTACTTGTCCTGATAAATAGTTTCCACCCAACCCAAGGTTTTGTAGGCCCGGGGATAGGTTTCCAATGGACTGCGGAATTGATCCCTGCAGCTCATTTGCAGACAGTGATAGTGTCTTTAGAGAACGACAGTTTTCCAAAGCATCCAAGAACCCCCAGTCTCTGTTGTCCCTTGCTTCAAGATAGTTAAGCTCAAGGTTTAGAATAGTCAGGTTTGAGAGCTTTCCAAAAGAAGTAGGGATTTTCCCAGTCAAAAAGTTAGATGACAAATCTATAAGTTGTAATCCTAGAGCATTTCCTAGTGAAGCTGGGATGGCTCCTTCAAACGAGTTATTACCCAAGGTAAGGCTTGTGAGTCTTGGCAGAAGGTCGCCAATATTCGGCGGCAAGGCCTTCCCTAGCATATTCCACTCCAAGCTTAGAATCTGGAGTGAAGCGGAAAGATTCAAGATCGCGTGTGGGAATTCACCTGAAAGGCTATTCTCGCCCAGGTTTTTAGGAAAGTCAGGTTTCCAAGAGAGGGGCTGATCTGGCCTTCTAAGTTTTGGCGGGCGAGGTTAAGCGACGAGACGCGAAAAGGTCGTGTCGTGGTGCAGTTGACACCATTCCACCGACAAAAGTGGATGGTGGTGTTCCAGTTGTTTAGGGCTCCCCGAGGATCGCTGGTGATGCCCTGCTTGAACGCGAGCAGCGGGTGCAGATCGACGCTGTTCTCGTGGATCGTTTTTCCATGGACGTTGCCCACTCCGTTGCAGAGCAGCAGGAATGGTAACAGCAAAAACATGGCGAGTTTCGCCGGTTGCTTGGGAGAGCGCCTCATAAGGCACACGTCACCTGCAAAATGTAAAATGATAAACTTGGTGGCATGTCATGAACTGCACGTTTACTGGCGGTGTATGTACGCCCATGCTGTAACCAGCTACGAACAAGCTTAGAAGCTTGCCGACGATACGTAACTTGAGCAAATGGTTAAATTTCACCCGCACGACAAAAGACATAATTTAGGGGAGAGAAAACGCACCTCCGATCGGCAGGGGAGCTCAGCAGTACAACACGGGAGCCGTTTCTGCCGGGTGGTGGTGTATGAGCTGTGATTTGGATGCTCAGCTGGCTCATGGCCCAGGGGTTTAAAAACACACTTACAGCGTCATCACATCCACACACTTGCAACTCATCTGAAATTCTCACGCCTTATCTTAGCTTGACCGTGGCTACAGCGAAGACCTGGAGTCAGTCAACCTTTCAAGCAACCGCTACTTTTCACCGCTCGTCGCCAACCGCCGTTGTCGCTGTTTGAGCTGGACAAGGTTGTTGCGGCACGTCCAGCCTCGAATCCCACAGGTCCATTGCTAGTCCGGCTACATACTTTTCTACAGGAACCCGACAGAGATCTTGTGCAATGATGTGCGAACTATCTCGAACGGTTTCGATGCTGACAAACATCAGCATGTGGAATGGTTTACTGGTCTAAGGTTCTGAATATTTCCAGTTGGTTTTGGTTCGGTTTTTTTAAAATGAATTTTTTTTTTGAAACGATTGCTTCTGTTTTTTATGTGGCGGTCAGGATTTCGGAATGTATTGTGTGGATATCGATCGTGTCTCGGTTTTGTTGGATGCATTAGCGGGTCAAGTAAACTTGTATCTATTCGATATGGACGACAGTGCCATGTACGAATGCCGTGGCTTCCACGAAGGTTATGCTGATGGTGAACATGGTGATCCTGTTGGAAGAAAACTCTTGCGCGTGCACCGTGTAAGATTCTATCGGTTGTTTCTATACATACCCTTCGCGTAAGCTTCTATCAACCAAGTAGATATTTCTGTGTTAAATATCGGTCAAATTTCCGTGCTTTCAAATCAGATGATTGGCGATGTCTTCTTAAATTACTACTTGCTTTTGTAGATCCATAATTTTTATAGTAGCGCATAAATAAATATGTTATAAATTATTTTAAGGTATATATTTCGCCACATTTCAATGTATCTGTAGAATTTATTTGATCAGTTTAACTTCAAACTATATTTTTTATTTGATTTTTTTTATAAATCCCATCCCAGTTCCAAGGAGCCTGGAATCTGAAGCACCGCAAGATAAAGCAGACTACTGCCCTAACATGAACCCTGGATCTGTGTCTCCTTGCGACTGTATTATTTGCACTACATGATAGTGGACCCACCATAGGAATCCCATATACTCGTACTAGCAAGCTGAGAGCACAAGATCTAGCTAGCTACATATACATATATACACCGCACGTGAAAGGACAACTCATCCTACGTGCGAAGCCGGCAAGAAAACGATGGTACGATACAAAAACACTGCTGTATCCTAGCTAGAGCATGCACCCGACAGTCCGTATATGCATGCATATGCAGCGCCATCTTTTGCGAGGGCGCCAATATGAGTTTGGCCTGGCTTAGCACGAGACCTTGGTCCATCCGTGTGTGTTATGTACGTATCGTGGTGATTCGCCAATAATAATGGTGCATGCCGTGTCGGAGAACATGCAGAGACAGCTCGGCTGCACGGGGCACGAAAGGGCCATCACAACAACCATAATCGAACACGTAGATTAGGTTGCCTAGCTTGTTTATTATTTACTCCCTTCATTTCAAAATACTTGATACTTGACACTACTTTATTTAAATATACATGTACCTACACAATAACACATGTCTAAATACATCCGTATTTAGAAAAATCTATGTCAAGTATTTTAGAACGGAGAGAGTAGTGACTAGTTACCGAAGGGTTGCGTTTCTTATATTGACGTGTTATCCTTCCAAGCAAGGACTAGTGATGCGCAAGTTATACATGTAATCTTTGTTGTTGCTCTCTTAGTCCTTCCACGGTATTTTAAAATGTTCAACGTAACATATTGAAAACTTTGCAATGCAAAGGTTGCATGCATCACCGATGCACAGACCAAAGATATTTCTCCTTAGAAACTTGAATGTTTTTCATTTTCTATTTTACGTCAAGTGAAACTACAATATCATCAGAACTAATTGAAAATATACTTACTTGCATAACCACATGTCTTGACAGTTGGTCCCGCTGTCAGAAAACTCCTTAACGCGGCTAAACAGAAGAATCATTGCTATTTAGAACGAATCGGCGCAGTTATGGTGGATTTTTGAGAAATTAATGGGGACAGGTGGATTTACGAATTTCGCGCGCAATTGTGGTGGTTTTATGGAATTAACTGAACAAATAGGAACATCAATGCCATATCATTTCTCAGGTTTATTCCATTCAATTGGCAACGCAATATCTTCAACTAATAATTACTGCAGTGTTTCTCATTTGCTATTCTTGCATCCAGCGACACTACAGTTTCACAAGAACTAACTAATTTCTTTTTTTGCTTGCGTAACCACATCGATAGTGCCAACATCGACATCAGAGGAATAATTATGAAAACATATCCTTTTATTTTCATAATGACTCGATCTACTCCTCTAGTAAAGTAGAATAATTACTTGTGTAACCACATGCATAGCATCAACCTCGACATCAAAGGAATGATTAAGAAAAAATAGCCTTTTGCATTTCAGAATGACTCGATCTACTTCACCAGTTAAGTAGAATAATTACTTATTTTACCATAACAATGTCTATTGTAGCAATGATATGATTTTATTGAAACAGGAAAACAATATAATACGGAATGAGACGAAAACAAAAAAGAGCCTTTGGCACAACTAAATTTAAAACACCTCATCGGGATTCGCAACTCAACACTCCTCGGTGTATGTTATTAAGAAAATAAATTATGGAAAACCAAGCAAGCACTACCGTTTCACATGGAGTTTGTTCTTTTGATGGTAAACATTAGCATACTTTATTTTATATTTATATTTGTTTGGAGTTTTTCAATTAATTTGTGTATGAAGGAACCTAAATTGAAATGAAATTATGTATCTATGAAGCAAAAATGGGTTTAAGTTTTTTCATTGCTTTGAATTTAATCCTTCGAAGCTCCTCTTAAAAAAAAGGCTCTGCATTTGTTGAGAGTGGGATTTTGAATAGCCCTCGGAAGAGAGGTTTTAATCGTAGTTTACAACGAGTCCCATCAAATGTAGCGACGCAAACAGGGCTCCTAGGATCTTCTAGGAATTCGGAATAACGGCTAGGAAATCCCGAAAAGAGCCCGGGCTATAGGAGCCCGTTCCGAAAATTTGAAATCGATATTTTAAGTTTCCAAAAGTCGTAAAAAAATTCTCGGATGTAGATATTGTCAAGATCTACAATAGTGCAAAATTTTAACTCCAAATTCGTTGTATTTTGGTCTGCACTAAAAAATAAACGGGTGGATCTAGGTGGTGAAGAATACACAGTTTCCAAATTTTGAAATTTCCCACGATTTGTCTTTTTTACAGCCCAAAATATAACGAATTTGGAGTTGAAAATTTGCACGATTGTTGATCTCAACAATATCTACATCCAGAAATTGTTTCGTGATTGTTAGAAACTAAAAAATGTTGATTTCAAATTTTCAAAACAACGGGCTCCATGTAGTCAGAGTTCCAAAAATCCACTCTCTAGGAAATCCAGCCTATCATCTGCTCTAACCAGGCTCGGCCCACAGGAGTGGGGCTCGTGTGGCTGCACATGGCTCAAAATTTTGAGGGCCCCGAAAAATTAATAGGCACGTGTAGTCATAGGCTTGGCAGGCTAGCATTCCATGTATGTTACTTGAGCCAAGCTAGGTTGCTCGCGGCCGCTAGATCCTGATAGCTACACGTTGATCAATGGATCAACAAACCTATTTCCCGCCCATTGCGGGGCGAGAGGCTTGCGCAGTGCACACCCGTGGTCACAGCGGGCCGGTCCATTTCGCTCTTTTTTATCTCCCTTTTTTTCATTTCGGATTTCTTCTTTTTTCTTTTTCACTTTTCTTTTCAGTTTTCCTTTACTTTAATTTTTAGGTTAGAAATTCATATTTAGATAAAAAATCAAATTATAAAATGTTCAAACTGAAAAACATTCATATTTTGAAAATGTATGATTTTTTGAAAAATATTCAGATAAAAATAGATTTTTTAAAATGCAAAAAAATATCATTACCTTTTTATTGGACCGTATTTGGAGCAACCCATGAAGCCTCTGCTTCTGGCAGCGCTATGCCACACCCGGGGAGAAGGGGGCTCCAAAAGAGAGAGCGTGATGCTTGATGTCGCCCAAAATAAGCTTGGCTACCGAGAAAGAGTGAGACCTGTGTTGTAAAGATACGCATGTTTCTGTCTGTCAAAAAATGGTGTGTATGGAAGATACACCTATTCCTCTCTTTTAAGAAATGGTTTGCATGGGCCAACCATTATAGCACCGCTAGGTCAAATTATTAATCATGCATCGAGTCTAACAAAATTCAACATCGACATATATTTTGGGGTAAGCTAACATGTATAAAGTGGCAGAGCTAGAGAAGTGGTGATCAGGTGCACACTGGTGCCAAGGCTGCCAAAAAGCAATTTTTAGGGGTTGCACATATGGTGAAAAAATCATTATTTTACAAAGAAAACGGAAATTACCCGGTGTCCTGTGTAACCCCCTGGGTGCACTTAGATCTGCCACTGTATGTATATATAGCACAAAAACAAAAAATTGTCAAGCAAACTGTCAAATGTTTGGCAAGAAGGTAGCTAGTTTTTGCTAGTTTAAATATATGTACAATGTTACCAAATCATCAATTTTCAGCACTTGGCCAGATTCGAGATCGAATCAATCGGAGGAAACAATCAAACTAATATATTGTTTCTCATCATTTTTTAAGTTTTTAAGTAACGAAGTATGGCTAAACTTAAGTAGTAGAACAAGTTAAAAGAGATGGATCAGATTAGCATGTGTACCTTGATTATTCAGATGGTGAATTGAGGGGACAGTGGTGCGGACTCACGGTAAGCGGTCAGATGATCAGCGGCCGCATCCATACTATTCGGCTGCTGGATACGCCGGCAATCAAAGTCAAGGGTCGGCGGCGGCTTCCTCGGACAATTTTGACAAATTTAACCCTTTTTAAAATCATTTTACAGAATGGACCCAAATTCAAATAATTTCACGATCTGACCCTTTCTCACGGCGCCCGCCCCCGGGGCGCCGTGCTCAGCTGTACAACGCCCCGGTTCAAGACGTCATCGACCGTGCCACATTAGACTAGGTGGGACCCACCTTGAAAGTACGGCGCCCCGGACCAGGGCGTCGTGCCTACAACCACAACGCCGTGCTATTTTTTTTTGCTCGTTGGGTAACAGCGAAGACAGAACAGAAAAGGCCCAGGTATCTTCTTAGTATACGTATTGGTCTCTATCCCAGTGGTCTGTGGTGTGCTGCCTGTTCATCAAGTCGTGAGTTTGACTCCACGTCCTGCACCAATTTATTTCCCGAAAATTTTGTTGTTATTTGTTTATTCAGTCAACCAACATATACAGTATGTTATATAAAACATAAAATTAATTTTTTCTTTGTTTTTTGTTTTTTCACATAAGTATGCAACGTTGCAAATTCTTGTATGTACATATACTTTGCTTTATTTGTTACATACACACACTTCACGTTGCTGCGTGTGCTTATATACAAGGAAGTTTTTGTTGTTTTTGTTTTTACTCTACCAACATATACAAGATGTTATACAAAACATAAAATTAACCATTTTTTAACGAAATTTTTGTTGTTGTTTTTTCACTCATCCAACGTACACATTATGTTATACAAAACATAAGTTTTTTTGTTGTTTTTTTTCACATAAGTATGCAACGTTGCAAATTCTTGTATGTATATATACTTTGCTTTTATTTGTTACATACACACATTTCACATCGCTGCGTGTCCTTATATGCAAAGATTTTTTTGCTGTTTTTTGTTTTTACTCTACCAACATATGTAAGATGTTATACAACACATAAAATTAATTTATTTGTTGCTTTTTATTTTTCACATAAGTAGGCAACGTTGCAAATTTTTGTATATAATCACACATACATATATATACTTTGCTTTTAATTGTTACATACATACATTTCACGTCGTTGCTTTTGCTTATATATAAGAATTTGCAACGTTGTTTACTTATGTGAAAAAACAAAAACAACGAAAAATAATAATTTTATGTTTTATATAACATAATGTATATGTTGGTTGACTGAATAAACAAAAAAAAACAAAAAATTCGAGGAAAAAAATAAATGCAAGACCAGGGAATCGAACTGGGGACCTCAAAATCAAGCAGCGCACCACAAACCACTAGGGTAGAGCACAATACATGTGTGGGCCTTTTTTTGCTGTGGCGCTGTTACCCAAATCCACGTAGAAAAAAAAGAGCACGGCGCCTCAGCTAACGGCGCCGTGGTTGTAGGCACAACGCCCTGGCCCGGGGCGCCATATTATCAAGTTGGGTCACGGCTAATCTGACATGGCACGATCGACGACGCCTTGGACCGGGGCGTTGTACAGTTGAGCACGACGCTCCGGGGGCGGGCGCCGTGAGAAATGGTCAGATCGTGAAATGATTTGAATTTGGCTTCATTTTGTGAAATGATTTTGAAAAAGGGTCAAATTCGTCAAAATTGCCGCTTCCTCGCACCCAGATAGATCTGATTAGGCGAGAGCGTTAGTGGAAAATGACCACGCTTACACGACCGGTCATCGCCTGTACGTACGTGGGTACTCAGCAGATGAGCGTTAGTGGAGTACTGTACTGGAGTACTACTTATTGGGCTTTAGTTTGTAAACAGATACATATGGAAAATGACCACGCTTACATGGGTCCTATCTCTATTTATTCTCTACTAATATAGCTAAACGACCGTATGTACGACGTGCGTCGCGACAGTTTTGCGGAAAGCCCCCTGATAAATCTAGAAATCAACCCGCGGTCCCTTCTTCCTGTAAGTGTTGACGCTAAAACGTTTTCTCCCCGACCTGTATCTTCTCTCACGCAGCTCTCTCCATGGACAGAGGCGGACGATGGTAGGGTTCGGCCGCCAGCGCCGCGGGCACTCCGGCCTCCGATCTCCGGGTACTCCCGCGCCCGTGCCCGAGCCACCATCCCCGACACCCCCCAATTTGCCGCCGCCAACCTCCGAGCTCCGTTCTTTGATGCCGCCAGCAGCTCCGCCTCGATCCCCTCCTGCCCCGACCTGATCTGTGACGGCCGAGACGACGCTGCCCCTAGCACCTGCTCTCTGCCCTCAATTCGTTCGCTGCCGCCGACCCGACCCCAAAGCTCCGGCCGTCCCGATAAGCTGCGACTTGACCGACGTAGCTCTGCACTAGCCACACCTCCATGAAGGTCAAAAGAGCTGCTGCTCTCCAACAATCTGCTACTCCAATGCTCCCTCGGTATAACTAGTGCCCCACGATTAAACTTGATTAGTACTCCTTCCGTTCCAAATTAGATGATTTCCATTTGTTTACATGTGGGTGTATCTAGACATGAATGCATCAGCTTGAACAGAAACGGTCTGGCTGACTAGGTTGTAAGACATGTTTTAGTACAGCTTGAAATAGTGGGGATCAGAAGAATATCATGTAGAATCAATAGGCAGGGTTATCATATATTCAGAATTTACTGAACTTCAGGACCACACAAACAGCACTATGAAAATCCAACCCCATGGTAGAACTGATCATCTTTAAATTGTTGATTTAAAGATTTACGGACATTGCACAAAGATAAAATACTACTATTCTAAAAAAGGTTGAATGATGTTATAAGCCAGTGAAGTAACATAGATCAACCTGTCAATGAGCAATGCACCTAATGGACATTGCAAAAATTATTTTTTCTGATCGGATGAAGGAGAAGGGCCAACAACATGAGTGTAGCCGTGGGTAAAGAATTAAGGGAAGAAACATGGGTTTCGGTCACTTTCAGCTGTGTGCAAATTGTTGAGACTTGACAGCGTGTCACTTGCTTGTCATGGGGGTTATTTATCAGATATTGTGGAAATGATTACTTAAATGATTTAGTTATACCAATTTGTAGATGTTAATTGAATACTCCAATGTAGATGGGGAGTGGCTTCGATAAGGGTTCTCATGATAGTTTCATCATATGTGTTAGGATCTTAGTTACACATAATATCTGAAATGGCAATCTCATAATTTGTAACCCGCTAAATTTCGTGTGGTAAGAACGATGTTCAATAGACATTTTGTTTGGATCATTTTTGGGCATGCAACAACTACGAGAACCTACTTTAAAATTTATATTCATTAAATATCAACCCATAGCAACGTGTGGACATATTTGGTCGATTATTAAATTTCATCGCCCGTTGCAGCGCACGGGCATTTTGCTAGTTTCCCTAATACTGCTAGTCACCGATGTTCCCGCGCAAAAACAAAACAAAAACATGCTGACATCTAGGCATGGTAGCCTAGTCTAAATGCCGACGACCGACTCTAACCGTCGGCGATGTACTTAAGTGTGGCTGCTCTGCCACATTCCTCAAGCTCATCTGGCAACGTTGGGTTCTCTTGCTCGTTGCTCGGATCGGTAATGCATTGCACATCTACACGGCCGCCCCCAAGCTTGCATGATGCACCACAGAGGGGCCATCAGAGTCAGAGAGAGCGAAGAGCGAGGCCGTGAGTGTGATGGCACGCACACGCAGTCCAAAACTCAGGAAGTGCCTTGCCTTTATTTCACGAAAAGATGGAACCGCGTTGCTGGTATATTTGATTGCAAAAATATGGTGTGAGAGAGCAAAATCACTAATAAAAGGGGTCATTTACGAAGGGAAACTGGGGAAACTGCTCGCATTGTCGTCGCGCCAAGTGTCAGATTCTCCCTCCACGTGGTACCCCGTGGGTGCTTACATATGTGACAAGTGGCAGCACGGGAGAGTTTTGCTGGGATTTCTGCTTCTCACTCCCGGAGGTTGTAACGTACATTTATTTTGAGATTCATTTTTTAAAAACGAAGTATTTTGAGAACCATTTATCCAAATTATGAACTGTTTTCATATTTGAGATCCTCGCGTCGAGTTATTCAAAACTAGATCTCATGTTGATAGATTTTGAGAAACTTATTTTTGCTCATACTTTGTACTCCTATTTTGAGAACCATTTATCCAAAGTATATCTGTATACTTTGCACATGCACTAGCAGCTTATACATCAAGTAGCAGTGTGGGTGTACGTCTGGTAACAACGTGGGTGTACATTCAGCAGCAGCGTGAGTGTACATCTAGTAGAAGTAGCAGTTTATACATCCAGTAGCATCGTTGGTGTACATCTACTAGCAGCGCGTGGTATACATCCAGTATCATCATGTACATCAAATAGCAGTGTGGGTGTACATTCAGGGGACGTATCAGGTGGAAATGTGCAGATCCTGATAATCTGCAAATTTTCAGTATGTGCCGTTGGATCATGTACCAGTGGTTCAGATCTTGTGCGAGGCTCATCCCAGCCATCTTACAAAAAACAGCGGCAGCCCAAGTTACGGATTGCAATAAAGCCCTTCACATATGTTCGTCCCGAGAAAACAATCCCGCTAGAACAGTTGCCTTCCGTTCCTGTACTTCCCCAGTCCTTCCGGTGCGGCTGTGCCTGTACCACTTCCTGTGACATTTTCCACAATATACTAAATGATTTGCTTCACTTATAATATGTAAGTTAAAGTTAGCATCAGTGTTCTTGGCTCACTGACGAGGTGTACCCTCATCAAATCCCATGGTTAAGGACCTAGGGTTGAGATTATGGGGAGAGAACGTGGTAGTACTGGTAGTTTCGTCGGCTGACAAGCAGAGGCAAAGATTTACCCAGGTTCAGGCCCCTCGGGTGGAGGTAAAGACCCTACTTCCTGCTTGTCTGTTATTGATCGCTGGAGATTATGAGGTTACAAGGTGGCTCCGGCGAGATGACGATCTCGCTAGAGCTTTGGTGGTTTGAGTATGGCTTGGTCCTAGATCGGCACCCCTCCCAGCCTTTAAATAGGCTGGGTCTCGGGAGTTTGTAACCGACCTAGTTTACACATAAGGAAAGTATAAACCGACTATGTCTATGTCTAAACTTGGAGGGTACTCCATCTTGTTGGGCCTCTCGTCTTGGGCTTCGAGTTGTCTCTTCGCTATTGGGCCTTTAGTCATCACGTGCACCAGGTACCCTCACGGTAGGGTACCCGAGATGTATATCCTTGTCAGTAGCCCCCGAGTACTTGTCTGACTCGAAGAATCGGGCATGGACTCGTTCGTAAGTGCACGTCATATGCTTTGTATTATGTATATTATAATTGGAATTCCTGTATGAATAGCACATGTTGGCTATGTCGAGTATTTCATCGACTGTGGTTTTTGCTTATGATGATCAAGGGATAATAGCTTAGCAGGCCCAGTTCACTCGACGGATCGGGACTGGTTAACTACACATTTGGGTAAAACCTTACTAGCTTTCAATCAAACTCGAGTCCCCGGACTCGAATCTGGAACAAACTGGTCAGATTCGACTAGGCCGCTGAGGTCTTACTGAGTCGATCTGCAGTATAACTTTGAATTTTACCCAACGCGTCCGTCGGGATTTTTCATCATGTCTGCTGACACGGAAAGTATAAGGATTGACGTTGCTGGAACGGTCCTTAGCCCAGCTCGAAAGTTCGGCGGGTCTTACCTTTGCACTATGCGTGCAGCATCCGAGGTATTTGCGACGGACGCAACTCGGGAATGTTTCGAGTATGATTTTGCATATGAACGTAGTCGATATATTCGTCGACTGACCTTTGACACTATTTTATCGGGTGCGCGACAGCGCTCCCGATGGGAGTAGCCCCCGAGATTGTGCTTTATTACTTGTAATGGAGGATAATCTCAGAATCACTTGGTCTTGAGCATCTTTAGTCGAAGAAATTTTTGATACGCTCCCGATGGGAGTAATATGTCTTTGATCGAAGAGACAGTCGAGTGACCATACACTCGAAAACAATCGAGTGATTAATATGCTTTGGGCGAACCCGACATCTTTTCTGAACAAATCTGCTGCAATGACGTCAGGGATGACGTTTTATGGCGACTGCGCCACCTGACACGCGGTGGCGTGCGCTATGCTGCGATAGATGGGACGTGACACGTCTTGTGGGCCCATTGTGCAGCCGTTTGGACTGGATTTGACCGTTCAGGCACGATTTCTCCGGGGCCATGATGGTAGTTCCTAGATTCCCGTGCGTAGTGGGCGGAGTGGCCGGCGACGGTTGCCCTCCGTGGCTGCCACGTGTACGGTTGGATTTGCTTCTTTGCCCACGATCTCGCATCGACGGTGCGGATTCTTTTGCGTTGAGGTTAAAAGGGTGCGGCGGAGTAAATAGTATTTTTTACTTGCCATTTGCTCTCCGCCGCCGCTGCTTCTTCTTCCTCCTCGCGCATCGCCATAGCCTCCTAGCGAAGCTTTTGCAACCACCACCGCGATGACGAAGCCTACCACCCGAAAGGGCAGGAGTGCTGCGAACGCATCGGCGGACAGCGCCGCTGGAGCCGCTGCCAGCGGTTTGAAGAGGGACAAGGGCGCTTGGACCAAGTCCACCTGCAGCAAGAGGATGCTCACCGGCCTGCGGAACGACGGGCTGATCCCTGAGGACACCTCGCAAGTTCGCATCCCCGGCGCCGAGGTAATCCCGCGCCCAGGCCCCAATGAGCGGGTCTGCTTTGTTGATTTTGTGAACAGGGGATTCTCCTTCCCTGTTCACAACTTTCTTCGTGCACTGATGCACGTGTATGGAGTGCAATTGCACGATTTTACGCCCAATGGGCTTTTGCACATTGCGTGTTTCTTCGTCCTTTGCGAGTGCTTCTTGGGCGTCGCACCCCACTTTGGTCTGTTCCGCCGCATCTTCAACGTCAAGCGCCAGCACAGCGCCAAGGGACCTGGTGGTTTTGGAGTACAGGCTCGACCTGATGTCGAGTACTTCAAGATCAACTTCCTGGAGTCTGTGCAAGGATGGCGCCAGAAGTGGTTCTACATCAAGGATGTGACCATAGGCGCCCAAACATTCGGGTTGCCTGCCTTTGACGCAGACGCCCTGGTGAAGAAGAGGCCATCCTGGATTGCCCAGCCGACCGGAGTCGAAGCCGAAGAGGCTGACATTCTGATGGAGAAGGTGCTGAAGCTTCAGACCACTGTTGGTCGAGAGGTCACGGGCATCCATCTGCTAGCCATTATGGCCAAGAGGCGAGTGCAACCCCTTCGAGCCCGAGCACATGCTATGTGGGGATACAGTGGTGCTTCTGATCCAACCCGCTCACGCGCAGTGGAGCTTTCTGATGCGGAGGCGGAGAAGTTGGTAAGAAGCCTTACCAAATTGACTGATGAAGATCCCTGCGAGATGAACTCGCCTGTGCCTCCTTATGAAACCAGCAACCCTCTACTAGAGGTAACAGTTGATACTATATCTCAGTTGATATGTTATGCATGTGTGATGTTGAATCCTTTGCTGTTTATGTGTGCAGGGACACAAAATGTATGAGTCGATGCCTCCCTTGCCAGAGAGCGGCCCAGTGCCAGACAATGAGCCATTCGAGGCAGATTCTGATGATGAGATGGCCTCACTCGCCACCGCACACACGCCAGAAGCCGATGAGGGCGATGCTGAGGTGCAGGGCAAGCAGAAGCGGTCGCGCGACGAGGAAGACACCGCTGACTCGGAGGAAAAGGAGGAAGACAGGACGGAGTCGATGACGGCGCCACTCGAGGTGCCTCCGATTCGCTCGCTTCCCCCACGACCACCGAAGAAATCGCGCCCGAGCGTGGGTGTGCTTAACCCTGGTCGAATGGTCGACCTTACTGAAGAGTAAGTATTACGTGCCCATGCTTTGTCACTTTATGAATAATGCCACCTTGTATATTTATAATGTGTGATACAGTGTTTCCTCGGATGAGGATATGCCTCCGCCACCAACGGCGGAAAAGAGTAGCGCAGCATCCACTGCACGGACGCTGCCACCAGAGCAGCCGCCTACCCCTGCGACTCCTGCTGCTACAGCCACAGCTACACCACCCGAGCCGGAGGTTGCAGCAACTGAGAGCGGAGCTGCGGCTGCAGGTGTCCCTGCGTCGACTTCTTCCTTCTTGGAGCACGTAAGTTTATGCTTGCCGTAGTTTTAATCCTCATCGAGTGCCAATTTTTTTGCCTAGACTCAGTTATTGAGTTATGAATTTGCCCATGTCGTGCACTTAGGCATTTGTGCAAGAGTTGCTGAAGGCTGGTGCCAAGTATGTGCACAAGGAGACGGAAGCCGCCACCCTGCAGCAGCAACTCGAAGCTGCGAAGAGTGCGTATCTCTTTATGCTAGTACCACTTGTTGAAGCTGATTCCTCTTGCAGTCTGTGACCATGTGTGTTTGTTTTGCAGAGGCCGCCGTTGAGCGGCAGAAAATTTGAACAACGCCACCCGTCGAGTGGCTGATCTGGAGAAGAGGCTGAAAGCAGCCGAGGTTAGAGAGGAGTCGGCAATTGGTCGACTTCTGCCGCCAGCACCAGCTTAACTGGTACGAATTTTTGCTATGTGCCTTATGTTTGAGGTTTCTGATATATGGTGCTGATTATTGTCCACATGCTAGGCGTGATGGATGGCCCTACTGCTACTGGCAAGCAAAGCCTTGGCACCTCACTTGATGAAAGTGTGGCTGTCTCGGAGGTTACCAGTAGCAGAGCAGGGGAGATGCTGACGCAGGCGGCGAGTGCCTTGGGCGCCCTCCATGGCAGCTTCTTCCCCGGCGAAGAGCTACCATCTTCCTTTGCAGAGCTGGTTGAGCTATTCAAGCCTGAAGGGACTGCCGTCGCTGACTTCTGTCGCGAGCAAATGGTAAGTGGTGCTCAGACTACTTTTCTCATGTTGCTCGCGCACGGAGTCGAGGCAGATTTTGACGCAGCTACGAAGAAGTTTCCACGGGGTTCTGATGGCAGAACCGTCGGGCTCGGCACTTGGATGGAAGCCGCCAAAAAATATGCCCAACAGCTGGTAACAACTGTTGAAGAAAGGGCAGCCAAGGTCCAGGCGAAGAAAGCTTCCTCCAAGAAGTCGACGACTTAGCTAGTGATCCCTTTGTTGACTAGGTCTAGGAATTTCGTCATTTTGCTTTTGCTATATGTAAATTATCAGACATCGTATCTGTCTTGTTATGAAATATGAACTTCAGTAATCGGGAGGCGCAGCCCCCGAGCCTTTTGCTTGAGCTCTTTATGCTTCCTTATGCATTTAATTATTCTGACTGTAGAACCGAGCCTCTAAACCATCGACTGGCCCTGTTGTGGGTGGTTCTTCGAAGTCGCGAAGCGTGAATGACCAGAAAATTATGGACTACCTTCAGCAAAAGCTTTCCGAGGTTACTCGCGAGCTGAAGGAAACACAAGATGCGTATGCTGAGTTGCAGTCGAGGCCATCCCCAACTACGGAACGGGAGGCCTTTTTGCTTGAGGAGTTGGAGAGAGTAAATCTGCAACTCGAATGTAAGATATTTTTGGATCATCGAGATCTATTCTTTGCGAGGTGACTCGACTGGGCGATGATGAGCCCTTTGTTTTTGCGCAGGTGTTTGCTCTGACCCGATAAAGGAGGAGGCACGGATTCAGGATCGACTCGACGGTCATGCGAGTAGTACTGAGTACTCCGCCCACCCCTTTTGGTCAGACAGGGCGAGGAGCGCCATTTTGGTAAGGCTTCTGGACCGGCTTGGCGCACTGCCATTCGACTGGAGACTTGCAGGTTGGCTTTATTTCGAGTCCACGAAGCTTTGTTTCCTTTGAATGAGCAACCACAGGGCCTTGTTGCATTGCTGAAGAAATTTCGAAAAGGCAAGGCGATCAAGAAGTTTGTGCGCGAGCAACTGATTAGCGGGCTAATGTTGCTCTTGCCTTTGTGCGATCGCACCTTCCGCACCTTGATTTGAAAAGGATTGCGATGGGACCCGCACCCTACCAGGTGGTGGTCCTGTGCCAATGGAGGAGCACTACCAAGAG
Source organism: Poa pratensis (assembly GCA_947311845.1). NCBI lineage: Eukaryota > Viridiplantae > Streptophyta > Magnoliopsida > Poales > Poaceae > Poa > Poa pratensis. The sequence goes on along the minus strand of CAMZMU010000034.1, from coordinate 60,626,180 downwards.
ACACGGTGGACGCATTGGTCCTAATCCATCGTGTGCTGAAGGAGGAGGAAAAATGGACCGAGCCCAAGGAAGAACCTGTTGAATAGGTTATGTGTATGGGGGTGACCCCGAGTGTAAAACGCAACACTTGTGAGTATTGTACATTGTTTGTTTACATGTATGCAGCCCCCGAGCCTGTTGAGCGGGGTGTATGAAGCAACTTGCTGTAAAATTAGGACTATCCAGCCCCCGTGCATTTGAGTGAGGTTGATAGAAATACTTTAGAGTATGAAACATAAGCTGCACAGCCCCCGAGTATTCGTGTGCGGCTGTGAATTTTTGCAGTACTTGAAGCTTCACTTGATGCTTCTAGGCTCAACTCCCGAATAATTGAGTGGGTTGAGCAACTTTTGTGTTTATGTATGATTTTTATGACCCAGCCCCCGAGTATTCGAGTGCGGCTGGGGTATTATGTTGTGAACAAGCGGAAGCTCATGCTTTTTGAGATAGCGCAGCCCCCGAGTGCTCGGGTGAGGCTAATTTTGTGAGAACAAGTTATGCGAGTAGTAAGCAGGGAGAAATATGAGGAATCATTGATTATATTCCATTTTTGAATGTTAAGCTGCAGGCCGCCTCATTAAAAACCTTCCAGTCCCCTTAGGTACCCTGGTAAGGAAAAGAGCGCGTCTGAAACCTGCAGCCATCCGACATATGTGCCTATTACATTGTGCGACTGAGCAATCTAAGCATAGAAACGGCGCAGCTGCGCAACGTTCCAAGGATTATGCGAGAGTTCTCCTGTCTTCGCGTGCTTCAGTCTGTATGCTCCACCACCAATGACCTCGGTGATGATGAAGGGTCCTTCCCATGGAGAAGCGAGTTTGTGCACCTTCTTTTGCTTCAGTCGAAGTACCAGGTCGCCAACCTCGAAGGACCTGGTACGCAGTCGACGGCTGTGGTAGTTGCGGAGGTCCTGCTGATAAACAGCTGTGCGTGCGAGCGCCGTGTTACGTGCTTCTTCTAGCAAGTCGACTGCGTCTTCGAGTGCCTCGTCTGCATCTTCTTCGTTGTATGCTTCGACTCTTGGTGCATTGAATCTTACATCAGATGGCAGGATTGCCTCTGCACCGTACACCATGAAAAAGGGGTAAATTGTGTTGAAGCATTGGGAGTTGTGCGTAAGCTCCATAGCACAGACGGAAGTTCTTCGACCCAAGCACCCGCTGCTCTTTTGAGTGGGACCAGGAGGCGCTTCTTGATTCCACTCGTCACAAGCCCATTGGCCTTTTCGACTTGGCCATTTGACTGCGGGTGTGCCACAGATGCATAATTGAGCGTGATATCTTGCTCTTTGCAGAAGGATTTGAATTCCTCAGCCGTGAAGTTTGTACCGTTGTCAGTGATGATGCTACTTGGCACACCAAAGCGGTATATGATGGATTTTATGAAATTGACTGCTGTAGTGGCAGTCGAACTTGTGATAGGTACTGCTTCAATCCACTTGGTGAACTTGTCGACCGCCACCAGAAGGTGAGTATGCCCTCCATGGGAGGATTTTTTGAGTGGCCCAACCATATCGAGCCCCCACTGGGCGAAGGCCAGGCCAATGGTATTGTCTTCAACGCCGATGCGGGTGCGTGCGGCTTTGTGGCGAATTTTTGACAGCCGATGCACCTTTTGACTATGTCCTCCGCGTCTTTGAGTGCTGTGGGCCAGTAGAAGCCTGCGCGAAAGGCTTTGGCTACGAGTGATCGACTGCTGGCGTGATGCCCGCAGGTACCTGCATGAATATCACGAAGGATGGCTTGGCCATCTTCAAATGCTATGCAACGTTGGAACATACCTGATATGCTGCGTTTGTACAGTTCACCGTTGATGACAGTGTATGCTTTAGATCGTCGAGTGACGCGTCTTGACTCTGTTATGTCTTCGGGTACCTCGCCGCGGAGTATGTATGCGAGGAAAGGTTGAGTCCATGTTGGCTCGATGAGGAGTACCTCGACTGGGGGGTCCTCTGTGCTAGGTGCTTTGCTCTTGGCTGGTGCTGGTGTAGGAGATGCCGCTTTTTCTTGATGGACCTGTGCTCGATGCGCTCGAAGAAGACACCAGGTGGAACTGGTGCTTTGGTCGCTCCAATGTTGGCTAGCTTATCTGCTTCTTCATTGCTCTCACGCCCTATGTGCCGCAACTCGCAGCCTTCGAAGCTGCCCTCCATGAGGTTGTACAGGTCACGGTAGGCGATCATGTTATCTGCGATTGCGTCGCAGGCCTTCATTGTTTGCTGCACCACCAGATTCGAGTCACCGTAGATCATCAGTCGAGTGCACCCGAGGGCTTTGGCCATCCTCATGCCATGGATCAGAGCCTCATATTCTGCTTCGTTATTGGACGGGAACTCGAACCCCATTTGTAGGATATAGCGGAGCTTGTCGCCTTTTGGTGATATGAGGATAGCACCTGCGCCTGCGCCTTCGTTTTTCTTTGAGCCGTCGAAGTACATAGTCCATGAGTTGGACACATCTGGTGCTCCTGGGAGCTGAGCTTCAATCCACTCGGTGTGGAAGTCAGGTAAAACTTGTGCTTTGATGGCCTTCGGGTAATCGTACTTGATGTCTCTTGGTGCTAGCTCGATGAGCCATTTTGCTACTCGCCCAGTTGCGTTGGGGTTTGTGAGGATGTCCCCGATCCCTGAGGTGCTGATTACAGTGATCGGGTGCTCGGAGAAGTAATGCTTCAGCTTCCTTGAGGACATGAACACGGCGTAGGCCAGCTTCTGATAGTGCGGGTACCGCTGCTTTGATATGGAGAGCACTTCACTCAAGTAATAGACTGGACGTTGTATGCTTTGGGCGTGTCCCTCCTCCCTTCGTTCGACTACCAGTACGGTGCTTACCACCCTGTTAGTTTCGAGTCCGTCGAAATCGCTGAAGGAGATCCCGCAGTCGAAACTATCCTCGAGTGAGAGATCGAGCTCGGGATTGTTTGTGCGGCATGCTGATTCGGCCTCCTCGCCCTGAAGTTCTTCGATGAGCTCGTGCATCTCCCGTGTGGACATGGTTGTCGCAGATGAGCAAGCTTGGAGGATCGACGATGGTATGGACGCAGTTGAGGGATCCGCAGTCGAAGGAACCGCAACCGGTGGAGCCTCGGGTGCGGAAGTCGCGAGTTGGCGTGGATCCGTCAAGTCCTGCGCACCAAGCTTGTTGACGAAAAAATTAAACGAACCAACAGTTAAAACCAAACCTGACTCGAGATCGGAGAAGGCCTCCAGGAGTCCTGGCGAGTGTGGCTCGAAATCCATCAGAGGATCTGATGCGCTTTTTGCGGGTGAAGCTGGCGTGTTGCCGTTTGTCGAGTGAGCCGGCGAGTTGCCGTGTGCTGCCTGAGTCGGCGAGTTCTGGTTTGTCGATGCAGCCGGCGAGTTGCCGTTTGTAGATCCGATCGGCGAGTCGCCGTTTTCCGATGGAACCGAAGAAACCGCGAGTCCAGTACTATTCTTTCCCACAGACGGCGCCAATTGACGAGGTGTACCCTCATCAAATCCCATGGTTAAGGACCTAGGGTTGAGATTATGGGAGAGAACGTGGTAGTACTGGTAGTTTCGTCGGCTGACAAGCAGAGGCAAAGATTTACCCAGGTTCAGGCCCCTCAGGTGGAGGTAAAGACCCTACTTCCCGCTTGTCTGTTATTGATCGCTGGAGATTATGAGGTTACAAGGTGGCTCCGGCGAGATGACGATCTCGCTCGAGCTTTGGTGGTTTGAGTATGGCTTGTTCCTAGATCGGCACCCCTCCCAGCCTTTAAATAGGCTGGGTCTCGGGAGTTTGTAACGGACCTAGTTTACACATAAGGAAAGTATAAACCGACTATGTCTATGTCTAAACTTGGAGGGTACTCCATCTTGTTGGGCCTCTCGTCTTGGGCTTCGAGTTGGCTCTTCGCTATTGGGCCTTTAGTCATCACGTGCACCAGGTACCCTCACGGTAGGGTACCCGAGATATATATCCTTGTCACTCACACTGACTAGTAATTGTACCCGTGTAGAACTGAAGCTAATCCGTACAGAGTAATGCATAGGAATCTAAGTATTTACAAAGTGCATAAATCTTCAACCCAGCACTAGGCGAAAGCCTTGCCTTGACCTTTGGTCGGGCCGACAGCGGCGGCGCCCCAACGTCGTGTGCCTTGTTGGAGGCGTTGTCGTAGAGCTCCGGTCTCGCCCTCGTGGGGTTGTGACTCACCAGGAGAAATCCCAAGCTTTGGCTTGCCGAAGCGTGCGATGGTGGCGGTTACGTCACTACCTTCTTGGAGGCATCGCCTTGGGAGTCTACAAGTGGATGTTTTGCTCTTCTCGTCGACGGTGTGGTGGATGTCGGGGTGGCGACCACAAGAGGTTGTGCTTGTGTGCCGAGGCGGCGGCCTCGGGGACCATCGCGAGTGGTGGCGCTATGAGGCAGGGCTGCACCTCGTCATGGATTGGGTGGCAGTGTTGTGCCGTTTGTGCGACGGGACTGTCGGCTCGGTCTACGCGTCCTAGAGAGGGCGGTCTGACTTTATGTCGGGGCGGCGGCCCCGGAAGGTGGTGAGGGTGGTCTGCGCAGGGCGCGGCAGCTAGTTGGATGTCGGGGCGGCGGCCCCGGGATGAGGTGCTCGTTGATGTGGCACGCCTTAGTGGAGACGAGGTTGAGGTTCTCGGCTCTTCTACGGCGTGTCCGTGGGTTTTCTCGCTTGTTTGTTGCTGTGAAGTCGAAGCTGCGGCGACGGGTCTCGGTGGTGTACGATGACTGGCGACAGGAAGCGGAGCTCCCCGGAGGGTTGGTTTCTTCATCTACGTTATAGTGTCCCGTATCTGCTCCTCCCATCGCAGTTATGACTTCTTCGCTCCGGCAAGGGTGGAAGGCTGACCGGGTCTTTGTGTGTGGTTTTCTCGAGGTTGTGTGGGCTTCTCCCCGTGGTGTTGGTGTTTGTTGTATGGTTTTCGCCGGTTTCTCCCGCTAATGAACCGAGCATCTTATTCTTCATTAATATAAAATACAAAGCTTTTGACTTCGTTTAAAAAAAAAGTTAAAAGGCATAAATAAAGCATCCTGTCTCCAGCACATGTGCTTTACACTTCCGAAACCATTGTCAGGAGTACGAACTGAAAAAAAATCCTAGATTCAGATGCTCCACGCCTATAACTTGCAAATCGAACGGAGAGTCTTGGTGCTCGACGAGATGGATGACACTATCTCCTAAGTTGGGCGCATACAGGTAGGAGGCGACGACGTGGACCAAGTGTGCTCCGGCGACACAGGAACGAGGCTTCAAACAGCGTTGAGCAAGAACCTAATGGCGCACAGAGGCAGAGAAATGGGGCTACGAGCTGCGACCCAGATCAGCGCACGGAGGCAGAGAAATGAGGCTACGAACTGCGACCCAGATCGGAGCTAGCTGGTGCGACAGTTGCGTGCGGGACTAGGCAGGCTGGGGCACCATAGCCATGGTTCTCGCGCGCTCAATCTTAGACGGTAATGGGGATCTGAGTGATTGGAGAAGAAGGGGATTTGGTGTACTGCTGTATCATCCTAAGGAGATAGGGATGGAAGAGGCAGCAAACAGATGCATAGGGGGGTTTCTAGAAATTACATGGTGGTGGAAGCAGACCACAAGATCTGACCGTTCCTAGCTAATCCGACGACACGGAAGCAAATTTTCAGATTTAAAGGATGTTGTCCATTTTCAGGCGATACGTTCCCGTACATTCAGTAGCAGTGTGGTGTACATCTTACAACATTAGCAACGTGTACATCCAGTAGCAGCGTAAATGTACATGTAGTGGTGTACCCGTGGTGTCCATATTGTGTACACTCAATTCCGTATAGCTTGTACATCTCGTTTTTTGGATTCTGTGTTCCTTGCGCGTGCGCTACCGCCTACCAGCTACTAGCTCCTGTACGCCCAACGATCAGGCTTCCTGCTCGCGCGTGTACACGGAAAGTGTTGTACATCCGATTGCGCGGGGCCTGGCCCTGTACATCCGGTCGCACGCGGGGCTTCGCCTACTTTGACCTGTACGCGTGGGTCGCGGGGCTGCGTATGGCACTCGGTTCGACTGCCTATCGAAATTGGTTTTGTCCACTTGACCGGGTCCATGTTCCAGCAATCCACCACGTGGCGCGTTTGCAGTCTCAATTTTTTCCCTTTACAAAGGACTAGTTGCACTCATGAGAGGGGCTCGAGTATCGGTCGATTGATGCGTTACTTTTTTTTTGAGATGTCTAATGCTTTTAAAGTCCATCAACTGCCACATTAAAAGCCCAAGCACTTGAGGCTGAAGCTCGAACCAACTTTAAAAGCCCATAGGTTGCGTAACCCAGTCCGACTCGAGCACCAGCTCTTTTCCTTTTTTATGACAGTGGTGTGATTTTATTATCTTCTAGTACTATTTAAGCCTACTGCAAAGATGAAGGACAAACTAAACCTGGTATAACATGAGATCATGACCCATTGAAACCAACTCTAGTGAAGCATGACTTGCTCTCGCTTGGTCGCTCTAATGTATGATGTTCTGATTGAATGCAACTTAGTGGTTACTTCTCTAATGTTCATTCGTTCCCTTGGGATCAGGCGTGAACAAGAAAGAGCGACTTGCATGAGTGATAACAAGCATCCATAGAACACGTTTTCCGTTGTAATGTTTGCTTGGGTATAGCACTCGCATTCTCCCAGGAGACGAGCATCAATGATATGTAGTATATGATCTGGATAGTTCCTCTCCACAAAGTTGACCAAGTTGAGTTCATTCTGAAACATAGGATCTGTCGGTCTTTTACCAACCAGCATCTCAAGGAGTACTATTCCAAAACTGTAAACATCCCCACTGATGGACGCCAGGCCACTTTGAGCATACTCTACCAAGAGAGAAAACTGCAGCAATTAGTACAGTGTAAAGTTTATGTTGTAAATAACAGATCATACAAAAAGGGAGTGTGGGAATTAGCATACCAGGAGCTATGTACCCTATCGTTCCCTTCAGTCCGACTGAGGTATTCGAACTTGAATGTCCAACGAGACTCGCAATGCCGAAGTCTCCCAAATAAGCATTCATGTCATCGTCAAGAAGGATATTTGTTGGCTTCAAATCACAATGTACAATCTGCCTTTCACAGTCGTGGTGTAAATAAGCCAATGCATCGGCTATACCAACAGCTATGCTTGCTCTTTGAGCTAAGCTCAAACATTTTGAAGAACCACCAACAGATTTGCAATGCAACCATGTGTCCAAGTTCCCCTTAGGCATGAATTCGTAAATTAGAGCTTTGAAAGCATCACCATTATTGTCGATGGTCGAACATGCTGTTAGGATGGGTAGAAGGTTCCGATGTCGAATGCTTCTCAAAACATCGCATTCCGTTACAAAACTTTTGTCTGCACATTTCATGTCAAGGTCAAAAACCTTAATGGCCACTTGTATTTTAGCTTGAGTTAACTTTCCTCTGTACACTGAACCATAGCTTCCTCTACCGAGGAGTTTTGCCTCTGAGAAGCTTCCTGTAGCTCGATCTAGATCCTTGTAAGATACTCTTGGGAATTTCTTACCAAAAGAAAGCAAAAATAAGTCTGTTCTTCGTGATGCTTTCTTCCCCCAGATTATAATATAAGTTAGCATTACGAGTGACATGATGCCAAATAATGGAATCAATGCTCTGACCAAATAGTACTCTATCTCTGATCTCCGAGAAACAGCAGGGCACGGGGGCATGTGGAGACCCATCACACCTCCGCAGAGGCGCCAATTGCCCTGAAGTGAAACAGCTGTAGCATTTCCGAGTACTCCATTTCCCGGTATTTCTCCTTGAAGATCATTATATGACAGGTCAAGATTGTCGAGGGACTCCAGTCTGTTTAGAGCTAACGGGATGGTGCCTGACAAGTTGTTATGTGAAAGATTTAGCATAGTCAGCAGGGTCAGGTTGCCAAGAGTAACCGGGATGTTTCCCGTCAGAAAGTTTGTGTCCATTTGCAGAGTCACTAAGCCGTAACATTGGCCCAGAGAATGAGGAATCTGGCCGGCAAGCTTATTTGATGAAAGATCTAAAGTAACGAGTTTCTGAAGGTTATCAATCTGAAGTATGTCACCTTGGAGATTGTTGTGGCTAAGGTTGAAATATGTGAGATCTTCGAGGTTTCCGATGTTCGGTGGTATGTAACCTTGAAGATTGTTAGAGCTAAGGTCTAGCTCTAAGGGTCGAAGATTTCCCAAGCTGCTGGGTATAAGGCCCCCGAATTCATTTTCATATATATACAGATATATCAAGTAACTTAGGTTGCCAACAGAGGATGGGATTGGACCAGTGAAGCTGTTCGTACCGAGATTCAAGTACTGAAGGCTTTTTAGTTTTCCAATCCATCCGTCAATTGTACCACTTAAATAATTTTGATCTAATCCCAGTTTAGTTAATGCATTGAGTTTTCCGATGCTCTGGGGTACTTGTCCTGATAAGCTGTTCCCAGCCAACAGAAGGTGTTGAAGGCCGGGGGACAGGTTGCCAATGGACTGGGGAACTGATCCCTGCAGGTCATTTACAGACAGTGATAGTATATTTAGAGAACGACAGTTTCCCAAAGCATTTAAGAATTCCCAGTCTCTGTTTTTCCGTGCTTTAAGATAGTTAAGCTCAAGGTTTAGAATAGTCAGGTTTGAGAGCTTTCCAAAAGAAGTAGGGATTTTCCCAGTCAAAAAGTTGGATGATCAATCTATAAGTTGTAATCCTAGAGCATTGCCTAGTGAAGCTGGGATGGAACCTTCAAACGAGTTCATACCCAAGGTAAGGTTTGTGAGTCTTGGCAGAAGGTCGCCAATATTAGGCGGCAATGCCTTGCCAAGCATATTATACTCTAAGTTTAGAATCTGGAGAGAAGCGGAAAGATTCAAGATGGCATGTGGGAATTCACCTGAAAGGCTGTTCTCGCCCAGATTCAACGTTTTTAGGAAGGTCAGGTTTCCAAGAGAGGGGCTGATTTGGCCTTGTAATTTATGGCCGGAGAGGATAAGCGACTTGACACGAAACGGTCGTGTCGTGGTGCAGTTGACACCATTCCACCGACAGAAGTGGATGGTGGTGTTCCAGTTGTTTAGGGCTCCCTGAGGATCGCTGGTGATGCCCTGCTTGAACGCGAGCAGCGCGTGCAGATCGACGCTGTTCTCGTGGATCGTTTTTCCATGGACGTTGCCCACTCCGTTGCAGAGCAGCAGGAATGGTAACAGCAAAAACATGGCGAGTTTCGCCGGTTGCTTGGGAGAGCGCCTCATAAGGCACACGTCACCTGCAAAATGTAAAATGATAAACTTGGTGGCATGTCATGAACTGCACGTTTACTGGCGGTGTATGTACGCCCATGCTGTAACCAGCTACGAACAATCTTAGAAGCTTGCCGACGATACGTAACTTGAGCAAATGATTAAATTTCACCCGCAGTTCTGACAGAAAGGCACGACAAAAGACATAATTTAGGGGAGAGAAAACGCACCTCCGATCGGCAGGGGAGCTCAGCAGTACAACACGGGAGCCGTTTCTGCCGGGTGGTGGTGTATGAGCTGTGATTTGGATGCTCAGCTGGCTCATGGGCATGGCCCAGGGGTTTAAAAACACACTTACAGCGTCATCACATCCACACACTTGCATCTCATCTGAAATTCTCACGCCTTATCTTAGCTTGACCGAGTCTGCAGGGAAGACCTGGAGTCAGTCAACCTTTCCAGTAGAACCGCTAATTTTCACTCGTCGCCAACCGCTGTTGTCACTGTTTGAGCTGAACAAGGTTGTTGCGGCACGTCCAGCCTCGAATCCCACAGGTCCATAGCTAGAGCGGCTACATACTTTTCTACAGGAACCCGACAGAGATCTTGTGCAATGATGTGCGACCTATCTCGAACGGTTTCGATGCTGACAAACATCAGCATGTGAAATGGTTTACTGGTCTAAGGTACTGAATATTTCCAATTGGTTTTGGTTCGGTTTTTTTAAAACGATATTTTTTTGAAACGATTGCTTCGGTTTTTTATGTGGCGGTCAGGATTTCGGAATGTATTGTGTGGATATCGATCGTGTCACGGTTTTGTTGGATGCATTAGTGGGTCAAGTAAACTTGTATCTATTCGGTATGGACGACAGTGCCATGTACGAATGTCGTGGCTTCCACGAAGGTTATGCTGATGGTGAACATGGTGATCCTGTTGGAAGAAAACTCTTGCTGACAAACATCAGCATGTGGAATGGTTTACTGGTATAAGATACTGAATAGTTCCAATTGGTTTTGGTTCGGTTTTTTTAAAACGATATTTTTTTTGAAACGATTGCTTCGGTTTTTTATGTGGCGGTCAGGATTTTGGAATGTATTGTGTGGATATCGATCATGTCTCGGTTTTGTTGGATGCATTAGCGGGTCAAGTAAACTTGTATCTATTCGGTATGGACGACAGTGCCATGTACGAATGCCATGGCTTCCACGAAGGTTACGCTGATGGTGAACATGGTGATCCTATTGGAAGAAAACTCTTGCGCCTGCACCATGTAAGGTTCTATCGTTTTTTCTATACATATATACCCTTCGTGTAAGCTTCTATCGAACAAGTAGATATTTCTGTGTTAAATATCGGTCAAATTTCCGTGCTTTCGAATCAGATGATTGGCGATGTCTTCTTAAATTAGTACTTGCTATTGTAGATCCATACTTTTTATAGTAGCGCATAAATAAATATGTTATAAATTATTTTAAGGTATATATTTTGCCACATTTCAATGTATATGTAGAATTTATTTGAACATTTTAACTTCAAACTATATTTTTTTATTTTAATTTTTTATAAATCCCATCCCAGTTCCAAGGAGCCTGGAATCTGAAGCACCGCAAGATAAAGCAGACTAGTTGGCCCCGGCCCTAACATGAACGACCCTGGATCTGTCTCTCCCTGCGACGGTATTATTTGCACTACATGATATATAGTGGGTTCACCATAGGAATCGCATATACTCCGACCTGCAAGCTGAGCACAAGATCTAGCTACATATATACACCGCACGTGGAAGGACAACTCATCCTATGTGCGAAGCCGGCAAGAAAACGATGGTACGATACAAAACACTGGTGTATCCTAGCTAGAGCATGCACCCGACAGTCCGTATATGCAATCATGCATGCATATGCAGCGCCATCTTTTGCGAGGGCGCCAATATGAGTTTGGCCTGGCTCAGCACGAGAGACAGGTCGGCTGCGCGGGGCAAGAAAGGGCCATCACAACAACTATATATAATCGAACACGTAGATTAGGTTGCCTAGCTTGTTTATTATTTACCCCCTCCATTTCAAAATACTTGATACTTGACACAACTTTATTTAAATATACATATACCTACACAATAAAACATGTCTAAATACATCCGTATTTAGAAAAATCTATGTCAAGTATTTTAGAACGGAGAGAGAAGTTACTAGTTACCGAAGGGTTGCATTTCTTATTTCCTGCAAAAAAAAAAGGTTGCATTTCTTATATTGATGTGTTATCCTTCAAAGCAAGGACTAGTGATGCGCAAGTTATACATGTAATCTTTGTTGTTGCTCTCTTAGTCCTTCCACGGTATTTTAAAATTTCCAACGTAACATATTGAAAACTTTGCAATGCAAAGGTTGCATGCATCACCGATGCACAGACCAAATATATTTCTGCTTAGAAACTAGAATGTTTTTCAGTTTCTATTTTACGTCCAGTGAAACTGCAATATCATAAGAACTAATTGAAAAGATACTTGCATAACCACATGTCCTGACAGTTGGTCCCGCTGTCAGAAAACTCGTTAACGCGGCTAAACAGAGGAATCATTGCTATATAGAACGAATCGGCGCAATTGTGGTGGATTTTTGAGAAATCAATGGGGACAGGTGGATTTACGAATTTTGCGCGCAATTGTGGTGGTTTTTTTTGGAATTAACTGAACAAATAGGAACATCAATGCCATATCATTTCTCAGGTTTATTCCATTCAATTGGCAACACAATATTTTCAACTAATAATTATTGCAGTGTTTCTCATTTGCTATTTTTGCATCCAGCGACACTACAGTTTCACAAGAACTAACTAATTTCTTTTTTGCTTGCGTAACCACATCGATAGTGCCAACATCAACATCAAAGGAACAATTAAGAAAACATATCCTTTTATTTTCATAATGGCTCTGCATTTGCTGAGACTGGGATTTTGAATAGCCCTCAGAAGAGAGGTTTTAATCGTAGTTTACAACGAGTCCCATCAAATGTAGCGACGCAAACGGGGATCCTAGGATCTTCTAGGAATTGGGAATAACGGCTAGGAAATCCCGAAAAGAGCCTGGGCTATATGGAGCCCGTTCCGAAAATTCGAAATCGATATTTCAAGTTTCCAAAAATCATGAAAAAATTCTCGGATGTAGATATTGTCAAGATCTACAATAGTGCAAATTTTTAACTCCAAATTCGTTGTATTTTGGTCTGCACAAAAAAATAAACGGGTGGATCTAGGTAGTGAAGAATACACAGTTTCCAAATTTTGAAATTTCCCACGATTTGTATTTTTTACAGCCCAAAATATAACGAATTTGGAGTTGAAAATTTGCACGATTGTTGATCTCAACAATATCTACATCCCGAAATTGTTTCGTGATTGTTAGAAACTAAAAAATGTCGATTTCGAATTTTCAAAACAACGGGCTCCATGTAGTCAGGGTTCCAAAAATCCACTCTCTAGGAAATCCAGCCTATCATCTGCTCTAACCAGGCTCAGCCCACGGAGCGGGGCTTGTGTGGCTCAAGGTTTCGGATACCGGTTCAAAAAAAATTCCGGAGGGGGCCGGTATTTCCGGTAACCGGGGTTACCGGAAAATACCGGCCGGTAACCGGCCCAATATTTCGGCAAGAATTTAGGATTTAAACTTAAAACTTCGAATTTTTTTGAAATTTAAATTTTTCGAGCATAAATTTATTTCAAATTTGACTAATCCGAGATTTTTCATCCGAGATATGCAAATTCCGGGGGGGTCCGAGAAATCCCGTTACCGGCCGGTTACCGCGGAATTCCGGCCGGTAACTGCACATGGCTCAAAATTTTGAGGGCCCTGAAAAATTAATAGGCATGTGTAGTCATAGGCTTGGCAGGCTGGCATTCCATGTATGTTACTTGAGCCAAGCTAGGTTGCTCGCGGCCGCTGGATCCTGATAGCTACACGTTGATCAATGGATCGACAAACCTATTTCCCGCCCATTGTGGGGCGAGAGGCTTGCTCAGCGCACCCCCGTGGTCACAGCGGGCCGGCCCATTTCGCTCTTTTTTATCTCCTTTTTTATTTCGGATTTCTTCTTTTTTCTTTTCAGTTTTCTTTTTCAGTTTTCCTTTACTTTAATTTTTAGGGTAGAAATTCATATTTAGATAAAAAAATCAAATTATAAAATGTTCAAACTGAAAAGCATTCATATTTTGAAAATGTATGATTTTTTGAAAAATATTCAGATAAAAATAGATTTTTTTAATGCAAAAAAATATCATTACCTTTTTATTGGACAGTATTTGGAGCAATCCATGAAGCCTCTGCTTCTGGCAGCGCTATGCCACACGCGGGGAGATGGGCGGCTCCAAAAGAGCGAGTGTGATGCTTGATGTCGCCCAAAATAAGCCTGGCTACCGAGAAAGAGTGAGACCTGTGTTGTAAAGATACGCATGTTTCTGTCTGTCAAAAAATGGTGTGTATGGAAGATACACCTATTCCTCTCTTTTAAGAAATGGTTTGTATGGGCCAACCATTATAGCACCGCTAGGTCAAATTATTAATCATGCATTGAGTCTTACAAAATTCAACATCGACATATATTTTGGGGTAAGCTAACATGTATACAGTGGCAGAGCTAGAGAAGTGGTGATCAGGTGCACACTGGTGCCAAGGCTGCCAAAAAGCAATTTTTAGGGGTTGCACATATGGTGAAAAATCATTATTTTAGAAAGAAAACGGAAATTACCCGGTGTCCTGTGTAGCCCCCTGGGTGCACTTAGATCCGCCACTTATGTATATATAGCACAAAAACAAAAAATTGTCAAGTAAACTGTCAAATGTTGGCAAGAAGGTAGCTATTTTTTGCTAGTTTAAATATATGTACAATGTTATCAAATCGTCAATTTTCAGCACTTGGCCAGATTCGAGATCGAATCAATCGGTGGAAACAATCAAACTAATATATTGTTTTGCATCATTTTTTAAGTTTTTAACTAACGAAGTATGGCTAAACTGAAGTAGTAGAACAAGTTAAAAGAGATGGATCAGATTAGCATGTGTACCTTGACTATTCAGATGGTGAATTGAGGGGACAGTGGTGCGGACTCACGGTATGCGGTCAGATGATCAGCGGCCGCATCCATACTATTCGGCTGCTGGATACGCCGGCAATCAAAGTCTAGGGTCAGCAGCGGCTTCCTCGGACAATTTTGACAAATTTAACCCTTTTTTAAAATCATTTCACAGAATGAACCCAAATTCAAATCATTTCACAATCTGACCCTTTCTCACGGCGCCCGCTCCCGGGGTGCCTTGCTTAGCTGTACAACGCCCCGGTCCAAGACGTCGTCGACCATGGCACATCAGACTAGGTGGGACCCACCTTGAATGTACGGCGCCCCGGACGGCACGGCGCCGTGCTCTTTTTTTTTTGCTTGTTGGGTAACAGCGAAGACAGAACAAAAAAGGCCCAGGTATCTTCTTAGTATACGTATTGGTCTCTATCCCAGTGGTCTTGGTCTCTATCCCAGTGGTCTGTGGTGTGCTGCCTGTTCATCAGGTCGTGAGTTCGACACCACGTCCTGCACCATTTTTTTTTACCGAAAATTTTGTTGTTTTTTGTTTATCCAGTCAACCAACATATACAGTATGTTACTCCCTCCGTCCAAAAAAAAAGTGTCTCAAGTTTGGCAAAAAAGTGGAGGTATCTAGACATGTTTATGTACATATACTTTACTTTTATTTGTTACAAACACACACTTCACGTTGTTGCGTGTGCTTATATACAAGGAATTTTTTGTTGTTTTTGTTTTCACTCTACCAACATATACAAGATGTTATACAAAACATAAAATTAACCATTTTTTTAACGAAATTTTTGTTGTTGTTTTTTCCCTCATCGAACGTATACATTATGTTATACAAAACATAAATTTTGTTGTTGTTTTTTTTCACATAAGTATGCAACGTTGCAAATTCTTGTATGTATATATACTTTTCTTTTATTTGTTACATACACATTTTACATCGCTGCGCGGTCCAAGGCGTCGTCGATCGTGCCATGTCAGATTAGACGTGACCCAACTTCATAGTATGGCGCCCCGGGCCAGGGCGTTGTGCCTACAACCACGGCGCCGTTAGCCGAGGCACCGTGCTCTTTTTTTCCTACGTGGATTTATGTAACAGCGCAACAGAAAAAAGAGGCCCACGTCCACACTTAGTACAGGTATTGTGCTCTACCCTAGTGGTTTGTGGTGCGCTGCTTGATTTTGAGGTCCCGAGTTCGATTCCCTGTATATGTTGTTTTTTGTGACTATATACAAAGATTTTTTTGTTGTTTTTTGTTTTTATTCTACCAACATATACAAGAAGTTATACAAAACATAAAATTAATTTATTTGTTGCTTTTTATTTTTCACATAAGTAGGCAACGTTGCAAATTCTTGTATATAATCACACACACAATATATATACTTTGCTTTTAATTGTTACATACATATATTTCACGTCGTTGCTTTTGCTTATATATAAGAATTTGCAACGTTGTTTACTTATGTGAAAAAACAAAAAGCAACGAAAAAAATAATTTTATGTTTTATATAACATACTGTATATGTTGGTTGACTGAATAAACAAAACACAACAAAAATTTCGAGGAAAAAAATAAATGCAAGACCAGGGAATCGAACACGGGACCTCAAAATCAAGCAGCGCACCACAAACTACTAGGGTAGAGCACAATACCTGTACTAAGTGTGTACGTGGGCCTCTTTTTTTCTGCTGCGCTGTTACCCAAATCCACGTACAAAAAAAAGAGCACGGCGCCTCAGCTAACGGCACCGTGGTTGTAGGCACAACGCCCTGGCCCGGGGCGCCATACTATCAAGTTGGGTCACGGCTAATCTGACATGGCACGATCGACGACGCCTTAGACCGGGACGTTGTACAGTTGAGCACGACGCCCCGGGGACGGGCGCCGTGAGAAAGGATCAGATCGTGAAATGATTTGAATTTGGCTCCATTTTGTGAAATGGTTTTGAAAAAGGGTCAAATTCGTCAAAATTGCCGCTTCCTCGCACCCAGATAGATCTGATTAGGCGAGAGCGTTAGCGGAAAATGACCACGCTTCCACGAGGACCACGACCGGTCATCGCCTGTACGATAGGTGGGTACTCAGCAGATGAGCGTTAGTGGAGTAATGGAGTACTACTTATTGGGCTTTAGTTTGTGAACAGATACATATGGAAAATGACCACGCTTACATGGGTCCTATCTCTATTTTTCTCTACTAATATAGCTAAACGACCGTACGTACTTACGTCGTGCATCGCGATAGTTTTGCAGAAAGCCCCCAGATAAATCCATAAATCAACCCACGGTCCCTTCTTCCTGTAAGTGTTGACGCTAAAACGTTTTCTCCCCCGACATGTATCTGCGGACGACGGTAGGGTTCGGCCGCCAGCGCCGCGGGCACTCCGGCGTCCGATCTCTGGGTACTCCCGCGCCCGCGCCCGAGCCACCGTCCCTGACACCCCCCGATTTGCCGCCGCCAACCTCCGAGCTCCGTTCGTTGATGCCGCCAGCAGCTCCGCCTCAATCCTCTCCTGCCCCGACATGATCTGCGATGGCCGAGACGACGCTGCCCCTAGCACCTGCTCTCTGCCCTCAATTCGTCCGCTGCCGCCGACCCGACCCCAAAGCTCCGGCCGTCCCGATAAGCTGCGACTTGACCGACGTAGCTCTGCACTAGCCGCACCTCCATGAAGGTCAAAAGAGTTGCTGCTCTCCAATGATCTGCTACTCCAACTGCTCCCTCGGTATAACGGGTGCCCCACGATTAAACTTTATTAGTACTCCCTCCGTTCCAAATTAGATGACTCCATTTGTTTACATGTGGTTGTATCTAGACATGAATGCATCAGCTTGAACAGAAACGGTCTGGCTGACTAGGTTGTCTGACATGTTTTAGTACAACTTGAAATAGTGGGGATCTGAAGAATATCATGTAGAATCAACAGGCAGGGTTATCATATATTCAAAATTTAACTGAACTTCAGGACCACACAAACAACACTATGAAAATCCAACCCCATGGGAGAACTGATCATCTTTAAATTGTTGATTTAAAGATTTACGGACATTGCACAAAGATAAATACTACTATTCTAAAAAGGTTGAATGATGTTATAAGCCAGCGAAGTAACATAGATCAATCTGTCAATGAGCAATGCACCTAATGGACATTGCACAAATTAATTTTTCTGATCGGATGAAGGAGAAGGGCCAACAACATGAGTGTAGCCGTGGGTAAAGAATTAAGGGAAGAAACATGGGTTTCGGTCACTTTCAGCTGTGTGCAAATTGTTGAGACTTGACAGCGTGTCACTTGCTTGTCATGGGGGTTATTTATCAGATATTGCGGAAATGATTATTTAAATGATTTAGTTATACCAATTTGTAGATGTTAATTGAATACTCCAATGTAGATGGGGAGTGGCTTTGATAAGGGTTCTCATGATAGTTTCATCATATGTGTGAGGATCTTAGTTACACATAATATCTGAAATGGCAATCTCATAATTTGTAGCCCGCTAAATTTCGTGTGGTAAGAACGATGTTCAATAGACATTTTGTTTGGATCATTTTTGGGCATGCAACAACTACGAGAACCTACTTTAAAATTTTATATTCATTAAATATCAACCCATAGCAACGTGTGGACATATTTGGTCGATTATTAAATTTCATCGCCCGTGGTAGCGCACGGGCATTTTTCTAGTTGCCCTAATACTGCTAGTCACCGATGTTCCCCCGCAAAAACAAAACAAAAACATGCTGACATCCAGGCATGGTAGCCTAGTCTAAATGCCGACGACCGACTCTAACCGTCGGCGATGTACTTAAGTGTGGCTGCTCTGCCACATTCCTCAAGCTCATCTGGTAACGTTGGGTTCTCTTGCTCGTTGCTCGGATCGGTAGTGCATTGCACATCTACACGGCCGCCCCCAAGCTTGCATGATGCACCATAGAGGGGGCCATCAGAGTCAGAGAGAGCAAAGAGCGAGGCCGTGAGTGTGATGGCACGCACACGCAGTCCAAAACTCTGGAAACGCCTTGCCTTTATTTCATGAAAAAGATGGAACCGCGTTGCTGGCATATTTGATAGCAAAAATATGGTGTGAGAGAGCAAAATCACTAATAAATTAAAGGGGTCCTTTACGAAGGGAAACTGCTGGCACTATCGTCGCGCCAAGTGTCAGATTCTCCCTCCACGCGGTACCCCGTGGGTGCTTACATATGTGACAAGTGGCAGCACGAGAGAGTTTTGCTGGGATTTCTGCTTCTCACTCCCGGAGGTTGTAACGTACATTTATTTCGAGATTCATTTTTTAAAAACGAAGTATTTTGATAACCATTTATCCAAATTATGAACGGTTTTCATATTTGAGATCCTCGCGTCGAGATATTCAAAACTAGATCTCATGTTGATAGATTTTGAGAAACTTGTTTTGCTCATACTTTGTACTCCTAGTTCTGTATACTTTGCACTACCACTAGCAGCTTGTACATCAAGTAGCAGCGTGGGTGTACATCGTAGCAACGTGGGTGTACATTCAGTAGCAGCGTGTGTAAAGTAGCAGTTTGTACATCCAGTAGCAGCGTGGGTGTACATCTACTAGCAGCACATGGTATACATACAGTATCATCATGTACATCAAATAGCAGTGTGGGTGTACATTCAGGGTGACGGATCAGGTGGAAACGTGCAGATCCTGAAAATCTGCAAATTTTCAGTATGTGCCATTGGATCATGTACCAATGGTTCAGATCTTGTGCGAGGCACATCCCAGCCATCTTACAAAAAACAGCCCGCAGCCCAAGTTACGGATTGCAATAAAGCCCTTCACATATGTTCGTCCTGAGAAAACAATCCCGCTAGTACAGTTGCCTTCCGTTCCTGTACCTTCCCCAGTCCTTCCGGTGCGGCTGTGCCACTTACATGTTTGCTGTTCTGAGAAATTTGATTGTATAGGCTGATATGTTCTGTACCACTTCCTGTGACATTTTCCACAATATACTAAAATGATTTGCTTCATTTATAATATGTAAGTTAAAGTTAGCATCAGTGTTCTTGGCTCACACTGACTAGTAATTGTACCAGTGTAGAACTGAAGCTAATCCGTACAGAGTAATGCACAGGAATCTAAGTATTTACAAAGTGCATAAATCTTCAACCCATAAGTTAAAAGGCATAAATAAAGCATCCTGTCTCCAGCACATGTGCTTTACACTTCCGAAACCATTGTCAGGAGTACGAACTGAAAAAAAGAATCCTAGATTCAGATGCTCCATGCCTACAACTTGCAAAACGAACGGAGAGTCTTGGTACTCGACGAGATGGACGACGCTACGGCGTGGACCAAGTGCGCTCCGGCGACACAGGAACGAGGCTTCAAACAGCGTTGAGCAAGAACCTAATGGCACATGGAGGCAGAGAAATGAGGCTACGAGCTGCGACCCAGATCGGCGCACGGAGGCAGAGAAATGAGGCTACGAGCTGCGACCCAGATCGGAGCTAGCTGGTGCGACAGTGGCGTGCTGGACTAGGCAGGCTGGGGCACCATAGCCATGGTGCTCGCCCGCTCAATCTGAGACGGTAATGGGGATCTGAGTGATTGGAGAAGAAGGGGATTTGGTGTACTGCTGTATCATCCTAAGAGCATCTCTAACAGAGCCCTCAAACCGCGGAACCTTAAAACCATTATAAGGTTCGCGAACGTCGCATTTTTTGCGAGAAAACGACGCACGCCATAGCAGTACCCTCAAACTGCTATGGCGCGCGTCGTTTCGCGAATCTTTAAACCACACAGTTTTCATCATTTCACCAAAGATGATACGCACTAAATCCTAGCAAACCCGCAGCATTCCGTCGGCCGGTAAAATAACGGCAATTTGCCTCGCAAGCTTGAACTATCTTCACAAAAAGAGAACGACGCATTCGGTACCTTCTCCGGAAGATGTGAGCCGGATACGTCGGGTTTTCGTCGAAATAGTCTCGCATGAGCAGCTGGTTGCCGTAGAAGCGGTTCCGAGGGATGCAGAGGCGGACAGCTTTGGAACCTTGCCGCGTCCTTCTATACCGGTCCTCGAACTCCTTGACGGCGAGGGCCGCAACCACCATCTGCGTCCGGCGACTCTCGAACAAGGCCTCTACGTCCGAGTCATCGGAGGAGGAAGAATCGGAGAGCAAAAACTCGGCGCACGGGGTCAAATCCATCTGGAATGCATACCGGACCTCAAGTTACGCCTAGAAGCGACGAAAAAAAGAGTTAATTTGACCGGAAAATGGAGTACCGGCAGATCCGACGCGGCGGCGGCGATTCCCTCGGCGGGATGCGCTGTTCCCTCGGCGCGGCGACTCCAAAAGAACTGGAGAGGTAGATCGGGAGGCGGGCTACTCTACTGGGGCGCGGCGCCGGCAGAGGCGGCGGGGGGTGGGCCTAAATCGAGGGCGGCGGGACGGGCGGCGGAGGCGGCGGCGAGATGGGGGAGGAAGACGGGTACGGGCCAGCTGAAATGCCCCTCCCGCCAAGCGCTATTGCAATATACAGGGGCCCGGCTGTTCATGGGCGAAACCTGTACATTCGCAGTTCCGCGGGCCGATCTCACGGGCGCCCTCAAACTTTTTTACGGGCCCGCGCCTTTTAAGGTTGCTGCTATTTTCGTTTTTAAGGTTCCAAAACCGTCTTTGACGGTTATTTTACGGTTTCGCGGCGTTTGAGGGCTCTGTTAGAGATGCTCTAAGGAGATAGGGATGGATAGGGGGGGGGGGGTTTCTAGAAATTACATGGTGGTGGAAGCAGACCACAAGATCTGACCGTTCCTAGCTAATCCGACGACACAGAAGCAAATTTTCAGATTTGCAGGATGTTGTCCATTTTCAGGCGATACGTTTCCGTACATTCAGTAGCAGTGTGGTGTACATCTTGTAGCATTAGCAACGTGTACATCCAGTAGCAGCGTAAATGTACATCTAGTGGTGTACCCGTGGTGTACATATTGTGTACACTCAATTCCGTATAGCTTGTACATCTCCTTTTTTTGGATTCTGTGTTCCTTGCGCGTGCGCTACCGCCTACCAGCTACTAGCTCCTGTACGGCCAACGATCACGTTTCCTGCTCGCGCGCGTACACGGAAAGTGTTGTACATCCGATTGCGCGGGGCCTGGTCCTATACATCCGGTCACACGCGGGGCTTCGCCTGCTTTGACCTGTACGCGCGTGGGTCGCGGGGCTGCGTATGGCACTCGGTTCGACTGTCTATCAAAATTGGTTTTGTCCACTTGACCGGGTCCCGGTTCCAGGTTCCAGCAGTCCACCACGTGGCGCGTTTGCAGTGCTCAATTTTTTTCCCTTTACAAAGGACTAGTTGCACTCGTGAAAGAGGCTCGAGTATCGGTCGATTGCTGCGTTACTTTTTTTTTAGATGTCTAATGCTTTTTAAGTCCATCAACTGTCCACATTAAAAGCCCAAGCACTTGAGGCCGAAGCTCGAACCAACTTCAAAAGCCCATAGGTTGCGTAACCCAGTCCGACTCGAGCACCAGCTCTTTTCCTTTTTTATGACAGTGGTGTGATTTTATTATTTTCTAGTACTATTTATGCCTACTGCAAACATGAAGGACAAACTTAACCTGGTATAACATGAGATCATGACCCATTGCAAACAACTCTAGTGAAGCATGACTAGCTCTCGCTTTGTCGCTCTAACGTATGATGTTCTGATTGAATGCAACTTTGTGGTTGCTTCTCTTATGTTCATTCGTTCCCTTGGGATCAGAAGCGTACAAGAAAGAGCGACTTTCATGAGTGATAACAAGCATCCATAGACCACATTTTCCATTGTTATGTTTGCTTGGGTATAGCACTCGCATTCTCCCTGGAGACGAGCATCAATGATATGTAGTATCTGATCTGGATAGTTCCTCTCCACAAAGTTGACCAAGTTGAGTTCATTCTGAAACATAAGATCTGTCGGTCTTTTACCAACCAGCATCTCTAGGAGTACTATTCCAAAACTGTAAACATCCCCACTGATGTACGCCTGGCCACTTTGAGCATACTCTACCAAGAGAGAAAACTGCAGCAATTAGTACAGTATAAAGTTTATGTTGTAAATAACAGATCATACAAAAAGGGAGTGTGGGAATTAGCATGCCAGGAGCTATGTACCCTATGGTTCCCTTCAGTCCGACTGAGGTATTCGAACTTGAATGTCCAACGAGACTCGCAATGCCGAAGTCTCCCAAATAAGCATTCATATCATCATCAAGAAGGATATTTGTTGGCTTCAAATCACAATGTACAATCTGCCTTTCACAGTCGTGGTGTAAATAAGCCAATGCATCGGCTATACCAACAACTATGCTTGCTCTTTGAGCTAAGCTCAAACATTTTGAAGAACCACCAACAGATTTGCAATGCAACCATGTGTCCAAGTTCCCCTTAGGCATGAATTCGTAAATTAGAGCTTTGAAAGCATCACCATTATTGTCGATGGTCGAACATGCTGTTAGGATGGGTCGAAGGTTCCGATGTCGAATGTTTCTCAAAACATCGCATTCTGTTACAAAACTTTTGTCTGCACATTTCATGTCAAGATCAAAAACCTTAACGGCCACCTGTATTTTAGCTTGAGTTAACTTTCCTCTGTACACTGAACCATAGCTTCCTCTTCCGAGGAGGTTTGCCTCTGAAAAGTTTCCTGTAGCTCGATTTAGATCCTTGTAAGAAACTCTTGGGAATTTCTTACCAAAAGAAAGCAAATATAAGTTTGTTCTTCGTGATGTTTTCTTCCCAGTGATTATAACATAAGTTAGCATTACGAGTGACATGAAGCCAAATAATGGAATCAATGCTCTGACTAAATAGTACTCTGACTTTGATCTCCGAGAAACAGCATGACAAGGGGGCATGTGGAGATCCATTGCACCTCCGCAGAGGCCCCAATTTCCCTCAAGTGAAACAGCTGTAGCATTTTCCAGTACTCCATTTCTTGGTATTTCTCCTTGAAGATTATTATATGAAAGGTCAAGAGTGTTGACGGCCTCCAGTCTGTTGAGAGCTAATGGGATGGTGCCTGACAAGTTGTTGTGTGAAAGATTTAGAATAGCCAGCAATGACAGGTTGCTAAAAGTAAAACTGGGATGTTTCCCGTAAGAAAGTTTTGGTCCATTTGCAGACTCTCTAAGTCGTAACATTGGCCCAAAGCATCAGGTATTTGCCCGGAAAGCTTATTTGAAGAAAGATCTAAAGTGTTGAGGTGCTTACGGTTACTAATCTGAGCTATGTCACCTTGGAGATTGTTATGGCTAAGGTTCAAATGTGTGAGCTGTTTGAGGTTTGCGAAGTTTGCTGGCATATACCCTTTAAGATTATTGTAGCTAAGGTCTAAAACTAAGAGCTTTGTAAGGTTTCCAACGGTAGATGGTACGGGACCTTCGAGTTTATTTTGGTGTAAGGACAGATATGCTAGCTGAGTAAGATTTTCAATTGAGGATGGGATTGGTCCGGTGAAACTGTTTAATTGTAGATCCAAGAACCGAAGGAGTTTTAGGTTTTCAAGCCATCCTTCAATGGCACCACTAAAATTGTTTCCCCCTAGTCCCAGATCAGTTAAGGCAGTAAGTTTTCCTAAGCTCTGGGGAATTTCTCCTGATAAGCTATTACCAGCTAACAAAAGTTGTTGAAGGCTGGTGGATAGATGACCTATGGAGTACGGAATTGATCCCTGCAGCTGATTGGAAGACAGTGAGAGTGAATTTAGAGATCGACAGTTTGTCAATGCATTTAGGAATCTCCAGCCTTTATCATCCCTTGCTTCAAGGCTGTTAAGCTCCAGGTTTGGAGTACTCAGATCTGAAAGCTTACCAAAAGAAGTGGGAATTTACCCAGTGAAGCTGTTATTTGATAAATCTATCAATTTTAACAGTCTAGCATTGCCTAGAGATGCTGGGATTTGACCTTCAAACGTGTTGCCATCCAAAGTTAGCTCTATGAGATTAGGCAGATTGTTGCCGATGTTAGGTGGCAATGTCTTGCCTAGCATATTCAACTCCAAGCTTAGATATTGGAGAAAAGCTAAAAGATTAAAAATGTCATGTGGGATTTCACCTGAAAGCCTATTCTGGCCTAGGAGTAATACTTGTAATTTAGACAATCTCCCAAGCTCACGTGGAATGCTTCCTTCTAGTTGATTTGATTTAAAACTAAAGTAAAATAGATTTGAAAGAAAGCCTAACTTCGGGGAATTACACCCACTAGCGAGTTTACCGAGAGGTCTATGTAGACCAGATTTGAAAGAAAGCCTATGTTCGGAGGTATTACTCCCACTAGCGAGTTTACTGAGAGATCCAAGTAGTTTAAGCTAGAACAGTTCGCAAGTGAGTCAGGAATTATCCCATTTAAGTGGTTGTTGTTCAGATAAAGTATCTGCAGTTGTTGGAGACGGCCAAGGAGGTATGGGGCCAACGAAGTTGTTATGTGAAAGGTCGAGAGTCTGGATGAAGGTTAGGTTTCCAAGAGAGGAGGTGATTTGGCCTTGCAAGTTTTGGGCGGTGAGGGGCGGTGAGGTTAAGCGACATGACACGAAACAGTCGTGTTGTGGTGCAGTTGACACCATTCCACCGACAGAAGTGGGTGCTGGTGCTCCAGTTGCTCAAGGCTTCTTGTGGGGTGATGCCCTTCTTGAAGTCGAGCAGGGCATGCAGATCGACGTTGTTCTCGTGGATCTTTTTGCCATGGACGTTGCCAACTCCGTTACAGAGCAGCAGTAACGCCAACAACAAAAGCATGGCGACTTTCACAGGTTGCTTGAGAGAACGCATCATAAGGCACACGTACCTGCAAAATGTAAATGATAAACTTGGTGGCATATCGTGAATTGCACGTTTACCGGCGGTGTACGTGCTACGAACAAGCTAGTCATGAGTTAACTTTAGCAAATGGTTACATTTCACCCATAGTTCTGACAGAAAGACACAAGCCAAATGACATAATTGAGGAGAGGTAAATCGCACCTCCGCTCAGCAGGGGAGCACATCAGTACAACACAGGAGCCGTTTCTGCTGAGTGGTGGTGTGTGAGCTGTGCGTTGGATGCTCAGCTGGCTCATGGCCCAGGGGTTTAAAAACACACTTACAGCGTCCTCACATCCACACACTTGCATCTCATCTGAAAATTCTTTTCTTTGACGGTAAATAGCAGGAGCTCTGCTTATGCATTATTAGAAGGAAAATAGAATTGATCCAGTTAATTACGTAAACCAGACCCAAAAACCATACAATGCGCGGTTAAAGAACCGCTCACTCTAACTCAAGGAACGTCGTCTGTGCCTGAAACAAGGGAACCTAGACCCAATCAAACAGGCCAGACCTCATATCCAACTAACAGACACTCCCCAAACATACACAAACTCTCACAGTTAGAGATGCACCGGTTTGCACCCTCCACAAAGAAGAGATCAAGCATTGCTCACAACTAAATCTCGAAAAGCCTCCATCACTTGCGGTGTGCGCTGCTTCTTGTACATCTGCAGAAAAAATTCCATCTTCTCCTCTATGACTTTGTCGGTGGCTTTCTCTTTGCTCTTGAGTTTTGGGATTTCACCAAAAGCCTCCGCCCGCCTAAACTCGGCGCGCTTGGCTGCTGGAATGCCACAATCTTTGTTCTTCTTGTCCAATCGGATGCTTCGCCGCTCGTTCAAAGAGGGAGCATCCACCCGAAGTTGCTTGTCCTTGGGCATGTCGGCAATCTCACGACAGAGCTCCACCATCGAAAAAGGCAAGATCTTCTCCTGTGGCTCAATCACGTCAAACTGAGCCATCACCTTCGCGATCTTCTCCTCCGGGCTAGGGGCATCAGAACCCCTCAACTCCTCCAATGCCAAAGACATCTCCACTCGAAGATCCTGCATCGAGGGCCCCGCACCACCGGGGAGACATGCTCCGAAGCAGCAATAGGCGTGGAGGTGGTCTCCAGGGCAAGCGCCGACGCTGAAGAGCTCACCCCCCTGGGAGAGTAGCAACCAAAGCGCACGACCCCGCCGTCAGCGCAATCAGCATTGCCCCCGGTACGCAGAGGTGGTGTTGGCTCCACCTGCACCACAGTGGGCGGCAAGGAGAGCCCCTCCAGAGCCCCCTCTGCTCGCTCCAACAGACTCCGAAGACGCATCAAGAACCACTGCACAGACTCCTCCATCTTGCTCTGGGACGTGGTCATCTCTTGAAGCTGGGGCTCGATCAACCCCCGCAGCTCGTCCCGCAAACTCGTTGCGTCAAGAGCAGTAACTAGACTAGCCGACCCAGGGTTGGTCATCGGCTGCACTCAAAAAGGGGGAGCAGCAACCGAAGCCACGACCATTCCAGAGGACGGCGCGGACAGGCAGTAGGCGACCCGGCAGTAGCAGGCGACCCGGGGCAGAGGTCGGCTTGGCTGGGCTTCTGGTGTTGCCAGCAGTCTCGCTCCCGGTGGCCGGAGCGGTGACAGGCGAGACACCGAACCTTTCCATGGCAGTCTGCCACACGATGGTCGGGAGCGAAACAGCGGAAGCACTTGCCCCGCAGCTTCCGCCGGAAAGCCATGGCACGATCTTCACCTCTCCAAGGAGGAGAGCGGGGCGGCATCGTCGGAGATGGACGCCGCTTGTTGCAGACCACCTGCCAACCCACCGCATCATCCTCCACATCTGGCCCAGCAGCTACCGGATCCAGCGGGGGCATGGACTCGGGCGCCACCTCCACGGGCACCTCCACCACGCCAGGCAGGGAGCAGAGATCACCGACGACAATGGATCAGAGGAGCGGCCGCGGTGGATCCGTGGGGAGTAGCACGACCTGGGGGGTGAACCCGGCTAGGATCACTGCAGGTGGAGGCGGGGGGACCTGGTGGGGGCATATGGAGACATTGGGCGACGGAGCCGGAGTGGCGGCCGCCGGCAGGGGCCGACGGTGGGTGGGGGAAACCGGGGGCGCCCCCGTGGCGGATCTTGGGGCTGGGAGGGCTACGGGGAGGTCGACGGGGGACGGGGAGGGCACGAGGTGTGGTTTGGAGGGAGGAGGGGCTGAGGGCGCGGAGCTCCGCGGTGGCGGGGGTCGCGGTTTCGCCAGCATCGCGAGAGCTCGGTCATCCGACTCCTGTCTTGATCGATGTTTCTTTTTAATGTCCATCTGAAAATTCTCAAGGCTTATCTTAGCTAGACCACGTCTGCAGCGAAGACCTGGAGTCAGTCAATCTTTCCAGTAACCGCGCTACATTTCATCGCTGCTCGCCAACCGCCATTGTCGCTGTTTGAGCTGGACAAGGTTGTTGCGGCACGTCCAGCCTCGAATCCCATAGGTCCATAGCTAGTCCGGCTACATACTTTTCTACAAGAACCCGACAGAGATCTTCTGCAATGATGTGCGACCTATCTGGAGCGGTTTCGATGCTGACAAACATCAGCATGTGGAAATGTTTACTGTTCTAAGGTTCTGATTCGTTCGGTTCTTTTGTCGTGACCGTGCTTTCACAAGTTTTTGTGAGGATATAGTTCGTTTCTCGGTTTTGTTGGATGCAGCGGGTCAAGTAAACTTGTCTCTATTTGATACGGACGACAGTGCCATGTTCGAATGCCGTGGCTTCCACGAAGGTTATGCTGATGGTGAACATGGCCCCATTGGAAAAAAAAACACTTGCGGCGTGCACCACGTAACCTTCGTGTAAGCTTCTATCCCAATCACATATTTCTGTGTTACATATCCGTCAAATTTCGCGCTTTCAGGTCAGATGATTGGCGTTGTCTTCTAAAATTTGCGCACCAAAAGGATTTCTGACACATCTACTGCGTGCATTCACCACGAGACGCTATGATGTATATCTCATTGTAATTGTGTGCTCTGGCATTTTGACTATCTTTTGTAACGTTTTTATGCTGGTTCTTATTTAAACTTGGCGTAATAAAGGTGTCAAGATCATGACAAGGCAGAACCCATGTTTTTTTTTTCGAAATGGTTATAAAGCCCAAGCCTCTGCAATGGGCAGAACCCGTGCTTATTGTTTTCTTTCCTAACATACCACGAAACTAACACATGGTGCCTAATGTGTTCCATTTCCTACATGTACATATGTATGTGAATATTACATGAATTTTGTAAAACTTAAATTGAGCTTGGAATTTTTCGGAAAAAGGACTTTGTAGTGGTAAATGTGATTTACCTTGTCAAACGATGGTGTCGCTGAGTCGTTATCAATGGTAAACTTGTGAACTTCTCAATGCTCATCGTGACATATTATGCATTTTACAATTGTATATTTATAACAAAAACATGTATGGTGTGTGTCCTTTTACTAACTTTTCGGGCATAGAGCGAGTTAAATTTGCAGTGAAAACTTGTATTGGCAACTTCAAAAAAAAATCCAACATCTTATACTTTAGAACAAATATAGTATATTGTATTCATTGTCAACGGCTTTATCATATTAATAGTATCAAATAGTGACAAGGTAAACTGCAAAAAAAAAAAAAATAGTGACAAGGTGGAAAACCAAAGTAGATCCGGGGCTCCTTGGAGCCTGTTTTTATTATTTCTCAGAAATACTTTTGGAGTATCAACTATTCCAAGAGAATTTTCACAAGGACATCTAGGGGGCTCACTAAAAGCATACAAAAATTGAATGAAACATATGCATATTTGTGGCTATGCAAAAAATAAAAAATATGTGGATTTGCAATAGATTACTAGTACTTGGTATTGTAGATCCATAGTTTTGATAGTAGCGCATAAATAAATATTTTTTAATTATTTCAAGGTATTTTGGAGCACATTTGAATTTATATGTAGAATTTATTTGAACATTCTCCGTAACTTCAAACTATATTTTTTTTCTTTTGAAAATTCCGGCTCCAAGGAGCCCGGAATCTGAACCACCGCAAGATACAAGAGACTGTATTATTTGCACTGGACCCTGGACCTGTCTCTCCTTGCGACTGTATTACTTGCACTACGTGAAATTGGGCCCATCATGAGAATCGATGTACTGCTGCTAGGAAGCTGAACACAAGATCTACCCTGCAAAAGAGTATCTCCCACTAGTACAGAAAAGCTATTCTGTGGCGCACCATTTTTCTATTCTGTGGCGCATGGGTGGTGCGCCACAGAATAGTCGCCACTAAATAAGCTATTCTGTGGCGCACCACCCGGTGCGCCACAGAATAGTGGCTATTCTGTGGCGCACCCCACTCACCGTGCGCCACAGAATAGGGTGCGCCACAGAATAGTTCTGGGTGCGCCACAGAATTACTGTGCCGTATTGTACCCGTATATTACCAGAATACAAATACCAGTAACCAGAATACATGTATATTTCATATTTACACAGATATATACAAACACATTACTAATATATGTCTCATCACAAGTTGATACAAAAGTGCCGAAGTTTTACACAAGTGTTGAGATATATACAAAAGTTAATCGATCGTTGCACACGTTACAAATGAAGTGTTCACCGCCTACACTAGGATCGAATAGATTACATCTCGGCGTTGACGGTGAGCAAAAGCGGGAGCACGACGATCTCATGTAGCGAACGGTGCGAGCGGCGCCGGGAATGGTTTGCCGTCTTTCTTCGTCATCCACGCCCTGTTGTCCTTCTGCAACTTTAGGCGTTCTTCGATTTCTCTCTGATGCAACCCTGTAGATGGAGATAGATATAAGTGGATAAAATAGAGTATGTATGTGTGCATGTGTAAGGTTTTCTTTTATAATACATCCTATCTACCTCGTCGGGAGCAATGGAAGGTCCCCCCTGTTGTGATAACATTTCCGACGATGACTTCCGATAACTTGGTCTTGATGCATTGGAAATCTTTTCTAAGATCCATATCGGACTTGCGTCTGTCATATTCGACCCATGTTTGTAAAGCAGATGGCAAACCACATTGCGCTCCATCTCGGATAATCATGTTAATATGACGGAGGGCGTAGAAGGCATCCATCTCGCTGCCCGACTGCTCCTTGAGGCAAGAGAACTCGGTGATATGCTTGAACCGGCGCAACTTATTATCAATTAATTGTGGTTGCGCGGTGCTTTCGAAGACGCCTCCCTTTTGGTGGTAGCCGTGAAGAGCTTGATTGAGGACAGCAATTATGTTGGCATACCTTTTCGTAGTACTACTACCTGAGTCAAAATAAGTGGCATGGTAATGGCTCGGGTGTAGGATGATGAGGACGCAGTACTTGTCCCTTCAACACAATTTAAATGAGATGATGATCAGAAACATGCATGCATTGAACTCGGAAAGGCACAAGATACGGCGGCGAGCGGATGTGTACTTACTCGGGAAAGAAAGGCACAAGAAGGCAATTCTTTTGCTGGTTTTGCAACATGAACCTCTCGAGGTACTCAACTGCGCTGGTCCGTGTCACAGATCCTTGCACCAGCTGGCTGTCACGCATGTAGTAGGGATCCGCTACCGCGACATGCGAGAGATTATCTCTGTGGATAGTCATGGCCTCATTGAGCGCGTATAGGCGGACCAAGTTATAGTTGAGCCGCTGCTGGTTAAATAGATTGAACACGTCCTCGTATGCTACTAAGAACAGATCCGCGGGGTGTTCACCGACGACCACCAACCCGCCTTCTTCCTTTGGCACTTGGACAGTGAACGCCGGGTAATTTGGATCCCTGTCTTTTAGAAGAAAGCCCTCTAGCATAGAGATAGAATCGCTCAAAGAGATCATTGATGGAGTTGCGAGGTGGGTCATCTCCGGAGGCACTATCGGTTTTCCAGCTTCATGAACCATGTGCGCCGATTTGTCCGGAGGGGGTGGTATGGTGTCTTCACGACCCTGGATAATCATAGGAGTTGGCTGGCTCGCAGAGGCGCCCTTTGATCCCTTTGGCATCTTAGGTGGCTGGCTCGCAGAGGCGCCCTTTGGCATCTTCTTGAGGGGCCTCCTGGGCTTATTGCTCCATGGCTGCCCACGAAGACCCTCTGCAACCGATTTTGCAATCGTGCCAGGGGAGAAAACGCCGGTAGCCGGTTTGTCTTGAGCTGCAACGCCGGCTGCTGGAGGTGTCTCTTGAGATAAACCCTGGAAGTCCAGGCGCTGCGTGACTGCATTGAGACGAGCAGGTTGATCGGCGTGGGCACGGAAGGGTGGTTCGAGATCCACAGGACGCATGAATCCGTCGGCGTCTTCGGCGCCAGTGTTGAGGAAGCCATCGACGTCGATATCATCATCGTCGTCGTCGTCGTTGCCACCAATACGTTGAGGTGCAGAGGCGTTGCCTACCAACAGTTGCTTCTGGCGGTTGGTGGTGGTGGCGACGGCTGCAGGCTTCTTCGGGGGACGGATCGGAGCGTCCCGCCGGAACTTTGAGGTGGCGCCGGTGTTGCGTCTTGGGCCCTCATCAATAATACCCCCCCCCCAAGACGAATCTGGGTCTTCGGCCATAGCGAGACCCATTCGGGGCACTTTCCAAGGACCACGTGTTCATCGGCTCCTTGAGGTTGAACGGGGGGGTCCATGTTGTGATACACTTTCGGCACCGTGACTACCTTGACCTTCATAAAACCCTTGTCCACTGGAGCGTGGTGCATTAGTTCGCTGCCTGTTTTTAGGATAAGGCCCGTAGCAACTTCCTTCAACTCGTCGCCTACCCTATGCAGGAGCATGCAAGGCGTTTCCTATAATGAAATTAAGCAACATATGCATTTGTGTGATTAATACAGTCATCGATCGAAGCAGACATAGTTATACAGAAGGACATAGTTATACAGAAGACGACGCAGACTAATTAATTAGTAACCTTGGTGACGACGTCCAGCTCGGCTTCCGTCGAGACACGGGCGCCGGTGCCAGCGGCGGTGGCCGGAGTTTTCTTCTCGCGTCCCGGTGCGGTAGGCAGCGCCGGTGTGACCAAAGGGGCCATGGGCGGCGGGGTCACGATGATGTCGCTCGGCGACCGGTTCATGGTGGAGTTGCTGCCGGAGAAGCTGGGCACGTGTATCGGCCCCTGTTGACCTCCCGCCATCCAGGCAGCGAACCCCTCCACTATCTGCGGGGGCATGATCTGGTGGATGCCTTCTCGGACTAGCTTTTGCACCTCCTGCTTGTCCACGGTGTTCTTCTTCAGCTCCTCCAGCTCCGCCTTCAGCCGCTCAACCTCGGCTCTATCCTCGTTCTTGGACGTCCTCTTCCTCTTTTTCTTCTCGCCGGCGCCGTCCGAGCTGTAGTACTCCGTGAACTTCACGCTCGTACCATAGCCTGACACACGGCCAGCTGATGTCGGCGGCGCCAACTT
The DNA here is from genome assembly GCA_947311845.1 of Poa pratensis. NCBI lineage: Eukaryota > Viridiplantae > Streptophyta > Magnoliopsida > Poales > Poaceae > Poa > Poa pratensis. The sequence continues at coordinate 60,593,574 of CAMZMU010000034.1, read as the reverse complement.
GTCCCTTCCCTTTGCAACGTTCATCGCCCGGTTGAAAGTAGTGTCCCACACTTCCCTCTCACCCTGGGACGACGACTGGCCGGCCTCAGCCTCAGCCTTCAACTCGTCCTCCTGCACACAAAGGTGAACACACTTAGAAATTTGAGATCAACGCAATGGACTTTGAGATATCTGTGGTATTTAAATTCACTTACCAGATTTTGCTGGAATTGCTTCACATCGTCGTGATCGGTAACGAACTCCCCAGTTTCCCAGTTGAGATAGTAGCGGGACCGGACAAAGTTCCTGGTCTGCTCGTCTGTGAATTTATCCCATGGGTTGTCCAGCCCACGTTTTCTTATTTCTGCGTCCTCCTTGTCCCAAGTGGGTTGTTTGGATTTGTAACCGCCGCTTCCCAAACGGTGGTTACCTAAGTTCCTCTTCCGCATTTCCTTCCCCCACTCGGTCCATATTGTACACTCCTCAGAATTTAAAAAGTCCTTAAATACCTCGAACTCTTCTAAGGTGATGTGAGGCTCGCCTGTACTAATCTCCTCCCAGCTCTTCTTCTTATGAATCTTCGCCTTCACCCGGCATTTCCAGCTGCTCAAGGCGGTGCTCATCTTCGTGGTGGCGTAATTATCCACATTTTTGGGTTTAGGGTTCGGGAAGGTGTATCGTCGGTGAACCCTCCTGAGCAGGTGTTCGAGCAAAGCCGCATTCTCTTCGCTTCTAATGTCAGACGTGTTGATCGACACGCCTTCTCGGAGGATGCACCCTAGTTGCATGCTGTACCCTCGTGCAACGTGCTTAGGCTCCAACGGCATGCCACTTGGACTGACCTCCGTGATCACGTCCGTGACATTGTCCACCGACTGCACTTTACGCGGTTTAGTCCTTGCCCTCCGCTTCTTCTTCTTCTTAGCGGCCGGGTTGCTGTCGCCGGGTTCCGTGTGGTCGCCGCCATCGGTGCGGTCATCGCCAGTGGTCGTGTGGTCGCCACCATCTCCTGAGGTGTCATCCTCACCACCTTCTTCGTGGTACTCGGGGTCGGGATCCCGGACCTCCCGTTGATGCTCCTCAGCCTCGTCGCCACTAGTGACCGCGGCTTCGTCCCTCATATCGTCGGGCCAAAAGTCCATGTTCTGTACTCTTGCTTGCTCTTCGATGCTCATGCGCTTAGAAGCGTCGCCCGACATGTTTGAACTGCATTAAAAAGAGGCAAAACGTTAGTATGACAAATATAAGAGAAAAAAAATCACCTAACTAAGTACTAAGATACCCCGGCCCATGCATTAGTCGCAATACCCCATATGTCCTATTTTTAGCAAAGTCATGCCAAATTTCACGAAAAAATTCGGCATGACCTTTGCTAAAAAAGGGACATATGGAGTACCCGAAATTGCCGGAACGGAAGTTAATCGACGTTCCGGCAATCTCAAGGGCCTCTCGGGGGTACCTGCAAGCATTTCACAAATAATATCCACATCTGTGCACGGCATCTCCGGCCGGCATCTCCACGACACGATGGTCGGAGCACAACAACCACGACACGATGGTCGTGGACACATATCCTCATGCACATACATCACCACATCCACATCCACATCGAGGGAGAGAGGAACTACCTCGGGTAGGGAAGGGAGGCTCGGGTCCGAGATCGGCGTGGTGGAGGTGCTCCTCGTGGCGCTGCAATAAATTAACAAAACCATGATTTAGCATCTACCACACACACTTAGCAATTTTTTTAGTGGCAGTAGCAAAAATAGTGGCAGTAGCAAAAATCACTTCTAGTACACCATAGCAATTAACATAGTGGCAGTAGCAATTTTTTTACAAGAAAAGCAACTAGAGCAAGCAACTAGAGCATTAGCAACTATGCAGCAAGCAACTAGAGCAAGCAAGCAACATAGTGGCAGTAGCAAGCAACAAAAAAAGTACCAATAGCACTAGCACTAACCTAGCACTAGCACTAACAGCAAGCAACTATGCACTAACCTAGCACTAGCAACTATGCACTAACCTAGCACTAACAGCAAGCAACTATACACATGAGACTAAAAATGCAAGCACACACAAGCATGCTCAACAACTAGAACACTAAAAATGCAAGCACACACAAGCATGCTCAACAACTAGAACACTAAAAATGCAGTAGATGTTTTGCAAGCACCTAGAACCTAGAACACTAAAACATCTACTGCATTTTTCCATATAACAACATATATCAAGCACCTAGCACTAACCTAAACATCTACTGCATGCACTAACATTTTCATCTGACCAAGAACACCATGCTCTCAGTGAGAACAGATTTTTGCTTCAGACCATGAGCAGCATGGCTATAAAAAAAGATCGTTAACAATTTTTCCCCAAATGAACATGGGCATGTTCGAGCAACCACATGAACAATTGCTGCTTCTCTAGTAGTCCTGCTATGCACATGCATGTTCGAGCAACCATGAACGGGCGCCGGCCGGTGTCCAAGTTATGCATTCCTCATTCCCCTCCGACGGCCACAAAGCACCCACTCTTGAGAAAGTTGAGGCCCGTTGCCCTGTAATCTCAAGAGAACTGCGAAGGCCAAAGAAATTCCTCAATCGATCAAATTTGGTCATTTGGGAGTTAAATGTACCTGCCAACTGTTTGCAGGAATGTGCATTATTCGATGATTTATATGTACATGGATTATAATAGCTCTGTGGATGCTTTGAGGAACTGGCAATCTACTGGGATGTTGATCTCTCGTTCTACACAAGTCAGTAGTATCATGTCAAATTATACTTACAAGTTACAGCATGAACTAGCTATGCAACAACAACAACAAAATATGGCAGACTAAGCTAAACCTAGTCAAGTCATCACGTTAGGTTCTCCAAACTACGCAATAATTTGACGGAGTTCTGCATATTCCAGGGAGAAGAGGAAGAACTGATCCGAAAATCACCTCAATCCACATCCCTATACATGAACCATCTTGCATCCCCGTCCCCATTCATCTACCTAACAGTCAAGTAAAAAATGCACTTCACATTTCATTTACCACCACATGAACACAAACTTGTGTCGAACACGTTGAGTGCAGGCTCGGGCGGGGAGGGAGGAGGGAGAGAGGGGGGAAGCATACCTCGGGGAGGGGGAGGGAGGGGAGGTCGAGGACGGCCGTGACTCGGGCGGAGCGCAGGGAGGTCGCCGGGCGCGCCGCGGGCGACGACGGAAGAGGGAGCGGCGTGGGCGACGACGGCGCAGGGGAGGTCGCCGGCACGGTGTGTGCGCGGCTCGGACAGGGCGGCCGGGGCAGGGGACGCACGGCGCGCAGGGATTGGCGCGGCGCCGCAGGGATGGACGCGGTGGCGCGAGCTTGTGGCGGCGTCGGGCGCAGGGAAGGTCGCCGGCGTCGGGCGCGGAGTTCGGACACAGCGAAATTTTGGGGAAATTGGGGAAGGAAGAGGCAGCGCAGGGAGGGCCCACATGTAAGTGGAGGCAAAGGAAATTCTGTGGCGCATCCTATTTGGCATGCGCCACAGAATACGCGTATTCTGTGGCGCATGCACCCTGGTGCGCCACAGAATAAGCTTATTCTGTGGCGCATGGGCATGGCTGCGCCACAGAATAAGCTTATTCTGTGGCGCATGGGCATGGCTGCGCCACAGAATAAGCTTATTCTGTGGCGCATGGGAATGGCTGCGCCACAGAATAAAGCCCAAAGTGACTGAACCTTGCGTGGGTGTGGGGCCCGCGCCTATTCTGTGGCGCATGGGCATAGCTGCGCCACAGAATAAGCTTATTCTGTGGCGCACCAATAAGTAATGCGCCACAGAATAACCTTATTCTGTGGCGCACCAATAAGTAATGCGCCACAGAATAACCTTATTCTGTGGCGCATCTTTATAGGTGCGCCACAGAAGCTTATTCTGTGGCGCACGGCTATAAGGTGCGCCACAGAATAAGCTTCCATAGAATTGGCTTTTCCTACTAGTGTCCCTTATTGCTTGATCACGGGATAGTACGATACAAAACACTGTTGTATCCTGCTAGAGCACCCGACGTCGTCCGTATGTTATGCAACGCCATCTTTTGCGAGGGCGCCAACATGAGTTTGGCCTGGCTCAGCACGAGACCTTGGTCGATCCGTGTGTGTTATGTACGTATGTCCATAATTTGGTGGCTGGCCTAACTGGTTTTTTTTTTTTGCGAACACGCAAAAGGCTTGCGTGTCTTTTATGATAGAAAGAAAGAAGGACGGGCTACAGCGTTTCCGGCATCGACTCGATGCGGTTACGAGCGTGCAAAAAGTGGTGGGCAAACCACAGGAGAAAGCACGCAACAAAGACAGCCCACTAGCCTACCGGACTACTCCCAAATTTGTCTCAGCCCGACAGCACCGGAGAGCTTCCAAAGCTCAATCTCGTCCGCGATCCTACGACAGACCAAGTTTACCATCTCGGCTGACCGCTGGAAGACCCTGCCGTTCCGCTCTTTCCAAAGCGACCATACAATGAGGATGACCAAGGAATCGAAACCCTACCGAGATCGCGGCAGCGCACGTCGCCGAGCATCCGGCCACCACTCAATCAGGGAATCACCATCCCTCGGAACGAGCAGGTCGAGGTTGCAGCGATGAAGCACCTTTGTCCAAACCTCCCGAGCGAAAACACAGCCAAGCGCTAGATGATCCGCAGTCTCAGGGGCCTGATCACATAGTGGGCAATTTGTGTGTGAGTTTAGCCCATGCCGCAACCTGCGATCCGCCGTCCACAGCCGCCGCTGCAAAGCCAGCCAGATATGGATTTTGCACTTCGCCGGCGCCCACGTCTTCCAGATGGTCTTCCCACATGGGAAAAACTCTAGCCCCACGAAGAACGCGCGATAAGCGGAGCGAGCGGAGTACTCCCCGGAGCTCGTCCACTTCCAAACAACGCGATCCGCAATCTCCGGCGTCAAGACAACGGCCTGCAGCGCATCCACCAGGATCAAGAACTGGGTCAGAACCGGATGGTCAGTGGGCCGGTGATGTCGCGTATCCAGCGTCTGCCCAGCAGCGCCTCCCCAACAGTTCTCTGCCTGGCTTGCGTAGAAACAGCCGCAAAAAGGGCAGGCGCGGACTGCACAATTGGAGTCTCGTTGAGCCAAGGGTCGGTCCAAAAGAGAGCCAAGCGACCATCACCAACCACGACGCGAGTAGAGGCGTCGAACAGGGCCTGAACCTCAGGCTCCACTCGAAGGGGTAGGCCAGACCAACACCCAGCCCTTTGCTTCTGGAGCCACAGCCACCGTGTGCGAAGCGCGAACCCTAGCAGCTTGAGGTTCAGCACCCCGAGACCACCGTACTCAACCGGCTGGCAGACCCTATCCCATGCCACAAGACAGTGACCGCCTTGGACGGCGTCTGTCCCCTTCCAGAAGAAAGCCCGAATTCTGCTCTCAAGTAGTTGCAGCAGCCATGCCGGCAACTCAAGCGCAATTGAGAGATAGATCGGGATAGACGTGATGACGGACTTGATGAGCACGAGGCGGCCCGCCGAGGTGTAGAAGATGGCTTTGGACGGCGCCAATCCACGGCAGATGGTATCGACGACCGGCTGCAAACTTGCCCTAGGGAGCCTCTTGTATGAGAGCGGCAACCCGAGGTAAGTGCAAGGAAAGCCCTTCAGCACGCACGGGAAGTGAGTTGCAGCCACAGCTAGATGTTCGTCATTGCAGCGAATCGGCGAGATGGAACATTTACCCATGTTGGTGTGCAGGCCCGACGCGCCACCAAAACATGCGAGCACCCGCGAATCAGCTCCAGGTCCCGCTCCACAGGGGTCACGAACAGCACCACGTCGTCGGCGTACATCGACGTACGGAATCGGACACCACGACACGGCAGCGGCGTCAGGAGGTCGAGGCTCTCGGCACGCCGAAGGAGAGCGTTCAGAACTTCCATGACAAAAAGGAACAGTGTCGGTGATAGGGGGTCGCCCTGCCGCAAGCCTCGCCGGTGCGCGATCACCCTACCCGGAACGCCATTCAGTAGGACTCTGGAGGAGGCCGAGGATAGGACGATGCAAATCATCTCCACAAAACGTGGGCCAAAGCCAAGGTGCCGGAGTATCCGAATGAGGAACGGCCAAGAAACCGAATCAGAAGCCTTTGTGATGTCGATTTTTAACAGCAGCGCAGGGTTACGGCTGACATGCAACGCCCTTGTGGTGAGCTGAACCAATTTGAAGTTGTCGTGGATCGAGCGGCCCTTGACGAACGCTGACTGGTTCTCTGCTACCAATTCCGAGAGCCGCGGCGCAATCCTCATCGCAAGCAGCTTGGAGAAGAGCTTGCCAAAGCTGTGCGTCAGACTGATTGGCCTGAAATCTTTAACCTCGACTGAACCTTCCTTCTTTGGCAGGAGTACGATTAAGGCATCGTTAAGCTTTCTCATCCCTCTCGCTTCAAAGCGTACAGCTGCTGGATCGCGAGGAGGATGTCGTTCTTTATGATGGGCCAAGCAGATTGGAAGAAACGGCCCGAAAAACCATCTGGGCCAGGGGCCTTGTCTGGTGGCATGTCCTTCACAGCGGCCCAAATCTCCTCAAGCGTGAACAGCGCGTCCAGGTCAGCGAGATCAAGCGTGGGCAATCCAAGGAACTCAAGGTCTAGATCCTGTTCCCGGCTGAACTCTGAACCAATCAGACCATTGTAATAGCCAAACAGCATCTCTTCCTTGTCTTCGTGTTGAACAGCAGCCACCCCGTCACAAGCGAGAGCAACGACATGGTTGTTGCGATGATGCAGCCTAGCCCGCATATGGAGGTAGCGCGTATTCGCATCCCCTTCAGCCAGCCAAAGAACCCGCGATCGGTGCCTTGCCATGGTGCGCTCAAGGGAGACCAGCCCGAGCACCTTCATCTTCAGCTCACTGCGAAAGGCATGCTCGTGATCAGCTAGCCGCCTCGTCTCCTGGGCGACATCAAAACGGAAGATGAGTTCCTTGGCGAGGAGCAGTTGGCGCTTGATGCTGCCAATTCTGCGATCACTCCATGATTGCAGGGCCTTGGCCGTGCGCGACAGCAAGATGTGCAGGCGTGACAAGGGATCCAGATTTTCCGGCGCGGTCCACACCTCAGCGACAGTCTGCAGGTAACCTTCGAACTTGGGCCAGATAGGCTCAAAGCGAAACCGTAGCAATGCGGGGATTGAAGATCCGTGTGCATGATGATAGGGCAATGATCTGATGCAAGCGACGGCCCAGCCCGAAGCAGCGAGTTGGGGTAACGTTCTTCCCAGTCTACGGAATAGAACCACCGATCCAGCCGCACCAGGGTAGGGTCCCTGCGCTCGCTGCTCCAAGTGTAGCGGCGCCCATGGAGGTTCATCTCGGACAGCTCGACATCATCAAGGAACCGACGTAAACGAGCCATCCACCGCCGATCCAGATTGGCGTTATTCTTATCTGCCGCTTGGTAGATTTAGTTGAAATCGCCTGTCAACGCCCAAAGGCCAGCATGCGAGGCGCGGAAGCTACGAAGCTCCTCAAAAAACAGCAGGCGATCCAGCGTGGAAAACGGCCCATAGACCACCGTCAGCCACCAAGCCGGCGAGGGGTCGCACCTTTGCTTGATACACACAGAGGGGGAAAAAGTATGGAAAGCTACCCCCGAAACCTCCCAAGCATCAGTGCGCCACGCGATTAAGATGCCGCCCCTGGTACCATTGGCGGGTAAGAAGAAGTACTCAAAACCGGGCCCTAGCATTTGCAAGATCAGCATATCGTTGACAACAGCAAGTTTCGTCTCTTGGACGCACAGCAAGGACACGTGCTCATCACGCACCGTGTCACGCAGGAGTTCACGCCGAGCAACAGAATTCAACCCCCGCGGGTTCCAGCTACACACGTTCTCATTTGGCGTAGACATGATCAAACACTGAACGACCAATCAAGTGAGGCGGGCCTAGCAAGCCGCCTGTGGCAGCGCATCATGCGCGCCCAGATCAACGTTCGTAGGGTTGTCACGGGAGAACAGCTCACGCAGAGCCTGCAACCTGTGTGCAAGAATCTCGCCAGCAAAGAAGGACTTGTAGCGCTCGAGAGTGGAGTCATCGATCTCCTCAGGTTTTGTCCGCCAGGCCCAACTGGCAAATGACGGTCTTCTGCGCCCAAGACAACGTTCCGGCACCTCCTTGCCAGCGAACTTGGCGATGCGACAGCTACGACGTGGCAACCAGGAGAGGGGCGTCGGCGAAGAAGGTGCGCCGAGCAGGGCTGTGGCAGCGCCTGGCCACAAGCCTGCAGGAACAGATCAGTTGGCGTTGGCGTCGCTGGAGGCCTGCTAGACGTCGGCGTCAAGGGAACCTCAAACCACTCCTCTGCAGTGGCATCCGGACGTGAGCCGATGGCGGCCGGGCGCAGGACCGACGACCCACCATCGGAGGAATCAGACCCACCAAAAAAACTGTCGAGCAGCCCAGCCGCAGACCCACCGCTTGCCTCAGAGAGCGTGGGCGGCACACAAGACACACTAGAACCCAGTGTCGAGCCAGCTGCAGAGACCACGGGAGAGACAGGCGAGGCAGGATTGGGGCTCGCATGCACAGCTGTGGTGACGGCCCGGTCAGACACCAAAGTGTCGTGCACCACCACCTTAGAGGTAGACGACATGGGGCAAGAGGTATCCGATGCGGCAACCCCAGCTTCAAAAACTGCTTTGTCTGACGGCGCGATAGGGGCTGCGGAAGCCGACGAAGCAGCCTCGTTTGACTGCAGACCAATCCCATGCGGCGAGGAAGGAGCCTCTCGAACAGAATGCAACGGCTCGGAGGATGCCACCTCCTCCAGGTCGGGCCCACCAGACGAGGAGGGGCCCAGCTGAGACGCACGTGGCACCCAGCGAGTGGATGGCGCGACCGTGCCCGACTCCGCCGCCAGCCGCTGGCGGCGACCCCGGCGGCCAGCGTGACGCGCGCGACAAGGCGCCGCAGGCGCCAAGGCGGCGACAGCCATGTCTTGCAAACCCGCAGTGGGGGCAGCGGCACGGCGCCGCCGGGGCCGCCGCTGCTGGCTTCCACGGCCCCGCGGACCAACATCACCACCATCATGACGGCCATCGCCCGGGACGCTGTCCGGGCCATCACCACCATCATCATCGCCTGAGCTTGGCGGCCGTGGCCGCTCAACGTGCCGGAGGTGCACGCCAATGTCATAGTGTAGTAGGCGACGCTCCTCATCGGCAGCGGGAGCAGCGGCATGCTGAACTGCATCAGGGATGGCAAGAATGTGCGCCTCCGGTATCAGGCCGGTGTTTGGCGTCCACGCGGAGAGACTGAAGCGGCGCAGGCCGTGCCGAAGCACGGTGTCGTCAGAGATCGAGTCGATGCAGCAAGACGAAGATAGCAGAGAGGCGGCGGTCGAGCGCAGCCACGCATGCGCCGGAATGCCGATGATGTCCAGGTCCACCTGGTAGCGCATGACGGCGGAGGTTGCCTGAGCTTGTGGCGTCCACGGCATGATCCTGAGCTCGAACGTCCGCGAAGGGATGACGGGTTGCGAGACGGCGTGGTCCCGGTCCTCCATCTGGTCAAACAGCACGAGGCAGGACCTCGGCGCCGTGGCATGGACGGAGAAACCCGAGACCGAAACTTGCAGCACTTCCGCGAGAAGCTCGGCGACGACGGCGTGGCTGACGTCCTCCCCCACAACCGTGACCAGGATGGCACGCTGCAGACGCAAGGCCTCCGCCTCGATGACCGGAGAACGCTCGATGACGCAGAGCTCCGGCAAGCGCTCCCTGGCATCAGTGGCAGGTCTAGGCGGAAGAAGCGACCTGGGGGCCGGGAGCAGCGGGGTAGAATCCCGCGAGGCCGACGACGTGACCGCACTAGGCCGGCGCGCGGCAGGAGCGCGACCAGCCGGCAGCGCACGGCGCGGCCCGCCACCGTTGCCGTAACAGTCAGGGCTCCGGATGGGCTCAAAAAGCTCCAAGGGAGAACAAGTGATTCGCCAATAATGGTGGCGCCGTGTCGGAGAACATGCAGGGACAGCTCGGCTACGCGGGGCACGAAAGGTCCATCACAACAACTGACAAGGATATACATCCCGGGTACCCGACCATAAGGGTACCTGGTGTCCTTGTCGACTAAGGCCCAACTATCAAGAAGCTACATGAAACCCATGACGAAAGGCCCAACAGGATGGAGTACCCTCCAAGATTAGACATAGGCATAGTCGGTTTAGACTTTCCTTACATGTAAACAGGGTTGGTTGCGAACTCCCGAGACCCAGCCTATTATATAAAGGCTAGGAGGGTCGCCGATCCAGGACACGCAATACTCAAACCACCAAAACCCTAGCGAGATCGATATCTCGCCAGGACCCCATTGTAGCCCGCATAATCTCACACAATCAATACCAGACAAGCAGGAAGTAGGGTGTTACTCCCGGAGGCCTGAACCTGGGTAAAATCCCTGCTTTTGCTTGTCAGCCGACGAAACTACCAGCTCTACCACGTTCTCTCCCTCGTAATCTTGACCCTAGGTCCTTAGCCATGGGATTTGATGAGTTAACCCCTCGTCAATTGGCGCCGTCTGTGGGAAAGAATAGTGTTGGACTCACGGTTTCTTCGGTTTCATCGGGAAACGGCGACTCGCCGATCGCATCTACAAACGGCAACTCGCCGGCTGCATCAACAAACCAGAACTCGCCAACTCGGGCGGTGTTGGGGATATACCAACTAGGGGTATCACCATCATGGATCAATCCGGCTAGTCCAGGGTGGCCCGCAGTGGTGGTGAAGGCTTTGCCTGCCGGGCGGCCCAGATAGCTGACGACCAAGGAAGGCGGATGCCGGCAAGGAGGAGGCCCAAGACCGAAGCCCATGAAGCCACCAAGACCAAGACGGAAGGCGGCATACTTCCCAGCTAGGTTTAGGACTCTGTGTGTTTGCCGGATACGTAATCACCTTGTAACCCTAGGTCCAACCGCCTATATAAGCTGGACCTCGGGACGCCTTTAGGCCAACCGACCAATCGATAGACTCTCATACAATCAACCTCATTGTAACCTGTACCTCGGCTATTTGCCTCATAGTAAATTATAGCAGCACGTAGGGCTCCGCCACCGCCGTGGAGCCTGAAGCTGGGTAAACTGCCGTGTACAATCCCGACCTCGACGACATCCACCTTCTTGCCCTACGTTCACCCTCGGCTAGCAGGACCCCGTCTCGTATCTCAGATGCCGATACGACGACAGTTGGCGCCCACCGTGGGGCCTAAGGCGTCAGGCGTCACGTTCCAGGCGGGAACCCTAGGCGGCATCGGCGAAACAATCGCCGTCGGCCGCGTCGTTCGCTACGGCGACAACCACTACATCAGCTGCGACGAGTCCTACATCCCCGCAGACGACTACATTGTCGGATGCGGAGTTGTGCCGTTTGGCGGCGTCGATGTATTCATCGGCTACACTTTTGAGGCAAATGGGTTGCCGCGAATTTATTCGCCATCCCACCCGCCCTACAATCAAGAAGGATCTGAGTTTACCTCCTCTCAGGAGTCTGCAGATTCAGATCTACACTTTGTCGGCATGACGGGACTGGGATCCGACTCCTAGCCCAACAGTCAAGATCCCGAATCTATTCTTCTTGCACTCCAGGATGATGCGATGTCGGATGCCGGATCCAGATCTACCGTTCACGTCAACGTAGATTCTGACTCCGAAAAAGACACTGCAAGCATGTTCGGGCAACGGGTCAAGCAGTGTTTCAGTACACCCGAGCCTCCGCCTTCTGAGGCGGCTACGTGCTCGTCCGTCAAGATGCAGCAGGTTTTCGTGGCGGATGTCACCGGTGCAGCCTCAGCACAGGCGGCGGCAACAGACGCCGCCAACGTTGGGACCCCGGCAACCGATCCACTGTTTCCGGAGCCTCCGGGAGCTCCAAAGAAGAGGATTCTAGAGAAAGGCGAGCCCAGCAAGAAAGGGAACATGGCGGCCCTGGCAGAAGTTCTGCACACGCCGGTGACCGACAAAACCAACCCGACTGATTTGGAGAAATTTCGAAACACCTTGGTGGAGCAAACTGAGTACCTCAAAAGCAAGCAAGCAGAGGTCCAGGGCCTCCTCGACGAAGCCAAGGAGGAAAACGCCAGGATAACCGCCAAGTTAGACCCCAAGCGCAATCTTTTCACCAGTACTCCACTGCCCAAGCCGGCAGGACCTGTAGCCGAATGGGCTACAGCGCCGCAGCGTAAGGACAAGAATGGGGACATCATCCTCGCCACCCCTGTCCTCAACACTGCAGCCGCCTTAGACATCCTCAACAATGATGACTACGACAAGGACGAGAAGATTTACTACGCATCGATCCTTGCTCACAAAGCTCTAGAGCAGCAGGCCCGTGCTGATTCTCGCGCCGACATGGCGGACGCAAGGGGAGGAAAGTTGGAATCCAAATCCAACGCTTGCAAAGCTGCGGCCGGTGGCAACCCCGAAGATCCGTCCGGCTCCAGTAGCCACGGAAAAGGGAAAGACAAGGAGAAGGACCCACGCAAGTCACCACCTCCCAAAAGGCAGCGTGACGAGGCATCCAGGACCGGCAACAGCGCAAGGCCTCACCTCCTCCGCCTAGGCGGGATGAAGGCGGAAGCAGGGGCAGCAAGCAGCCGCCAAGGAGTGGCGGCAATCGCGACAACGCCCCGCCGCCAAGAAGAAGCAGGGACCGCACACAGTCCCCACCACCAGTGCCCAGGCACGAAGGTGGAAGCCGGGGCACAACAACGAGCCTAGGCACAGCCGGGCAGCGCAGGACGAGCCTCATGCCGACAGATCCGGCAAACAGCTCAGTCCGCAAGACGCGCGACATCGTCTCAATGACATCAAGGCTGGAAAGCAAGATGCCTACCTAGGACCTGAGTGCTTTGGCCCAGCCATCCGCAACGTTCAAGTACCCGAGACATGACATCAGTGTCAAAAACTCATCAAAGGTACAATGGAGCGGACAAGCCAAACTCATGGTTGTCGGACTACGCGCTGGCAGTTGAAATTGCCGGAGGCAATGGCCTCGTCGCCGCACGCTTCCTTCCCCTCATGCTTGAGGGGACAGCCCGAAGCTGGATCGAAAACTTGCCGGAGAAAAGCATTCATAGCTGGCATGACATGGAAAAGGTGTTCACGCAGCACTTCCAAGGCACGTACAAGCGACCCAATACATACACAGATTTGGTTCGTTGCGTGCAAAAGCCAGATGAAACAGCTACAAGCTTCTTGGCAAGGTGGATTCAAACAAAGGCAAGCTGCGAAAACGTAGACGACAATCAAGCAATCCATGCCTTCACCACAGGCCTCCTGAAGGGCTCAAGTCTCAGACATAAGCTCGTACGCATGCAAGTCAAGGATCTCGGAGTCATGCTCGAAGTAGCAGCCATGTACGCACAGGCGGATGATGATGCACGCGATGGAGATGGCGCACATGACATGGCGCCAAGCAGGCGAGCAAGTCACAAACGCAAGGCTCCCCAGGACGACAAAGCCGGACCATCAAACGAGGTCGCCGCCGCCTTCGAAGGCAAAGGCGGCAACCGCAAGTGGAAAGGAAAGGGTAAAGATGGCGGCTCCAGCAAGCAACGCCTGACATACGATCAGGCAAAAGCCTTGCCCTGCCCAATCCACGCGTCCTTAGGCAAAGTTAACCACACATTAGGGGAATGCCGGTTCATGGAGGACTTCAAGAAGGACCCCGAGGTTGGCTGGAAGCAAAAAAGAGCAAAAAGGCTGAGAAGACAAAGAAGGAAGACGATGATGGGGCATTCCATGTCCGAGGATGAGGAACCCAAGCTGGCGCGCAAAGAAAAGAAATACCCAAGGTACATGGCCAATTGGTGTGCTTCTTGGGCACTCCTTCGGCAAAGAAGAAAAGGCGGAGATGCGCGAGCTAAACGCCACAGTACCAGATGTTCCCCAGTATCTAGACTGGTCAGAGGAGCCAATAACTTGGGATAGAGATGATCACCCAGATCACGTACCTCACCCCGGCAAATACGCCCTTGTCGTCGACCCAATTGTCGATAACTTCAGACTCACCAAGGTGTTGATGGATGGCGGCAGCAGCCTCAACATCATCTACGCGGACACCTGAAGCGCATGAACTTGTCGGAAAGCCAGCTTGACTACAGCAAAGTCAAGTTTCATGGCATCGTTCCGGGAAAGCAAGCCAAGTCAATGGGAAGCATCAAATTGGAGGTTACTTTCGGACCTGAGACAAACTACCGCTCGGAGCATCTCAGGTTCGAAGTAGTCCCCTTCAAAGTGCCTACCACGCCATCTTTGGACGGCCAGCTTTCGCCAAGTTCATGGCTCGCCGTGTTACATATACAGCAAGCTGAAGATGCCGGGACCCAACGGTACAATCACCGTCAGTGGCAACTTCAAGAAAGCAAAGGAGTGCGAGCGTGGCAACGCCGCCTTCGCTGAGGCAGTCCTCCACGCAGAGGAATTAGCCATGTTGAAAAAGGAGCTGATACGTCGCAGTTGCCGGCATGTAAAGACCGCTGAGCAAAAAACACTTTCAAGGCGTCCGAAGACACAAAGAAGGCGGATCTGGTCCCAGGTGACAGCTCCAAGCAAGTCACCATAGGGGCAGGCTGGACGACAAATAGGAAAGCGCGCTCGTCAGGTTCCTCCGTGAGAATCAGGACATCTTTGCATGGTCGTCAGCCGACATGCCAGGTGTCCCGAGGGAACTTGCCGAGCACTCTCTTAACGTCTACGAAGGAGCCAAGCCAGTGAAGCAAGGAATAAGGCGCTACGGTGAGAAGAAGCGGACAGCAATAGGGAAGGAGATCATCAAGTTGCAAGAAGCCAAGTTCATTAGGGAGGTAGTACACACTGATTGGTTGGCAAATCCTGTAATGGTTCCAAAACCTAATAAGGAAATGAGAATGTGCATTGATTATACCGGTTTGAACAAGTGCTGTCCTAAGGACCACTTTGCTTTGCCTCGTATAGATCAGGTCATAGACTCCACAGCCGGCTCCGAGCTGCTGTGCTTTTTGGATGCGTACTCCGGGTACCACCAAATCAAAATGCGAGAATCCGACCAAATCAAAACATCGTTCACTACGCCCTACGGGACCTTCTGCTACATCACGATGCCCTTCGGTCTAAAAAATGCCGGCGCAACGTATCAGCGGTGTATGCAAAGATGCCTTCACGAGCAAATTGGCCGCAATGTTCACGTCTATGTTGACGACATTGCCGTCATGTCAAGAAAGAAGGCAGATTTGCTTGACGATTTGAGAGAAACCTTTGATAGCCTCCGGGATATAGGATGAAGCTCAACCCGAAAAAATGCGTCTTCGGGGTTCCTGCCGGCAAATTGCTTGGCTTTATCGTTTCCGAACGAGGAATAGAGGTAAATCCAGAAAAAATCAAAGCGATCCTCAACATATCCAGGCCCAAGGACCTGAAGGACGTGCAGCGACTTGCCGGCTCGGCGGCTGCCGTCAGTCGTTTCATTAGCCGTCTTGGTGAGAAGGCACCTCTCTACCGGCTTCTGAAGAAATCCGACAACTTTGAGTGGACAGACGAAGCAGACGCCGCCTTGCAGCAACGCAACGGTTAACGTCTGCTCCAATCTTGGCAGCTCCTCGATCGCAGGAACCAATGCTGCTTTACATCGCGGCAACTAACTTGGTTGTTAGCGTGGTCCTGGTTGTGGAACGCAAGACGGAAAATCAGACTTGCCGGAACAACGTCCGGTTTACTTCATCAGTGAAGTATTTTCCGCCTCAAAACAGCGTTATCCGCATTACCAGAAGCTGGTCTACGGTGTTTTCTACGCCGCCAGGAAGTTAAGGCACTATTTCCAGGAGCATTCAATCGGTGTGAGCAAGGCACCTCTGGGGGATATCATCAATAATACAGATGCGACAGGCCGCGTTGCCAAATGGGGCATCGAACTTGCCGCCTTCGACATCACGTATAAACCCAGAACGGCCATTAATCTCAAGCCTTAGCAGACTTTGTAGCAGATTGGACGGAGGCCATGGACGAAGTACCTCTCCCTGAAGATGCATACTGGATCATGCACTTTGATGGATCAAAAATGCTTCAGGGCTCGGGGGCTGGCATTGTTTTAAGAAACCCTCAAGGAGACAAGCTTAGTTATGTGTTACAAATTCACTTCAAGGCAACTAATAATGTTGCTGAATACGAAGCTCTCCTTCATGGTTACACATTGCCAAGGAACTTGGCGTCCAGCGTGTCCTCTGCTACGGAGATTCAGACTTGGTGGCGCAACAGATACGTGGTACTTGGGACACAAAGAGCGAGACAATGGCGGCATATCGAGCTACCGTTGACGAATTCGCCAAGTGTTTCCTAGGCTACGAGGTCCGCCACATCCCAAGAGCTCAAAATGAGGCGGCAGATACACTTGCCAGAATGGGGTCTGAACGCAAAAAGGTACCAAAAGATGTTTTCCTGGAACACCTACACAAGCCGTCAATAAAAGGAGCAGACCTCCTTGACCCAGAGTCGGCAGAACCAGTTGAAGATGCTAGCTATGCCGTCTACCTGGTAAAGCCGGATTGGACGACGCCATATTTGGACTTCCTGATCAATCAGGAGTTGCCGGACGATGAGGTTTTGAAAAGGCAAATCATAAGAAGAGCCAAGGCATTCACAATAATCAAAGGCGAATTGTACAAGCGTAGCACCACTGGTGTTTACCAACGTTGCATTTCGCCCGAAGAAGGCAGAGAACTGTTGGATGAGATACATGCCGGCGTGTGTGGACATCACGCTTCCTCACGCGCCCTTGTTTCAAAAGCCTTCCGACAAGGTTTCTACTGGTTGACAGCCAAGCAAGATGCAGAAGACATCGTCAAAAGATGCAGGGGCTGCCAACTTTATGCCAGACAATCCACATGCCGGCTCAGGAGCTTAAAACAATACCCATCACATGGCCTTTCGCAGTCTGGGGCTTGGACATGGTTGGTCCGTTTAAAACGGCGCCTGGTGGCTACACACATTTACTTGTGGCTGTAGACAAGTTCACCAAGTGGGTTGAAGCTAAGCCTATCAAAAAGCTAGACGGTGCCACAGCCGCAAACTTTCTGTGGGGAATAATCTCTCGGTTCGGGGTGCCTCATAGCATTATCACCGATAACGGCACTAACTTGTCGCAAGGCGAAGTTGAGGAATACTGTTATAAGCATGGTATCCGCCTAGATCTTGCCTCAGTAGCACACCGCAGGCAAATGGTCAAGTAGAGCGTACAAATGGTTTAGTCCTACAAGGCATCAAACCACGTCTCGAAGTACCATTGCACAGAGCGGCTGGGGCTTGGGTGGATGAGTTGCAGTCTGTCCTTTGGAGTTTACGCACAACTCCAAACAGATCAACCAAGTTCACTCCTTTCTTCTTAGTCTATGGCGCAGAAGCAGTGTTGCCATCCGACATGATGTACGATTCCCCCAGAATTGAAGTCTACGTCTAGGAAGACGCTGTCGGGGGGCTACCCCCGAGTAGGGTCATGGTGTGGTATAAGCAAGGTCCCAGGTGTGGGCCAGGTTACAGTGAAAGCCGGCATACACGGACCTCAGAGGTGATCAGGGGGTGTTGTAGGTGCAAACCGACATAAGCAAACCGAGGTAACCCAGGCCAAAAGGGACCGAGGTACCATGCTGGTGCAAACCGACATAAGTTGACTGAGATATGGGATCCGAGATAAGGGATCCGAGACATGATGACCGACATACCAATGTCGGAATTCTGGTATCTTCTCTTATGTGCAGGGGAAGCTCGAGGAAGAAGAATCCGGCATATCCATGCCGGGGTAAGGCAACGAGGTGCCTTGTGTCGGTTGAAGTCAATGCTCCTGTCACATCCCGTCTGGCACGAGAGCGCCTTACACGGGTGTGTGCAGGAGGAGCGACATGACAAGCCATCATTCCACCGCTGACTCCGGTTTATCCGGGAACAGACTGCGAGGCAGAGGTATGGGCATGCCTTGTCCTGTCTCTGGCAGATGGTACCTTCTAGGCGTGCCGTAGAGCAGCAGGAGATGGGCCTGTCACGTCCTGTCTCTGACAGGAGTAACATCATGACATACCTTTGGCGTGGCTACAGTGTCCCGGGAGGGGTGTTCCTGTAACTCGGTTTTAGCCTATAAGTAGGGCTTCACCCCCTCCTGCGTGAGGGACGGCGAGAGACGAGGGACCGAGAGACATTTTCCCCCCTTAGCTACATCTTCTGCCTTGTGTTCATCACCATTGTTGAGATATACAGCTCAAGGAGCAGCTGGTACGCTTGATACCGAGATATATACAGAGAGACAGGTAGGAGTAGGGGTGTTACCTCCTCACGAGGGCCCTGAACCTGGGTAGATCGTGGTGTGTTCTTGTGCTTGTGAGTTCATCTGTGTGTGCTTCTTAGCGCGCTAGCCCTCTCCCGGATCCACCAGCGTCCATCGGCCCCACACTTTAGCCATCCTATGGCATCTGCCGTGATACCACCACGACAGTTGGCGCCCACCGTGGGGCTGACAGCGGCGCTGGCTGGTGTGTTCATCCGAACGGGTTCCATCATCGCCTCTGGCGAGCGCGTGGTCAGTGGCCTTGTCCACAGACTCGGCTCGCTGAACTTCATCAGCGACAACACGGGCTACTTCGGTAGCAGGCCGATGCCGAGGAACGGCTGCCTCGTCCTCTTCGGGACGTTCGAGATCTACGTCGCCACCGAGTTCGTCTGCAAGTACCCGGAGCAGGTGCTTGTGGCTGAGGATCCTCCTGCTGTCTGTGCGGCTCGCGGCCGGCGTATCACTCGCCCCGAGAGCTACGCACAGGTCTTGATGACCGGCATCGCGGGTGGTGCCGGTAGAGGAGAACCCGGCGAAGGAGATGCCGGCAATCCTGGTGCCAAGACCACCAGATCTGCAAAAGTGCCACTGGAGAGGAGGGAGAACCTCCGCGACCAGGCCGGAACATCCAGTGTGCCGGTCAGAACTGCTCCTCTCGATGATGTGATCGAGAAGCTGGCTGTGCCGGTAGCTACCGGTACAGATGCTGCCTTGACGGAGGCTGAGTTGGAGCAGCATTGTCAGAATCTGCTTCAGGAGGCTCTTGAGATGGCCGAGGTGAGGAGGCAGTTCAGGATAACTCTCCGTGAGTATAACCAAGCACATGGTTTAACCCCGGTAGCTGCTCGCCCTAGTCGCATAGAGGATGTGTGTAAGAGGGGCAAAGGCCTCAATGCTGAGATTGCTAGAGATGGTAGATCTAGTTCTAGTAAGACTCCTAGTCACTTATGAGTTGAAAAGCCGAAGTATAGTTCCCCTGCTAAGACTCTTAGAGCTGCCGAGGCAGCAAGAGCCGAGTTGTCTGGCTTATCCGGAGAAGCTCTCCGTAGGCAGCAAGACCGAGTTAATGAATTGGTAGCTGTGGCTACCCGGCAGAATGAGGCCTTTCGTAAGGCTAACACAGCTGTAGGTGGGTCCCAGGTTGTTCACTCGGCTAGAGCAGCCGGTGAAAAATCTAGGGGGCAAGCTTCCTCACCGCATGTCGGTGGAGATCGTGACCGGAGTGTAAACTCCAGTAGAAACAAGCAAATGCAGACGTATGATGCGGTATATGCCGGAAAGCAGTTAGTCGGGCCAGGCAGTGCCGGTCGGGGTAAGAGCAATCCTGGTCCGGGCAATCCAAGTGCCGGAATAGTTAACTCGGCTGGCCGAGGTCATCCACCTCGGTATCCGAGGCAGCAGCAATATGTTGAGCATGTTCAGCAGCCACGAGGTGTTGACCCGGTGGCTGATCGTTATGATGATGGTAACTCGGCTATGGAGAAAGCCGGATATCCGAGATATGAGGGTCCGCTGGGATCTCGGTTGGGACATCGCTAGTTGTCTCCGAGTGATGCACGTTACAAGTTGGACAGAATCTACATGTCCGAGATGCTTGAAGAGCAAGGCCCACCTGGCCCTGCTGCTTTGGACCTCGGATCATGAGAGAGCCACCAGTGCGGCGCTTTCAGTTGAACCGAGGCGCCAAGACGTATGACGGCAGCACCAAGCCGGAGGACTGGCTGACAGATTATGTGTCGGCAGTGCATATTGCTGGAGGAAACCGCCGATGGGCGGTGAGATATATCCCGCAGATGTTGGAAGGGCCAGCCCGGATCTGGCTGAACAACCTGCGAGAGGGAAGTGTTGATTGCTGGCTGGACTTTGAAGAAGCATTTGTTAGCAACTTCTCCAGCACATACAAGAGACCGAATCGTCCTCAACAGTTTGCCATGTGCAAGCAGAGGAATGATGAAACTGACCGGGATTACTTGACCCGGTGGAGTACTATTTGCAATTCCTGTGAAGGAGTTGTTGAAGCACAGGCCATTTCATGGTTTGCCCAAGGGTGCTGACACGGCTCCATGCTTTGGCAGAAGTTACAGAGGGAAATGCCGGCCTCCTTGGCCGAGACATTCCGGATTGCAGATAGCTATGCACTGGGTGATCCGATGCAACCCTTGCTGAACTCGGTGGAACCGAGTAGAAGGTACCCGGTGAATAACTGACCCGTACCAGCCAGGCCGAACGATCGTCAGGACGTCGGCAACAAGAGGAGAGAGCCGGATTACCGGTATGGCTCAAATCAAGTTGCAGCAGTAGAGCAAAGCCAGCCAGATGCCGGCGCTAGCCAGCGTCAGAGGGCCAGTGGACCTGCTTGGGGCCAAAACCAGGATGTGAAGAAACCGTGGAGTGACCCGAGGAAGCCGTTAACTTATGAGGCAATGCTGGATGGGCCGTGCAGCTATCACACGCATGATCCTCGCAGGCCGGCCAATCATTCAACTCGGCAGTGCAGCTGGTATCAGCGCACCTTGAAGGAAGGTGGAGGTTCCGGAGGAAATCAGATGGGAGCACCTCAGAGGCCTCCAGTGACATATCCTCAATAGAGGCAAGCACTACCGCTCACCGGAGCAAACACAATTCCCGTGAATGCACCGGCACAGAGGCCTCCAGCTCCGAAACCTGTCAATCAAGTAAGTGTCGGAGGCAACAATGGCAATGCTGGTCCCAGTAGGCAAGGAGAGTATCCTCAGGGAGATTACAGAGAAGCTCATCAGAGTTATGTGGTCTTAGTGACCGAGCCAACAGACAAGAGGAGCCTGCATCGGCGTCCACTGGAGGTGAACGCAGTTATGCCGGCAGTACCGAGGTATATGCACTGGTCCGAGCAAGAGATTAGTTGGAGCAGAAGGGATCATCCCCGAGTTATGCCAACCCCGGGAGGTTATGCTCTGTTGGTGGATCCGACATTCATTGGGCCCACCATTAATGTTAGGTTCAGCTGAGTTCTCATTGATAATGGGAGTGCTATCAATATCATGTATCGAGACACCATGGTGAAGATGGGTATCTCGATGAACATGCTGCAACCGAGTAGCACGACCTTCCATGGCATAGTGCCGGGTGTCTCATGTGTACCTATGGGCAAAATAAATTTGGGTTGACGTGCTATTCGGCACCAAGGACAACTGTCGAACTGAGAGCATCCAGTTTGAGGTGGTGGACCTCGAAAGTCCATACCATGCTTTACTCGGCAGGCCTGCGCTGTCCAAGTTCATGATATCAACCCATGTGGGTTATCTCAAGATGAAAATTCCAGGTCCTAATGGTATCATCACTATCTCGGGTGATTACAAGCGTGCACTGGAGTGTGCCTCGGCTGGATCGTGATTGGCCGAGTCACTGATCATTGCTGTGGAGAAGAAGAGATCCACGAACTGGTGGCGTTGGCCCAGTCCGCGCAACTCGGCATGCCGGGTATGACTAACCCGGAGCAGAATGCAAATTTCGGGTGCCAAAGGAGACCAACAAGATCAACGTTGACCCGGCGTTCCGGACCACAACGTCATCATTGGTACCGGGTTAACGGAGAAATAGGAAGGCGAGCTCAGTCACTTCCTCCGTGAGAACCGGGATATCTTTGCATGGTTTAATCAGGACCTGCCAGGTGTTCCGAGGGAGTTGGCTGAGCACTCATTGTTCGTCAGACCGGATATGAAACCGGTGAAGCAACCGACATGGCGTCTCTCGGATGAGAGGAGAAAAGTGGTGGGTGATGAGCTGGCCAAGTTGCTTGCGGCTGGTTTCATCATGGAGGTGCTACACCCGGACTGGTTGTCTAACCCGGTCCTGGTGGAAAAGAAAAAAGATGAACCTTTGGTGGCCAAGGTGTGGCGCATGTGTATCGATTTCACGAACTTAAACAAGGCATGTCCTAAGGATCCATTCCCGCTGCCTCGGATTGATCAAGTGATCGATTCTACAGCCGGGTGTGAGCTGTTATCCTTTGTAGATGCGTATTCTGGTTTTCACCAGATACCTTTGAACCCTGCTGATCAATTGAAAACTGCTTTTATTACCCCTAATGGGGCTTATTGCTATCGTGTCATGACCTTTGGCTTGAGAAATGCCGGAGCTACTTATCGGAGATGTATGCAGAAATGCTTGCATGAGCAAATAGGCGAAAATGTGCAGGTGTATGTCGACGATGTCGTCATAAAAACTAAAGATAAAGCCACTCTGATTGATGATCTCAGAGTGACATTCATAAACTTGAGAAAATACCGAATGAAACTTAACCCGGATAAATGTACCTTCAGTGTGCCGGCAGGCAAACTACTCGGTTTCCTTGTGTCAAGCCGAGGTATCGAGGTAAACCCGACAAAAATCCGTGCTATTGAAAGCATGAGGTTACCGACATGTCTCAAGGACGTGCAGAAATTCACCGGATGTTTGGCATCCTTAAGTCGGTTTGTTAGCAGGTTGGGAGAAAAGGCATTGCCTTTGTATCAGCTCATGAAGAAAACCACCCACTTCGTATGGACCCCGCAAGCAGATGCGGCGTTCACCGAGTTAAAAAAGATGCTGGCAACTGCGCCGATACTGGCCTCACCATTACCCAAAGAGCCGATGTTGCTATACATTGCAGCCACAAACCGAGTTGTGAGTGTTGTAGTGGTGGTAGAGCGAGAGGAAGAGGGCAAAATCATGCAGAGGCCGGTGTATTATCTGAGCGAGGTGATCTCGTTATCCAAGCAGAACTATCCTCACTACCAGAAGATGACATATGGTGTCTATCTGGCTGCTAAGAAGTTGAAACATTACTTCCATGAGCATTCAATCACTGTGGTGTGTGAGGCTCCTATCTCGGAGATCATTGGGGTAAAGATGCAACTGGCCGGATAGCCAAGTGGGCCATCGAGGTGTCCCCTTACACTCCTGATGGCGTGAATCACACGCTCGTTGGGAGACCCCAAGAGGAAGGTATGATGCAGTTCAGCAACAAGTTTTCCCTCAGAAAGAAACCAAGGTTATCGAACCAGTAGGAGCAGCAAATCTTCAGAAGGTTGTTGGTGGCTCGCACGGCGCAATACGATCACCAACGTGGACTCTGCACACAACACAATCAAACTACTTTGCCCCAACGAAACAGTGAGGTTGTCAATCTCACCGGCTTGCTGAAAACAAAGGATTAAACGTATGGTGTGGAAAATGAGTATTAAATGGCAGAGAATGAAAAAGGAACAGTTTGTAGTTTGTGGTTGTTTAATCGGTGTAAAAGAATGGACCAGGGTCCACAGTTCACTAGTGGTGTCTCTCCATAAAAGATAACTAACATGTTGGGTGAACAAATTACAGCTGGGCAATTGACAAATAGTGAGCGCATGACAATGCATATACATGACATGTTGACTACTATGATATTTAATTGGGCATTACGACATAATACATAGACCGTTATCCAACAGCATCTATGACTAATAATCCACCGCCAGGTTGTCATCCGAGTCCCCCGTTGGTATTAAGTTGCAAGCAACGGATAATTGCATTAACTAAAGTGCGTAATGTAAACAAACACATATGCCCGTGGACATAGCATCGTTAGGTTATCCCTAGTGGCAACAGCACATCCACAACCTTAGAACTTTCTGTCACTGTCCCAGATTAAACGGAGGCATGAACCCACTATCTAGCATAAATACTCTCTCTTGGAGTTACAAGCATCTACTTGGCCAAAGCATCTACGAGTAACGGAAAGCATGCAAGATCTTAAATAACATATGAGATAGATTGATAATCAACTTGACATAATATTCAATATTCATCGAATCCCAGCAAACACAACATGTAGCATTACAATAATATGATCTTGATCATGTAGGGCAGCTCACAAGATCTAAACATGATGGCACAAAGTGGAGAGACAACCATCTAGCTACTGCTATGGACCCGTAGTCCAAGAATGAACTACTCACGCATCACTCCGGAGGCAGGCATGGCGATGTAGAAGCCTCCGGTGACGATTCCCCTCTCCGGCAGGGTGCCGGGAAGAGGTTCTGAACCCTCCCGAGCTAGGGTTGACGACGGCGGCGTCTCTGGATCTTTTCGTGGATTTTTGCTCAGGTCCTTAGGGTTTTCGCGTCGGGGGGAATAAGTAGGCGAAAGGGCGGCGGCTGGAGACCCCCGAGGGGCCCACACCACCCTAGGGCGCGGCAGAGGAGGGCCCCGTGCCCTAGGTGCGTGTGGGGCCCTAGTGGCCCTCCTCTGTTGCTTCTTCGCTCCGTCAGGTGAGTTCTGGAAAAATAGGGACCCCCGTGTAGTTTCGTCCAATTCCAAGAATATTTCCAGACTAGCTTTTCTGGAATACAAAAACAGCAGAAAACAGGAACTGACACTTCGGCATCTTGTTAATAGGTTAGTCCCAAAAAATGTATAAAAGTGATATAAAGTAGATGCAAAACATGTAGCAATTGGTATAAAACAAGCATGGAACATCAAAAATTATAGATACGTTTGAGACGTATCAACTCCTCACTATGAGAGAAGAGATGCCATTAAATCTCAGGCATTGCCGGATTTCTTGGTAGATTGGGCCGAGATGCAATATGAGCCACCACTGCCTGACTCAAATTACTGGAGGATGCACTTTGATGGTTCAAAGACCAAGATTGGTTTGGGGGCCGGAGTAGTTCTTACCTCGCCAAAGCGGGATCAGCTGAGATATGTACTACAGATTCATTTCGCAGCATCTAACAATGTGGCCGAGTATGAAGCACTGGTCCATGGGGTTGCTGGATAGAGGAAATACCAGCAGTACTGTGGGGTCTTAGGACCACACCTAATCGATCAACCGGCTATACGTCGTTTTTTCTGGTCTATAGAGCAGAAGCGGTCTTGCCGACCGACATAGAGTATGACTCGCGAGAGTGGCGCTGTACACTGAAACCGAGGCAAAAGAAGCTCAGGAGAATGGTGTTGATTTGCTCGAAGAAGCACGAGAACTGACCTTATCTCGGTCAGCTGTATATCCGCAAAATCTCCGACGCTATCATAGCCGGAAGATCAGCCCTCGGGTGTTCCGAGAGGGAGATTTGGTGCTGAGGCTAGTGCAACGCAGTAAAGGCCGACACAAATTGTCACCTCCATGGGAGGGACCGTTCATTGTGAGCAAGGCTCTACACAATGATTCATACTATCTTATAGATGCGCATGCACCGAGGAAAAAAGTAACGGACAAATCTGGGGCGGCGACTGGAGACCCCCGAGGGCCCCACACCACCCTAGGGCGTGGCAGAGGGGGCCCCGCGCCCTAGGTGCGTGTGGGGGCCCTGGTGGCCCTCCTCTGTTGCTTCTTCACTCCGTCAGGTGAGTTCTGGAAAAATAGGGACCCCCGTGTAGTTTCGTCCAATTCCGAGAATATTTCCAGACTAGCTTTTCTGGAATACAAAAACAGCAGAAAACAGGAACTGGCACTTCGGCATCTTGTTAATAGGTTAGTCCCAAAAAATATATAAAAGTGATATATAGTAGATGCAAAACATATAGCAATTGGTATAAAACAAGCATGGAACATCAAAAATTATAGATACGTTTGAGACGTATCAGCATCCCCAAGCTTAGTTTCTACTCGTCCTCGAGTAGGTAAACGATAAAAACAAAATAATTTTTGAGGTGACATGCTACCATCATAATCTTGATCATATAATATTGCAAGGCACATGTAAATGAATGAAGTGATCCAAGTCAATGGTCTATAATTTGCTACCAAATAGATAATGAGTAAACAATGAATCACACAAGCTAAACGTTTTCATGAATAGTACTTTCGAGACAAGCATCAAACAGTTTTGCATAAGTGTTAACTCATAAAGCAATAGTTTCTAATAAAAGGTATTCAATCAACACAAAGGAAGAATTAAGTTTCAGCATTTGCTTCAACTTTCAACATATTTATCTCATGGATATTGTCAACACAAAGTAGTATAACAAGTCCAATACATTGCATATAACGCATGTTGTAACAAAGTTGACACTAGTGTTTGCTTGTGGAAGACAGAAAGAATAGGAAAACTGACTCAACATAAAAGTAAAAGAAAGGCCCTTCGCAGAGGGAAGCAGGGATTAAATCATGTGCTAGAGCTTTTAGGTTTTTGAAAGCATATAGAGATTGCATAAAATATTTGATACTCCTCCCAACCTTGCTAACACAAGCCATGGCTAACACAATCATATAGGAGTATCTATTTTTGAGAGGTGTTTGTTAATTGTCAACGAATGGTAGCGGGTGAGAACAGTATTCTACCTGTCAAACGGACTTTTAAGAGCGGCTCCCATGAAGGACGTTATTTCTACCAGCAAGGCAGATCATCCCTCTTTCTCTTTGGTTTACACACATTCAGGTATTTCACTGTTTGTCATTGCTTACTGATGAATCAGGGCAAAAGTGTGAAGAGAATTAATTGGTTAAAGTTGTAATTAATTGGGACTGGGCACCCCGTTGCCAGCTCTTTTTGCAAGTTATTGGATAAGCGGATGTATATGCCACTAGTCCAGGTGTAAAAGTCCATTCAACAAATAGAATAAAGAATAACCACACTAATTCCTCATGAGCTAGTAAACATTGACACAAAAAGGGAATAATAACATTTTGAATAATTTAAAGGTAGCACATGAAAAATTTACTTGGAGTGGCAAGGAAATACCACATATAGGTAGTTATGGTGGACACAAATGGCATGGATTTTGGCTCAAGGATTTGGATGCACGAGAAGCATTCCCTCTCAGTACAGAGTTTAGGCTAGCAAGGTTATGTAAGCAAACAAGAATATCAACCCGTACACCAAGTTTTATATGACAAACATATTGCAAACGTTATAAGACTTCATACCGTCTTCCTTGTTAACCAAACCCTGTTATTAGAAAATATCTAGACCTTAGAGATACCACCGATGCAAACCAAATTTTCAACAAGCTTTACGGTAGTTCTTCACTAATAGGCTTAACTCATGTGATGCACAATTTAATCATGATCTACTTGTTAACTCAAAACAATTGACAAGCATCAAGTTATCCATTTTAGTGATCTACAAGATTAAGCAAGTTTTTCCTTATACCAATTACCACATGCAACATTTTCTGAACCAACCAAACACCAATCAATTTATTTCATCAACTCTCCAAACAAATATAAGTGAAGCAAGAGAGTACTTTCTACAAAAGAAAGCTAATAGCTCTGACAAGAGATACATGAAAACAAGAGCTAAAAGCTGAACAGCGCTAGATATGAATACTCAACAAATATAAGTGAAGAATAGGAGTATTCTCATGAAAAAGCGGAGCGTGTCTCTCTCCCAATCAAGAATGCTAGGGTCCAGTCAAGCTTTATTGAAAATAAAAGTGCAATACTGAAAATAAAAGCACACAGACGCTCCAAGAAAAGCACATATGATGTGAAAGAATTAAAATATAGTTTCACTAGAGATGACCTGATAATTTTGACGATGAAGAAGGGGATGCCTTGGGCATCCCCAAGCTTAGACGCTTGAGTCTTCTTGAAATATGCTGGGGAGATCCATGGGAGCCTCCCCAAGCTTAAGCTCTTCACTCTTCTTGATCCTATTATATCATCCTTCTCTCTTGACCCTTGAAAACTTCCGTCACACCAAACTCAAAGTAGATCTCATTAGAGGGTTAGTGCATAATCAAAAATTCACATGTTCTATAAAGACGCAATATGATTTGTTACTTTAAACATTAGCTACAGCCACTGATGTTATGTGAAGCTCTTCCACCCAAAAAAGAATTTCACTCAACACTAGTAAAAGAGAGAATGCAAAATAAAAAGGCATAATCTGTCTAAAACAGAACAGTCCGCAAAGACGAATTTTTTCAGGCACTTACGACGCTCAGATCGAGAAACTCTGAACTAATGAAAGTTTCAGACATTCATAAAGATTACGCACAAAAATTTCAGATTTAATTAACAATCTGGTGATTTTAGGAATTTCGTACAGTGAACAGCAAAAATCTGTTTCTGCGCAGCAATCAAAATTAAGCATCGTCTTAACATTAGAGGCTACTCTTGGCACAACAATGCGAGAAAATAAAGATACAAAGGAGTTGCTACAGAAGTAAACATCCTCCTTGACTAATACTGAAAATAAAAGATAATGGGTTGCCTCCCAAAAGCGCTTTCTTTAATGCCTTTTAGCTAGGCTAGAAGATTTTAATGATGCTCTCATAAGAATAAGAGTTGAAAAACAAAAGAGAGCATCAAGAGGCAAATATCAAACACATTTAAGTCTAACCCACTTCCTATGCAAAGGAATCTTGTAATAAAATAAATTATTGAAGCATAAAGCAACTAGCATAGAAAGATGAAACAAATGCAAGTTCAAAACTTTCAACATAAAGAGAGGTGTTTTAGTAACTTGAAAACTTTTACAACCATATTTTCCTCTCTCATAATAACTTTCAGTAGCATCATGAACAAACTCAACAATATAACTATCACATAAAGCATGCTTTTCATGATCTACAAACACATAATTTTTATTAAGCTCAAAAAGTGGGGTTATCAAACCCACTTTTGACAATAATAGTATAATTAATATCATTAGGCAATATAGGACCATCATCAAGAGCATTATCATATATAACATTAGGGAGCACATTTTTACTTTCTGCAATTTCCTTTACTTGAGTCAAGGAGGATGTTTTTTCAAATTTATCAAAAGAGATATTTCAATAGAATCATGACATTCAACAATATAGCACTCTTCCTCCTTAGATAGGCATGGAGGACAATCATATAATGTAAGAGTTAAAGAGTTACTATCATTAGAAGGTAGATCCTCCTTTTGTTCATCACTCTCCTCCTCTTTTTCATCCAATGAGATCACAGTTTTAGCAATTTCTTCTTCCACAGGTTCCTGAAAAGTAGCAAGTTGTTCTGGAGAATAAATTTTCTCAAGAAATTCAGTGATATAAGGATTATCATTGTAATATTCAAGGCAATAACCAAGTATAGCATAATTCTCAGTTCTACAAGGAGCATCATCATTTTGAATATAACCAGCAATTTCATAGGCACCCTTAAAAACAAAAAATTCTTCAATTCGCTCAAGATTACCAAAGTCATAATTTCCTTTAGCATAAGCAGCCAAAGTTTCATTATCATTATAATCACATTGGAAAGGGAGGTGTTTATGCCTTCTACAACATAAAGATTCATTAAAGCAGTAGGATTCATCATAAGTAGAGCACAAGTTTTTAGCAAAATAATTCAATCTACTTATTTGTTCCCATAAATATTTCCCTTTTTGAGACAAGCGGTATTCCTTATAGTAATTATGTTGTTCCTCTGCGAACCCACTTAGCCAATAAGATTTTGTTTCAAACAGAGAAGACATTGATAGCAAATAAATAACTAGACATAATAACAAACCGAAATAAACTAAATGCAAGAAACTAATTTTTTTGTGTTTTTGATAATTGAAAGCAAACAAGATAAAATAAAATAAACTAAGCAAGACAAAAACAAAGTAAAGAGATTGGAAGCGTGAAACTCCCCTTGCAGAAGACTGCTGTCTCCCCGGCAACGGCGCCAGAAAAAGAGCTGTTGACGGGAGAGCAAATAGTGGCAGTCTGCGAAGCGCTTCTACTCCCCGGCAACGGCGCCAGAAAAAGAGCTTGATGGCGTGAATCACACGCTCGTTGGGAGACCCCAAGAGGAAGGTATGATGCAGTTCAGCAGCAAGTTTTCCCTCAGAAAGAAACCAAGGTTATCGAACCAGTAGGAGCAGCAACTCTTCAGAAGGTTGTTGGTGGCTCGCACGGCGCAATACGATCACCAACGTGGAATCTGCACACAACACAATCAAACTACTTTGCCCCAACGAAACAGTGAGGTTGTCAATCTCACCGGCTTGCTGAAAACAAAGGATTAAACGTATGGTGTGGAAAATGAGTATTAAATTGCAGAGAATGAAAAAGGAACAGTTTGCAGTTTGTGGTTGTTTAATCAGTGTAAAAGAATGGACCGGGGTCCACAGTTCACTAGTGGTGTCTCTCCATAAAAGATAACTAACATGTTGGGTGAACAAATTACAGCTGGGCAATTGACAAATAGTGAGCGCATGACAATGCATATACATGACATGTTGACTACTATGATATTTAATTGGGCATTACGACATAATACATAGACCGTTATCCAACAGCATCTATGACTAATAATCCACCGCCAGGTTGTCATCCGAGTCCCCCGTTGGTATTAAGTTGCAAGCAACGGATAATTGCATTAACTAAAGTGCGTAATGTAAACAAACACATATGCCCGTGGACATAGCATCGTTAGGTTATCCCTAGTGGCAACAGCACATCCACAACCTTAGAACTTTCTGTCACTGTCCCAGATTAAACGGAGGCATGAACCCACTATCTAGCATAAATACTCTCTCTTGGAGTTACAAGCATCTACGAGTAACGGAAAGCATGCAAGATCTTAAATAACATATAAGATAGATTGATAATCAACTTGACATAATATTCAATATTCATCGGATCCCAGCAAACACAACATGTAGAATTACAATAATATGATCTTGATCATGTAGGGCAGCTCACAAGATCTAAACATGATGGCACAAAGTGGAGAGACAACCATCTAGCTACTGCTATGGACCCGTAGTCCAAGGATGAACTACTCACCTATCACTCCGGAGGCAGGCATGGCGATGTAGAAGCCTCCGGTGACGATTCCCCTCTCCGGCAGGGTGCCGGGAAGAGGTTCTGAACCGTCCCGAGCTAGGGTTGACGACGGCGGCGTCTCTGGATCTTTTCGTGGATTTTGCTCAGGTCCTTAGGGTTTTCGCGTCGGGGGGAATAAGTAGGCGAAAGGGCGGCGGCTGGAGACCCCCGAGGGGCCCACACCACCCTAGGGCGCGGCAGAGGAGGGCCCCGTGCCCTAGGTGCGTGTGGGGCCCTGGTGGCCCTCCTCTGTTGCTTCTTCGCTCCGTCAGGTGAGTTCTGGAAAAATAGGGACCCCCGTGTAGTTTCGTCCAATTCCAAGAATATTTCCAGACTAGCTTTTCTGGAATACAAAAACAGCAGAAAACAGGAACTGACACTTCGGCATCTTGTTAATAGGTTAGTCCCAAAAAATGTATAAAAGTGATATAAAGTAGATGCAAAACATGTAGCAATTGGTATAAAACAAGCATGGAACATCAAAAATTATAGATACGTTTGAGACGTATCAACTCCTCACTATGAGAGAAGAGATGCCATTAAATCTCAGGCATTGCCGGATTTCTTGGTAGATTGGGCCGAGATGCAATATGAGCCACCACTGCCTGACTCAAATTACTGGAGGATGCACTTTGATGGTTCAAAGACCAAGATTGGTTTGGGGGCCGGAGTAGTTCTTACCTCGCCAAAGCGGGATCAGCTGAGATATGTACTACAGATTCATTTCGCAGCATCTAACAATGTGGCCGAGTATGAAGCACTGGTCCATGGGGTTGCTGGATAGAGGAAATACCAGCAGTACTGTGGGGTCTTAGGACCACACCTAATCGATCAACCGGCTATACGTCGTTTTTTTGGTCTATAGAGCAGAAGCGGTCTTGCCGACCGACATAGAGTATGACTCGCCGAGAGTGGCGCTGTACACTGAAACCGAGGCAAAAGAAGCTCGGGAGAATGGTGTTGATTTGCTCGAAGAAGCACGAGAACTGACCTTATCTCGGTCAGCTGTATATCCGCAAAATCTCCGACGCTATCATAGCCGGAAGATCAGCCCTCGGGTGTTCCGAGAGGGAGATTTGGTGCTGAGGCTAGTGCAACGCAGTAAAGGCCGACACAAATTGTCACCTCCATGGGAGGGACCGTTCATTGTGAGCAAGGCTCTACACAATGATTCATACTATCTTATAGATGCGCATGCACCGAGGAAAAATGTAACGGACAAATCTGGGGAGGAGACCAAAAGACCTTGGAATGTAGCTCTACTTCGACCCTTTTACTCATAAGGGCGCAATGTATGTATCCCGGTTTTCCTTTGAATAAAATGCCGGCACTCCGAAAAGAAACTCGGGGCCTGCCTTTGACTATATGCATGTGTTTTTATCTCTGTTTTATCTATGTTGTTCATATGTCGGATGATTTTGAGACCTCGTTTCAAAGTTCAAGTAATGTATGCTATTTTGTTGTGATCTTATGACTCGACTGACGAACGCCGAAATGGCAGTCAAGAGCAGAGGTTATGGTATGTGGTAAGCATGAAAATGGACTCGGGGACTCGGTCCTAAAAAGATCCGACATATGCCGTTTACTAACCCGGTTTTTCTTTCCCTTTTCTTTGTGTCGGATGACTCTAAACCTTACCTCAAAATTTACAAGTATTGTATGCTATGATTTTGATCTTGTGACTCGACCGTCGAACGCCAAAATGGTAGACAAGAGTAGAGATTACTAAGTATAGTAAACAAGAAAGTAAACTCGGGGACTTGGTGCAAAGTGATCCGGCATTGAGCCTATCTTGCTGAAACTAATATGATAAGAGTAGCACGGATAAAAGTAGCACTGCGAGATACTTAAAAGTATATTTACATCTGCACCCGGCATTCCGGGGATTTAATGGTTCAGTTGTGATAAGTTTAGGCAGCTGCCTCGGAGGAGCTCGGAGCAGTTGGAGCGGTGCGAGCCTCAGGAGCAGTCTCGGCGGCAGGAGAAGCTTCGGTTGTTGGAGCAACCTCGGGTGTTGGAGTGGCTGCCGAGGCACCGGCAGTGTCGGGTACCGGCTTCTCAGAAGTCTCGGTTGCTCCGGCAGCGGAAGTGTCGGCTGCTCCGGCAGCAGCAGTCTCGGTTGCTCCGGCAGTGGCAGTGTCGGGAGCTTCGGCCTCGATCTCCTCATCAACAACATCTTCCTCGTCTTCACCCTCTTCATCATCCTCGTCATCTTCTTCGTCATCTGAGTAGGCTGGACCAGGAATGAAATGTCGGGTGGGAGCATAACTGGCCATGAAGGCGGCTGCCTCCTTGCGGCTCGTGATGAGTGTCGGATCTGAGGTCCATGTGGAGCCTTGGCGCAGGAGCGCACGGCATTGAGGTTGATGGCCTCATACCAAGAGAGCACAAATGTCAGAGCTTGATCAGCTCCGGCGCGAGCTGTAGAAGATCTCCACTCTCGGACCCTGGCCTCGGCCCCCGACAGACACTTGGACAGTTCTTCAATGCAGACCGGAGTCTGAAATCCTGGCCATAAGGCTCGGTAAGCTCGGATGCCAGCATCAAGAAGATCCATGCCAATGGCCTTCAGAGGAGAAATGCGAGCGTTCAGAGCGGTCAAGTGATCTTCAATATCCCATTCCTCCGGGATTGGGCCAGCCTCGGCTCTTTTTGCTCGTGCCCTGCGAACAGTGTTGAGTGCAGCAGCCTTGGAGTGGGAGAAATCATCTGAAGATAGAAAGTCTATCACCGAATTGAGTTATATACCGGCATATATACTTAATGGCGGTACAAGCAATGGAAACAAAAAGAAAGGATAATGGAAACTTACTGTCCATCTCCTTGTTCAGCCGGGTGAGCTCGCGCAGCCAGATGTCGGATTTTGCCTTGAGGGCATCCAGTTCTCCTTGTGCCGTGGTAGCGCGAACCTCGGTCGCCTCGAGGGTTTCCTTGTGCTTCTGCGCGGCTTCCTCCCTCTGCTTCAGGGCATTCTCAATGTCGGTTTTCTCGCCCTGGACCCGAGCAAGTTCCTCCTGGAGCCAAGACATTCTGGAGGGCAGTGGCGTGCGCGGCGTCCTTGTTCTTCAGCGCCTCCTGAAGTTGCTTGTGGGACCTCTTGAGTTTGTTGTGGTCCAGAAGCAGCCTCTGAAATACTGTGGTCCGAGCGTTGGTGCAATCCTGAAAAGAGCAAAGGGTTAGTATGATTTTTTGAAGATTCGTGCCGAGTAAAACTCGACAAGAATCTCGGGGACTGGATGTCGGATTTTGTGAAGATCCTGAGTGTCGGATTTTGTGAAGATCCTGAGTGTCGGATTTTTTGAAGATCCTGAGTGTCAGATTTTTTGAAAACCCTGAATGTCGGATTTTTTTAGATTAATAATGAAATTTTTTGTGAAGATTCGCACCGAGTGATCTTTACTCGGGCGAGCGTAGGTCACTCGACCCAAATCTCGAGGACTGGGGATTATATATGTTTATCATCTGTTACGAGGGAAAGAAAGGTCTGGCTGAGGAAAAAATACCTCGGCAAGCTTGCTGGCTCGAAGGGTCGAGAGTTGCAAGTTGTGCATGGCTTGAGCAAGTGCACAGGGTCCAGCTGGATGTTGGGTGACCGGGTTCGCAGAGGAGACCTCGCTAGTGTCGGCGGCATTCCAGTCCATGTGGTACTGCTTCTCCGAGCCTAGGCTATGTCCGCTGTGAGTTCGGAGCTGAGGAAAAACCCAGCTGCCAGTGGTAACTCGGGAGACGGAGGTGGTGAGAGCTTGGTGCTCCGGTGTAGTGGTTGGAGTCAACACCACTTGTTTCTCTGGATTGACAATTTGTTCCCGGTGACCACTTGGCTCTGTGCCGGCTTGGGCAGTGGAGTAGCTTTCCAAGTTGCTAACTCGGTGGACTTGGGGGGTGGCCTTCGGCCATGGCGGCTGTTTTTGTTGATGCTGTTGCTGTTGCTGTTGCTGCTGTTCCTTTTGCTATTGCTGCTGTTGATGTTGCGGTGGTTGCTATTGGTGCGGCTGTTGTTGTTGTGGTGGTGGTTGCTGTGGGTCCGATGTCACCGGAGTGTCGGCCCGCGGAATGTCGGAGTCCGCGGTGGGGGCACTGGAGCCATCATCTTGGTCAAGGACAACGACCTCGGGAATGACGAGTGGAGTGGCGTGTACCCCGGGATCACTTGACCGAGGTTCCGATGCACTCGGAAGCGGTGAGCGCATGGAGGAGGCACTCTGGTTAATTTCAAGGGCGGCACTTCATCAAGCAAGAAAAGTGTTATTTCGGGGAATGATTATCCCGGGAGAAGGAAAAAAGGGAAGCGAGCTTGTGTCGGTAAGGAGTATCTTACCCTTGAGTAACTGGCGGTGTCTTCTTGGCTTTCCTCGGCTTAACCGCTCCTCTCTTCTGCCGCTTCGCCTTCGGTGCTGCTGGATCTGATGTAGCGACCCCATCTTTTAAATAAAGACGAGACATCTGTGTTATTGTGCTAGTCCCTGGATCAATTGCTAGCACCACAGTACAATAATGAAATATCATGCAATTGCGTCAAAACTTTATTACTTCGCATAATCCAGTCTTTACAAATAGATTTTACAACTTGCATAGCTCAAGGCTAGCATGATACAAAGATCAACAGCGGAAAACTTAGTACTTCAATGAGCCTCATCTTCAATCATGCGCCACAGGCAATGACATGTTGGTTGTAGACTCGAGATCCTAAAACGAATCCTCACTCGTCAACAAATGATCCTGCAAATTTTATTATGCAGCCACAAGGGTCAGTACAATGATGTACTGGCAAATGACACTATGGTGGATATATATATGGCAAAGACTATCTTCTACATGCATATTTGGCTGAGTGGAGTTTTGGCTATTTGCATAAAGCAAGTTTTCTCCTATGTTTTCATAAAACATTTTTGATCATTAAGTTGGTACCACTGATAGAAACCAGTGAACCAGAATAAATATTAAGGAGTGCCACTGATAGAAACCAGGGAAATCTCCTGTTATTGTTCTTAAACAAGTTTTAGAATATTGAAAAATGGTGATGAGAATCTTCTGTCCATCCTTGTCCAGCTGCTCATAGTTGTCCATAACCGGGGACACGGCTAAGATCTTAGTTTCTAACTCTGCAGAGGTTGTGCACTTTCACCTTAAGACCCAATCAGCCCAAACATCCTATACACTTCAGAATGTGTTAAGGAAAGGAGAAGATTGAGACAAGATCTTTCAGAAGAAGAATTCAACCATACTGGCAAGACCCGTTCCACCTATAATTTTGCTACATCTACTTGTCAAGCC
Organism: Poa pratensis; assembly: GCA_947311845.1. Taxonomy (NCBI): domain Eukaryota; kingdom Viridiplantae; phylum Streptophyta; class Magnoliopsida; order Poales; family Poaceae; genus Poa; species Poa pratensis. The sequence continues at coordinate 60,557,263 of CAMZMU010000034.1, read as the reverse complement.
GACAGGTTGAACTCCCACAACTTAGTTGATCAAGACAGAGCCCATATGTCAAAAGGCTGCACTGGAAGCACCTAAACTTGAAAGGACTTCATCATCTCTTTGTTCCTGGGTGGCAAACCACAAGTGCACCCTCGGTGAAAACCACCGTGCTCATGGCCCTAAGTATAGATGAAACTACCTTAGGCGATGACAACCACAAACACAGCCCCGAGAAGTCACTCAACATAATCCATTCAACCAATCCACCCAGGTGGTTCATTGAGTTTAGTACTTAGAATTTTTCTCTGCATCTAGTAAAACAATTTTGTAGCATTGCTAAGCATATAATAGGCCTAATGGCCACAAGTTTATCAATGTAGAAGGTGGCTATACACTACTGGGATAATAGCATAGCATACTATAACTTAGTAAAAAAAATTCCTATCATGCATACTACTCAAAAATCAACTAATGCATATAGAAAATACAGGTGTTTATGATGTGTCACTTGCCTTTGAAGTTGGTGAAGAATTACACTCTTCACAAGATGGAACGTTGCTCTCCGTACAATCTATACATTGAAAACACAACAACAATAATATAAACAAGCATGCTAACAATCATACAAACAAAAAGAAGAAAACATTCAAAGAACAAACATAGCAAACGAGTTTTAAACAAGTTAGTTAGAAAATGGTCAATGTTCAACTCTCAAAAGAGTTATGGAAAAAGGGTTTATGGTTAGCTACTAGGGCATGGGTTGGTCAAGGTTTAAGTTTGAAAATAAATCAAACTCTAGTGGATCCCAATTTGTTGTGCTTCACCTTGGTCTTCTTCACTTGTTTCTGAAACTTCTTATTTGTGCCTTGAACTTCTCTTCTTCAGTGTTGATCACATCTTCTTGAGTCTAGATCTTCTTTTCAGTTTCCTTGACTAAATAGTAGGGATCTCCATTTTTGGTTAAGGCCAGTCTAGGTTCCAAAAGTGCAAAATAAAACTAAGTGCAAGGATTGCCTTTTGTGGTTAAGGGATGGTCAAGGCTAAAAGTTGGACATCAAAAATTAGCAAGATTGGTTAGTCTCATCTATTTCTGTCTAGTGTTTTTCTTCAAGTTCTGCTTCCATCTTCTTGAGTTGCTTCTGGTTGTGGTGAAGTCTAAGTTTCTTTTCTCCAAGTGCTTCAATGGCCTTCCATGTTGTGATCAACAGATTATTACAAGTCGTTGTAGATTGGACATTCACTATAGTGAGAGAGACAGGCACCCAACTAGGCCACTTTTGCATGTGGAACAAGTCTCATGTACGTGGACATGTAAGGTTAGTCTTCGGGCCGCTTCATCCCACTATGCCGCTAGGATCCAAAATACTTAAACTTGATACTAATCATCTTGAATAGGTTGTATGGTTGCTTCAAGTCTTGACATGTTTGGTCTTCAAAGAATCTTCAACTCCCTTGTAGTTTCATTGATCTTCAATGATCTTCAATTATAGCACTTTAGGGACTTAGTCATAAACACTAAGGACTTGGTCTATGTCCAAAGTGAAAGGAAGGATAGGAAGAGTAGAAAAAGAGAGAGAAAGATGTAGTTGGTCTTCCAAAGCATCATCTCCAGGCTTCCTTGTAGTAGCATCGTGTTGAAAATCCCAAGTTGACAAATGGGGCACCTTCATTGCACTTCATGGTTTTTCACAAGTCCTAACTTGGTGTTTTTTTTAACTGAGAGGGTCAACTAGGGAAAACATACATGGACTTGGTTTCATGGTATCCATTGGCTTAGGCCTTGGTCTCTCTGGTCTAAAGTTAGTACTTAGAACAATTTTGCTAAAGAAAACATATTAAAATATTTTGTTGGATTTAAACTATACCAAAAATAGTCAAATTAATCCTATGATTTTTAAATCAGTTTAAAAGTATCCAAAAATATTTTTAACAGTGTCTAATCTATTCTACAGATCTAAAGGTTTCCAAAAATATTTTATTTGTAAATTTTGCATTTATAGATTTAAAGATATGCCAAAAATACTCAAATCATACAATTGAAATTTGAATATTTTAAACTATGTCAAAACTGACAATTAACAGTGCTAAAAGATTCTACTGGTCAAGGGCTTTCTATTCGTATAAAATTCGTCAAATTTGGATCTGTGGATAAAAAGATATGAATTTTACAAGATCTATGATTTTTTAAAAAGAAAAAAGTGACGTGGATGATTCTGGCCGTCGGATCTGGATCTGGTGGCTGCTGCTCTTCTGTTTCAGATCGGCACAGGCTCAGCTCTTCTTCTGCTCACGCCTTGACTCAGACGATACGATTCACCGGTGATTCAAAACCTACCAAACCATCTAAATCTAACGATCCAAGACTATAACTAAACGATCTAATCTTAACCGTACAGAACGGTGGCCATACCAGGTGCGTGTACGCAACGGACATGAAGAAGATGGCATCGCTCGGCTCCGGTCGTGGACGTGCCTAAAGTTCTGGTGGCCTCCTGGACGTGGAGAAGGGGTTGCGGCTTCGGCTTGAGGTGGCGATCTTGATGGCCTTGTCGACGTGTCTCGGCTCAGTACCAAGCGGCCTGGTTGTTCTCTCGAGGCGGCGGCGGCGTCCAACTCCGGCGAGCTCCGGTGGTAGATGTTGGCGACGGTGGCGGTGGTCCTCAGGCTCCTGTGTGCGCGCAAAAGGTGAGATAGCGGCGATGGAACAAGTTTACAGAAGAAAATGAAAAGCTTAGAAGGAGAAGAGAGAAGATACAGTATAGAAACCTTCCTTCCCGAGCTTGGCAATGGCAGCGGCCGGCGAGATCGATCTGGTGGATTTCGGGCTAGGGTTTCGAAGAAAATGGAACCGGGGAGGACAGGGGGTATTTATGGAGGAGTTCCCGTGGAGGTTGGGTCTATGAATCGGAGGAATTCGAGAGAGATTTGCGGGGCATTGATTTGGCCGAACAAGGAACTGTTCGTCCACGATATTTACGGAAGGAAGATGATGACCGAGTCCGTCAGTCAGGGAAAAAAAATGGAAAGAAAGAGAAGGGAGGGAGAAACGGCCACGATGCCGGCTTAAATAGTATTGATGCGGCAGCGGCAGCAGTTTCTGGTCGAGCTGCCGTTTCTGGCTGGCTGCGTTACTACCTACTGTACCTGTGTGCAGAGAGAGGAAGATGAAGCAGCGACGCATCGCTCGGCTGGGCGTTCTGTGCTGGGACTCTGTCCCGTGTGTGCGTGCGAGTCGAGGGCTTACTCGATTGAGTTGGTGCGGCTGGGACTCTCGGCTTCGTACGACTGAGCGCTCAGCTTGGGTTTGATCGATCGGAACTAGAAGGAAGAACGAGTCAAGAAACCATGGTCGTGCTAGTGCTAGCAGATCGATCATGTACTAGTTACGTACAGGAGCTAGATGGAAGTTGTGTGTACGTGCAGGCCAAAGAAAAGAACATGTGCGTGCATGGCCATGGAAAATCTTTTAATGAGTTACATTTTTGAGAGAACTAATGAGAAAGAGAATTGGTAAACAAAGTCAGATTCAAGTAAGAAGGAATTTGGAAACTTAATTCCAAAACATAGGAAATAAAAGAAATAGATTTTCCTCTTCTTCTTTTTTTAATAGATCATGCTTTAAATAAATTAAAACACTTTATAAATATTATTGCAGGGTTTTATTAAACACCCAAAGGTAATGTAAATTTTTATATCATACAGTTTAACCAAAATCATTTTAGAAATTGGATACTTTAAATAACATAAGCACTTTGCAAATATGATTCTAGTGTTTAATAAATAGCCAAAAGTTAAATATCTAGAATCAACTAATTGGAATAAAACATTTTATGATATGAAAGTGTCCTTGAATAATTTTAAAACACATTGCCAAATATATTGGTTTCTATTATAATTTTAATGTTTTATTTTAATAAAAACAAAAGTTTAAATTTTTAGTGATTTTTAAACATTCCAAAATATTGGATGTTACAGACTACCACCCTTAAAAGAAATCTCGTCCCGAGATTTGGGAAGGTTGGACAGAAAGATAGGTTTGGCTAACTGGGTTTACACAAGTTGGGTGGGCTACCACCCTTAAAAGAAATTGTTGTGGGCTGTCTAAAATGTTGACCTCGGGTTTTAGGTCATACTTCGTCATCCTTAGCATGAATCAACTTCTTGTAGATATTTTGGGTCTTCCATGCATGCATATGACCTTTAGGTTTCTATGTGTCCATTTTCACCCCTAGTAGGGTGTGTCTACTCGCATAGCTTGAAGTGTGGTTTCACTCAAGATGGCTTGAGTAGAACTTTCCCTCGCGGTAGAGTTGCAAACCAATAGAAGTCTGTTGAACTACCTTTGACACTGAGGGGTCACTCTTTGGGTCAATCAAAGGACCAAGTTGAGAGGATTTCACAACATCATCTCAACATGTTCTTTGATGTCTTTGGCAAGCTTCTATCTTGTGGTTGATGGACTTGCAGCTCCTTAGGATAGAGTTGGCTTGATCCTGGATGTGATTGTTCCTTCACACAGAAGAAAATAATCCTAAGATATGTGTCATTCCTCAGTTGGATGGTTGGTGTCTCAAAAGGTGTTCTTGGGTATCAAGTCAGTTGTTGTACTCCAATTGGAAACTCACTATGGGTGGTGAATGGGTATGGTGTTGAGTTTGGCTTAGCATGGATGAGTAGAGATTAGAAAGAGACTAAGGAAGAATCCTATCCAAACACAGCAGGGCAAAGCAATACATCTTACAAACAACTTCTAACAAACATATGACAAACATTCGTCACTTCCATCAACAAGGTTTTCAAAAACAACTAGTATTGTCATACAACACTGAAAAGTATGATCAATACGCTAATCGTGATCTCGGCAGAAAAAAGTATGTTGGTATAAGTTGCAAGGTTACTTACTTGCTCCGGAAGCCGAGTTCTGTCATGAGGTTCTAGACCCCATTCCCATTCCTCGGTCATCGTCGTGCGGGCAGTTGCCTTGACACGTCTTCTGACCTCGGGTTTGGTCAGATCGTGGGTGCTGGTCCGGGTTGGATCGTACTGGCCACTCATGTGGCAAATCTTGTGAACCCGATCTTGGAGGGGGAGACTCGGCGGCTGACGAAGGTCCTCAAGAGATCATCGCTCGTTATGCCTGCCCCCACAAGCTCCTCGACGATCTTGTGAATTTGATTGATCTCGAGGTTTGTTTCCCTTGGGTTGAAGCTCCAGTTATGCTGCTCCGTGGGGGTAGCAAGAGCAAATACCGGTAGGTTCAGAAGGTCGACATTGTCTGGGCTGTCTGGGTTCTTCACGTAGAAGAACGTGCGCTGCCACTTCCGGCATGACTCCAGGCCTTGAATCCGAGGGAAGATGGAACCTCTCCGAGGTCTAACTGTAGCGGCTCCGCACGGGGTCATCTCCTTGGGGAAGTTCTTGTTTTCCGGATCCGGGACGCTCTGCTTCCGGAGTTGGAAGTACTTTGCCCAAACCTCAACTGTGGGCCAGAGTCCGAGGTGTCCCTCGGAGAAAGAGACGCAAGCCGGGAGTGTAGTGATGGCGTTCGCTGGGAGATAGTGGGGATGAAGATGAAATTTGTTTAGGAAAGCCTGGAAGAATGAGCTCGCCGGGAGTCCAAAGCCGCGCTCGAAGTGCGCTACGAAGACCATGCGCTCCCCGGATTGCAAATCCGGCTCGGCCTCTGTGCCGGGAACCCGGCATATCACATGTGCCGAATTCGCTTGGTCCGGACAAGCCAGTCTATCTCGGTCTGGGTTACGTCGGAACCTTCCCACCCGGCGCGCTCACCCTCTTCGACGACATCCTCGGCAGGTTCCGGGGTATGGCTGGATGACATCTCGGAAGGGATCTGCAAAAGAGGCACAGGTTGAACCGAGATAAGTATCTCGGAATATTGGAGCAACAGAGGAAAGTGCATAAGTGGCGGGAAACACAAATCTGCGAATAAGTGTTTGGCGGAAAGATCTACAGAGAAGGATAAATAGAGGATAAATGCAAGATTTATAAGTTGAAACCTGGGAAATCTACGGAGGAAGTATTGCAAGGATATTAAGAAACACAATGGAGAAGATCTAGAGGGGATCTAAGCAACTAGGTTCAATAGCATCTACGGAGGGGATGAGCAAGTTCATCGGGGAAGATGAACAGATTCATCGGAGAAGAGGAACGTGTTCATCGGAGAGGATGAACACGTTCATCGGCAATGTCAAGGACAAGAATCTTACCAGAGGTGCGGCGGCGATGCAGGATGAGGAAGCGCGGGGCGTGCCGGAGTTGAGCGCGCTCGGCGGTGGCGCGAGAATCTCCGGTCGTCGGCGGCGTGGATGCTCCGGCGTTGCGCGGTGGCGAAGATCGCTGCGCGGCGGAGATGAGCGCGGTGGGCAGTGCGATTGAGGGATGCGAGGAGGAAGAGGAAGAAGTGGGTCGCCCCGCTCCCCTATTTATGGGGGTGAGGGCGTGCGGTTACCATTTTTACCGCGTGCGGTTCCCGTAACGGACGCGCGGATTAACCGCGCACGATCTGCGTGGTTGCGATAATCACGGCTGCACGATCGGCCACATCGTGGGCCACAGGCTGGTAACCGCCCGCGGCGCGATCGTGTGCGGTTGCTGGTGCGGGAATCGAGGAGGCACACCGCGGTCAAGCGCACTCAAGTGCTCATGCGACGTGACAGCTCGTGACGTGGGCGGCGTGCGTGCAGAGATAAGCCTGTCCGCGCACAGGAACCGAGGTAGCGCGCAGCGTTTCTCTGTCACGTGCCGTGGAGAAATCTTTGGAGAGATTGCGGGAATCTTTTTGTGTCGGAGAGACCGGCACAAGGGCAGATCTCGAAAGTTGTGAGAAGTTTGGTTCTTGAAGCTTGAGATGAACCGACATAAGAATGTCGGATGTTTGATCAGGATAAAACAGTTGCCTTGTGTCGGAGAAACCGGCATAAGGGCATAGGTCAAAAGCAGTTGGAGGTTTTATCCTGATGCTTGAGGTGTACCGACATGGTTATGTCGGATGGTTGGGTTAAGTTGAGTTGTTCGTGAAAGCTTGACTTGCTCTTCCAGCGGAGTTCTTGTGTCGGAGAAACCGACACAGGGGCAAGTGTCGGAATCAGTTGAAGAGGTTATTAGTGGCTTTGCGTTTGGTCTGACATAGTTATGTCAGATGCTGTGGTCAAGTTGGTTTTGTTTTGTTAACCTGGTGTGGCCCTTCATCCGAGGCTGCAGGACCGCACCAGCTTCGGGGACTAATCTCGGGGGCTACCCCCGGGTAGGGTCATGGTGTGGTATAAGCAAGGTCCCAGGTGTGGGCCAGGTTACAGTGAAAGCCGGCATACACGGACCTCAGAGGTGATCAGGGGGTGTTGTAGGTGCAAACCGACATAAGCAAACCGAGGTAACCCAGGCCAAAAGGGACCGAGATACCATGCTGGTGCAAACCGGCATAAGTTGACTGAGATATGGGATCCGAGATAAGGGATCCGAGACATGATGACCGACATACCAATGTCAGAATTCTGGTATCTTCTCTTATGTGCAGGGGAAGCTCGAGGAAGAAGAATCCGGCATATCCATGCCGGGCTAAGGCAACGAGGTGCCTTGTGTCGGTTGAAGTCAATGCTCCTGTCACATCCCGTCTGGCACGGGAGCGCCTGACACGGGAGTGTGCAGGAGGAGCGAGATGACAGGCCATCATTCCACCGCTGACTCTGGTTTATCCGGGAACAGACTGCAAGGCAGAGGTATGGGCATGCCTTGTACTGTCTCTGGCAGAGGGTACCTTCTAGGCGTGCCGTAGAGCTGCAGGGGATGGGCCTGTCACGTCCTATCTCTGACAGGAGTAACATCATGACATACCTTTGGCGTGGCTACAGTGTCCCGGGAGGGGTGTTCCCGTAACTTGGTTTTAGCCTATATGTAGGGCTTCACCCCCTCCTGCGTGAGGGACGGCGAGAGACGAGGGACCGAGAGACATTTCCCCCCTTAGCTACATCTTCTGCCTTGTGTTCATCACCATTGTTGAGATATACAGCTCAAGGAGCAGCTGGTACGCTTGATACCGAGATATATACAGAGAGACAGGCAGGAGTAGGGGTGTTACCTCCTCACGAGGGCCCCGAACCTGGGTAGATCGTGGTGTGTTCTTGTGCTTGTGAGTTCATCTGTGTGTGCTTCTTAGTGCGCTAGCCCTCTCCCGGATCCACCAGCGTCCATCAGCCCCACACTTTAGCCATCCTCTGGCATCTGCCGTGATACCACCACGACAGACGCAGAAGATGCAAGACAGGATGACCTTGACCTACTTGATGAAGAACGCGACGTTGCTTTCGCACGATCCGCCATCTATCAGCAAAGTTTGAGGCGTTATCACAGCAGAAGAGTACGGCAACGAAGTTTTAGAGTTGGTGACCTGGTCCTCCGCCTAATCCAAGACAGGAAAGGCTTGCATAAGTTATCCCCGCCATGGGAAGGACCTTTTGTGGTCAGTAAGGTGTTGCTCAATGGGTCTTATTACTTGGTAGACGCGCGAGACGGATACAAGAAGAAACGAGGTCGCAAGCGCAAGAGGAAGGTTGACGACAAGTACGAAGAAACCAAGCGACCCTGGAACATTGAGCAGCTACGTCCTTTTTACACTTAGCAATTTCCACATTGTAATAAGTACTATATGATTATGAAATAAAAATCTGTGGTTTGCTCATTCAGTTTTGGGATCATGCCATCTTTTGTCTTTTCTCGCAATCATATATCTGTTGTCATAAAAGTTACCGAACAAAATATTTTTGCTCCGTGCAAAGGTTCAAACTTTTTTTTGACATTTGCCGTCTGTCGGCTAAAAAAGCAAACAATCTTTGCACCGCCTAATATGCCTATCTGTCTGTTTGTGTGTGGGTCACCTAGTAGTATGTCGTTGGCACCAACCTGCTGGCTTGGGTCTCTGAGTCTAAACTAATTGGTATTGCACCTGCTTGGCTCAGCTAAAGTAACTAAGATGAGGTTCCGCCAACATATGAAACAGCTAAACATGGAAACGAGATACATATTAAGGCGGGCCACTTAAATAAGCCTACCGCCGAGTGTAGCATAAAAGTTGGCCCAACATAGTTACAAACCAAAAATATAAACAAGTTTTTCGCGTTAACAGATTAACGCAGTTTCTTGTGCTACCATTGCAGGAGAGGACATTCACGGAGTTTCCGCTTTGGTGGAGGTAGTTGGGAGATCCTGGGGGCTGACACCGGCATCCTTGGGGCTGGCTCCGCCATCCTGGGGGCTGCGCTCGTCAGCCGCGGCTTCGCCTTCTCCGCCTCCGGCAGCTTCAGGATCCGCCAAGGAGGGATTGGCTAGGGCAACATGTGGATCCGGATGTTCCTTGTAGAACATGCGGATGTCAACCATGTTGGCAACCCGGGTTGCGTAGCCCCGAACAGACCGCAGCATGTCTTGCATCACGATGGCTTGGTTGTTTTCGTCTTCGGTGGGGAAGTACTCGGTGACTTGATGAATATCAGCCTCCGGATACCACGCCGCCGTCATCGCCAACGCCAACTTGGCTCCGCCTCGTGCTGCTGATCGTAGCGTGCCGTCATGTTCGGTCGCCGCCTTCTCCATCAAGTCCGGCAAGGCATCAAAGTTGACGGGATCGCCGTGCTCGCCAGGGTAGAACTTGGCGTCAAACGCTTTGCCCGCGCAGACAATCTGGTTGACAGTTTCGCCAACTTTCAAGATGCGGGCAAGGCGGGCCGTCGTGTCCACGTCATCACCTAAGTTAGCCGGAACTGCATAATTCAAACAGTTACACACTTCAACTTGGGACTTAAGAATTCAAGGTATCAAAAACAAGATGACGGTTAAGAGATTTACCCAGGACATGCTCGTGGATGGCGTTGACCTCATCCAGATGGTTTTCAAGCGTCTCCTGAGCTAGCTGGACTGCCTTCGACAGTTGGACCTGCTGCTCTTTGGCGTTCTTGTTCACCTGGTTAAGGTTGTTGCTCATGGCTTCAAGTTGTCCCGTCAACTTGCTAACCTCGGCGGCATGGGCCAGCTCCCGCTTCTCCAGCTCCTCGGCATGATCCGCCTTCAGCTTTGACACCAACTCAGCAAGATCTGTAGCTTCGTTCATCAAAGCTTGCATGTCAGTGGAGTTCTTGAGAATATCTTGTGCAGTGTTTAGTAGTTCTACAAATAAAGAGAGACGACTAAAAAACTTGTCGGAAGAAAAAATTAAGCTAGGACGAAAAGAAGGCAAAGAAGTTTTGTCACCTTCATCCTTTTTGCGAGCCTCTTCTAAGCTCGCAATCTGGGCGTTCTTCAGCTCGATGTCTTGCCAAAGTTGGCGGCATTCTGCATTCTTGGTGCCTTGGGCTTGGAAAAGCTCTGCGTTGGATGCAGGAGCCACCTACAACAGAAACGGAACATTTGAGATCCAAGTCAAGACCACTCCGCCGGCTAAAAACAACTTTTTTAGTCGCCAAAGTGCTCGGGGGCTGCAACTAGGGATTACCTCAAGTTCGTTCTGTAGCATGTCGGTGAGCTGTTCCATATGCGTGTGGCAAAACTAGGTGCCCTCGCGCATGTTCTTCAATGTTTGGCGGGGATCTTTGGCTCCCGCGGCATAGTCAGGGCCAGGTTTGGAGGAGGAGCCACCGTAGCTCTCTCCCATCTTGTCTCCCGCCTCAAGCTTCATAGCCATAAATCGAGCGGCATCATTAGCCGAAGCTTCAGCCGTCTTGGATGTAGTAGGGCCCGTAACGGACTTTTTGCCCACCATCTTCTCTGCCGCCACCTTTGCGGTACCAGTAGATGCCGTGTACGTTCCCTGGCAGACAACCACGGGAACGCCAATGGCAGGTGTTGTTGGTGCGGTGGCTGGGGAAGATCGTGGCGGCTTGCCCCTACCAGCAGTAATCTTCAGATTGGCACGGAGCTTGGGCATGGCAGGCTTGCCCCTGCAAGTACAAAGGTACAAATTTGTCAGCAGGAAGTTGAATCAAACAACTAAGTCAGGGAAAGCAAAAGTTTGCCTACCGCTTAAGTGGGATATTTTCCCCCAAGGCCTCGTCCTCTGCATCAACAGAGGTGGCCGCCTTCTTCCTTTTCTCCAGATCCTTGGTGGAGCCGCCTGCTTTGCGCTTCTTCGACTTGCTGGCACCGGTGTCGTACCAGTTGGGAGCCAAGTCGGCATCCTCCAAGGTTTGCAGCGAAAAAGACAAAGGGCAAATTATCAATTCAGTACCCAGTGGACAAAAATGTAAAGACAAAGTAGCTCTGGCTTACCACTGGGGCTGGGTTATCATGGGTGAACATGGCGACGCCTTCGGCCGCCTTCACCGACAGAGGCTTGACAAGCTCTCTGAGCCGGTACTCTAGCACATCTTGGTCAAGGGTGTAGTTGCCGGCGTCGTCCGCCTTGTACTCGCACATCTTCAGTGGGCGATGGCGGAGTGGCATTATCTTCCTCGACAAGCAGCAGATGACGGTGTCAACTCCGTCAAGCTGCGGAGTCTTCATCGTCTTCATCAGAAACTCGATCCGCCTTACGGCAATTCGAAGCTCAGCCGACAAGGTGCTAAGTGGCACCTTTGCCGTCCAGCAGGCCTTGTGGGTTGGCGGACCGTTGACGAAAGCAGGCATCCCCTGTGTCGTGCCGGGTGTCAGGATGTCCTTGTAGTAGAAAAAGGTGCTGGTCCAGTGCTTCACCGACTCGATGTATGGGATCTTTGGGTACCAGTCAGTTTGGCGGCAGTTGGAGGTGACGCTGCCGCAAGTTGCCAGCTGGCCGCCTGGTATGGTTTGTCGGCGGCATAGGAAGCAGTATTGGAATAGCTCTATGGATGCAGCTATGCCTAAATACCCTTCGCACAAAGCCTGGAAGCCGGCTGGCACTAAAATGCGGTTGGGCGCTATGTTGTGCGGTGGCAGCCCGTAGAAGCTAAGCCGGAGGCTGTGCGACGCCAACATGATGCGCTCGCCGTCTTGCGGGTCAGGGGCTGGTTCGTCGGCTGGCACCCTCCAGGAGCACTCCGTCTTGGGCGGTATGTAGCCGCCATCCTCCAGCTCCTTCAGGTAAGCTGACGTCATGATTGACGGCAGCCAGTATCTGGAGCCAAGGTCCGCCGCCTCCTCTTCTTCCTCGGCGTCGTCGGTGGCAGCTTCTGTCCCCGCCGTGGCCTCAGCGCTGGTCGCCGTCAGGGACGGAAGCGGGAAGGCAGGTGTGGGCGCTGCGGGTGCCACCGGAGTTGGAGAAGAAGTAACCCCACCTGCAGCCGTGATGCATGTAAAATGCATACATGAACTTTGCATTATTTTACTTATATTCCAGTCATATTTGCATCATATAAGGGTTGTATCACTGTTTTATAATGATTTTGGGAATATTTGGTATGTTTCCTATTTTTCTGGAATTAACCCTGCACAGGCAGAAAACCCCTTTTTCCATGTTTTTGACTTTCAGGGACCAAACGACGTCCAAATGACCTAATATTTTACGGGGCCCAATATTTGGAAATAAGAAGACGTACCAGCGAAGGATCCACGAAAAAGGAAGTCCGAGGAAGAAATTAGATGGTCCCACGCGGCCAGGTACAGTGCCCGTGTGGGACCACCTCTTTTATTCCTCGTGGCTCCGATGCCGTCCGTTTTCGTCTCCGTGGCTTCGTCTTGACCTAAAAACGTCTATAAAAATAGTCCCCCGAGGAGTTTCGCGAGGAGCGCCGCCGAAACACAAAAACCACGAAACAAAGACCTGGAGCTACAGATTGGAGGGAAAAACTCCGGCGGGGCGCTGCCGGGGTGGTCTCCATCTTCTCCAACGACTTTTCCACCGTCTCCATGATGAAGGGGGAGTAGTCCACCCCCTGGACTTTGGGTTTGTGGTGGTAACTTGATCTAATCTCTCTATGTATGATCATTGTTGGAGTCCATATGATGTGCCTTGCATAAGTATGGATCTATCTATGTAATTCTTACGGTGGATATTGTGGTATGAGATGATTTGTTATACATTTACCGTTGTGTTGGAGCTTTTATGATTTGTCATACTTTGGAGATATTCTATGATGCATGTGATGGTTTGATTTATGCATAATGCCTTGTTTATCCTTGTCATGAGGTGATTGACACCACCAAGTGTGGATAGATGAGAGAGATGTGGTCATGCACACGAATTATGAATCATTGCACTAGTGTTTAGAATATTGTCCATTATGAAGTATGATGTATGTAGGTACGGGATGGCCGATGTGACATGACATATGTATTGAGTGACATCTGAAATACAGCCCAACTTCCTTTATCTGGGGGTAAAAAGTAAGAGTATGATGTGGGAGTGACAACAACACGCTAGCCTTGCGAGGGTGACCTAGCAACACAAATGAGTACTTCTTTCAACTATGTGTTTTAGGACATATAGCCGTCATAAAAGCTACCATTAAAACATGACAATTGTGTGTACTTTATCTATAACATGATAATCACCGTAGATGAGAGAGAGAGGATTAAGTGAACCCATGAACCCATGTCCATTGCTCCTATAAGAGAAAACCTTTGTCTTGTCCTCTTGCATTGAAGAGGATTGGGACACTTTTACATTCTTGTTTTGTTACGTTAAACTTCCATCCATTAAATCAACCATCTTGTTCTTTAAACTTGTTTAGTGCATAATCAACTAAAACTTGTAACACTTTAGTTGTAGGGAATAGATAACTTTTCCTTCTTGCTCCTGCGGATCGATACCCTACTTCCACATTGAGAGGTGCTATAGTGATCCCCTCCTCTTGGGGGTTATCAAGCCGTAGTGGGGACGGAAGCGGTCACCGGTGTGCTCGCGGGAACCGCCGCCGCCGGTGCAGATCCAGATTCAGGCGCAGCTGCCGAAGCTGCAGCCAGCGCCGCCGCCGCCACCAAATCCTGTTCAGTGGTGCTCGCCATTTGGCACAGAGGCTCCGATTGAGGGTTCGCGTGCAAGGAGGAGGAGCGCTCGAGGAGGTGAAGTGGCTGCGGAGAATGAGAATGGGGAAGAAGCTCCTCCCCGTTGTGCCCTTTGGGTATTTATCTCGGTGTGCCAAGATTCGTGCGCGAGATTGGAGGGGCACACGATCTCCGCCACGTGTCCACGATTTGCACGTCGTGGCAACGGTGTCTGCGGTTGTCTCCTCGATTCCCGTGCGTAGTGGAAGATCAATTATGACGCATGCCAAGTCCAAACTGTCGTGGACTGCGTGACGTCATCCGTCAACATTTGACGGGACCGGTCAAATGACAAGACTGATGCCGGGAAGATTCCTGACAGCAGTCGGGCCGTCTTTCCCATGATGGCGGCAAACCATCTGACTACTTTAGAGGGATCGCCGCTTACTTCAACTTTGGAATGCCTCAAGCTCTTCAGCCGCCTACAAGACAAGACAGACGTCGCCGACAAAAGAAGACGGCGCCTGAAGAACTCGAACCCTTCCAGGGGCTAATGTTGGGGATATACCAACTAGGGGTATCACCAGCATGGATCAATCCGGCTAGTCCAGGGTGGCCCGCAGTGGTGGTGAAGGCTTTGCCTGCCGGGCGGCCCAGATAGCTGACGACCAAGGAAGGCGGATGCCGGCAAGGAGGAGGCCCAAGACCGAAGCCCATGAAGCCACCAAGACCAAGACGGAAGGCGGCAGACTTGCCGGCTAGGTTTAGGACACTGTGTGGTTGCCGATACGTAATCACCTTGTAACCCTAGGTCCAGCCGCCTATATAAGCTGGACCTCGGGACGCCTTTAGGCCAACCGACCAATCGATAGACTCTCATACAATCAACCTCATTGTAACCTGTACCTCGGCTATTTGCCTCATAGTGAATTATAGCAGCACGTAGGGCTCCGCCACCGCCGTGGAGCCTGAAGCTGGGTAAACTGCCGTGTACAATCCCGACCTCGACGACGTCCACCTTCTTGCCCTACGTTCACCCTCATCTAGCAGGACCCCGTCTCCTATCTCAGATGCCGATACGACGACAGGCGGCACACGGCAACTCGCCGACTCACTCGACAAACGACAGCACGCCAACTTCACCTGCAAAAAGCACATCAGATCCTCTGATGAACTTCGAGCCACACTTGCCAGAGTTCCAGGAGACGTTCGCTGAGCTCGAGTCAGGTTTGGGTTTAACCGTTGGTTCGTTCAATTTTTTCGTAAACAAGCTTGGTATGCAGGACTTGGCAGATCCACGCCAACTCGCGACTTCCGCACCCGAGGCTCCATCGATGCGGCTCCTTCGACTGCGGATCCATCAACTGCGTTCATACCATCATTGGCCCTCCAAGCCTGCTCATCTGCAACAACCATGTCGACTCGAGAGATCAACGAGTTCATTGCGAAGGAACTCCAAGGTGGGGAGTCCGAATCAGCATACCGCACAAACGATCCCGAGCTCAATCTTCCACTCGAGGATAGTTTCGACTGCGGGATCTCCCTCAGCGACTTCGATGAGCCCAAAACACATATCGACAACCATGTCGACTCCGAGATCTGCACCAACAACAACCTCGACTTCGAGATCCATAACAACTTCGCCGACACCGAGATGAGCATAGCCGATGAACACATCGACAGCGAGCTCTGCCCAGATGGGCCGTTCGACTGGCATACTGACTCTGATATGAATCTTGATGAAGACGTCGAGTCCATGACGAGACTCGAAAACACATACTCATACCCTCGGGTGATACCCCAGCAGGTCTACGTTGCCTTTGCCGCAGAATCATCTGACATTGCGGCCAGTCGCAGGCCTACAGAATTCCCGTGCACAGTTACTATGCCGGATGGAGTCACAACTCTCACAATTACTGCTGAGATGGCAGCAAAAGCATATAAAGTCATCAAGGAGTGCACAATGATGCCGGTGGACACAACACGAGAGGATATGTTGACCTTCCAGTACTTCAACTGGCAGGAATCACTTCGACTGCAGCAGATCAGAGCAACACTCGAAGAACGTAAAAAGCAAGCTAGCTTGTCGAGTGTACGGAGAAGACAGCTCTCCATGAGCTCCACCGGGCGAGCAGACACAAGACCCAGATCAAGGCTGTACCCAAAACAGCTGCGGGTGCCCTTTTTACTGCTGCAGCGTACCTAGAGGCAATCAAGCCTCCAGTGGATGACCCCAATGCAAAACTACATCGCAACAGATCAAATCACTCGCCTTAGCGGTGAAGGCCATACGCCAAATCCCAAAAACTCCAGGAGGGAGTCGAGACCGTGCCATAGTAAACCCACGTCGTGAAGAACATAATCGCAGTGGTCGCAGTCACCACTCGAAGGAAAGAAGCGGCTCACGTCGGCGCAGGTCCAGAAGCAGATCACGCAGATCTTACAGTAGCGACTCGTACTCTGATCAGGAGCCTGAGCCATGCGGAGCTCTGTGCTTCACTCGACGCGTCCGCGAGACACGGATGCCCAAAGGGTTCAAACTCACATCTGAACAGCCCAAATACACGGGTCGACAGGAACCTTCAGGATGGCTGGAAGACTACAGACTGGCTGTCTCGTGCCAGCGAGGCACGAATACACAGCCATGCAATACATACGACTCATGCTCGAAGGCACAGCCCGCGACTGGCTCAAGGCTCTACCTCCATCAACATACGACTCGTGGGATCACTTCCGCGCAGACTTCATCAAAAACTTCGAGCCTCTATGTGAGCGACCAAAAACGTTCGAAGAACTGAGAGCCTGCATTCAACGTCGACGAAACGTTGAGGTCATACATCCGACGATGGACTGAGATACGCAACTCAGTTGGAGTAATTTCAGAAGATATGGCCATGGATGCTTTCATCATGGGCCTCGCCAGGCGAGATTTCAAAGAAGCACTTGGTCGCCAAAAGCCAACCTCTGTGGCTAACCTCCTAAAGATCGCGACTGAGTGGGCAGACGGAGAAGACATGGCGCGCACCACACGCGGGTCCTCACCCCGTGACAATCATGATAGCGGCAGTCGAACCGCAGGGACTCGTACAGAGACGACCGGAGGCGCAAACGTTCAAAACGTCACTACGACGACGACAGACCCGAATTCATGGCGGCTGGATTCTCCACACCCCGCAACGACCAAGACAGAAGCGACCGACGGTCAGAAGATCGACGGGACAGTCGAGATGATCGCCGGGACAGTCGAGATGATCGGGCAGTCGAGACCGCAACCAACAGCGACAGCTACAAGAAGAAAGATTGGCGCAAGTCGCGCTCCGGCGCACAAAACGAGCGATCATTCGATGACAAGATGGATGCTGATTGCAGATTCCACCTGTACAAGGGGAAGACGGAAAATTGCGCTCCAATCACTCGATGAGAAACTGCAGAGAATTCGACCAACTAGCATCTGAATACGTGCAACTCAGAAAGGCAACAGCCGCACACGCACCCGCACCTGCACCTGTGCCTCAGCCAAACAATGTGCCCGTTCTGATGGCACCACCTCCACCACCACAGCCTGCCGCAGGCGGAAATATCGCGGGTGCCATACAACCCGTACCTCGGGTGGACGAACCTCAGTACCCTCCGCCCCAAGGGCAGATGTACATGATACAGAAAGGTCGCCCTTCCAACAGGGAGCAAAAACTTCGCACTCGACAAGTAAATATGGCGGTCATGTCACCTCCTGCCGTAACTGAATTCTTGAAGGGATCCGAAACTGCAATAAGCTTCAGCAGAGAGGACCACCCACCATCGGTGTTCGTCCAGGGCACTCTGCTCTGGTACTCGACGCCAAATTGGAGGTACGCCATGTCCAAGGTCTTCATGGATGGTGGCAGCGGCATAAACATCATCTTCGCAGATACGCTCCGCAAAATGAACAGGTCAGTCGAAAACCTGCCAAAATCCTCAAATACCTTTCACGGTATCGTCCCAGGCAAAGCAATAAGCCCAGAAGGCACCATACAACTCGACGTTGTTCGGGGACAAAACCACTTCAGGACAGAGTCGATTGAGTTCGAAGTTGTCGACTGGAAGTCACAATACCACGCCATACTTGGACGCCCGACGTTCGCTCGATTCATGGCGGTCCCACACTACGCATACCTCCAGCTGAAAATGCCTGGACCAAAAGGAGTAATCACAGTCAAAGGAAACTTCCAAAAGTCCGATTCTTGCGACCGAGAGTTTAGCAAAATCTCTGAGATGTTCGGCATGGAAGCAACACTCGCCGATCTAGCGGTCTCCAACGATCGAACACTTATGCCGGAGCACAAGAAGGTGGCAGTCGACAGAGCATTCAATGCCACCAATGACACAAGGTCGCATCAGGTGCACCCGACTGACCCGACCAAGACAGTCAATGTCTCTTCGAGTCTGCCTATCGCATAGGAAAGCGCGCTCGTCGAATTCCTCCGTGAGAACTGGGATATATTTGCGTGGTGTCCAGCCGACATGCCAGGTATTCCCAGGGAATTCGCCGAGCACTCTCTCCAATTATTTCCAGATGCTAAACCAGTCAAGCAAACAATGCGCCGCATATCCGGCCCGAAAAGAACCGCAGTCGAAGCCGAAGTCGACAGACTACTCGCAGCAGGTTTCATCAGAGAAATCAAGAAATCACAATGGGTGGCCAACCCCGTACTTGTAGAGAAGAAGCACACAGATATCCTTCGGATGTGCGTAGATTTCACAGCACTCAATAAATGCTGTCCAAAGGATCACTTTCCACTACCTCGAATCGACCAGATCGTCGACTCCACCGCCGGGTGCGCTCGCTTGTCCTTCCTGGATGCTTACTCAGGTTACCACCAGATAAGGATGAAGGAAGAGATGAAGAGAAAACGGCGTTCATAACCCCACTCGGGGTCTACTGCTACACAACAATGCCTTTCGGGCTCAAGAACGCAGGCGCAACCTACCAGCGCATGATGCAAGACTGCCTCAAGAAGCAAATTGGGCGAAACGTCCAGGTCTACGTAGACGACATCGTCATCACAACAAGGGAGGAAAACACACTACTCGATGACTTGCGAGAGACGTTCGCAAACCTCAAACGCTTCCACATCAAGCTCAACCCGAAGAAGTGCACGTTCGGCGTGCCAGCCGGGCAGCTTGGGTATCTAGTCTCGCTCGTGGAATCGAGGCGGACCCGGAGAAAATACAGGCCATCTTGACAATGCAAAGGCCTTCAAAGCTCCATGACGTACAAAAATTAGCGGGTCGAGTGGCAGCACTCAGTCGATTCATCAGCAAACTAGGCGAAAAAGCACTCCCGTTCTATCGACTGATGAAGAAAGCAGACAAATTCGAGTGGACGCCAGAAGCCGAAGCAGCCTTCACGGACCTCAAGCGAGTCCTCACAAGCCCTCCAATCCTCGTCGCACCAAGGGAACGGAGCCACTATACCTATATGTCTCCGCAACTAACAGGGTGGTAAGTACCGTACTGGTAGTCGAACGCAGGAGGAGGGACACGCCCAAAGCATACAACGCCCAGTCTACTACTTGAGTGAAGTCTCTCCATATCAAAGCAGCGGTACCCGCATTATCAAAAGCTGGCCTACGCCGTGTTCATGTCCTCAAGGAAGCTGACGCACTACTTCGCAGAGCACCCGATCACTGTAATCAGCACCTCAGGGATCGGGACATCCTCACAAATCCCAACGCAACTGGGCGAGTCGCAAAATGGCTCATCGAGCTAGGACCACGAGATATCAAGTATGATTACCCGAAGGCCATCAAAGCACAAGTCTTACCTGACTTCCATACCGAGTGGATCGAAGCTCAGTTGCCAGGAGCACCAGATGTGTCCAACTCATGGACTATGTACTTCGACGGCTCAAAGAAGAACGAAGGCGCAGGCGCAGGTGTCATCCTCATATCACCAAAAGGCGACAAGCTTCGCTATGTCCTGCAGATGGGATTCGAGTTACCATCCAATAACGAAGCTGAGTACGAGGCCCTGATCCATGGCATGCGGATGGCCAAAGCCCTCGGGTGCACTCGACTGATGATCTATGGTGACTCGAATCTTGTGGTGCAGCAAACAATGAAGGCCTGCGATGCAATCGCAGATAACATGATCGCCTACCGTGACCTGTACAACCTAATGGAGGGCAGCTTCGAAGGCTGCGAGTTGCGGCACATAGGGGAGAGCAACGAAGAAGCAGATAAGCTAGCCAATTGGCGCGACCAAAGCACCAGTTCCACCTGGTGTCTTCCTCGAGCGCATCGAGCACAGGTCCATCAAGCAAAAAGAACATCTCCTACATCAGCCGCACCAGCCAAGAGCAAAGCACCTAGCACAGAGGACCCGCCAGTCGAGGTACTCCTCATTGAGCCAACTTGGACTCAACCTTTCCTCGCATACATACTCCGCGGCGAGGTACCTGAAGACATAACAGAGTCAAGACGCGTCACTCGACGATCTAAAGCATACACCGTCATCAACGGCGAACTATACAAG
This sequence comes from Poa pratensis, assembly GCA_947311845.1. Classification (NCBI taxonomy): domain Eukaryota; kingdom Viridiplantae; phylum Streptophyta; class Magnoliopsida; order Poales; family Poaceae; genus Poa; species Poa pratensis. Next base: position 60,536,866 of record CAMZMU010000034.1, on the reverse strand, counting down.
CGCAGCGTATCAGGTATGTTCCAACGATGCATAGCATTCGAAGATGGCCAGGCCATCCTTCGTGATATTCATGCAGGTACCTGCGGGCATCACGCCAGCAGTCGATCACTCGTAGCCAAAGCCTTTCGCGCAGGCTTCTACTGGCCCACAGCACTCAAAGACGCGGAGGACATAGTCAAAAGGTGCATCGGCTGTCAAAAATTCGCCACAAAGCCGCACGCACCCGCATCGGCGTTGAAGACAATACCATTGGCCTGGCCCTTCGCCCAGTGGGGGCTCGATATGGTCGGGCCACTCAAAAAATCCTCCCATGGAGGGCATACTCACCTTCTGGTGGCGGTCGACAAGTTCACCAAGTGGATTGAAGCAGTCCCTATCACAAGTTCGACTGCCACTACAGCAGTCAATTTCATAAAATCCATCATATACCGCTTCGGTGTACCAAGCAGCATCATCACTGATAACGGTACAAACTTCACGGCTGAAGAGTTCCGATCCTTCTGCAAAGAGCAAGATATCACGCTCAACTATGCATCCGTGGCACACCCGCAGTCCAATGGCCAAGTCGAAAAAGCCAATGGACTCGTGACAAGCGGAATCAAGAAACGCCTCCTGGTGCCACTCAAAAGAGCCGCGGGTGCTTGGGTCGAAGAACTCCCGTCTGTGCTATGGAGCCTACGCACAACTCCTAACGCTTCAACACAGTTCACCCCATTTTTCATGGTCTACGGCGCAGAGGCAATCCTGCCATCAGATGTAAGATTCAATGCACCAAGAGTCGAAGCATACAACGAAGAAGATGCAGATGAAGCACTCGAAGATGCAGTCGACTTGCTCGAAGAAGCACGCGACACGGCGCTAGCACGCACAGCTGTCTATCAGCAAGACCTCCGCAACTACCACAGCCGTCGACTGCGCACCAGGTCCTTCGAGGTTGGCGACCTGGTACTTCGACTGAAGCAAAAGAAGGTGCACAAACTCGCTCCCATGGGAAGGACCCTTCATCATCACCGAGGTCATTGGTGGTGGAGCATACAGACTGAAGCACGCGAAGACAGGCGAACTCTCGCACAATCCTTGGAACGTTGCGCAGCTGCGCCGTTTCTATGCTTAGATTGCTCAGTCACACATATGTCGGATGGCTGCAGGTTTCAGACGCGCTCTTTTCCTTCCAGGGTACCTAAGGGGGCTGGAAGGTTTTTAATGAGGCGGCCTGCAGCTTAACATTCAAAAATGGAATACAATCAATGTTCCTCCTGTTTACTACTCGCATAAATTACTAGTACAAAACTTAGCCGCACTCGCATACTCGGGGGCGGTTTTCAAAACAGAACTTGGAAACTTCGGACAAATCACAAAAATTCACAGCCTCATTCGACGACTCGGGGGCTGTGCAATATATAGTTCATACTGTATATGTTTTCATAAACCCCACTCGATAGACTCGGGGCTGCATACATACAAACAAACAATATACACTAATACAAGAGGCAAATCTACACTCGGGGCTGCCCCCTATGCATAAAAACCCTAATCTACAGGTTCATCCTTTGGCTGGTCCACTTCTCCTCCTCCTTCAGCACATGATGGATTAGGACCAATGCGTCCCCCGTGTCTCTTGGTAGTGCTCCTCCATTGGCACAGGACCACCACCTAGTAGTGTGCGGGTCCCATCGCAATCTTTTTCAAATCAAGGTGCGGAAGGTGCGACCGCACAAAGGCAAGAGCAACGTTAGCCCCGCTAATCAGTTGCTCGCGTACAAATTTCTTGATGCCTTGCCTTTTCGAAATTTCTTCAGCAATGCCGCAAGGCTTTGTGGTTGCTCGTTCAAAGGAAAAAAGCCTCGTGGACTCGAAATAAAGCTAACCTGCAACTCTCCAGTCGAATGGCAGTTCGCCACGCACGATCCAAGAGCTTTACCAAAATGGCACTCCTCGCCCTGTCTGACCAAAAGAGGTGGGCGGCGTATTCCGCGCTACTCGCATGACCATCAAGTCGATCCTGTAGCCGCGCCTCCTCCTTGGCTGGTCAAAACAAACACCTATGGCAAAATAATACAAACTTATTACCCAGTCGACTTGTGTGCCGAGCCCACAATTCAATTTCCAAAAGAGCTTACATTCAAGCTGTAGGTTCACCTTCTCCAACTCCTCAAGCAAAAAGGCCTCCCACTCCGTAGTTGGGGACGGCCTCGACTGCAGCTCCGTATATGCGTCTTGTGTCTTCTTTAGCTCGCTTGTCACCTTTGAAAGTTTGAGCTGAAGGAAGTCGATGATTTTCTGATCATTCACGCTACGCGACTGAGTGGAGCTGCTCGCACTAGGACCAGTCGCTGTTCTAGAAGCTCGGGTCTACATCCAGAATAACTCAGAACATAAGAGAGACAGAAGAGATCAAGCAAAAGACTCGGGGCTGCGCCTCCCGATAGCTGGAGTTCATATTTCATGAAGCACAAATACGAAGTCTGACATTTTTACAGACAGCAAAAGCAAAACCATAAAATCCCTAAAACTAGGCGACGAAGGGATCACTCGTAGTCATCGACTTCTTGGAGGAAGCCTTCTTCGCCTGAACCTTGGCTGCCCTATCTTCAACAGTTGTTACAAGATGTTGAGATACTTTTGGGCGGCCTCCATCCAAGTGCCTAACCCGACGGTTTTGCCGCCAGGCCCCCTCGGGAACTTCGTCGTGACCTTGTCAAAATCCGCCTCGACTCCGTGCGCGAGCAACATGAGAAAAGTAGTCTGAGCACCACTTACCATTTGCTCGCGACAGAAATCGGCGAGCAGTTCCTTCTGGCTTGAACAGCTCCACCAGTTCTGCAAATGAAGATGGAAGCTCATCATCTGGGAAGAAACTGTTGTGAAGGGCGCCCAAAGCACTCGCCGCCTTCGGTCAGCATCTCCCCTGCCCTGCTATTGGCAAACTCCGCGACGGCCACACTTTCATCAAGTGAAGCGCCAACGTTTGCTTGCCAGGAGCAGCAGGGCCATCCATCACGCCTAGCATAGCATATAAACAGCATGTTCAGCAGCATATTACACAAACTTAAATATCTAATGCAAACGGCAAAATTGCGTACCAGTCAAAGTGGTGCTGGCAGCAGAGAGTCGACCAATTGCCAGGTCTTCCCTAACTTCAGCTGCTTTCAGCCTCTTCTCCAGATCAGTAACTCGACGGGTGGCTTTGTTCATCTCTTCTGCAGCGTCAGTCGCTGACTCTGCGAAACACATAAGCATTTCTTCAACATGCTGCAACAAGATAGTTACATCAAAACACTCGAGTTCTCATTACAAGATACTTACTCTTCGCAGCCTCGAGTTGTTGCTGAAAGGTGGTGACTTCCGTCTCCATGTGAACATACTTGGCGCCAGCCTTCAGTAGCTCTTGTATAAATGACTACAGCACAACATGAGCAAATTCAGAACAGATTCATCGAGTCTATGCAAAACTTTAACAACCAATAGTGATTCAACTATGGCAAAAAAGCACAAGCTTACATGATCTAAGAAGGAGGAAGTCGACGCAGGAACACCGTCGCTGCTGCCTCATCTTTGTTAGCTGCAATCTCAGGCTCGGGTGGTGTAACCGTGTCTGCAGCAGCCGGAGTGCAGTGGTAGGCGGATGTTCTGGTGGCAAACTTCGAGTAGTCGACGCCGCACTGCTCTTCTCCATCGGGGGTGGCGGTGGCAAATCCTCATCCGAGGACACACTGTTTCGCACATGCTAAGTAGACAACTTGGCAAAGTTCATAAAACGTCAAAAAGCAAACGCACATAATACTTACTCTTCAGTAAGGTCGACCATTCGACCAGGTGCAAGCACACCCACGCTCGGGCGCGATCTCTTCGGTGGTCGCGGGGGGAGCGAGCGAATCGGAGGAACTTCGAGTGGCGCCGTCATCGACTCCGTCTCGTCTCCCTCCTTCTCCTCTGAGTCAGCAGTGTCTTCTTCCTCGCGCGACCGCTTCTGCTTGCCCTGCACCTCAGCATCGCCTTCATCAGCTTCTGGCGTGTGTGCGGTGGCGAGTGAGGTCACCTCACCATCGAGCCAGCATCGAGTGGCTCGTTGTCCGGCACTAGGCCGCTCTCTGGCAAGGGGGGCATCGACTCATACATTCTGTGTCCCTGCACATAGAAACAGCAAAGGAATTAACATCACACATGCATAACATAGCAACTTCCATATGGTAGCGACTGTTACCTCCGGTAGAGGGTTGCTGGTTTAATAGGGTGGAACTGGCAAGTTCATCTCGCAAGACTCCTCATCAGTCAGTTTGGTAAGGCCTCTTACCAACTTCTCTGCTTCCCATCCGAAAGTTCCACTGCGCGTGAGCGGGTTGGATCGGAAACCCCAGTGTATGCCCACATGGCATGGACTCGGGCTCGGAGAGGCTGCACTCGCCTCTTGAGAAAGATGGCCAGCAAATGGATGCCAGTAACCTCCCGACCAACATTGGTCTGAAGCTTCAGCACCTTCTTCATCAGAACGTCAGCCTCTTCGGCTTCGACTCCGGTCGGCTGTGCGATCCAGGATGGCCTCTTCCTCACGAGGGCTCTGCGTCGAAAGGGGGCAACCCGAACGCTTGGTTGCCCGTGGTCACATCCTTGATGTAGAACCACTTTTGGCGCCATCCTTGCACAGACTCAAGAAAGTTGATCTTGAAGTACTCGACGTCAGGTCGAGTCTGTACTCCAAATCCACCAGGTCCCTTGACACTGTGCTGTCGCTTGACATTGAAGATGCGGCGAAACAACCCGAAGTGGGGCGCAACGCCCAAAAAGCACTGCAAAGAACGAAGAAACACGCAATGTGCAAAAGCCCATTGGGGGTAAAATCGTGCAATTGCACTCCATAAACGTGCATCAGTGCACGAAGAAAATCATGAACAGGGAAGGAGAAGCCCCTGTTCACAAAATCCACAAAACAGACCCGCTCATTAGGGCCTGGGCGCGGGATTACCTCGGCGCCGGGATGCGAACCTGCGACGGGTCCGCCGGAATCAGCCCGTCGTTCCGCAAGCCGGTGAGCATCCGCTTGCTGCAGGAGGTCTTGGTCCACGAGCCCTTGTCCCTCTTCAAACCGCTGGCAGCGGCTCCAGCAGCACTGTCTGCTGAGGCATTCGCGGCACTCCTGCCCTTCCGAGGCGCGGGTTTCATCATCGTAATGGTGGGTGGCAAAAAGCTTGGGTGTTAGGCTATGGCGATGCGCTAGGAGGAAGAAGAAGCAGCGGCGGCGAAGAACGAATGGCAAGTAAAAACATTATTTACTCCGCCGCACCCTTTTAACCTCAACACAAAAGAATCCGCACCGGTGATGCGAGATCGTGGGCAGAATAGCATATCCAGCCGTACCACGTGGCAGCCATGGAGAGCAACCGTCGCCGGCCACTCCGCCCACTACGCACGGGAATCTAGGAACCATCATCACAATCCCAGAAAAATTGTGCCCGAGCGGTCAAATCCAGTCCAAACGGCACCGCCCTTGGTCAGCGCTGCATCGTGGGCCCACAGGCGTGTCACGTTCCATCCGTCACAGCATAACGCATGCCACCACGTGTCAGACAGCGCAGTCGCCGTAAGCGTCATCCCTGACGTCATTGCAAGCGCTCTGTTCAGAAATGCATTCGAGTCCGCCCAACGCATATCGGTCACTCGACTGCCTTGCTTGGTTCGGGTGTGAAAAAGCAATGTTAAGGCAAAACTGGTCACTCGACCGTTCCTTCGACTGAGGCATATTACTCCCATCGGGAGGATATCAAAAATTTCTTCGACTAAGAATAGATGGGATAAAAAGATTTGAGATTATCCTCCATTGCAAGCAATAAAGCACAATCTCGGGGGCTACTCCCATCGGGAGCGCTGTCGCGCACCCGATAGAATAATGACAAAGTATCAGTCGACAAAAGACTCGACTCAAATCATATGCATAATTTGATGCAAAATCATACTCGAAAATTTCCCGAGTTGCGTCCGCCTCAAATAACCTCGGATGCTGCATGCATAGTCCAAAGGTAAGACCCGCCGAACTTTCGATCTGGTCTAAGGACCGTTCCAGCAACGTTAATCCTTATACTTTCCGTGTCAACAGACATGATGAAAAATCCCGACGGACGCGTTGTGTAAATTTCAAAGTTATACTGCAGATCGATTCAGTAAGACCTCCGCGGCCTAGTCGAGTCTGACCAGTCAGTTCCGAATTCGAGTCCAGGGACTCGAGTTTGATTGAAAGCTAGTAAGGTTTTGCACGAATGTGTAGTTAACCGTCCCGATCCGTCGAGTGTACCGGGCCTACTAAGCTATTATCCCTTGACTGTCATAAGCAAAAAACCAAAGTCGATGAAATACTCGACATGGCCAACATGTGCTATTCATACAAGAATTCCAATTATAAACACAAGTACAAAGAATATGACGTGCACTTACGAACGAGTCCATGCCCGATTCTTCGAGTCAGACAAGTACTCGGGGGCTACTGACAAGGATATACATCCCGGGTACCCGACCATAAGGGTACCTGGTGCACGTGTCGACTAAGACCCAACTATCAAGAGCCTACTTGAAGCCCATGACGAAAGGCCCAACATGATGGAGTACCCTCCAAGATTAGACATAGGCATAGTCGGTTTAGACTTTCCTTACATGTAAACAGGGTCGGTTGCGAACTCCCGAGACCCAGCCTATTATATAAAGGCTGGGAGGGCCGCCGATCCAGGACACGCAATACTCGAACCACCAAAATCCTAGCGAGATCGATATCTCGCCAGGACCCCATTGTAGCCCGCATAATCTCACACAATCAATACCAGACAAGCAGGAAGTAGGGTGTTACTCTCCGGAGGCCTGAACCTGGGTAAAATCCCTGTTTTTGGTTGTCAGCCGACGAAACTACCAGCTCTACCACATTTTCTCCCTCGTAATCTCAACCCTAGATACTTAGCCATGGGATTTGATGAGTTAACCCCTCGTCAACAACTGTTGTCGAACTGGTAGATTAGGTTGGCTAGCTTGTGTATATTTTAGTTAGTACTCCCTAGTTACTGAAGGGCTACATTTTTATACTGATGATTTATCCTTCAAAGCAAGGATTAGCGATGCACAAGTGATACTTGCAATATTTGTTGTTGCTGTCTTAGTCCTTCTACGATATTTTCAAATGCTCAATGTAACATAGTGAAAACTTCGAAATAAAAAGATTGCATGCATCAATCGATGCACATACCAAAGATATTTCTCATGAAACTGAATGTTTTTCATTTGCTATTTTTACGTCAAACTACACTATAAGAACTTTGTCTTCCCTTATGGTGTAGCAATTATATGATTCTACTGATAACTCGGAAACAATACAACATGGAACGGAACACGAACAAAGAAAGAACCTTTGGAATAACCAAAATCTACAATAACTCATCCGTCTCACAACTCACACGCCTCGATGTATGTTACCAATATATAAAACTATGGAGAACAAGGCATGCATTACCGTTTCTAGAGTTTTTTTATTTCGCCGGAAAACACTAGCATTCAATTACGTATATTTATAGTTTTTGGAGTTTTTTTATTGCAAGTGTGCAAGGATTTGTGCATGAAAGAAACTAAAATTCAAACGAAACTATTTATCCAAGCAACAAAAATGGGTATAAAGTTTCCTAGTTGCTTTGAATTTAATCTAGCGAAGCTCCTCTTTTCAAAGAGGTGCATATGTTGTCAACTACCACGTCACCCTCGAAGCTCACAAGTTTACACAACTACTCCCTCCGATCCGTAAAGATTGGCGTGAGCAGTGTAGAAATTTGTACTGCCCTAGTATTGTTTCCACGACAATCATTTCAGACCGGAGGTAGTATAAAAGAATGCAAAATATAAAAGATAGAAACTATAAGAAACAAGATACCATTGACAGTCTGACACACAAGAGAGGGGTATTCAGGGCGGTTTACAACGGTCATACAAAACGCAGCAAACCTAAATTCTAGGATTGACTAGAATTGAGGATAAGAAAGAAAATCTAGCGTAGCACTCGCTCTAAACCGGCAGCATTCTACATGGAACCATGCACATCCCACCTGGGCGGCGGCGACAATACCATCGGGATAGGTGGGCTTCCCGTGGGCTAAGATGGAATCGTCCCACTTAGCCCGTATGGGACTAATGGGTGTCTTAATCAGGACAGATGGGTCAGTTTCGGTGGGATGGGACACGGACTAGTGGCATGCCCATCCCACTTGAAATCTTACCTGCGCCCACGGAAATCGGATGCAGCCTACCAAACACGCCCATAAGATTTCTTCTGGACAGTACCCTTCACAGCCTTTGCTACTGCCTCAAGTCGCCGCACACAGATTAGGCCTCACGCCGTGCAGCAGAGCACACACAGCTTGACGAAGGCATCATGCAGCCGCAGATCTGAAGCACACCGAAACATCACCACATAACGGGAAGCACCGGGTGCTCAATCCAGGGCACACGACATAGATCAGCGACGGGGGTTTTGACTTTTGAGGCGGCAAGAAGATTGGAGGATGAGGAAAGGGAGAGAAACGGGAGTTGGGTCGCCTCCCGCCGCCAGCCGTCTGCCCCGACGGCCTCCTCTGGCGGCGGCGGGGGCAGGTCTTTTGCGATGAAGGTTTTTGGCTGGCGGCGGCTGGGCCTTCCGGAGTCGCTAGGAGCGTTCCGGGAGGCAGGTTACCCCCTTTCCTCTCGTATCTGTTTCACCCAGCATATTACTCATGGCTAATTTATCATCTTCATTCCGACTCAGTTACTTATACAAGCTCCATGTCACATTGCAAAATCACACGAGTTAAATCATAACAAGTTCAAGAGCGTATTGAAATCACTAGCGAGGCATAACACGATCTCGGTTGGTGGCTCCAACATATGATGTTCTGGCTGCGTGTAACTTCGTTGCTACTTCTCTCATGTTAATTCGCTCTCTCGGGAATAGACGCGTGCAAGAAAGAGCTACTTGCACCAGGGACACCAAGCACTGATATACCGCGTTTTCTGCTTCCGCTGTTGCACGAATGAACTCCTTCCATTCCTCTTGGAGATGAGCATCAATGATATGTAGTATCTGATCTGGATAGTTCCTCTCTGTGAAATTGACAATGTTGAGTTCGTTGTCAAACATAGGATCTGTTGGTCTTTTACCTATCAGCATCTCTAGAAGCACTATTCCAAAACTGTAAACATCCCCATAGGTTGATGTTTGGCCAGTCTGAGCATACTCTGAAAACATATGAAATGAAACTTGTGAGTGCCGTATAAACACAAAAAACCCATCTTCACACTGAACCTTACAGAAATATATGATCTAGCCATGAACAATACCTGGAGCAATATATCCTATAGTGCCCTTCAGTCCAATTGAGCTATCTGAAGTTGAGGCTGAACTTGAATGTCCAACAGTTGCTGACTTAGAATTACGGACGAGGCTTGCAATGCCAAAGTCACCCAAATATGCATTCATATCAGTGTCCAGGAGAATATTGCTGGGTTTCAAATCACAATGGACAATAGATCTTGTGATATCATGGTGTATGTAGGCCAATACATCAGCAATATTAACAGCCATACTTATTCGTTGCCCTAAGTCCAAAATCTTTGGACCTTTACCAGCAGATTTTGTATGTAACCATGTGTCCAAATTCCCGTTTGGCATGAATTCGTAAATTACAGCTTTGAAAGCATTACCTACATTATCTATTGTTGAACATGCTGTTAGGATAGAAATAAGATTTCTATGCCGGATACTTTTCAAAGCCTCACATTCTGATATGAAACTTTTGTCCGCGCATCTCACGTCAAGGTCAAAAACCTTAATAGCCACTTCTATTTTAGCTTGAGTTAACTTTCCTCTATATACTGAACCGTAGCTTCCTCTCCCAATAAGGTTTAACTCGGAAAAGCTCTGTGTAGCCTGAACTAGATCCTTGTAAGAAACTCTTGGAAAATGCTTGCCAAATGAAAGCAACAATAAATATTGTGTTCTTGGCGTCTTCCACTCCAGGAGTAGAAAGTAAATTAGCATCAAGAGTGACGTGAAGCCAAACAAAGGGATCAATGCTCTGACCAAGTAGTACTTTCTTCCTTTTCTTGAAGAAATGGTAGGACATGTGGGCATATGAAGATTCGCCACTCCACCACAAAGTCCACAATTCCCATTGAGGGAAACGGCTGTGACATTTTCAAATACTCCATTTCGTGGTATTTCCCCTTGCATTTGGTTGTAAGAGAGGTCTAGCTGTTTGAGAAATTGCATATCACCTAGTGATGTCGGAATGGATCCGGACAAACTGTTATGTGAAAAGTTGAGCACCACTAAGCTCTTCAGACTGCTCAAAGATTGTGGAATAATCCCTGTGAGTATATTCTGGTCCATTTGGACGATCTGCAGCTCTTGACATCCACCCAAAGCACTAGGAACTTCCCCAGAAAGTTCGTTGGATGAAAGATGCAGCGCAACGAGTTGCTTAAGACTACCGACTTCTGTAGGTATCATGCCCTGTAAATGGTTGTAGGATAGAACACATTCTGTCAATGCAGAGGTTGTGTGGAAAATCTCTCTAGGAATTGAACCCTTTAGATTATTATAACTAAGGTTCAGCTTTGTGAGCATGGCCAGATTTCCAATGCTAGGTGGTATCCTACCTTTAAACTTGTTTTTTGCTAGATAGGCCTCTGATAGTTTAGTAAGATTACCAACAGAAGATGGTATTGGGCCAGTGAAAGCATTCTCATCAAGAGCTAGAACCGTCATTTTTTTCAGCTTTGCAATCCATCCTTCAATGGGACCATCGAGTTTATTGTTAGATAGATCTAGCATTGTTAAGCCACTCAGATTCCCAATGTTAATGGGAACTCCCCCTGACAACTCGTTTGCATACAAGCCTAGCTGTTGAAGTTCGGTTGACAGCTCACCGATAGAATTCGGTATGGCTCCTTGTAACTGATTTCCACCTAGTTCAAGCACTTCTAGAAAATTGCAATTGCTCAATGCGTCTATGAATTCCCAGCTTTGTTTATCCTTTGCCTGGAGCTTGTTTTTTTCAAGGCTTAGATATTGCAAATTCTTAAGTTTACCCAAAGAACTAGGAACTTGCCCAATGAAACTGTTGGCGGACAAATCAATCGATTCTAGGTTCGAAGCATTGCCTAATGAAGGCGGGATATGACCTTCAAACATATTATCATACAACGAAATGTCCAGGAGCTTAGGGAGTTTATCACCAACATAAGATGGCAATTCTTTCCCAAGTGTGTTTATACTAAGGTCTAGGTCTACGAGAGAAGACATATTGAAGATGGATTCTGGGATTCCCCCTGATAACATATTTCCACCGAGCGCAATAGTCCTCATTTTGACAACTGCGCAAGCTCATCGGGAATGCTTCCACTGAGCTTATTGTCGTTGAGAAGGAGGCCTAGTAGCTGGCTGGTGTTCTTCAGGCTTAGTGGGATCGTTCCGGTAAGACTATTTATGTTAAGCCCTAAAACCAATAGATTGGACATGAGGCCTATATTCCGGGGAATTTCACCTATTAGTAAGTTGTTGGATAGATCTAGGATCTCTAGATTGGAGCAGTTTGTAAGGGTGTCTGGAATGATCCCTTTCAATGAGTTTTTTGACATCCTAAGTTGTTTCAATCTGTGGAGATGGTTGAAGGGAGGTAACTCGCCAGTGAAGGCATTTATGGACAGGTTCAGTATCTTAAGGAACGTTAGGTTCCCGAGGGATGGGGAAATCGGGCCCGACAAGCCGAGTTCACCGAGGTTCAGCACGGTGACTCGGCCCGGGTGTATCACGCTGCAGTTGACGCCCTCCCACTGACAATGGGGGGTGCTGCTGTTCCAAGAGCTTAAGGCTTGCCTTGGATCATTGATGATGGCCCGCCTGAAATCTAGCAACGAGAGCATGTCCGTGCTGTTACCAGGGATAGTCGAGCAATGGGCATTGCCAACTCCATAAGAAATGAGCAACAATGCCAACAGCAGGAGCATGGTGTGTCTCGCCGGTTTACTAGCAGACATAAACCCCCCGTCACCTGCGAAGAATGAAGAATAAACACTGTGGGTACTATGTTCACCTATGGAGCTGAGCTGTGAAACCTTGCTCTGATGTGCAATAGTAAGTTTACACGATCTAATACGGAAAACAAAAATAGTATGGCCCATGTGAATGAGTGTGCTGATAGCCACTTCAATAAAAATAGTATGGCCCATGGTAATAAATTAGGACAAAACCGGCAGCAAGACAAAAGGCAAGATGGATGTTAAGCAGCACTACTAATCAGGAGGACATAGTACGCACCTTTGCTCGGCCGCATCGCACAAAACGGCAGCCTTTCTTGCATGGTTTCGCCGGGTGATGTGGTATGTGAGGTGTGAGTTGGAATGTTGGATGCTCAGCTAGCTGAGGTCCCAGGGGTTTAAAAACACACTTACAGCGTCCTCACGTCCACACACTTCATCTCATCTGAAATTCTCACGTCTTATCTTAGCTTGACCGCGTCGCAGCAAAGACCTGGAGTCAGTCAACCTTTCGAGCAACCGCTACTTTTCACCGCTCGTCGCCAACAGCCGTTGTCGCTGTTTGAGCTGGACAAGGTTGTTGCGGCACGTCCAGCCTCGAATCCCACAGGTCCATAGCCAGTCCGGCTACATACTTTTCTACAGGAACCAGACAGAGATCTTCTGCAATGATGTGCGACCTATCTCGAGCGGTTTCGATGCTGACAAACATCAGCATGTGGAATGGTTTACTGTTTTAAGGTACTGAATATTTCCAATTGGTTTTGGTTCGGTTTTTTTTAAACGATTTTTTTAAACGATTGCTTCGGTTTTTTATGTGGCGGTCAGGATTTCGGAATGTATTGTGTGGATATCGATCGTGTCTCGGTTTTGTTGGATGCATTAGCGGGTCAAGTAAACTTGTATCTATTCGGTATGGACGACAGTGCCATGTACGAATGCCGTGGCTTCCACGAAGGTTATGCTGATGGTGAACATGGTGATCCTGTTGGAAGAAAACTCTTGCTGACAAACATCAGCATGTGGAATGGTTTACTGGTCTAAGGTACTAAATATTTCCAATTGGTTTTGGTTCGGTTTTTTTAAAACGATTTTTTTTGAAACGATTGCTTCGGTTTTTTATGTGGCGGTCAGGATTTCGGAATGTATTGTGTGGATATCGATTGTGTCTCGGTTTTGTTGGATGCATTAGCGGGTCAAGTAAACTTGTATCTATTCGGTATGGACGACAATGCCATGTACGAATGCCGTGGCTTCCACGAAAGTTATGCTGATGGTGAACATGGTGATCCCGTTGGAAGAAAACTCTTGCTGACAAACATCAGCATGTGGAATGGTTTACTGGTCTAAGGTACTGAATATTTCCAATTGGTTTTGGTTTGGTTTTTTCAAAATGATTTTTTTTTTTGAAACGATTGCTTCGGTTTTTTATGTGGCGGTCAGGATTTCGGAATGTATTGTGTGGATATCGATCGTGTCTCGGTTTTGTTGGATGCATTAGCGGGTCAAGTAAACTTGTATCTATTCGGTATGGACGACAGTGCCATGTACGAATGCCGTGGCTTCCACGAAGGTTATGCTGATGGTGAACATGGTGATCCTGTTGGAAGAAAACTCTTGCTGACAAACATCAGCATGTGGAATGGTTTACTGGTCTAAGGAATATTTCCAATTGGTTTTGGTTTGGTTTTTTTAAAACGATTTTTTTTTGAAACGATTGCTTCGGTTTTTTATGTGGCGGTCAGGATTTCGGAATGTATTGTGTGGATATCGATCGTGTCTCGGTTTTGTTGGATGCATTAGCGGGTCAAGTAAACTTGTATCTATTCGGTATGGACGACAGTGCCATGTACGAATGTCGTGGCTTCCACGAAGGTTATGCTAATGGTGAACATGGTGATCCTGTCGGAAGAAAACTGTTGCGCCTGCACCGTGTAAGGTTCTATCGGTTTTTTCTATACATACCCTTCGTGTAAGCTTCTATCGAACAAGTAGATATTTCTGTGTTAAATATCGGTCAAATTTCCGTGCTTTCGAATCAGATGATTGGCGATGTCTTCTTAAATTACTACTTGCTTTTGTAGATCCATACTTTTTATAGTAGCGCATAAATAAATATGTTATAAATTATTTTAAGGTATATATTTCGCCACATTTCAATGTATATGTAGAATTTATTTGATCAGTTTAACTTCAAACTATATTTTTTTATTTGATTTTTTTATAAATCCCATCCCAGTTCCAAGGAGCCTGAAATCTGAAGCACCGCAAGATAAAGCAGACTACTTGGCCCCGGCCCTAACATGAACCCTGGATCTGTCTCTCCTTGCGACTGTATTATTTGCACTACATGATAGTGGGTTCACCATAGGAATCGCATATACTCCGACCTGCAAGCTGAGCACAAGATCTAGCTACATATACATATATATACACCGCACGTGAAAGGACAACTCATCCTACGTGCGAAGCCGGCAAGAAAACGATGGTACGATACAAAACACTGCTGTATCCTTGCTAGAGCATGCACCCGACAGTCCGTATCTAAAGATAACATCCTTGGAGGGTCACAACGCTTCTCAGAGTTTAGACAATATGGACCGTCCTATAGACATTTGATCAAATCCTGTCCGTCGATTTCTTACCCGCGTCCGGTATATAAGCCGCTCGCACGCGGTAGAAAACCCTAGCCAATCGTCGCGCATTCCTTCCTCCCCCAATCCCCTTCCTCCTCTCACCGCCACCACCAGCGCCCGCCGCCGCTCCCCGCTTCTTCTCCTCTTCCGCCACCACTGCCTCCTCCGGCCACGCTCGCGACAGCCCTGCAGCAAAACCCTAGCCGCCATGAGCCATGAGGAAGGATGCAGTACGAAGAGGGCACACAGGTGTAAAATCCGGCCACGAGGATGGAGATGAGGAGGCCACGGGCGAGAGGCACGACGGCAGCACGCTCGCCGCCGGCGCCGGCCCCCATCGCCGCCATCCCCTTTCGCATGCGACCATGGGATCTAAACGACGACGCCTCAGGTGTGTGTCTCCATCCTCCACCTGGTCTCTCTCTCTCTATCCCTCACCTCCTCTCGTGTTCTCTCTCTCAGACCAGCGGCGACGCAACGGAGTCGGCGCACGCGAGGAGCTCGCCCCCGTCAGCGCGTCCCCAACTCCATGTCGACCGGCAGTGGAGCCATTTGGTCGCGCAGGGAAGCAGGGCACCCATGTGCAACTCGTGGATCCCTAAATCCGGTTGTCAACATCACAGACAGCGTCGTCGGTTCTCATGTGAGAAGTTGGCCGGTCTCCAAATGGTCTACACCATTCGATCTGGTAATCTCTATCAACTTCATCTCTCTCTCTCTTTTCTATTTCTCCTTCTGGTAGATTTTGTAGCCGATACAGGCCGCAGTTTTAATTATTTGTTGTGTGCCTGACCACCATGTTCTTCCTCCAGGTGATGTTTATATCCATCGACGTGAAACAAAATATTCTGATTATTTGACTTCAGTTTGGGTATGTGAACAATCACGTTCCAACCATTTAGTTGGTTTTCCTTTTGATTTAGAGTATTTGATTTCCACTCAAACATGTCCTGATGTATTTGTTCACTGTTGGGGACACATGTTCGTCTTTTAGATAGCGTTCATCTCATTTTGCACGCAGGCTAGAGGAGCTTTAGCTAATTTAGCTCCACATAATGTTGCAGATTGTCAGAAAGTGGATGCTCTTGAAGATTCAGTGCAACTCTCCAAATGAAGTTATGAGGTATAACTCTGCTTTACTCAAGCGACATGACTTGCCAAGTTTTTGAACTATTGCAGCTCTCTCCTTGAATCTTTCTACGAATCAGTTATATTTGGGCATTTTTTTCATGCATGAAATAGACAATAAGCTGCTGTTGCTTTATGGAACCCCCTCTCTCAATATATGATATATCTATACGATCTCCTACAACTATTTGTGTTTTATTGCTTACTGTAATAAGCTAACTAATTGGATGTTTAACTCATATTTCTTGGCATTCACATAGTATATACTAACTAAATTTTGTCCTTTGTGTTTGCTACTGACAGACGTCATTAGAACTATATATGTTCTCTTATGCTGGCCATCTTCAAACTGCAACATGTGTTTTCCCAATACGTTATGTTTGAGGTAAAATTTGGTAAGCTTGTGATGTTATGGTCCACGAGGATGGCGAGAAATTATTGGATGTACGCTGCAAGATGTAATTCTGGTTCTGGCTCCCTGACCACCTCTCGGACTGTGCTTCGCCTGTCGAGCGCCCAACAGGAGGGAGAGGAGGAGTGTAGCTGTGCGCTCGAGCTTGGTGATGGGGAAAGCTGGAGGACGGTGAAGATGAACTTGTGTGAGCTGGACTAGAAGCTATCCGGGCTACCCTGTAGGTATGAATTCGTCTCCCTGATTTTATGGATCAAGAGAAGCTTGCTGCTTTTGTTTTTGGTAAAAATATTCCGATGATGTTAGAGTTTGCTCTATACCTTGATATGCAATGGATCATCTTGCAGTTGTTCTACTCTTACATAAATAGCATCCATGTGCCTAAAACAACTGAGCATTATGAGCTTTACAATATAGATGCAGTCTCTTCCTTTTGATTGTGCTATAGTGCACTGCACTGATTATGATGGGCAATGCTTTAATTCCATTCAGGTTGCATTTCCTTTTGCTCTTTGGCCCTCTGTTTGGTTGCTCTATCTCATGTGAGATCTTCAAGCGCCTCTTCTGTATCCCCAATGGTATAATATGCCCGTGCAGATTTCTTCTCGCTTAAACATTATTTTAGAGTTTCTGCATGTAACAGGAGTAGTTGACATCTCTAAAGGCCACCATTCATTTTCCTGCCTCAGTCCAATCAAAGTACGGTCTGGTTATCTCGTGTTTAGTTGTTTCCTTCCTTACTCTTTTACTTCTGTTGTGACCTCTCAAAGTAATCGATTTTGTCATGCGTTAGCGCGAGATGTGATTTACGTACTGGTGTTTGGATTAGTGTGTTGGTGCAAATTGGCTCAGCCTTTGTCTAATTTTAATCCTTTTTCTGATGTATGAACATCGCATGATGTTTCCATATTCCTAATTGCTTACCATATTTGTTCATATTAATCTGTAGGTTTTCGTTGGAATAGTGAAGTGGTCTGCCTATTGGACAGTTGGTGCTTTATCAATCTATATCTGTCGATCCATCTTTTCATTTGGTCTAAACACGATCAAATTGGTATGTTATCTTCTTAATCTTAACCTTCTTCCTATGTTCCCATTTATTTTTAATGTGTTGATTTGTTGCTCAGTTAGTTTTCTCCCTGGTAGTTGCTGCTTGCCCAACATATATTCAATTCATCGTCTAATTATTCTTGCAGAATGATGTTATGGTTGACAAGCACCAGGAGAATTACCTTGGGCATCGGCCGCAGTTGGTGGAGGACGAGGAGTTGAGGACTGCCCAGCGACCAGCAGCACACTAGCCATATGTTGGTTTATATAAGAGAAATGGTAAGATGCTGCCATATGTTGTTTTATATCTGGAACGCTCTATTTGACCTCAAGAGAGTCACTGAATAAATCTTGATGGTACATAGGAATCTGGAAGTTCTTCCTTGAGTCTTTTCTTTAGTTGATTATCATTAAACTGTTTTCCATGTTTCTTTCATTGTATATATATCATTTAGTTATTCAGGTTTTTACAGCATGAACCATGTTTATCTGATATACAACTCATCGCACTGACCTCTTTTTATCCTCATATGACTGGATGCACTCTTTTGATCACCGGCGAATGATGGCATTTTATGGGTCATCACACTTTCCTCAAACCAGTCATCCTTCTTCGACCAACAAAGCCGTGGGTACGTACATTAGAGCACTGGCTGTCAGGCGCATTGGCTTTCTCCTTAGTATTTCATTTAACGGCTCAGTTTTTGCCTCTTCCACCATTGGTACACTTCTCTATATATATGTTCATATCTATTGCTCTGGAATATATCCCTTAGTTTGTTATGCTAATAAGAATTTTAAAATGGACATGATTCTCTTATTTTTGTGTGTAGGTATACATATTGAGATTTGCAGTTGCTCTGGATCTACTGCTAATAAAGCGATGGCCCCTCCGCTACCCGATCATTCATGTATGACTGTTTTTTGTCTTTTAGGTTGTATAGTAAGTCAAATACCACCTCTTTCTAATGTAGTGTCATCATGTCCTGTACCTTATCATCGACCATGATTTAGTTATTGTTTACTCCTTATTTGTAATTATTGTTAATGACATCAGATATTGCAAATGGGTTTATGTTTTTGTGCTGAGTCATGCTTTGGTTTTGGTTAGTCTTCCAATATCTGCCATGATCTCATACCTAGAGGCATTGTTTGTTGTTATGCTTTGTGTGTGCTACACAAGCGATTGGATTTATCTAGAGCTTTAATTCTCCGATGTCAGCATTTATAAGTATTTTGGTTGAGCATTGATCAAAAACTGGTTTGGTTTGGAATTTGAGCCTGTCATTTATATGTAGACTTATTTTGTTGCAGGTGTTACCTCTCGACAGAGTGAGGAAAAGCAAAAAAACAATGCTAGATAGCTATTTGGAATGCAAGGTTTGGATTGTCTCGCTCCATAGGATATTGTTTAGATCATACCAATTTGTATTACATATGCACGGTGTGTTATGGGCAGAACACACCATTTCGTTTTTTCAAGTAAACTAAAATATAAAGCTTTGGCAGTGCAATGTACATAACTGTAATTTAAGCCTTATAGAGAGATAATATTATTCAGGGATTTCCAAAGAAGCTCTTCTATTGTAATAACTAAGCTGTGAAATAAAACAAAATCTTAATAACATGCTTCAAGAAGTGTGAGCTATTTACTGACACTTCAAAACAGAGCATTGCTATGTTAGCATTATGCTGATTGTTAAATATGTTTATTTTTCTTGCCATATCTACCATTCCAATAGTAGTATCTGTTTGGATCAGAAGTGCAAAGAGTTCATGAGTTCTTACTGTTGCTCTTGTTTTGTAATCAACGCCATGACCTGTGCATTTTCGCGTATCGGTAAATCAAAAAATGATGGTTGCTTCTGTTAAAGCTTAGCTATTGAGTAGATCATTGACGCACCCCTTTTGTTAAAGCACTCACAAATAATTGTAATTAACTGATGCATGTAAAATGCATACATGAACTTTATATTTTATTACATGTTATTCCATGTTATTTGCATCATATAAGGGTTATATTCATGATTTATATTGAGTTTTGGGGATAATTAACAATTTTCCCATTTTTCTGGAATTAACCCTGCACTGTCAGAAAACCCCTTTTTCTATATTTTTACGTTTCAGACGACCAAATCACGTCATAATGACCTGAGATTTTACGGGGATCACTTTTTTTGGAAGGAACGAAACGTAGGCGCAAAGGAAACGAAGAAACGAGACCAGAAGGCCGAAAGAGGTGGGCCCACGCGGCCAGATTCCCTGACCGCGTGGGACCACCAAAATGGCCCTCGGGCCTCCGCTGCCGTCGATCCTTCTTCCCGAAGCTTCGTCTTGACCTAAAAACGACTATATATAGACCCCCAGGGCTTTCGCGAAAGGGAGCGCCGCCGAAACACAGAAACACGAAACAGAGACCTGGAGCTGAAGATTGGAGGGGGAAAACTCCGGCGGGGCGCTGCCGGCGTGGTCTCCTTCCCCTCCAACAACATCTCCACCGACACCATGATGAAGAGGGAGTAGTCCACCCCTGGACTATGGGTTTGTGGAAGTAACTTATGTATCTCTCCTCTCTATGAGCTTCACTAATTAGTACCGTATGAGCTGCTGAACATGATTACGGTCATCTATGTAATTCCTTTGTGGTGGATCTTTATTATGAGTTAATACATGTTTGAGATTGCAATGGTTTTGTTTCAGTTATGAAAGTAGATGCATATTATGTACCCCGTTCTTATTTACTTG
Source organism: Poa pratensis (assembly GCA_947311845.1). Taxonomy (NCBI): domain Eukaryota; kingdom Viridiplantae; phylum Streptophyta; class Magnoliopsida; order Poales; family Poaceae; genus Poa; species Poa pratensis. Next base: position 60,516,859 of record CAMZMU010000034.1, on the reverse strand, counting down.
TCATGATCAAGCATGTTTATGAGAGCATGTGAGGGGGAACGTGTGCATTAGTTGGAGTAACGGGGGGTGGCTAGTGCAGTGAACGTGACAGATAGTTCTGCGATCCACTTGGGTTTTCTACCTTACTTTGTTGCCTCACTAGGGATAAACAAAAATACCATGCTACCGGAGAGTGGATGTGACCTTGGCCACTACCTCCATGACTAGATCTAGCATGTTCTTATTTTAACTTCATGTCATTGAACTTATTGCTATGCTCTGATTTATCTTAATTACTAAGGTGTTATGATTTAGTTCGCATCTTGGTGGAGCATAAGAGAGAGAACAACTTATACTTGAGATCTCTATGTTAGGACGTGATGCCCATATTATTAATAACTTGTCAAACCATGTCTTGCCATCTTACATGTTAATTTTAGTGTTCCATTGTCTACCACGTTATCAAGAGAGAGTGCATTTGTGAAACCATGAACCCCGGTCCATTTTTAATCATAAGAAACACCTTTCCAACACTTTTATCACCACTTTTGTTTGCTGCCATTATTAAATCCGAAAATACAAAAACACTTTTACATCTTGCATTCATATAAAAAACCCAAAAATATCATTTACCATTGTTTACCATCATTGCATATTTACTACTGTTTGCATATTTATTTTATTATCATTCTCACACCTTGTGCTTGACAACCACTTGGTGAGGTTGAGGGCACAAAACAATTTATTTTGTTGCAGGTTCTCAAGAGAAGGATAAGGAGATAACACCTGAAATACTGGTTCCCCGAGAGTTCGATATTAAACCCTCGAGTCACCCCTCGTGGGGAAAACTGTCTTCCACTACTACATACACTCTGCACTTGGAGTCTCAACCTAACCCATTTACTTTTCACGCAGGTAACAGCGAAGGGCAGAAGTGTTTTCTGGCGCCGTTGTGGGGTAACTACGTGAAGGGCCATCAAGACGTTTTCTGGCGCCGTTGCCGGGGAACCATAGCTGAAAGGTTTATCCAAGGATCACTCACATCAAGTCAACTTCATCACCAACTTGTGTAACAACCTAAGCTTGGGGAGGTTGCACCTACGTGAGCATCATCTTATCCATCTTTACCTACAATCATTTTATTTTGTTTTGTTCTTGTCTTGCATATCATCTTTATATTTCGGTTTGCATATTTATATTCAGTTTTGCATTTTTGTGTTGCATTTGTTATTTCGAGTTGCATTAGTGTCATTTTACTTTCAGTTTTGCATAAAAAATTAAAAACACATAAAAACTTGCAATCATGAGTCTTGAAAACAAAAAGAAAGTGAGTCTTCCTTTAAGTTCCATTTCTAGTTTTAAACAACAACCTGGAGAAACATTAAAAGATGCCTGGGTTAGAATTAATAGGATGCACTATGAAGATCCTACACCTTGTGAAGATGAAAAGCTAGATCTTTACTTTTATTATGGAATAGATCCTTGGTATCAAAATGCTTTAGATGGGGCTACAGGTGGAAGTTTTGTCCTGTCAACACCATCCTGTGCGGCCATGACACTTAGAAGAATTTTTGGTAACTTTGTTGGTAGAAAGAAAAAGGTAGAGGATACCACAGTAGCACTTGCATTATCTAAAGATAAATTCGAAGCTGGTTTAGAGAAACTACCAAATAAAGAGGATTTTGAACAACTAGCATCTGTTTCTAAAAATATTATTCCTAAGATAAATGATGAATTAGTTAATGTCATGCATAAACTAAGATTATGTGAGAAAGAATTTCTTGAAAAAATATTAGTCTCAACAGTATTGAGGAAAAGTTGGTTTGTGTTAGTGATTTATTAAGGAAAAACCCATCATTTAAACATGTGAAGGAAGTTCCTATTAAGAAACAAGTTTGGATTAAAAAAGAGAAAAAGTTGAGGAAGTTAAAATGCTTAGTGAAGTTAAGGAACCATTTGTTGATTTAGAGAAGTGTAGCTTGCATGAATTAATTTCTATCTTACAAAAATTTGCAAGTGATCCTTCTGTTAATATTAACCAGGCTGGTTTTGGTTCCTATATTGCTAATCATGTCTTAAAAGAAAAGATTGCTAGGTACAATCAAGAAGCTATGATACCACCTAAGCTTGGGGATATCTGGATCCCTAAGGTACTAGTAACCATTGGAAAAGAGACACACCATGCCATTTTAGATCTAGGATCTAGTGTCTCTATATTATCTAAAGAACTATATGAAGTCCTTGAACTTAAAAATATTGAGAAATGCTCTATTGAACTTGCACTTGCTGATGATTCCATTAGACATGCTCTAGGAAAAGTAAGTGATGTTATGGTAGAGTTACACATGACTTTTGTGCCTGTTGATTTTCTAATCATGGACATGGGGAATAAAACCTCTAGTCCTATTATTTTGGGAAGACCTTTTCTTCGTACTACAGGTGCCATTATTGATTCAAAGGAAGGGAATGTGAAGTTTCAGTTTCCACACAAGAAGAGCATGGAACACTTCCCAAGGAAGAGGGACACACCAAGGTTCAAGCTCCCTCATGAGCTACGTCCCCTTTGATTATCAAGTAAGTAAGCCTAGCTATATGGCTATAAAGAAAGCGCTTTACGGGAGGCAACCCGGTTTTTTTTTTGAGATTTTCTTTGAGTCCTCTTGCTGTAACAAGAGAGTAGTTTGTTAGTTTTGTTTCTGGGATTTTTAATAAAGAACCAAGTTTTACCTATTTTGGGTTTGAAAAGTTGCTATTCATTTTCGGAGAGTTTTCTGCCTGCACGAAGTCTGTGCACGGTTTGATTTTTCATTTTTTATCTGTAACTCCGATTGAGCTGTAATTTGAACTGTAGCTTCAACTTTTCATCCTCTGCACACGTGATTTTTTAGATTTTTCTGACGAGTTTAAGTAGGGTAGAAAAATGCGTTTTGCTGCTGCTGTTTTTCTGGACAGATTCTGTCTTGATATTGTTTGATGCATTCTTTGAGCTTTTTGATTCAATTGAGTTTATGAGTAGGCATACAACATTATATACTCTCTGGACATTCATATGAATTTTTGCCTAAGGATTTTATGCAGCAAGGAACCTATTTGTTTATCACTACTAATATCACCCCACAGAAAAGAAATGGGAGAAACGGTGTTTTGAAGTTTTTTCACAGGGATTAGAGGAGCTGCACCAAGAGCTATCCAAGGATGGTGAAGACCATAAGCTTGGGGATGTCAAGACAACCCCACTAGACCAACACACTCTCGGTTTGCACACGTCTAACTTCTGTTTTTCGATCAAAGCACTTTATCGTATAAACTTGGAGCGTCTGTTTTTTTTGCTTTTGTTATTTCGGTTTGTTAATAAGACCACCACTATCATTTATATATGAGAGAGCTACTGGAAGTTTGGGTTGAATTATGTTGGATGCTATTAAATATATTGGGATAGGGATGTTTGAGTTGATTTTAAAAGATACATATAGTTGCATAATTCATGTGCTTTGAATGAATGTTAATTTGCAAGTGTGTTGTCAAGAGCTATCTTTTACCATGTTTAGATGTTGAATTTTAACTTTACTTGGTTTAACATGGATTGATTAGTTCTATGGACACTTATGCATGCATTTAGATGGTCAACTTTCTCCCTATTGCTAGCCCAAAAATTACAACAAGTAAAAAGCTTGTTTCCCAACACCTTCAACCAAAGTTTTTCCAGTGAGTCCACCATATCTACCTATTAGCTTTATGCTATTCCAAGTATGTTTATCATGTTATATTGTGTTATCTACATTTCTGAATTTAAATGCTTATGTTATTGATTGTCATGGGAAAAATTGGTTAAAAGCTCTCACGAACTTGATGCACAATTTACTTTTATTAAGCATGAACCATTGTGATTAAAATTATGAAGTTGTGGGCTTGACAATTGTTTTGGTTGGGAGTTAGCCCATATGTGCTGTCACATGGCAAGCTTTCAACATTGCACTTATTTATATTTAGTTGATGTCATGTACTTTTGTTTATGGATGCCTATCATGGGTGAAATGAATGTGGATACTTAGTAAGTTCAAAGAGTTTGTATAAATGGTTAGAGAAATGCCTGGGCCGCTAATCTAAGCCATGCATCATTCATGGTGGAAATTTACAGCATAACCATAATGTTCATTCAGTGATGCACCTCATAATAAAAAGCTATACCCATAGTAAATAAAAGAGTGCTGAGATTGTTCATTGTCTGTTTGTCTTGTTGTTTTGACATGGGCTTGTTCATGTCAAGGGGCAAGAGGTACCCCAGTGCAGTTCTTGATGATACTATTATTACTTGCAATGACCTTTATTTGAATTTACTTTGTGGACCAAAGTGAGTAACACATGGTGTAGGTACTTGTATTCAAGGGACATGAGACATTCAACCAATACATTGTCAAGCACACCACTCATATTTGCTTTCACTTTAAACATTAATCATTCAAGATGCTATGATAGGGGTAATGAGAGCTCCACACCAATGACTACCACATTGCAAGCATTAACTTAAGTAGAAGTGTTTGGAAGTTAGATGAAACTTATTCATGCTTTACCTCTACTTATTTATCTATCCAAAGTGTCCACCTTTTATATTCAGTTTTCATAAGAAGTACTCTATGACCACCATAGGATGTTTTTACTTTTCATTATGCATACATTTGGTCCATAGTACTTTCTTCTATGTTACACTTTGTGAATTTATCATTGAACATCTTTACATTGAGTATTTGATATCACTTCATAATTTATCTTGCATATTGTTATTCCTTTGAAGAATGAATCATTTGACTTATGTAGCAATAGTAATCACCTTTGATATCCATTGATAGTATTAAAATGCAAAGTCCATGTTAGTTTTATCACCTTCATACTCGGGACGAGCATGGGTTAAGCTTGGGGATGTTGATGCATGTAAAATGCATACATGAACTTTACATTTTATTACATGTTATTCCATGTTATTTGCATCATATAAGGGTTATATTCATGATTTATATTGAGTTTTGGGGATAATTAACAACTTCCCCATTTTTCTGGAATTAACCCTGCGCTGTCAGAAAACCCCTTTTTCTCTATTTTTATGTTTCAGGGACCCAAACGACGTCCAAATGACCTGAGATTTTACGGGGATCACTTTTTTGGAAGGAACGAAACGTAGGCGCAAAGGAATCGAAGAAACGGAGACCAGAAGGCCGAAAGGGTGGGCCCACGCGGCCAGATTCCCTGACCGCGTGGGACCCACCATGGCCCTCGGGCCTCCGCTGCCGTCGATCTTTCTTCCCGAAGCTTCGTCTTGACCTAAAAACGACTATATATAGACCCCCCAGGGCTTTCGCGAAAGGGAGCGCCGCCGAAACACAGAAACCACGAAACAGAGACCTGGAGCTGAAGATTGGAGGGGGAAAACTCCGGCGGGGCGCTGCCGGTGTGGTCTCCTTCCCCTCCAACAACATCTCCACCGACACCATGATGAAGAGGGAGTAGTCCACCCCTGGACTATGGGTTTGTGGAAGTAACTTATGTATCTCTCCTCTCTATGAGCTTCACTAATTAGTACCGTATGAGCTGCTGAACATGATTACGGTCATCTATGTAATTCCTTTGTGGTGGATCTTTATTATGAGTTAATACATGTTTGAGATTGCAATGGTTTTGTTTCAGTTATGAAAGTAGATGCATATTATGTACCCCGTTCTTATTTACTTGTCATGATCAAGCATGTTTATGAGAGCATGTGAGGGGGAACGTGTGCATTAGTTGGAGTAACGGGGGGTGGCTAGTGCAGTGAACGTGACAGATAGTTCTGCGATCCACTTGGGTTTTCTACCTTACTTTGTTGCCTCACTAGGGATAAACAAAAATACCATGCTACCGGAGAGTGGATGTGACCTTGGCCACTACCTCCATGACTAGATCTAGCATGTTCTTATTTTAACTTCATGTCATTGAACTTATTGCTATGCTCTGATTTATCTTAATTACTAAGGTGTTATGATTTAGTTCGCATCTTGGTGGAGCATAAGAGAGAGAACAACTTATACTTGAGATCTCTATGTTAGGACGTGATGCCCATATTATTAATAACTTGTCAAACCATGTCTTGCCATCTTACATGTTAATTTTAGTGTTCCATTGTCTACCACGTTATCAAGAGAGAGTGCATTTGTGAAACCATGAACCCCGGTCCATTTTTAATCATAAGAAACACCTTTCCAACACTTTTATCACCACTTTTGTTTGCTGCCATTATTAAATCCGAAAATACAAAAACACTTTTACATCTTGCATTCATTATAAAAAACCCAAAAATATCATTTACCATTGTTTTACCATCATTGCATATTTACTACTGTTTGCATATTTATTTTATTATCATTCTCACACCTTGTGCTTGACAACCACTTGGTGAGGTTGAGGGCACAAAACAATTTATTTTGTTGCAGGTTCTCAAGAGAAGGATAAGGAGATAACACCTGAAATACTGGTTCCCCGAGAGTTCGATATTAAACCCTCGAGTCACCCTCGTGGGGAAAACTGTCTTCCACTACTACATACACTCTGCACTTGGAGTCTCAACCTAACACATTTATTTTTCACGCAGGTAACCACGCGAAGGGTCAGTAAAGTGTTTTCTGGCACCGTTGTGAGGTAACTACGTGAAGGGCATCAGTAACAACTAGGATAACAGATACTTACATGTTGTAATTAACTTCATGTATTATTTTGACTCATTGATTGGTGCCATGATCTAAAGGGCACATCATTTGTGGCCTGAAAGTATTAATAAAAAGTGTGACTTGAGTCTCAGGAAAAAATTTACATATGAAAACCAGCATTCTTTGGAGAGTTGTCATATGCACATAGTCAATTACTTATTTGTGCCATACCCCATGGAATCCTACATGTATTGAACTTGCTTTAGGTTTTGACATATCATATTCAGGATCTAAATACTGCTAAATACTAGATACAACAGACAGTGGATTAAAATTGCACTACGGATGTGGAATTGTTCTTTTTTCTTGTGTATGATCTGACTTTCTTCTCTTAATTGTGCAGGTTGCATACTGATATCTTTGGATTTATGCTCATTTTGATCCAATCAAACTGACCCATGGATTTGTGGTCACCATTGAGATAATTACTTGATTCCTTTTTTTTCTTTCCATCAGACAAAAAACTCAACCTGATTGCTAGATCACCTCAATTGTTTCAGGTCTGGATAGTTTGTACATATTTCTTGGTATGTTGATTGTCACCAATACACATGTTTAACCTATTTCTCTCCTTTTTATACGCTCATGTTTCTGACATTAGATAAAGCTTTGGTAAAGTACCTTTCTGCATTTCTTCCAACCTATTGTCCCTTCAAAGTATATCATGCTGTTAGTGGGGATATAGCTATGGGTCTGTTGTTTTTGCTCTCATGCCATGTTGCCATGCATAAGGCATGGCATGCAACCATGAGCCTGCATACTAGACATAATATATAAATTTATTCTTTTTTCGAATATATGGAGTAAAGTTTGGAAAGAAAGATTCTTTTAGCATCAAGAAACATCTACTTATATTATCAGTTTATATTACTTTGTCAACCATAGCTGAAAGAAAGATTCTTTCAGCTATGCCTTTAAATTACTTTATCAAAATTAGCAGCAACATTTTGTTCCCTACTTATTAGTGTGGTTATATTTTATTGATATATGGTGTTTTCCTATGTACATATTAGTTACGTCTGTTATTCACTGCTACCGCTTTAGTGCCCAAAGAAAAACTTCTATGCTTCCTCATTTCAATTTTTGTCTTGCATGTCTTTCTTATTTTGCATGTACATGGTGTCTAGCTGTGTCTGCCTCCAGGTACCCTGTTAGTGTTATTTTCGCTCCACCATCTCCTGGGCCTGACATCTCTTGTGTAGAGTTCATGTCTCCATTGTTCACATTAAATCGGTGAAATAATCAAAATATTTGTATTTACTATTGTTTGCATGTATGTGTCTGTTATGTGGACCTCATTGCGACGCTATACAATCATCCTATGATATGGTATTATGATGTGGACTTCTGAATTGCTGCCCTGGAAGGTTGTGTGCTTAGCCATTTGTCTGATTGGTTCAATCTCTTTATATGTTTTACCTGTTTCTTCAGGTTCTCTTGATTTTGTGTTGTGGTAACCCTCGCCCTATATTCATACATTGCATATTAACAATCTTACTAATGAGTACAATACATGGAACCATGGGCAAATTTTTATTAGAATCCAGAGGTGGCGCGTGCATATGCAGCGCCATCTTTTGCGAGGGCGCCAATATGAGTTTGGCCTGGCTCAGCACGAGACCTTGGTCCATCCGTGTGTGTTATGTACGTATGTCCTTTGATGTCTGACCTAACTAGTTGGATGGGCTCAAAAAGCTCCAAGGGAAAACAAGTGATTCGCCAATAATGGTGGCGCCGTGTCGGAGAACATGCAGAGACAACTCGGCTGCGCGGGACACGAAAGAGCCACTAGTAGAAAAAGGCCCTTTTGTTTGGCCATTTTGTCCCGGCTATAATTGGAACCGGGGTTAATGGGGCCATTAGTCCCGGTTCGAACGGCCAGGGCGCCGGCCAACATTAGTCCCGGTTCGTATGGAACCTTTAGTCCCGGCTGGAGACACCAACCAGGACTAAAGGTTGCGGCACCTTTAGTCCCGGTAGACACCAACCGGGACTAAAGGTCTATCTTTAGTCCCGGTTGGAGACACCAACCGGGACTAAAGGTTTTTTTCCTCTCATGCATGCCTACACACACACCCACCCGGATCGCTTTTTTTAGTTTTGTAGACAATCAGTCTCCGGGAGCAGAGCTGAAAAAGATGGACAATAAGAAAATGATAAAATCTTCAAAAAATAAAATCCTTTGGATGTAGTTAGGTTTTGCTGTCTAGTTGGTATAAAAAATTTGAAATGTGAATTTTGACTTTTTTTGCAAAAAAACAGAAAAAAACAGTCATAACTTTTGCATACGATGTCGAAAAAATGCGTTTAATATATAACAAAAAACTAGAGAAAAATTGGAGCTCGATTTCACCTGGGTTTACCCGGTGAAGTTTTCTCAGATCCTCGAAATTCCAAATGAAAAAAAGTTATTTCAAAAAGAAGATTTTTTTCTACAAAATCAAAAAAATACGCACACTTAGCGCATTATGCAAAAGATGATATGGATGCAATATTTGGATTCCTATCATTTTTCTGATCGATTTATACATATTATTTGTCGAATTTCGATTTATGGATTTAAAGATATGAATTTTCCATATTAAATAGAAAATGGCAATAATAATGTAAAATTCATTTTTTTTGTTATTTGAATTAATAATTATTATTACTTAATCATTAATATTTATGTTAATATAGGTTTGGAATTAAAAAAATAATATCATGTGACATCAAAGTCTAGGGGATAATAAGATTGATACCATAGTATTATCAAGATGTTATCAGTGCAATCTTGGAACCTAATTGGAAAGGAACTCAAAAGTTAAGCGTGCTGGGGGTGGAGCAGTGTGAGGATGGTTACGTTTTCTATATTGAAGATTTATCCTTCGAAGCAAGGATTAGTGATGCGCAAGTGATACGTGTAATCTTTGCTGTTGTTGTCTTGGTCCTTTTACGATATTTTAAAATGTTCAATGTAAAAGATTGAAAACTTTGCAATTCAAAGGTTGCATGCATCAATCGATGCACGGACCAAAGATATTTCTCCTTAGAAACTGAATGTTTTTCATTTGCTACTTTTACGTCCAGTGAAACTACAATATCATAAGAACTAATTGAAAAAATACTTACTTGCATAACCACATGGATAATACCAACCTCGACATCAAAGGAACAATTAAACAAAAAAGCCTATTTGAATTTCCTAATGACCCTATCTACTCCTCTAGTTAAGTAGAATAATTACATTTTACCCTAACATTGTCGTCCCTTATGTTGTAGAAATTATATGATTCCACTAAAAACACAGAAACAATACAACATGGAATGGAACACGAATAAAGAAAGAACCTTCGGAATAACCAAAATCTACAGTAACTTATGAGGATCCCAACTCACACTCCTCGATGTATGTTATGAAGATATAAAACTATGGAGAACAAGACATTTTTTTGATAAAGAACATATATTAATATCGGAAAGATAATGGAGAACAAGACATGCATTCCCGTTTCTAGGTTTTTTTTTATTTCGCCGGAAAATATTAGCATTGAGTTACGTATATTTATAGTTTTTGGAGTTTTGTTATTGCAAATGTACAAGGATTTGTGCATGAAAGAAACTAAAATTCAAATGAAACTATTTATCCAAGCAGCAAAAACGGGTATAAGTTTTCCTCATTGCTTTGATATTTAATTTTTTTTTTTGAGGTTTAAAGCAGGCGTACTGCCATTCGATTAGATAGAAAGCAAAGTTTCTTTACAGGAAATCCTCAAAAGAGGAGGGAGAATGGTCATGTAGACCCAAAAGAAAAAAGGCGACAAAAAAACCTACACCCCGCGGTCTCCAGGGTCATCCATGAAGGTGTAAGCCCTCGTGTCAATCTCATCTTTCACCAAACGTGCAACCTCTCCAATGTTCAAGGCCGTGTTTGAGAAAACCCTCCTGTTGCGCTCCTTCCATACACCCCAAATAATGTAGGTGATTACCCCGCTCGCCGCTCTCTTCTTTTCCTTTGTAAAGTTGCTGATGTATTGAAGCCACCACCCGTCAAAATCACGGTCCGTCGTGGATGCCAAAGGAGGGATCGGCAGCTCCTTGGCTGCAAGCACCTCATCCCTCACGGCCATGGTGAAGGAGCACTCATGGCAAAGGTGCTGCACCGTCTCAGGGTGGATGCGGCAAAGCTTGCAAATGGGGTCGTGCGGCCATCCTCGGAGTGTTAAGTTCTCCGCCGTGCGGATTTTCCGGTGTGCCACTAGCCATGCAAAGAATCTGCACTTTGGCTCAGCGTTGGCCTTCCAAATCTTGTCGGTGTCGAAAGGTGGGTGCGCCCCCAAAAATTGGCATCTGTATGCCGAGGCCGCCGTGTATGTCCTCGACGGCGTCCAGTTCCACTCAATCGTATCAGGCTGAGGCAGAAGCTGCACCCCCTGAATGTCAGTCCACAGCTGAACAAAGCTATCTAGCTGCTGCGTGGTTGTGATGTTTTGTAGACCCCTGATCCAATTGGCGCCATGGAGCTCCTTTGCCACCGTCCTGTTCTTTCTAGTGGCAATCGCGTAAAGGCCTGTGAAGCGCGACTTCAGGGGGCCGCCATGATGCCAGGAGTCATGCCAAAAGAGACATCGGTTGCCGTCCCCAAGTGTGATTGTCGTGGAGGCGCGAAACAGGTCCATATCCACCGCCATGCAAGGTAGACGGGATCCAATCCAAGGTCGTGTAGCATCTGTCCATGCGAGCCACACCCAACGGAGGCGTAGAGCACGCCCAAACTTCTCAAGATCGGCCACGCCAAGCCCTCCTAGCTCAGCCGGCCTGCACACGGTGCTCCAGTTAACGAGAGGGTGGCTAGTTGTTCCCGGGTCGGCGCTTCCTTTCATCCAAATGAAACCTCTTCTTATTTTATCTATCCGCTTGAGCACCCACTTAGGGAGGGCAAAGATCGTCATGTAGTATGTAACCATGGAGGATAGCACCGATCTTGCAAGGATCACCCTCCCAGCTCTAGTGAAGTGTTTGCCTCTCCATCCCGCAAGGCGCGCTCCAATCTTGTCAATGAGAGGCTGGAAGTTGGCTGCTTTCAGTCGGGCATAGTGGAGCGGGAGGCCGAGGTATATGCAAGGAAAAGATCCCCGTCTCGCCGGGAACACCTCAAGTGCGGCCACCACCTGCGCCTCATCACACCGTATGGGGAAAATCTTAGTCTTTGTCATCTTAGTTCTCAGACCTGTCGCGTCTCCAAACACCTCCAGAATTTTGGTGATCGCCATCAAATCCTCCTTGGCAGGCCCAACAAACACGGCGGCATCGTCAGCATACAGCGAGACACGGAAGCGGACATGAGTGCTCTCAAGTGGCTGTAGCGTCCCCTACTCCGTCGCCCGTCGCAGAATGTGGTGCAGAGGGTCGATGGCTAGGATGAAAAGCATGGGCGATAATGGGTCTCCCTGTCTCAGACCTCTGGCGTGCCTGATGGACGGTCCAGGCTTTCCATTTAGCAGAATCCGGGACGATGCCGTGGACAACAGCAAGCAGACCCATCTGATCCATCTAGGGCCGAACCCCAGCATCCCTAGCAGCTCCGTGATGTAAGCCCAGTTTAATCTAGCAAAGCTCCTCTTAAAAAAAGGTGCATATCTATTGAGTAGGGTTTTGAATGCCAGCATGATATGTGTACCTCGCAACCAGGGGCGAAGCCACGACAAAATATCGTTGGTGTCACTCTTCTCTTCTAAGTGCAGTGGTATAATTGCAAAATTAATAAAAATGACAATTTTCTGTTTTGGTTAAATAAAGAGAGGGGGCCTCACATCCACAGCGTCCTCACATCCACACACACTTTGCATCTGATCTGAAATTCTCACGCCTTATCCTTGCTAGACCGCTTCTACAGCGGGGGCCTCGAGTCCGTCAATCTTTCCAGTAGAAACCGCTACTTTTCACCGCTCGTCGCCAACCGTTGTTGTCGCTGTTTGAGCTGGACAAGGTTGTTGCGGCATGTCCAGCCTCGAATCGCACATGTCCAATTGTCCATAGCTAGTCCGGCTACATACTTTTCTGCAGGAACCCGACAAAGATCTTCTGCAATTATGTGCGACCTATCTCGCGGTTTCGATGCTTACAAACATCAGCATGTGGAATGGTTTACTGGTCTAAGGTTCTGAATATTTCCAATTGGTTTTGGTTCGCTTTTTTAAACGATTTTTTTTTTAAACGATTGGTTCAGTTTTTTATGTGGCGGTCAGGATTTCGGAATGTATTGTGTGGATATCGATCGTGTCTCGGTTTTGTTGGATGCATTAGCGGGTCAAGTAAACTTGTATCTATTGAATACGGACGACAGTGCCATGTACGAATGTCGTGGCTTCCACGAAGGTTATGCTGTTGGAAGAAAACTCTTGCGCCTGCACCGTGTAAGGTTCTATCGGTTTTTTCTATACATACCCTTCGTGTAAGCTTCTATCGAACAAGTAGATATTTCTGTGTTAAATATCGGTCAAATTTCCGTGCTTTCGAATCAGATGATTGGCGATGTCTTCTTAAATTACTACTTGCTTTTGTAGATCCATACTTTTTATAGTAGCGCATAAATAAATATGTTATAAATTATTTTAAGGTATATATTTCGCCACATTTCAATGTATATGTAGAATTTATTTGATCAGTTTAACTTCAAACTATATTTTTTTATTTGAATTTTTTATAAATCCCATCCCAGTTCCAAGGAGCCTGGAATCTGAAGCACCGCAAGATAAAGCAGACTACTTGGCCCCGGCCCTAACATGAACCCTGGATCTGTCTCTCCTTGCGACTGTATTATTTGCACTACATGATAGTGGGTTCACCATAGGAATCGCATATACTCCGACCTGCAAGCTGAGCACAAGATCTAGCTACTTATACATATATACACCGCACGTGAAAGGACAACTCATCCTACGTGCGAAGCCGGCAAGAAAACGATGGTACGGTACAAAACACTAGTGTATCCTAGCTAGAGCATGCACCCGACAGTCCGTATATGCAGTCATGCATGCATATGCAGCGCCATCTTTTGCGAGGGCGCCAATATGAGTTTGGTCCATCCGTGTGTGTTATGTACGTATGTCCTTTGGTGTCTGACCTAACTAGTTGGATGGGCTCAAAAAGCTCCAAAGGAAAACAAGTGATTCGCCAATAATGGTGGTGCCGTGTCGGAGAACATGCAGAGACAGCTCGGCTGCGCGGGGCACGAAAGGGCCATCACAACAACTATAATCGAACACGTAGATTAGGTTGCCTAGCTTGTTTATTATTTACCCCCTCCATTTCAAAATACTTGATACTTGACACAACTTTATTTAAATATGCATGTACCTACACAATAAAACATATCTAAATACATCCGTATTTAGAAAAATCTATGTCAAGTATTTTAGAACGGAGAGAGTAGTTACAAGTTACCGAAGGGTTGCGTTTCTTATATTGATGTGTTATCCTTCAAAGCTAGGACTAGTGATGCGCAAATTATACATGTAATCTTTGTTGTTGCTCTCTTAGTCCTTCCACGGTATTTTAAAATGTTCAACGTAACATATTGAAAACTTTGCAATGCAAAGGTTGCATGCATCATCGATGCACAGACCAAAGATATTTCTCCTTAGAAACTAGAATGTTTTTCATTTTCTATTTTACGTCCAGTGAAACTACAATATCATAAGAACTAATTGAAAAGATACTTACTTGCATAACCACATGTCCTGACAGCGGGACCAACTGTCAGAAAACTCGTTAACGCGGCTAAACAGAAGAATCAGTGCTATTTAGAACGAATCGGCGCAATTGCGGTGGATTTTTGAGAAATTACTGGGAACCGGTGGATTTATGAATTTCACGCGCAATTGTGGTGGTTTTTTGGAATTAACTGAACAAATAGGAACATCAATGCCATATCATTTCTCAGGTTTATTCCATTCAATTGGCAACGCAATATTTTCAACTAATAATTACTGCAGTGTTTCTCATTTGCTATTTTTGCATCCAGCGACACTACAATTTCACAAGAACTAACTAATTTCTTTTTTGCTTGCGTAACCACATCGATAGTGCCAACATCGACATCAGAGGAACAATTAAGAAAACATGTCCTTTTATTTTCATAATAACTCGATCTACTCCTCTAGTAAAGTAGAATAATTACTTGTGTAACCACATGCATAGCATCAACCTCGACATCAAAGGAATGATTAAGGAAAAATAGCCTTTTGCATTTCAGAATGACTCGATCTACTCCACCATTTAAGTAGAATAATTACTTATTTTACCATAACAATGTCTTCACTTATATTGTTGCAATGATATGATTTTATTGAAACAGGAAAACAATATAATACGGAATAATACGCAAACAAAAAAGAGCCTTTGGCACAACAAATTTAAAACACCTCATCTGGATTCGCAACTCAACACTCCTCGGTGTATGTTATTAAGAAAATAAATTATGGAAAACCAAGCATGCACTACCGTTTTGTTGGAGTTGTGCCCTAGAGGCAATTAATAAAGATATTTTATTTGTCATATCTCAATTGTTCATAATAAGTTTTTGTACCATGCTATAACTGTATTACGCGGAAACTTTAATGCACGTGTGGTATGTAAACAATCAGGTCCCTAGTAGCCTATTAACTAGTCCATTGGGCAACCGATGATCAAAGTTTTCTGATCATGGACATTTATGTCAATTGACAATGGAGTCATGTCATTAGGTGAATGATGTGATGGAGACACACCCAAGATATATAAAAACGTAGTGTTCATAATTTTGACCGTGATATCATATTTAATCGTTGCTTCTGGAAGGTGTTTTGATTGCATCAAACGTCATGTCTTATTTAGCGTGACAATAAAGGTGTCCCTTTCAGGTATCCGAAGGAAGTGGCAGAGGCGAGTGATCAAGAGCGGGATTTGCCAATCCACATAGCAGGATAGATACTCTATGCCCACTCGGTGAGATTACATCAATAACCTTGCAAGCATGTAACTAGGTCACAGTGATGTAATATCACAGACGAGTAAAGATAGAATTGTCAAGTGACGAGATCAAGCTCGGTAATCGTGATACCGGAGAACGAGTCTCGGACAATCTAAGTATCGCTAGGC
Organism: Poa pratensis; assembly: GCA_947311845.1. NCBI lineage: Eukaryota > Viridiplantae > Streptophyta > Magnoliopsida > Poales > Poaceae > Poa > Poa pratensis. The sequence goes on along the minus strand of CAMZMU010000034.1, from coordinate 60,501,026 downwards.
AAAAGGTTAAAACTGCACGTCTAAGGTTCAAACGATAAAAAGACATCCGTGGACGCACAGGGGCTATCACGGCAGTCCAGCCACCGCTGATAGTCATTGATCGGAGAACGCGTCTCGATCATGTCTGGAGTGATCCCGAACCGTAGGGTGGCACACTTAAGGGTAGGCGACAGTTTTATAAAATTGGATATTAGGAGAAACTTCAGGAGAACACCGGAAGTGTTCCGGGACATGTCCGATGATGATCGGAGGGAACGGAATATGTTTCGGAGCTCGAATAAATCAAATAATATGTATTTAATATTAATTAGTGTAATTAATGATTAAATATATTTTTATTTATTTTATTTTGAATTTTAAAGGCATTTTCACATGGGGCCCACCTAGGGCCGGCGCACCAGCCATGGTGCGGCTGGCCATGTGGGACTATTTCCACATACGCAGACCGCCGTGCTGCTGGGTGTAAGTCTTCGCTTCCGCTACTTCGCTAAATCTGGAGCCCGGAGGTCGTCGTCTACTCCGTACGTGTGTAGAGCTACGAGGTGCTACACGTGTTGCACTGGAAGTACGTCTTCTTTCTCTACACGACCTTGAGATCGGCGTCGTCGGCTTCATCAACAACGCTTGTGAGGGAGCGTAATCCCCGCTGTCGGTCTACAAGGGTATGTACATCATTCATCTCCATCATAGTATATCTGTCGGACCAGTGGAAACCAGGGTACCACGGCCCGTATGCCTCTGGCCCAGAAGTCCACGCATGAAGAACAAGACAAGTCAGCAGTCAACAGGGCATGGCCCATTTCGGCAAGCCCCACGAAGGCTCACACCACCAAGGCTTGCAAGCCTCGGGAGGACGCCTCCCCAGACGGCCAATGAAGGACCTCGCGAGGTCGCCCTCGTGAGGAAAGCTGCGCTATCAAGCCTCACGCGGTACAAGACAAAGACTTGGCGCACCCATGACCCCGCGCCAGGGGGCATGTGCGACTGCGTCTTCCCCAGAGTGACGCTCGCACCAGCAGAGCGTGTCGGCCAAAGCTTTCTACTTTGGTGATTAAAGGGTGCCGACCATCCACGGCAAGCAAAGCGGAGCCCAAGACTTCCCTCTTTGGTGCAAGACGGCCGGCGCTACGCGCCACCGCGGGCGTCATCAACAACGTCACCGACAAGGCCTTACGACTGCGCCATGGACGGTGTCTTTATCTGAGTTAGGGCAGTACGCCGGTACACCCTCTTGGTGCTATGTGGCAACCCTTCCCGCCTAAAAATTTGGGGGAAGAGGACCGGAGCACTATAAATATGGCCTCACTTCGGCCGTGGAGGGGATCCAATCATCTTCTACCTCGCCACAAACACCAACACTTGTACTGTAATCGCTCCGAGCAGTGCAATCCATCTCAAGCAGAAGTAGGGTATTACACCTTCATGGTGGTCTGAACCTGGGTAACTGCTGTGTCCCCTTGTTATGTGTGTGTCTTCTCCGCCGAGGCCACCGAGAGTTCGTCGAGAGCGTGTTTCAGTCCCCAGTGTTTGAACGACACTACACTTGAGTTTCCTTCGGGAGTAATCCTCGACATTCGGCGCGCCAAGTAGGGGACTGAGGCGCTCTCTTCGTTTCTCCTCACCACCATGGTCGACACACGCCGCAGGGCGGCCAGCGGGGTCGCCTCTGAACCCGCCATCAACAACCCGCGGAGGCGCGCAGCTCCCGCTGCTTCTGAGGAAGAAGCGGAACACGGGTCGGAGGAGGTGGAAGCTTCTTCCCTCCATCCTTCCAGGCAGAACACGCCTCCGCCGTCCGACGGCCACACTGCATCTGCCTCCATCCGGGCTCCCCTGACACCGGGGGCTGCGCTACTCATGGCGCAGGAACTCCTGCGCTACCGGCCCACCGAGGCCGGCCACGACGCGTGGCTCCAGCGAGTCACCGAGCTCGTCAACGGCGCTAAGGTTGCCTTGGCGCCGTCGCACTCCATAGTGCCGCCGGCGTCGCAGGGAAGAGTGGCGCACGGCGCCCCTCCACCTCCTCCACCTCCGGTCGGAGGAGTCCACGGGAGTACCAGGGCACCCATGCCCCGGACCGGGCCCCCTCACACGACGCGTCCTCCCCGCACCTCGGCGGCGCCAGCTGCCAGATCATCACAAGGGCTCCAGAGGACGCTCACGTGAACCTCGAACGCCAGCGTGAGCGGCAGGACCGCACGGTCCGCGACCTCGCTAGGGCCGGTGACCCAAACTGCGCTGTCCTCGCCGGTGGCCATGCCATGAACAGCGAGGGTTGCCTCGCCTTCTCGCGGGAGCTGCGTCAGGTGGTTTGGCCTACCAAGTTCCGCCCGGAGCTGACTCCCCACTACGACGGCACGCTCAACCCTGTGGAGTTCCTGCAGCTCTACACCGTGGGAATCCAAGCCGTGGACGGTGACGACCAGGTCATGGCCAACTGGTTCCCCATGGCCCTCAAGGTCGCTGCCCGCTCGTGGCTCATGAACCTCCCCGAGGCTTCCATCAGCTCCTGGGGGGGACTGTGCGAACAGTTCATCGCCAACATCAAGGGGACGTACAAACGCCCTCTCTCCCTCAACGACCTCCGCGCAGTGAAGCAGCGCAAGGGCGAAACGCTGCGCAAGTACATCCAGCGCTTCATCCAAGTCCGCAACAGGATCCCGCGCATCAATGACGCCTCCGTCATCGGGGCATTCTCCGTCGGTGTCACGGACACCAGGATGCTTGAGAAGCTTGGCATCTACGCCGACTCCCTCACCTCCGTGGTGCTGCTCTTCCATCTGGCCGACAAGTGTGCTAAGGCGGAGGAAGGCCGCTTGTTCGCCCGCAACTGCCCCGAGCTGGAGGACTCCAACGCGGCAAAGGTCAAGAGCAAGGGCAGGGATCCCGCGAAGCGAAAGGCACCAGCCGTCCTTGCGGCGGAGCCGGAGCCCGAGCACGGGCAAAACCTCAAGCGCGGTGGGGAAGAAGACAGCAAGAAAGGTGGCAAGTACTGTGATTTCCACAAGCTGAGCACCCACAACACTAAGGACTGCTTCGAGCTCGAGAAGATTTGTAACAGTCGCCAGAACCATCGCGGCGACGGATGGGGAGGCAACCGCAACAACGGGCGTTGGCCGGACCGCGGCAACAACTACAACTAGCAGGGCCAGTATCCTCAGCAGGGTCCATACCCTCAGCAGGGCCAGTACCCACCTCCAGGCCAGTACCCTTAGCAGGGCCAGTACCCTTAACAAGGTCAGTATCCTCCCCAGGGCCAGTATCCTCAGCAGGCTAATCATCAGCCCAACCAGCAGGCCAACGCTGACCAGCCACAGCCAGAAGAGAACAACAACCACCCCGACGAGTACGCAGGGGGCTACCAGGAGCCCCGCCGGATTGCTGCATGCATCCTCGGTGGAGCGCAAGCGCCCATCTCCAACCGCCACTTCAAGGAGCTCACCCGAGAAGTCAGCGATGCCCTCCCAAAGGTCGGTGCCGGCAAGCCCCTTAAGTGGTCACAGTACAAGATCTCCTTCGACTCTAGCGACCACCCCAAGAGCACGGCAGCCGTGGGCACCATCCCGCTGGTGTGCACCCCCACCATCAACAAGGTCGTTGTCACCAAAACACTCATCGATGGGGGAGCAGACCCGAACGTGCTCTCCGTGGACACCTTCGACCTGCTACAGGTGTCGTACGAGCGCCTCATGCCAACCAGACCCTTCTCAGGGCTGACGAAAGGCACCCACTGTGCCCCTCGGACAGGTGCGCTTATCCGTCATGTTCGGCACCCAGGACAACTACCGCACCGAGCTGATCGACTTCGACGTCGCCCACATCAACCTGCCATACAACGCCATCCTGGGCTACCCAGCGCTGGCCAAGTTCATGGCAGTCACGCACCGCGCCTACAACGTCGTCAAGATACCAGGCTGCAGCAAAACCATCACCATCCGCTGCGATGAGAAGGATTCTGTACGCACTGTTGTGGACGTATACAAGGTTGCGGCTGCCACCTACCCCGCCGACGAGGACACCCTCGACTACATGGCTCCCTCCAAGAAGAAGCAGTTCACCTCCCAGGAAAAGGCTACAGCAAAGAAGGCGGCGGCCCAGCGCCCCGCCGAGGCTTACCCAGCCAAGTCCTACGCCGCCAAAGCGCTACCCGCCAAGGCCCGCCCCAAGGCTCCGCCCACCACGGGGGCTCCCGCCAAAGCCCCCTGGTTCCAGAGCCACTAGTCACGCCAGTACACAAGCAGACGGCCTCCTCCTCCAAGGGGCCGACTGTTGCCAAAAGCTTAAGCCTGGCCGCCAGCTGCTCGGGGGCTACCCCCGCAAGTGGCAAAGCCCAGCCTCCCCAGTAGGAGGACTGGCATGGCACTCTCCACCGGGCGGCGATACGCTCGCCGTCGCGGCTTTTTGTGTCTTCCAGCTAAGACATTCTCCATCGACACCTTTCCAAGTGTTCATCCTGGGCTGAAGAAGACTCCAACACACCCTGCGTGTGACCCCGTGATCGCACGATGGCTATTTATTTCTTGAGGGTGCCACGCGGCCACTACAGTCTCAATGAGAATCCCCTTCACGAGGATCTCCCTGCCCACAGCGGCACGTTTTGTAATGAACTTATTCATTCAACAAAAACAAAACGCTTCGCGCTGAACATACCCTTGTATGTCCTTACCCTCGGTAAGCAAAACCTTTGGTGCACGCTAATTTCTCCCCTGAGCGTTACACGAGCGGGGGCTGGAGCACGGTGTCTGTGCTCGGGTCAGTCCCAGCAGCTCCGAAAAACCCAAGTAAACCATGTGTGGATTCGGGGGGATGCCCCCGTACACGCCACCTCCTAAGGTCCTTGGTGCTAAAACTTCGTCGTGCAACACTAGGCGCGAACCTGCAAGCGTGCACCGTCACAACTCTTGCTGTCTTTGCTTCTGTCACAGGACAGGACGCAGACGCAGGGCAGAACCCCAAGAAGACAAGAGCCCACAAGGTGCAGCCCGGCATCCGCTCCAGGCCTCGAGAGGCTCGACAGGCCAAAATCACTCCTCAGGGTCCCCGCTCCACCAAAGCTAAGTTACCTTTCCAAAAGACATCGTGACTCTATCCCATGAACCCCATGGTTTGTTTGAACGTCTAAAGGAAACTCCCGAGTGTAAAATCTCAAAGAGTCCTTACCACCTCGTGGGACCGCACCAGCGCGCTCGGGGGCTGGAACCAAACGACGTAGAACACACCAAATTGGATAAAGAGGCACAAAAGCCTTCCCGATACAAAAGGAGAAGTCCCAATACAACACAAGTCTTATCATTCCTAACTTAAAGAAAGACGGGGAATCACGAAAACATTCTCCTACGGGCGTTTCAGGGAGCTAAGAAGACGAAGAAGTGACAGCTGTGGAATCCTCCGCGCTGGCCTCCTCATCCTCGTCAGGCGTCCTCCGGTGGAAGGTGGATATAAGGGCCAACACATGCCCCCGCACCTTCTCCACGAGCTCCCCAGACTGATCGCTGGGGACAGGCTTCAGCACTTCTCCAAAATCAAAGGAGGGGTCGACACGGGCAAGGTTGCAGAAGACCCGGGTAATGGCCGCGTCGATCAGCTCGCGGCACTCCTCGGACACTATATCATCCATCTTCTGGGTGGATCTCTCTAGTTCTTCGACGAGCTGCATGAAGAAGTGGAGATAGGAGCCGTCACCCTCTGCCCCGGGAAGATTCAGCCTCCCCACGCCGAGGCGAGAGGCCGCAGAGTGAGCTCGCGAGGACAGCTCCCGGAACATCCTTCCACGTTCCTCCCGAAGCATACGAGCTTGGGCCGCCTCCTCCTGAGCTTCCTGGATCGCCTCCTCCAGAGGGTCCACCTGGGCCTGCAGTAAAAACCGCTCCATCTCGGCAGCATCCCTCGCTTCAATGGCCCCCTCAAGGGAGATGCAAAGCTCGCGGTTCTTCCCCTCAAGATCTTCGATCTTCCTGACCAAGGCCATGCGCTTCTTGGCAAAGTACTTCCCTTGAGCCTCGAGGTCTACACTTCACTCTCGCACGTACTCCTCACGTGCGACCCTAATTCTTCCCTCGGTCCGTTCATGAGACTCCTTCAAGAACTCTTCCTGCTTCCACTGAAGGAAAGCCCGAGCTTTCGCAAAGCGCTCCCCATGGGAGGCCTCCCGGGCAGCTATCTCCTCCCGGAGAAGCTCCAGCCGAGCCCGTTTGGCACCCTGTTCCAGCGCAGTCCTGTCCGCCTCTCGCTCCCGGAGGGACACATCACCCTCGCGGAGCGAAAGAGCTTCTGCTAAGGCCGCCCTCTCCTCCTACGCTTCGGCCTAGGCAGCCTCGCCAACGGCCAATGCGTTCTCCCGGGCGGCGAGCGCAGGACCCAGGTCCAGGAGTTTCTGATGCTCTGAGCTGGCGTGTTCCCGAAAAGTTTTCTCGCGCGCGTCAATCGCCGCTAGCCTCTCGGCGATGTCTCTTTCCTGAGCCGCCTTGGCCTCCCGGTCGACAGACGCTTGCGCCAGCCCGGAGCTACGGCCAGGTGGTAGCCACACCTATTCTGAGGAACGAAGACCGGGAGCCTCTTCAGGCTCCCCTTGAGAGGAACCATCGCCGGCTCGTGAGGTTTCCCCGGAGTCAGGCACCCTCGGGGCCGGAGTTCGAGGCACTTGTGGGCTGATAGGAGGTGCACTGGGGACCTCCATCCCCTCGGCTGTCGGACCAGCCGGGGTAATAGGAATGCCCACGGTGGGCATGCCAGGGACCGTGATGGAGGCAGACGGCGCGAGTGAAGGCCTGTCTTTGACGGAAGGGTCCACTGGCCGCTCCTCCCGAGGGACGGGCTCGCACTGGACTAAGGAAGCGACCGCCGGGCGGCGACTAACCCGAGGGGAGGGCTCCGCCCGTGTCCCCTATACCCCCGTTCTCTTCCTCTTCGCCGAGGGTGCCCTGGATAGGGTGGAGAAGGGTCAGCCACCGTGACACGGCAAATCGGATTATGAGAAGACCTCAAGGAGCTTACTCGTCCACGACGAACCAGCATCCTTTGCGAAACCATGAAGATGACGAAGCTCCGGCGATGCCGTCGCCTAGATCCGCGCTGCGCTCCCTGGCATTGCTCGGCGAGGGAGCGCCTCACAATCGACCCACAGATGACCCTCGGGCCGCGCCCGTGCAATCCATCTCGCGTGTGTTCCTCTCCCCGGACATCACAGAAGAGATTCGATGGCGCAAAAAGCTCGAGAAGGAGGAAGGAGGCGAAGCACTCGAGCGAAGAAACAATGAAGACGATGGGACGGTTGCGCCACGTGCGGCCAGGGTTTTATGCCAACTTGGGCAGTTACCGAGGCGTCACGGCCATCGTGGGCGCGTGTGCGCTGAACTGCCATGACACGCATCTTCTCCTGGGCCCGGCATCTTTTGGGCCCGTGCTGTTTCGCATCCAACGGTCGCAAGGCGTGCACAACACGGGCCCGGGGGCTACTGTCGGACCAGTGGAAACTAGTGTACCACGGCCCGTATGCCTCTGGCCTAGAAGTCCATGCATGAAGAACAAGACAAGTCAGCAGTCAACAGGGCATGGCCCATTTCGCCAAGCCCCACGAAGGCTCACATCATCAAGGCTGGCAAGCCTCGGAGGACGCCTCCCCAGACGGCCAAAGAAGGACCTCGCGAGGCCGCCCTCGTGAGGAAAGCTGCGCTATCAAGCCTCACGCGGTACAAGACAAAGACTTGGCGCACCCGTGACCCCGCGCCAGGGGGCATGTGCGACTGCGTCTTCCCCAGAGTGACGCTCGCGCCAGCAGAGCGTGTCGGCCAAAGCTTTCTACTTTGGTGATTAAAGGGTGCCGACCATCCACGGCAAGCAAAGCGAAGCCCAAGACTTCCCTCTTTGGTGCAAGACGGCCGGACCGGCGCTACATGCCACCGCGGGCGTCATCAACAACATCACCGACAAGGCCTTACGACTGCGCCATGGACGGTGGCTTTATATGAGTTAGGGCAGTACGCCGGTACCCCCTCTTGGTGCTATGTGGCAACCCTTCCCGCCTAAAAATTTGGGGGAAGAGGACTGGTGCACTATAAATAGGGCCTCACTGCGGCCGTGGAGGGGATCCAATCATCTTCTACCTCGCCACAAACACCAACACTTGTACTGTAATCACTTCGAGCAGTGCAATCCATCTCAAGCAGGAAGTAGGGTATTACACCTCCATGGTGGTCTGAACCTCGGTAACTGCTGTGTCCCCGTGCTGTGTGTGTGTGTCTTCTCCGCCGAGGCCACCGAGAGTTCGTCGAGAGCGTGTTTCAGTCCCCAGTGTTCGAACGACACTACACTTGAGTTTCCTTCGGGAGTAATCCTCGACAATATCTGCATAGTAATAGATTCTGGCTAGTTTAAGGTTATCGTTGTTAGGAAATTTTTTGTTTTCTGCCTATGATTCCCTTCAGTGGTATCAGAGCCGATCTATGCGTAGATATAGCTGTGCGGTTTTTAGAACTCATGTTTATGAGGGCATCGTTCTAATAGTTGTTACCCTCTCGCGTGCACTTGCTTTTGCTGTCGACATTGAGTTGATGAAGCGGCCCGGACCGACTTTACGCGTACGCTTACGTGAGACTGGTTCCACACCTGACATACGGCTTGTACCGTATTTGTGTCTGGCGGGTGTCTGTCTCTCTCTCCCAATAGATGGCCTTTGCATTTTCAATGGAGGGCCCGAAAGGGATAAAAGACATACAACTGTCGGATCGTTGTTGTGGTTGTAGGTTCGTAGGTATGAAGCGGTTCTATTTACGAAAGCCCCTAGAAGCCACGTAAAATATGCAAAAGATAAAGTAGAAAGCGTCTAACTTTATTTTACAGGGGCAATGTGATATGGTCAAGTTAAGTTTAGTAAATTGTTTATAAACTATGGGCGCGAAGGAGACCATCGGCGCAAGACCATTTCATGTCGCATTACATTTCATTTTTGATGTTATGTTATTGTGTGCATCTTATATTGTGTATATATATATATATGTTTATATATTAGTTACACGACGGTAGTAATATAAGATGATCCCTCTAAAATACCATATAGTGTTCTCCCTTTAGCGTGCACCACCGAAAGTTCTCCGATACGAGGCAGGCCATGATGATCAGGTGTCAGACGTATATGCGTTCACATAACGTGGGTGTAAGCCACGTTGCACAAGCAATACGCTAGAGGTTATTTTGGCGAGCCTAGCATGTACAGACATGGCCTCGGAACACAGTGACCGAAAGGTTAAGCACGAGTCACATAGTTGTTGTGATTGACATAAGCGATGTCTACTTTTGAAGTTGTACTATCGGCCGTGACGATCGGGGGTAGTATAATGGATTAGGATCGTGTAATCACTAAAACGATGCAGGGGATGATTGTTTTGAGTGGGAGTTCTGGTAGTTTTATTTTGAAAACTTGAACCCATATTTTATTATGAACAAAGTCTTATGTTTTTGCAAATTCCATTGTAGATGTCTCGCCCCACTTTTAACCTAGGCCTGTTCCTTGAGAAAGAAAAGTTTAAGACCAATGGGTCCAACTTCATGTCCTGGTTCCGCAACCTGAGGATCCTCCTCAATTCCCACAAGTGGCCTACGTTCTTGAGGCCTCCATAGGTGATCAGCCCGCAGACACCGCCTCCAAGGACAAGAAGAACGTCTATCAGTCGAAGGTGGAGATTTCCTCTTTTGTCCAGAGTGGCATGCTCTTTGCCATGGAGGCTGACCTGCAGAAGCATTTTGAGAAGAAGAGTGCTTATGAGATAATCACTGAACTCATGATTGTTTTTGCACCACAAGTCAAGGCTGAGAGGTATGAAGATACCAAGCTGTTCTTCTCAGCCCAGATGGAAGAGTACGGCAACATAAGCGAGCACTTGGCCAAAATGTCTGGCTGCGTCCAGCTCCTGAGTGATCTGGGATATGGGATTCCAGACGAGCTGGTTATTGATAGGGTGTTTCTGTTGCTGCCCCTAGCTATAAGGACGCTATCATGAACTACTTTAAGCTAGGGACGTGAAAATCCTTGTCTGAAGTGTTGTTGATGCTCGAAGTGGCAGAATTGGAAATCTAGATGGAAAAGATGGTGTTGACCGTCAAACCAAAAGCAAGCAACTGCTTCTTCTGCGGAAAGAGCGATCACTGGAAAATAACTGCCCCAAGTACCTAGCAAAGAAAGGCAAGATTGCCATCAAAGAGAAATGTATATTTGATATACATGTTATAGATGCTTACCTTACTAGCGCTCGGAGTAATGCATGAGTATTTGATACCGGTTCTGTTGCTCATATTTGTAACTCTCAGGTGGAGTTGCGGAATAAACGGCGCCTGGCGAAGGACGAGGTGACGATGCGCGTCGGCAATGGATCGAAATTTGATGTGGTGGCCGTCGGCACACTCCCTCTACATCTACCATCGGGATTAGTTTTGGTTTTAAATAAATGTTATTTTGTATCAGCTTTGAGTGTAAACATTATCAGTGGGTCTTGCATGTTACAAGATAATTATTCGTTTAAATCAGTATCAAATGGTTGTACTATTTCGATGAATGATATCTTTTATGTTAATGCTCCTGAGAGTAATGGTTTATTATTGTTGAATCTCGATAGTAGTACTCACATCCATAACGTAGATGCCAAGAGGATTAGACATAGTAATGATACCGCCATGTATATGTGGCATTGCCGTCTCGGTCATATTGGTATAAAGCGCATGAAGAAACTTCATTCAGATGGACTTTTGGAGTCACTAGATTTTGGATCTCTTGACACTTGCGAACCATGCCTTATGGGCAAAATGACCAACACACCGTTCACGGTTTTATGGAATGGGCGTCGGACTTATTGGGAGTTATACATACAGATGTGTGCGGTCCAATGAGCGTGTCGACACGCAATGGTTATCGTTATTTTATAACCTTCACTGATGATTTGAGTAGATACGGGTATATCTACTTAATAAAACACAAGTCTGAAACATTTGAAAAGTTCAAGTAATTTCAGAGTGAGGTTGAAAATCAACTCAACAAAAAATCAAGCACCTTCGATCCGATCGTGGTGGTGAATATTTGAGTTTTGAGTTTGGCACACATCTGAAGGCTTGTGGCATCGTATCACAGCTTACGCCTGCTGGAACCCGCAACGCAACGGTGTGTCCGAACGACGTAATCGTACCCTATTGGATAGCGTGCGGTCTATGATGTCTCTTACCGACTTGCCCGTATCGTTTTGGGGATATGCGTTAGAAACAGCCGCATTCATTTTAAATAGGGTTCCATCCAAATCCGTAGCAACGACACCGTATGAGATATGGCATGGCAAGAAACCTAAGTTGTCGTTCCTGAAGGTTTGGGGTTGTGAGGCGTACGTTAAGAAACTACTGGCCGACAAACTCGAACCGAAATCGGAGAAGGTCATCTTTGTAGGATATCCGCAGGAAACCATAGGATACACCTTCTACAATCAAGCCGAGGGCAAAACGTTTGTCGCGAAGAACGGCACCTTTCTCGAGAAAGAGTTTCTCGCTAAAGGAGTAAGTGGGAGGAAAATAGACCTCAACGAGATAGTTGATACTGAACTCGAAATTCCGAGTGGCACAACGGAAACTATTCCTGAACCGTCCTCTATAACTGATGGAGTGGGAGAAAATGTCGAGAAAGCTATTATACCTCGTAGGTCTGGAAGAACCCGTGCCCCTCCTGAGTGGTACGGTAATCTTGTTTGCACCGTCATGTTAATTGAACAAGACGAACCTACGAGTTACAAAGAGGCAATGGAAGGACCCGAGTCCCAGAAATGGCTTAAGGCCATGAAATCCGAAATAGGATCCATGTATGACAACAAAGTATGGACTTTGATGGAGATTCCCGAAGGGCGCAAGGTCGTTGAGAATAAATGGATCTTTAAGAAAAAGACTGATGCTGACGGTAACGTGACCGTCTATAAAGCTCGACTTGTCGCAAAAGGTTTCCGACAAATTCATGGAATGGACTACGATGAAACTTTTTACCGGTAGCGATGCTGAAGTCTATTCGGGTTTTGCTAGCAGTAGCTGCATATCATGATTATGAGATATGGCAGATGGATGTCAAAACAGCGTTCCTAAATGGAAACATTGAGGAAGAGTTGTATATGGTACAACCGGAAGGTTTTGTCGATCCAGAGAATGCTGGCAAGGTATGCAAGCTTCAGCGTTCCATTTATGGACTGAAGCAAGCATCTCGGAGCTGGAATCTTTGCTTTGATGAGGTGATCAAAGGTTTTGGATTTGTCCAAAATGCAGAAGAGACCTGCATTTATAAGAAAATGAATGGGAGCTCAGTTGCATTCCTAGTTCTATATGTGGATGATATATTACTAATTGGGGATAATGTGGACCTTTTAAAAAGCGTGAAGGAATATTTAAACAGTAAATTTTCGATGAAGGACTTAGGAGAAGCTGCATACGTATTAGTCATTAAAATCTATCGTGATAGATCAAGACGCCTATTAGCGTTAAGTCAAAGTACTTACCTTGATAAGATATTGAAGAAGTTCGATATGGATAAGGCAAAGAAAGCTTTTCTGCCGGTTATCAAGGGTAAAACATTGAGGCTGGCTCAGTGTCTAGTGACGGCTCATGATAAGGCTGCCGTGGATGGCACTCACTATGCTTCAGCCATAGGATCGATCATGTATGTCATGTTAAGTACTCGACCCGATGTAGCATTGGCTCTTAGTTTCATGAGCCGATTCCAAAGTAATCCTGCCAAGGATCATTGGATAGCTGTTAAGAACATTCTGAAATATCTTAAGCGAACCAAGGAAATGTTTCTGGTTTATGGAGGTTGTGAAGAAGAACTTGGCGTAACAGGTTACGTTGATGCAAGTTTTATCACAGATCCAGATGACTCGAAATCTCAGACAGGATATATGTTTAAGGTGAACGGAGGCGCTGTGAGCTGGAGAAGTGGGAAGCAACCCATAGTAGCCCAATCTACAATGGAATCAGAGTATATTGCGGCTGTTGATGCTACAAATGAAGCTGTTTGGCTGAGAAAGTTCGTCTTCGAGCTAGGAGTGTTCCCAAGCGTGCAAGACCCTGTGAACCTCTACTGCGACAACACAGGTGTCATTGCCAATGTGAAGGAACCAAGGTCTCACTCAACTGCCAAACACATTCTCCGACGCTTCCATGTGATAAGACAGTATGTCAAAGAAGGCGATGTAAAGATTTGCAAAATACATACGGATCTGAATATTGCAGATCCGCTGACGAAACCTCTTCCACGAGACAAGTGTAGCGGACCTGCACTTAAAAATTGGCAAGATCCCTGTGTATAGTGCAAACCCCTGGATCAATTCATTTGCACACACAGTCTAAGATGAATATCATGCAAATGCGTCAAGTTTTATTACATCGCATGATCCAGACTTACAATTTTCATTACAAATTGCATAGCTCAAGGCTAGCATTTTAAAAGTTCAGCACAGCGGAATAAAAGTAGCAGTGAGTCTCCATCATCTTCATGTGCCACAGGCGAAAACATGTTGGTTGTAGACTCGAAACCTTATACGAAACCTCACTCATCGTCTGAACATCCTGAAACAGGAAAAATGTTGCAACAAGGTGGGTCAGAACCATATAAAATGGTGGACACTTAGTGGAATAACTCTAATAACTTATATGCATATTTGGCTGGTGGAGTTCAAAGACTATTTTACATAAAGCCAACTTTTTCCTAAATCTTTGGAAAAGACCTTTTATCTAGTCGAGACAAGTATGGCATGAAAGCCATTGTCTCATCTACCCTTGTTCACCCTTCAAACTTTTTACTTGAGAAGTTGGCATGTTGGGATCCTCCGTTGACGTCCTTGGTCAGCTGCTCGGAATTGTCCGTAACCGGGGACACGGCTAAGTACTTAGTTTTGACACTCTCGAGAGGTTGTGCACGTGCACCACAAGACTCAACCAACCCAAACTATCCCCCATACTCCATTAGTGATCGGGAAAAGGAGAAGATTAAGACGAGACTTTTGGGAAACAGTCCCCTGTTCCTCTGGGCAGACCCATACAAGACGTTCATCCGCTGAGAACTGCCGGAATCAGGTTCCTAGAACTTACTTAGTCAAGGCAGAGACATAGTACCAAGTGGCTGCACTGGAAGCAATCTTCACTTGGAGTAACTTCAAATCCCTTTGTTCCTGGGTGGCCATCCACAAGTGCACATACTCAGGTAAAACCATAGAAATGGCCCTGAGTAGCCACTCAACTCCGACCTCCTCTATTCAAACCAATCCACCCAGGTGTTTCATTTTACTTAGTAGAATTTAGCTTTTATCAAAACAATCTTTTGCATAGCATATCAATATTTCTACTAAGTTATAATAGGATTCTAAACCACTAGTATAGAGGTGCTACTCTAAACAGTTTTTGCATAGCAATACTATCCAACACATACTTATAGAAAAATACTCTACTCATGCATATACAAAATACTTAGGAAATTTGTGAATGTGCCACTTGCCTTTGAAAGTTATCATTGCTCACAAACTCTTTTCAACGTAACTCGGAGCTCTCCGTTCAATCTAAACAATATAAACAAACAACAATATAACAATCAACATAAATACACAAAATCAAACATGGACAACAACATAACATTTGGGTTTGGTTTAAAAGGGGCTTAACACATTTTAAAACCAATGTTTGTAAATCAAAACATTTTAGAAGACTTTTAGCACAAACTTAAATATATAAAATATAAACTAACTTAACAAAAGATGTTTTCGTGTCTCTCTTGTCAGAGGCAAGGATTTATGATATTTTTCAAAAATAAACATATTAAAATAATTTATAGGATTTAAACTATATCTAAAATACTCAAATTGAGCCTCTGATTTTTAAATCATCAAAATAATACTCAAAAATATTTTATAACAGAGGAATAAAATTACAACATATTCTAAGGTTTCTATAACTATTTTATATGAAAATGTTGGACTTACAAATTTAAAGATATGCCAAAATTATTCGAATAACACATTTGAAATTTGAATAATTTAAACCAAGGCAAAACAGAAAACTAACAGAGCCATAACATTCTACGCATCTAGGGCTTTCCAAAGGTATAAAGTTTATCAAATTTGGATAAACGGTTGATTTAATACAGATTTAACAAGTTTTAACAAATTTCTGAAAATTTAAACGAGTTAAAAGGAACGGAGCGATCTGATTGGTCCGTACCGGCGGGCGGACGCGGGCGGTCGCAGACGGTCGTAATCGTGCGCGGACGCGGACACGGACGGTCGCGGCGGGTGCGGACGTGGACGGTCGTGGCCGGCGGCGCGGTGGTCGTTGGAGACGAGGAAGACGGTGATGGCTTCGGTGCTCCGGTGGTGCTTGGGCTCGGAAACAAAATTTGAAAAAAAAAATTAGGGAAAGTGAAGGAGGACACATAGATCACGCATGACATTATCGTGGGGCATGGCAAGGTCTCACCTCGTCGGGATCTTGGTCGCGGCGGCGACGTTGCTCGTCCTTCGTGACGATGCGGCCAACTACAAGGGAATGATGCACCACCATGTCCTGGAGGTTCCTGGATGAGGGGAGTCCACGGGTGCGAGGAATTGACGAGGTGGTCATCGTGGACGACAAGATCTGACGATGAACTCGATTTGGGGCTGAAATTGGCATGGTTGTTGCGGGCTGTGGAGAGGTCCTTTTGGAAAAGTTTGATAAACAAAATGGGTAGGAGGAAGAGAGGCACGAAGTGACGCGCTCGGTTTGTTCTGGTATGGCCTAAGGAGGGAGATCGGGGAACGAATGTCTACCGGTGGCGTTCGGTTCACTGCGTCAATTTGGGTGTTCAAGACATTGAAGTGGGAAATAAATTCCCTGAATAGTACCGTGGTTAAGTGGTGAGTAATTCTCGTGTTGAAACCGGGAGGAAACGGTCGCTCTAATTGAAGGGAGGAGGAGGGGAGAGTAAACTGCCATGGACGTGTAGCGTACCAGGTCATGTACGTGAAGGACCAGGAGGAGGAAGACGACCGAGCTCGCTCGGCCTAGTTGGGCCAAGTTTCGGCCCAGTTTGGGTCGGCTCTTTTTTTTTTCTTTGTACTCTTTTCTTTTTTGGGTTTTCTTTATTTCTTTATATCTTTTGTTTTAAGTGTCCAAATCATTTCAAACTTGTTTCTAAAAATTTGTAAACACAGTATATGTAATTTACAATATTCAAACACACTTTTACAAAACATTAAAAAAATTAAATTATTGCATAATTGCTTAATTGACACTTAATGTCAATTTTAAAATAGAGTTTTAAATAAAACCATTTGTGGCTTATTAAAATCAAATAAAATACCAAAAATGTAAATATTGAAAATAAGTGATTTTAAAACTTATTTGTTTTTCAAATAAATATAATTGAATCAAAACAAATTTTGAAAATAGAGCATGTTTACAATAATTTAAAACATTTTGTAACTAGGGTTTATAAAGTAATCAAAGTAATATTTTCAAATTCATATTCAAGTTTTGAGGAAAATATTTTATCCAAATCAACAGTTTCAATTTTTAGTGATTTTTAAACATTCCAAAAGTTTGGGATGTTACAACAAGCATGATAAACACCAAGATGCTATAGGTGTTAGGCTTTTACCAAGTTGTAAACTAGATTAAATTGTACTCTAGTGCAAGTGGGAGACTGTTGGAGATATGCCCTAGAGGCAATTCATAAAGATGTTTTATTTGTCATATCTCAATTGTTCATAATAAGTTTTTGTACCATGCTATAACTGTATTAAGCAGAAACTTTAATGCACGTGTGGTATGTAAACAAGCAGGTCCCTAGTAGCCTCTTAACTAGTCCATTGGGCAACCGATGATCAAGGTTTCCTGATCATGGACATTTATGTCAATTGACAATGGAGTCATGTCATTAGGTGAATGATGTAATGGACACACACCCAAGATATATAGAAACGTAGTGTTCATGCCTTTGACCGTGAGATCATATTTAATAGCTACTTCAGGAAGGTGCTTTCATTGCATCAAACGTCATGTCTTATTTAGCGTGACAATAAAGGTGTCCCTTTCGAGTATCCGAAGGAAGTGGCAGAGGTGAGTGATCAAGAGCGGGATTTGCCAATCCACATAGCATGATAGATACTCTGGGCCCACTCGGTGAGATTAAATCAATAAGCTTGCAAGCATGTGACTAGGTCACAGGGATGTAATATCACAGACGAGTAAAGATAGAATTGTCAAGTGACGAGATCAAGCTCAGTAATCGTGATTCCGGAGAACGAGTCTCTAACAATCTAAGTATCGCTAGGTAAAAGGTTGAAACTGGACGTCTAAGGTTCAAACGATAAAAAGACATTCGTGGACGCACAGGGGCTATCATGGCAGTCCAGCCACCGCTGATAGTCATTGACCGGAGAACGTGACTCGATCATGTCTGGAGTGATCCCGAACCATAGGGTGGCACACTTAAGGATAGGTGACAGTTTTATAAAGATTGGATATTAGGAGAAACTTCAGGAGAACACCGGAAGTGTTCCGGGACATGTCCGATGATGATCGGAAGGCAACAGAATAAGTTTCGGAGCTCGAATAAATTAAATAATATGTATTTAATATTAATTAGTGTAATTAATGATTAAATATATTTTTTATTTATTTTATTTCGAATTTTAAAGGCATTTTCACCTAAATGGGCCTTAGAGGCCCATTAGGGGAAAAACCCCAAAAGGAAACAGGGGGAGGGCCGGCGCACCAGCCATGGTGCGGCTGGCCATGTGGGAATAGTCCCACATGGCCAGGCCAGCAAAGTTGGCTGCCCTCCTCCTCCTTTAAATAGGGGTGCACCCTTGCCTGGAAATTCATCTCATCTTTTTCTTCTCTCCTACCTTGAGCGTGGTTCCGTTTCTGGAGCAACGTACGAGGAGAGAAGTTTCTCCACCATACGCACACCGCCGTGCTGCTGGGTCCAAGTCTTCGCTTCCGCTGCTTCGCTGGATCTGGAGCCCGGAGGTCGTCGTCTACTCTGTACGTGTGTAGAGCTACGAGGTGCTACACGTGTGCCACTGGAAGTACGTCTTCTTCCTCTGCACGACCTTGAGGTCGGCGTCGTCGGCTTCATCAACAACGCTTGTGCGGGAGCGTAATCCCCGCTTTTGGTTTACAAGGGTATGTACATCGATCACCTCTGTCATAGTATATCTGCATAGTAATAGATTCTGGCTAGTTTAAGGTTATCGTTGTTAGGAATTTTTTTGTTTTCTGCCTACGATTCCCTTCACGTTTCACATGGAGTTTGTTCTTGATGGTAAACATTAGCATTCTTTATTTTATATTTATATTTGTTTGGAGTTTTTGAATTAATTTGTGTATGAAGGAACCTAAATTGAAATGAAATTATGTATCTATGAAGCAAAAATGGGTTTAAGTTTTTTCATTGCTTTGAAATTAATCCTTCGAAGCTCCTCTTAAAAAAAAGGCTCTGCATTTGTTGAGAGTGGGATTTTGAATAGCCCTCAGAAGAGAGGTTTTAATCGTAGTTTACAACGAGTCCAATCAAATGTAGCAACGCAAACGGGGATCCTAGGATCTTCTAGGAATTGGGAATAACGGCTGGGAAATCCCGAAAAGAGCCTGGGCTATATGGAACCCGTTCCGAAAATTCAAAATCGATATTTTAAGTTTCCAAAAATTATGAAAAAATTCTCTGATGTAGATATTGTCAAGATCTACAATAGTGCAAATTTTAACTCCAAATTCGTTGTATTTTGGTCTGCACAAAAAAATAAACGGGTGGATCTAGGTGGTGAAGAATACACAGTTTCCAAATTTTGAAATTTCCCGCGATTTGTCTTTTTTGCAGCCCAAAATATAACAAATTTAGAGTTGAAAATTTGCACGATTGTTGATCTCAACAATATCTACATCCATAAATTGTTTCGTGATTGTTAGAAACTAAAAAATGTCGATTTCGAGTTTTCAAAACAACGGGCTCCATGTAGTCCGGGTTCCAAAAATCCACTCTCTAGGAAATCCAGCCTATCATCTGCTCTAACCAGGCTCGGCCCACAGGAGGGGCTCGTGTGGCTGCACATGGCTCAAAATTTTGGGGGCCCCGAAAAATTAATAGGCATGTGTAGTCATAGGCTTGGCAGGCTGGCATTCCATGTATGTTACTTGAGCCAAGCTGGGTTGCTCGCGGCCGCTGGATCCTGATAGCTACACGTTGATCAATGGATCAACAAACCTATTTCCCGCCCATTGCGGGGCGAGAGGCTTGCGCAGCGCACCCCCGTGGTCACTGCGGGCCAGCCCATTTCGCTCTTTTTTATCTCCTTTTTTTCATTTCGGATTTCTTCTTTATTCCTTTTCAGTTTTCCTTTACTTTAATTTTTAGGGTAGAAATTCATATTTAGATAAAAAATCAAATTATAAAATGTTCAAACTGAAAAAGATTCATATTTTGAAAAGGTATGATTTTTTGAAAAATATTTAGAAAAAAATAGATTTTTTTAAAATGCAAAAAAATATCATTACCTTTTTATTGGACCGTATTTGGAGCAACTCATGAAGCCTCTGCTTCTGGCAGCGCTATGCCACACGCGGGGAGAAGGGCAGCTCAAAAAGAGAGAGCGTGATGCTTGATGTCACCCAAAATAAGCCTGGCTACCGAGAAAGAGTGAGACCTGTGTTGTAAAGATACGCATGTTTCTGTCTATCAAAAAATGGTGTGTATGGAAGATACACCTATTCCTCTCTTTTAAGAAATGGTTTGTATGGGCCAACCATTATAGCACCGCTAGGTCAAATTATTAATCATGCATCGAGTCTTAAAAAAATTCAACATCGACATATATTTTGGGGGTAATCTAACATGTATACAGTGGCAGAGCTAGAGAAGTGGTGATCCGGTGCACACTGGTGCTAAGGCTGCCAAAAAGAAAATTTTAGGAGTTGCACATATGATGAAAAATCATTATTTTACAAAGAAAACGAAAATTACCCGTGTCCTGTGTAACCCCCTGGGTGCACTTAGATCCGCCACTGCATGTATATATAGCACAAAAATAAAAAATTGTCAAGCAAACTGTCAAATGTTTGGCAAGAAGGTAGCTATTTTTTGCTAGTTTAAATATATGTACAATGTTACCAAATCATCAATTTTCAGCACTTGGCCAAATTCGAGATAGAATCAATTGGAGGAAAAAATCAAACTAGGAGTATATTGTTTCTCATCATTTTTTTAAGTTTTTAACTAACGAAAAAAATAAAAAATAAACTGAAGTAGTAGAACAAGTTAAAAGAGATGGATCAGATTAGCATGTGTACCTTGGCTATTCAGATGGTGAATTGAGGGGACAGTGGTGCGGACTCATGGTAAGCGGTCAGAAGATCAACGCCCGCATCCATACTATTCGGCTGCTGGATACGCCGGCAATCAAAGCCAAGGGTCGGCGGTGGCAGAGAGCGGCTTCCTCGCACCCAGATCGATCTGATTAGGCGAGAGCGTTGGTGGAAAATGACCACACTTCCACGACCGGTCATCGCCTGTACGTACCTGGGTACTCAGCAGATGGGCTATTTCCTACTCCCTCCGTCCTTGAAAAGTGTACTTCCAACTTTCCTGGAAAGTTAAAATTTTATATGTTTGACCGTATTTATACATAAACTCACCAAAATTTATGTTATCAAATTGGTAGTATTAGATTCATGGCAAAATATATTTTCATCTCATACCTATTTGGTTTCACAAAGAATAATATATTTTTATACAAACTCGGTCAAACTTTGAAATGGTTTGACTCTCCAAGAAAGTTGGAAGTACACTCTTTTAAGGACGGAGGGAGTATGTACTTATTGGGTTTCAGTTTGTGAACAGATACATATGGAAAATGACCACGCTTGCATGGGTCCTATTTCCCTAATACTGCTAGTTACCGATGTTCCCCCGAAAAAACAAAACAAAAACATCAGGCATGGTAGCCTGGTCTAAATGCCGACGACCGACTCTAACCGTCGGCGATGTACTTAAGTGTGGCTACTTTGCCACATTTGGGTTCTCTTGCTCGTTGCTCGGATCGGCTACATCTACACGGCCGTCCCAAAGCTTGCATGATGCACCGCAGAGGGGCCCAGAGGGGGCCATTAGAGTCAGGGAAAGCGAAGAGCAAGGCCGTGAGTGTGATGGCATGCACACGCAGTCCAAAACACAGGAAGCGCTTGGCCTTTATTTCACGAAAAAGATGGAACCGCGTTGCTGGTATATTTGATTGCAAAAATATGGTGTGACTTGCGAGAGAGGCTCTCGAGTATCGGTCGATTGATGTGTTACTTTCTTTTTGAGATATCTGATGCTTTTAAAGTCCATCAACTGTCCACATTAAAAGCCTAAGCACTTGAGGCCGAACTCGAACCAACTTCAAAAGCCCATAAGTTGCGTAACCCAGTCCGAGTCGAGCACCAGTTCTTTTCCTTTTTGATGATGACAGTGGTCGATTTTATTGCTTCTACTATTTATGCCTGTAGAAAGTTGTAGAACCCTAATAATATTTTGTTGTTCTATTTCCATGACCCTCATGGGTATATATATTGGTACAAGGAAGGAGATAAACTTGGAGTGCAAGTAGTTATAGGAGTCCTAGTCTAATCCGTACACGTACATGTATTCTATCATTCCCTCTCATCCGTAGCGGGAGTGAAGCGGACGATTGCGACTGGATTTGAAGCTTTTGCGCTTCCGTCGTCTTCTCCTCTCCGTCATCATCAACTGTGTCTCTGATGGTCTCTCCTCTGTTCCCTCCCGTAGTCACAGGGGAGTGGCGCCGATGCAAGTGACGACGCAGATGTTGTTGACTGGAGTTGTTGCCGATGAGTTGTTGTAGACGTTGCCGTTGTTGTCGATGTCGAGGTAGTCGATCATGATGTAGCCGTGGTCAAGATGGTTGTGGTCGATGTTGTACTCGTCGTGGTTGGTGTAGCCGCAATGCCGGAGGCGCAAAAATTGTGCGGTGTATATGACGGGGCTGCAGTTGTGGTTTTGTATGATGTTTTGCACCTCACAAAAGTGCGCGGTTGTAGGGGCTCTCACAATAGGGATGCCGATTTTTTCTCTCTTTACGCAATCTTAACCGTCGGACGCGTCGATGCCGTCGTCGGTGTTGTGTGACGTCTTGCAGTAGTACTGTCGTCAGAGGGCGCGTGTCCATCCTTGTGGACGAGGTTATAGCGGCGGGCGGCGGTATGTTGACGAGGTTTGTCAATGAAGATCACGTTTGATGTAGACCTTGGCGATGATATGTCGGCGATGTAGCAGCAGGCGTGTAGTACGTCACTTGGAGGTGTCCCTTGCAGCAACGATGGTGTAGATGCCTTGCAGCTGGAGAAGTCGAGAAAGAACGTGCATCTCTTTTCACACCGGCCTGGCGTGTGGATGGTGAATGTCGAAGTTGCTTCCTGTGGATGCTCGATGAAGATCTTGGTGGTGACCTAGTCGTACAGCTCGGCAGAGGCATCGTAGGCCGGCTCGGTGCAGTTTTGAGCTGATGCAATGCAGATTGGTACGACTTCATGGCGATGTCGGAGTGGGAGGTCGATGAAGTCGGATCGTGTCCGTCCGCGTGTTCCCAAGTCGAGGAAGATCTGCGGGCCTTCCGTGTCCACCGCTGCGTGCTGCCTAGATGAAGATGGAGCCCGTGTCGCGGACGCATGCATCTACTAGCGCTCTTCAGATGCATGCATACCTTTTGTCTTCTAGTGCATGGCGTCAAGTTTCTGGGCATGCAGGCGCATGTATACTACCGCCGACCGTTCTTCTGGCCTCGTCGCTCGGGTCGCTGCCGGCGGCAGCGCCCAGGTCGCATCTGCGCCGCCGACTCCTAGGTTTCTTGCACTGCCGGCGCCGCATCGCTGCACGGTTGTTGTCGACCTGCAGCACCGCCCAGCACCAACCTCCATCGGCATCTTGGGCTCTCGGTCGCCACCTAAACGGCAGCTCCGGGTTGAATACAACGACGGCGAGTCTCTCTCCCTCAACTCGCCTGCGCACTCGTGCTCTCCTCGGCCAGCGATGTGCGGCGGTCGATCCAGGGCTGGGATCTGACTCGCAGCACGTCGGCGGACGCGAGGACGCCGATGAGACGCCACGGGAGCATGGCGCTCGAGTACCTGCTGTGGCGGGACTCGGGAGGCCTCGGCAAAGCGGGCCGACGCCGCGGTGGGGGCGGCTACTCTCGTCCTCTAGATCTTGGTCTCTCGGTGTTCCCTGGCCTCCGCCCGCTCGTTGTCCATCTCTGAGCCCGTCGCTGCCCCTCCTCCTGCTGCTGTCCGGCCAAGCTACGTGTGCGAAACCAATGGACAAGGGCAGGGAACTGATCCTGGTGGCCGGTGACTGCTGTCCACGATCCCCTGCGACGACTTCTCCTGCGATTTCCTCAAGGTTCAGAATTGATCCATCTATGCACGTCCCTCGCAGTACGCTAGCATGATTCACACTATGTTTTATTGTCCCATGGCCATTTGATCTGCGAGCATTGTCCACAATAAATTATTTTCAGCTTACAGTTTGCATATTTATTCTAGGCAAGTACCATCTCTTGTTGCTTGCACCCTCGGTATGGCTGGATGGAAAGAGAATTTCGTTGTTAAGTTGCTTTTGTGTTCTTCTGATGTTGGTACAGAAAATAGGATTAGGATGCATCAGAGTACCTTGTAGTTTGTAATGTCATCACGCATAAGGAATGCATTAGAGTACTTTTTGATTATTAAAAATTGCTGATGGTAATCTTGGCTGCACCAAATAAAGTATTGTTGGTTTCTCTGTATATTTGTATATATTACTTATTCTCCCCGAGAAAATTATCTGCTAGCATATACGCCTAGTTGCTTTGTATGTGCATTATTGCTTGCTTGTTGCTTGAAGGCCATTCTTGTTGGTCAAATAGCGCTAAACAGAACCTTTTAATTCGAGTTCACTCTGATGGATTTATCCTTTTTACAGTACTTCATAAGCAAGTACAGTACAGTAAGTTAATATGCTCTGCTATATTCTTAAATCTGAAAATTAGCTACTGTGATGGCTAAGTACTGACGACAGTAAACTGCAGGAAATCTACTGGTCCAAGCTCAGAGCATGATGCTACAATCTGAAGCTTTATGTTTCTTATGCATGTAATCTTGGACAAGCAATGGAATCTACTGGTATATATGAGCAGAATTATCATGGAAGATTTTGCATATTTTTTTGTTGAAAAATGGTGCTGGATGAAGAAAATAAATGATATCTGGAACTTGTAATATAATTTTGAAGTTCTTAGCGATTTTCGTGGAATCATGATTTATCTATTTTTCATGCTATTTTTCATGGTTTCCAAGATGTATTTGTGTATATTTTGCTTGTATCCTTTTTACGAATTTTCTGTGATTTTTAATTGTAAAGTAGCATGCAGATGTCGGAGAAGTATGAGACTTTTGAGATTTTATAATCTTGTGTATATTCCATATTTTTTTCACACTCTACAGCTAGCAGCTGCAGTACACGGAAACGTTCCCAGGAATTAAATCACCAAGCTAGCAGTAGCAGCCGAGTAGCTTTTACTTAGAATCCACGGGTTGAGTCCACGGTGTCAGCACCGAAACTTCCTTGCGGGGCGGTGCGGTGCGGGTCTAAATCCTGTGCGGGGCGGGGCGGGCCGGATTGATAAAAGAATTCGTTGGTTTGGTCTGGGCTAGGGGAGCAGTTTAGTGACATGCGGTCTGGGCTGGAAACGGTGCGGGGTTCGCCCCATTGTCAGGCTGAAATGTATGGGCGTATCTTGAATGTTGGATTGAAGAGCCTGTGGTGCAGCCGGCAGGTGCTCTCGCTCCATGGCCTCCGCCGTGGACTGCTGCAATCGAAGCCGCACGTCCTTGCGACAAAAGCTGCTGATCGATGCATCGCACGTGGCCTCGGCTGGATTCCCGTTTCGTGCGGGAGCAGGCGTGTCGATGGCGTGGAGTCGACGGGTAGATAGATCCTCCTTACGCCGCACCCGCATGCAGGAGTTTCGCCCGTCCATGATTCGCTGTTGTAGGCGCCGCACCCGCATGCACGTGGCACCAACTCCAGAACTACGAGCAGAAGGTTTCATATACACTAGAAGGTCTACACTAGTGGAAAACAGGCAGCTAGTCCCGGTTCGTAAATGGCTTTAGTCCCGGTTGACGAACCGGGACTGGCCAACTGGGACTAAAGCCCCCTCCCTTTAGTCCCGGTTTGTTAGGCCCTCCCACGTGGCCGCGCAGAGCGCGCATGGCCAATTGTATGTGCATTTTTTCTTTTCGATTATTTTTCAGGGTGGGTTTAGGGTTTAGGAGGGGTTTAGGGTTTCTGATTTTGTATTTAGGAGGGGTTTACGGAGATCATGTTGATGCGCCAAAATCAAGTTTTTGTATACATAAAGTACTAAATGAAGATCACGTTGGTGCATATACATAACACATACAATTTGGTATATATATACCTACTTAATTACATATGGAGATCACTAGCTAGTACATGGAGGCATATTATTCGCTATAGTGGTATTCTCCGGTTTCAGGTATGACCTCCGTAAGGAGAAATCCCGCCAATTGCTCCGCAATTGCTTTTACGCGGACCTTTGGTTGGAGCGCGTTCAGCTTCCTCCGCAACTGTAAAAGAAGGAGATCAAAACAATTATGAATGAAACTTAACACAATTGATGGTAACAAAATAAAATTGTGAATATTGTTTACGTACATCTTTATTTATTTGATTATTGAATCTCTCATTGGTCCTCATGTGAATGTCCTCGCAAACGTAGTATGCACATAAATTAGTCCCCTGTGGCTGTTCGAGGCACCACTATACGAGAATAGAATTCAATCAAATAATAATCAAGCATGATAACTATATTGAAACTAGAATTAAAGAGATGCGCGGATCTAGGTAGTACTACTTACCTTGTTCAGACAAAAATCCAGCTTCTCTTTCCATACACCGGGTTCTTCCTGGCTGAACCATTTTCAAACCCTGCCCGGCAAAGAAAATGAATAAAGAAGTTATTAATTACTTGATATCAGGAAATGAACGAAATAGGCTGATATAGTGAGATTGAAATTATTTCTGGATCATATAATACATGCTCGCGAATTCTTTAGACTCTTTCCTTAATGAGTCCAAGACTTCAACTTCTCCAATGTCAATTTTAATGATTAGCAGAATCCAGTGAAATCTGCGCACGTTTATATACGCAGTCATGCATAACTCATCAATTACACTTAACATCGGGTAAGCAAAATAAGATGTGTACAAGACAGTAACACTCACTTGAAGTTGTAAGGAAAAAGTATTTCTTTTTTGGTATGTTGTCGCTTTAAAAACTTCAGCAAAAGTGCCTTTGTTTCCTTGGCACACATTTCTACGGTGACTTCATGAACTTTATCCGGGTCAATGAACCCAATATCCCAGATTTCTTCCTTTTTGCATTCGAGAATCTTCATTCTGCATAATAGCGTACAAAAGAATATCGTGAGGATAATTACAGGCAATGAACGAGCTGAAGACTTAAATTACAGAAATAAATCACTTACAGACAATAGCAACTGACGAGAGATTTGTCGAGGGCGTCTTGATTGTATAACTGAAAAAGTTCAGGAAAATCAATACGCACACCGTATTCTTGGAAATAGTGCTCTTCCTTAACTCGCGCCATGAGATAGATTTTCCCTTCCCTTGCAGCCATCATGTGCCAATCATGCAATCTTCGCATTTGTGTTGTTACATTCTCAACCTCCTCAGGTCTGACCAGAGACTTCCCGTGAATATATTTTCATGCCATCTCAGCAATGGGGTAACCTGATTCGCCTATGACTTGAGTAGCAACGCTGAGACCAGTACTGTCGTTGTGTACGTCCTTATCGGGAAACACCTTGAGCGAGGGGACCGATTGTACTTCCTGTTCTCCTAGCTGGGCAACTTTTTTCCCGCTTTTCCTCTGCTCCATCAGTGAGCTATATGACTTGTCAATACAACGCTCATAGTCTGATGGCGGCTTTGGTTTCGGGTTCCATAAGTTATTGATGGTGCGCTCAACGACCTCCGGAGGTTTTTCTGCCTTGGCTCGGGCTTTTTCGGTGCAAGTTGTCTTTTGACATCGGCAGCCACGATCGCGGCGTTTTCCTCGATAGTCCTTTCCCAAGGTAACTTCTCAGGAGTTTTTGTCTCTTGACTTCATTCTACTTTTCTTCTTAATCGGCGAATAAGTGAGCCTCCGCTTATTTAGCAGCTTAATGGGCGGAGACGGCTGATGCTCCGGAGATCGAGATGGACTCACGCTGGGGTCCCTCTCGGGGAGGGGTGGACTTTGCTGAGATTGATTGCTACAAGAAGAAGTCCGTGGAGGGGTGGAGTCTTCAAACACGATGTATTTCTTTTTCCACAGAATGATACCACCCTTGACTTCTCCCAGTGTCTTCTCCCCATCACCTCCATCCATGTCAAGCTCCAGTGACTCATATCCCTTCAGAACTTGATCCACCCCGACACGAGCAAAGCCAGCTGGAATATGACTGCCATGGAAGCATGCTCCAGGATCATTAGGTAAAGCATAGCCGACCGCCACCTTGAAGGATATGTTCTTCATTGACTGATGTAGATCACACATTGTCTTCTCCGTGATATTATCCACGGGGTAGCGAGCCTGCGGTTCTTCATCCATCAGTGCATCATGATCACCAAGGAGCACCGTGGAACCCACACTGCTTTTCCGCTGAGATGGGCCGACGATATTATCGTCGAATGCAGGATCTTCGTGCTGCCGCTGGCTATTAATTGTGTCCAGTTGCTCCTGCTGCCGCATGACTATGCGCTGCAATTCCTCGGGATGTGCTTATATCCGTTCGATCCGGTCTGCATCCAGCTTCTTTTTTCTCTGACGGCTTCTATAAGTGTCAGCGTCTTCCGGAAACCCTTTATCCCACGGACAATCAGGGCCATAGCCTCGTGTTCGTCCCTTGTGTTCAGGATTTCCGAGGGCGAGTGTCAGCTCATCGTTCTCTCTGTCAGGCTTGAACGTTCCCTCTCGAACTTTGTCTATTACGTTAACAAGCTCTTTGGCGACCTTTTGAATTTTTTCCTGGTTTTTTTCCTTGCAATAAGCTTCCCTGTCTCTAGGTCCAACTCTCCCCCATGCGCGAACAACCAGCGCTTGGACCTCTCGGGAAATTTCTCTGTTTCTGGAATGACCCCTTTAGCAATCAGGTCGGCATCTCTTTTTTCCCACTTAGGCGCGGCAGTCCTGTAGCCACCTGGCCCTAAAACATGGTGAAATTCCTTTTTCGCAGCATTTATCTTATTTTTTGCTGACCTTTCCGCAGCTTTAGACGATTACTTGTACGCCTTAAATTCGGCCCAGTGATAATTTTGCTTCTCCAGTGTTCCAGTGAATGTTGGAGTTTCTTTGTTCTTCAGATAGTCAGCCCATGTTTTTTTCTTGAAGCTCTGGAATTGTGTGGCCATCTTCTTAAGAGCCCACTCCTTTATTTTCAACTTCATTTTATCTTCCAGACCTGGCGGTAGACTGAAATGTGTCATGAGCGTTCTCCAAAGCTCATCTTTGGATCTTTGGTTGACTAAACTAACTCCTCCATCGTCGTCTCCCTTTGGCTTATGCCATTCTTCAATGTTGATCGGGATGTTGTCCCCAACAACAACTCCACATTGATTTATAAATTTTTTTACGTTCACTGCGGGAGCAAGCGGCGTGCCATCTGCAGCAATTTCCTCGATCGTGTATCTTTCATTATCGCCCAACTTTTTGCTCGGGCCTCGTTTACCAGATTGGCTCGATCCGGAGGGCCTAGCAGATTGGCTCGATCCGGAGGGCTAAAAGAAAAAAGATTCGTTAATAACTGCAATACAAATCAATTAATGCATCTAGTTATCACGAGACGCTTAATATACCTCTCCACCGGAATTTGTTAAGTGCCCTTCGTCACCTTCTCCACTGGCATATATTATCTCAGCCAATATTTCCACTTCAGCGTCTTCTCTGCCGTGGGCGTCCATAGCTTAACTACAAACCGAATATTCATCAACAATATTCATCAATAATATTCATCTTCATATACACAATATTCATCAACATTACACAAAATTTCTAAGACATGTTTAAAATTTTTGCATTACAAAATCATGTGTGTAACATACACAATATCATCTCATTTGCAAGAACAAATTAGAAAGTTCATATGCTGCCTTATAATCTCATTTGCAAGAGCACCTCGGGCGGGGAGCGGCGTCGGGGAGCGGCAGAGCACCTCGGGTGGGGCTTCTCGGGCGCGACGGCGAACTCGGAGACCCTAAACCCTAAACCATCAAGAAATCAAAGCCATTAAGCTCAAGAACATACGACTCAAACTAAAATATACTCAAAAACATGTATTACCACTTCAAAATCATTTGCAAAGCTAAAATTAAAATTAACATCAATATATAGCAAAACTAAAATTAACATCAATATATAGCAAAACTAAAACAAACACTAACAAATTTTACTAAAACTAACAAATTTTGCTAACACTAACAAATTTTGCTAACACTAAAATTAACACAAAATTTTCTAACAAAACTACTTCTAGCAAATGGCTAACAAAAAATAGCTAAAACCTAGCAACTAACCTCGCAACTAACACTAAAAAATGGCTAACAAAAAATCATCTACAACTAACCTAGCAACTAATTGACCTAGCACTAACACCTAGCAACTAACCTATAGCTAGCAGAGGCAAGGGAGGGAAGGTGTGTACCTCAGGCAGGGGAGGGAGCAGGGCGAGGGGGCGACGACGTGGAGGTGGTCCGGCGTGTGGGGGCGGCTCCAGCGAGTGGGGGGTAGCTCCGGCGTGTGGGGGCAGCAATGGGTGGCGGCGAGCACGGGGCGGCGGCCGTCCGTGCGGTGGGGAGGACCACGGGGGCAGCGGTGAGCACGGGGCGGCGACCTCCACGGCGACGGCGATTTAGAGCGGTCGGAGGAGCAGGAGATCGGGCGGCGGCGCTTAAGTGCTTCGGAGAGGAGGCCGGCGCGATTGGGGAGGAATAGAAGAAGAAAGACCAGCGCGACGTATCTAAGCAACTGAAACAGACCTTTAGTCCCGGTTCGTGGCACGAACCGAGACTAAAGGACCTTTAGTCCCGGTTCGTGGCACGAACCGGGACTAAAGGTCTGTTTTTGGCGGCCGAAATTCGGGCGGGAACTCAGACCTTTAGTGCCGGTTCGTTCCACGAACCGGGACTAAAGGTGTTTTCGACTTGTTTTTTTGTGGCTCTACTTTTATTTGTTTTTTCTGTTTTCTTTTATACCTTTAGTCTCCTTTTTCTTTTTTCTGATTTCTTTTATATGTATTGATTTAAGTCAAATTAGTTTCTAAAAATAAGTCAAATTAGTCAAATCAAGTCAAATTAGTTTCAATATTTATAAAAATCATATCTGTATTTTCTGATTTCCTTTATATGTATTGATTTAAGTCAAATTAGTTTCTAAAAATAATTAACAACTTAAATTAGTTTCAATATTTATAAAAATCATATCTATATTTTCTAATTTCTTTTATATGTATTGATTTAAGTCAAATTATAGTATCTAAAAATAAGTAAAATTGGTCAAATCAAGTCAAATTAGTTTCAATATTTATAAAAATCATATCTATTTTTCTGATTTCTTTTATATGTATTGATTTAAGTCAAATTAGTTTCTAAAAATAAGTCAAATTAGTCAAATCAAGTCAAATTAGTTTCAATATTTATAAAAATCATAACACAGTTACATAAAAGGTTTAATACATTATTACACATCACCAACATTCCTATCTAGTGTTTGGGTATAAACTTTTTCATCACGTGTGTCCCTTACTTATGATTGCGCCGTAACCATGGAAATCTCCATCATTTAACAGGATGCTTGGGTCAGTGTTCACTGTGAAGGGTGGAATTTCATCAAACTTATTGTAATCTTCTGACATGTCTGTCTTGACCTCCACTCCCACGATGTTTCTTTTCCCTGAAAGAACTATGTGGCGCTTTGGCTCATCGTATGATGTATTCGCTTGCTTATCTTTTTTTTTCGGTCTGGTAGACATGTCCTTCACATAGAAAACATGAGCCACATCTTTGGCTAGGACGAATGGTTCGGTTTGGTATCCAAGATTGTTGAGATCCACTGTTGTCATTCCGTACTTCGGGTCTACCTTTACCCCGCCTGTCAGGTTGACCCATTTGCACCGAAACAAAGGGACCTTAAAAGAAGGTCCATAGTCAAGTTCCCATATATCCTCTATGTAACCATAATATGTGTCCTTTTGCCCATTGTTGTTTGTTGCATCAAAGCGGACACCACTGTTTTGGTTGGTGCTCTTTATCTTGGGCAGCCGTGTAAAATGTATTCCATTTATCTCGTACCCTTGGAAAGTCAATATAGTCGAAGATGGTTGCCTGGCCAACAAGTACAGCTGCTCTCCAACATGGAGTTATTCATGAGATGTTTTGCAACCAACCGCCGAAAGTCTCCATGTGTTTTCCTTTAATCCAGGACTCAGTACGCTCCGGGTTTTTGGAGCGTACAATATCATGTGTTCCACGATATACGGAGCCACCAAGGTGGAACTTTGTAGAACTGTGTAGTGTGCTTGAGTGAAAGAATGCCCGTCCATATTTATTATTGCTTTCTTTCCTAGCGTGCTTTTCCACTCAGTCTCCCCTCATGCGCGATTGAGGAACACCAATCGGATTAAGGTCAGGAATAAAGTCAACACAAAACTCAATGACCTCCTCTGTTCCATAGCCCTTGGAGATGCTTCCTTCTGGCCTAGCACGGTTATGAACATATTTCTTTAAGACTCCCATGAACCTCTCAAAGGGGAACATATTGTGTAGAAATACAGGACCGAGAATCCTAATCTCTTCGACTAGGTGAACTATGAGGTGCGTCATAATATTGAAGAAGGATGGTGGGAACACCAACTCGAAGCTGACAAGACATTGGACCACATCCTTCTGTAAACTTGTAGAGTTTCTGGATTGATCACCTTCTGAGAAATTGCATTGAGAATGCACATAGCTTCACAATGGGTACTCGAACATTTTCCGGTAGAAGCCCCCTCAATGCAACCGGAAGTAATTGTGTCATAATCACGTGGCAGTCATGAGACTTTAGGTTTTGGAACTTTTTCTCTGCCATATTTATTATTCCCTTTATATTCGACGAGAAGCCAGACGGGACCTTGATACTGCTCAGGACTTCAAAAAAGATCTCCTTCTCTTCTTTGGTAAGAGCGTAGCTGGCAGGACCTTGATACTTCTCTGGATTCAGGTCGTCTCGTTCGTGCATACGTTGCTGGTGCAGCCGTGCATCCGGTGTATCTTTCGTCTTCCCATACACGCCCAAGAAGCTTAGCAGGTTCACGCAAAGATTTTTCGTCACGTGCATCACGTCGATTGCAGAGCGAACCTCTAGGATTTTCCAATAGGGTAGCTCCCAAAATATAGATTTCTTCTTCCACATGGGTACGTGTCCGTCAGCGTCATTCGGAACAGATTGTCCGCCAGGACCCTTTCCAAAGATTACTTTTAAATCCTTGACCATGTCATATATATCATCACCAGTAGGGCAGGTAGGCTTCGTCCGGTGATCTGCCTCACCTTTGAAATGCTTGCCTTTCTTTCTTAAGGGATGCTTGTTTGGAAGAAATCGACGATGCCCCGGGTACACATTCTTGTTTCCAAATATATACTTTCAGTCTCACCTAAACAGTGCGTGCATGCATTGTATCCCTTGTTTGACTGTCCTGAAATGTTACTAAGAGCAGGCCAATCATTGATGGTTACAAACAACAACGCTCGTAGGTCAAATTCCTCCTGTTTGTGCTCATCCCACACACGTACACCTTTTCACGCCACAACTGTAAAAGTTCTTCAACCAATGGCCTCAGGTACACATCAATGTCGTTGCCGGGTTGCTTCGGGCCTTGGATGAGCACTGGCATCATAATGAACTTCCGCTTCATGCACAACCAAGGAGGAAGGTTATAGATACATAGAGTCACAGGCCAGGTGCTATGACTGCAGCTCTGCTCCCCAAAAGGATTAAAGCCATCTGTACTTAGACCAAACTTAAGTTCCTTGCGTCACTGCAAAGTCGGGAATCTCTGTCGATTTTTCTCCACTGCGACCCATCAGCGGGGTGTCTCAGCATCACGTCTTTCTTACGGTCTTCTTTGTGCCATCGCAACAACTTGGCATGCTCTTTGTTTTGGAACAAACGTTTCAACCGTGGTATTATAGGAGCATACCACATCACCTTGGCAGGAACCCTCTTCCTGGGGCGCGGCTCGCCCTCAACATCACCAGGGTCATCTCGCCTGATCTTATACCGCAATGCACCGCATACCGGGCATGCATTCAAATTCTCGTACTCCTCACCGCGGTAGAGGATGCAGTCATTGATGCATGCATGTATCTTCTGCACCTCTAATCCTAGAGGGCAGACAACCTTCTTTGCTTCGTACGTACTGGGGGCAATACGTTATCCCTTGGAAGCATCTTCTTTAATATTTTCAGCAACTTTTCAAATCCCTTGTCAGATAGACCATTCTCTGCCTTCCATTGCAGCAATTCCAGTGTGGTACCCAGCTTTTTCTGGCCATCTTCGCAATTTGGGTACAACAATTTTTTGTGATCCTCTAACATGCTCCAACTTCAACCTCTCGTTTTCACTTCCGCAGTTTATCTGTGCATCAAGAATGGCCCGACGAAGATCATCATCGGGCTCATCAACAATGGCTCTTCTTCAGCTTCGTCTTCCCCCATTGTAGTACCACCGTGTTCAGGAACATAGGATAGTTGTCATCATCCTCTTCTTCATTGTCTTCCATTATAACCCCTCTTTCTCCGTGCTTGGTCCAACAATTATAGCCGGACATGAAACCGGACTGCAACAGGTGGAGTGTAGGGTTTTTGAGAAGTAATCCTTCGTATTCTTACAGACACTACATGGACAACAAATAAAACCATTCCGCTTGTTTGCCTCAGCCACATCGAGAAAATTATGCAGCCATTAATGAAGTCGGACAGCGTCGGTCACCGTACATCCATTGCGGCTCATCTGCATTATATAAATATATCAAAAAATTACACTACATCATGAATAAGAAGTGACCAAATTAATTAATACAAGTTCATCACATTAAAACCAAAATAGAGTAGTGACCAAATGTAATACATAGTTCACATAAAACATACATTGAAACTAACATACAACTATCTAATGCATTTAAATGCAACAACAAATGCGATCAAAATCGCAACTAAGGTAACTATTGATCCAACGCATAATGATACCAAGCCTCTTTATTAATTGCATATTTTCTAATCTTTCTAATCTTCAAGCATTGCATCCATCTTGATCTTGTGATCATCGATGACATCGGCAAGATACAACTCCA
Organism: Poa pratensis; assembly: GCA_947311845.1. Classification (NCBI taxonomy): domain Eukaryota; kingdom Viridiplantae; phylum Streptophyta; class Magnoliopsida; order Poales; family Poaceae; genus Poa; species Poa pratensis. The sequence continues at coordinate 60,466,535 of CAMZMU010000034.1, read as the reverse complement.
ATTTCATCTTCTCTTCTTCAATTATTTTAATTTTTTTTCAAATCATCGTTTTCTTTTTCAACTAAATTTAACCTCTCCACAAGAGGGTCGGATGGAATTTCCGGTTCACATACCTCCTAGATAAAAATATCTATGTCAAGTGTTGGTCAGCATAATTGTCATAAAACGAAATGAAACAAATAGTTATAAAAGATAATAATATACCACATCCGAATCATAGACAGGGCGAGGACCGACGGGACGGATATCAAAACCATGGCACTATAAATATAACAAAAATCATACAAGTAAGAAAATTATACAAGTAATAACTATGCATTTAAATCATACAAGTAAGATTTTTTTAAAAAAAAGAGGCTCACCAAGGTGGTGCCGGTGACGGGATGGCGCGGGCGATCGACGACGGTGAGGACGGGGACAGGACGACACTAAAACCCACAAATCATACTTTAATTTGAGCTCAAATTGCATATAAAACAAATGCACTCCCTAAGTTAGGCATTTCATCAAACACCTAGCTAGCACTAGAAAAATGAAATGAGCTAAATTAGGAACGTCGTCGGAAGAATGGATGAAATTGCTAACCCTTAGATAGATGGGTGCCGCCAATCTTGACAAATCGTGGAGAAAAATGGGGATGAACTCGAGCTCGGGAGAGTGAAAGAGGAGAAAAATAGAGTGTGGCTCGAGCAGGAAATGGAGCTGGATCAGGGTGGAAGAAGAGATATAGGAGAACCCTTTAGTCCCGGTTCGTGATACGAACCGGGACTAAAGGTGCTCGTGCCGGCCCCCACCTCTGCGGCTGTCTGCCGCGGACCTTTAGTCCCGGTTCGTATCACGAACCGGGACTAATGATCCCGTCCGAACCGGGACTGGTGCCGTGCCGCGTCCCGACCGTTTGAACCGGAACTAATGCCCACATTAGTCCTGGTTCCAACTTTGTCCGGGACTAAAGGTCCAAACCGAAAGCCATTTTCTACTAGTGCTAGGCGCGCTTTGCTGCGCCTGTTGGTGCTGTCATGGTTCATTTTTTTTCTTGTGGCGAGAACAGAAATGCAAGCATTAAGGACTCTGAGAAAACGGACATCTTCAAGCCAAAAAAACGTCATGAACACTTCAGAAACAACACAATCTATCCGATGAAAATATAACCACAATATGGACATACAAAAAACAAACATATTGATGAGCAGCATTGCAAAAAATACTAAGATATAGGCAAACAACAACTACCCCGAAATGAAGACAACTACATTTTCAACCAAGATATCTCATAAGACACATTATAGACCCATAGAGAACCAACATCTTTCCTGTTACAAAGGATTGAAAAAGTTGTAAGATATAGCTAAAACAACTACATTTTGTACCACAATATCCGTTAAGACAATGGCGTAACAGACTCATAGAAATCTGAAATTTTGCAGCCTACAAAGGACATGTGCACCGCCAACAACAACCTATATTTTCTATCACGATATATAATAAGACAACAACATCACCTGAAAAAACGATAACCCAGCGATGAACAACACCGACATAGCTTTTAGGCATGAGCATATCTCAGAGTCACCTAAAAGCTTTAAGACAAAAGATATCGTTGTTCCATTGGGTGCAAGACATGATGGAACCAAGACAACAACCAGCACATATCCGAGAAAAGGTAACATCAACTGTCCTTGAATGAGCTCCAGTGTATTTCCTATCCCAAAGCAACACGGATTGGTTACGCAACGCAAAACATCAGATGACGAAAGCAACAAATTAGCTATGTTTAGGGGTGACAATAGGTACTGTACATTAATTCTATGCATTCTTCACAAATTACTTCTTGACTGAATTTGGGTTACCTGTACCACGGTCTTGGTTCGGTCGTGATCTTCGATCTTCTTCCAGTTGTGGTCGGACCTGAAAACCCCACATATTAGCAGCTGGTTAAGCGAGAATTCAGACTTGTTCGAGGGTAGAGGAGAACAGAGCAGACAAGTTCAATGACCAAAACCTCCAGAGTTCTGAGTCTGACATACTATAAGACCCAATCCATTGGTGCACCAACCCATGAATCTCATTAAGTACTGTCTATAAGAACTTTCTGTATATATACTCATTTCTATTTATGTAGATGATGTAGGGTCATGTAATCTCTCTTATAGCCTATACAGGAGATAATATCCACACTCAGAAATAACGCACTCATGTACTCCTTCAGTCGGTTCATGTCCACAACCCATGAATGAATAAATTGAACATATACCAAAGGCCTAAAAGTTTCGTGCTAGCTAATAACCTGACTTATCTCGACAACTAAATCGCTTGAAATAACGGAACATTTATAAGCAATACCTAAAGATTCATTTTCTCCACCGGATCAGATGTCACTCATTAAGGTGAGTATGCAAAATGCAAAACGGGGAACATACCATAGTGAAGTAGCACATCAACTATATCAGCAGTACATGTCTGTCCATGATATGTGTGAGATCAAATTGATGGTAGAACTCACGATTAGTACAACCCAATATCCTTACATAGGCAACGCACAATTTGCAAATAATTTGGTTTTCAATTTCAACAAAATTGTATCATGATATAAGGTGCAAACCAGTATAAGTAGCATCAAACCAAGCATATAAAACATATGTGAGACGGCAAAGTAAAACATATTATATGAAGTGGGCTGTAGGGGACATAAAGTTGCATGTTTCGAGTTACAACCAGAAAGACGATATGAAGGTCATAACTACTTTATACAACCAGAAATAGTATCTGATTATTTGTACAAACGTTAGGTTTTTAATCTGAGCTCATGCTTCATCGTCATTGTCTCGGGTCTATGTAAATTCTTGAGCTCAAAGATTTGAATGTAAAATTCAGAAACAAAATATCATTTGGGATCAGAACACTCAATAACTCCCAGAAAAATAATTAGTAGCCTCAAAATTTACAAAAGACAAAGTGAGAGAAATAAATTGAGATAACCGTTTGACACTATCAATTCATCATCAGCATATAGCCTTTAGATGGACTCCATGCATCCATAGTCAACTACCAACTGACCTCAAACATCCTACTGCAAGGAGCACACCAGTTTCAGGCAACAAATGCCTTCCTTTTCTATTAGATTTTGCAGCAACGAATGCTACACCACACAGGCAACGAATGCCTACAAGCTTGGCAACCTATGCCTACTGTGCAGCAACAAATGCTACACTATATATAACAACAAATGCTGGCAAATCTTAGCAACCTATGCTTGCCCTCAGCAACCTATGCTAGGATATTGGCTTGCTACTTGCTTCCCTCCATATAGGGTGCCTCTCCTTATATAGAGGGTTCAAGGTCGGTGCTACTGCATTCTAGAGGCTTCTACTGCTTTCTACTGCTACCCTATCTTACAGTCTAAGAATTACATATAAATAGTACTCTAGAACATACTAGCACCTACTACTTAACTCCTGCAAACATATTGCAGCAAGCCTATCTACTAGGGACACAACTTATGTGCCCCAACCAGCACACAACCTATGTGTGGGTTCACAGTTTCACACTATAGTCCGCACACAACCTATGTGTGCAGTTTACACTATGACAAGATTACATCAGGCCAACACAAAGAATGATCACTATCAGCAATTGTCAAATTACAGATAAGGTACATATTAATTTTAGGGGAAACAATTGACATATCAAAATTTCGATATTTTGAACTCCTGCAACAGAAAATATTGATTTTTACTATATTCGATATTTTGAACTCCTGAAACATAAAATATTGATTTTTACTATATTCGATACTAAATAAATAACTTTATTCTACTATATTCGATATTTTGAACTCCTGTAATAGAAAATATTGATTTTTTTAACAAATTAAGGCACTCAAAATTTCAGTGTTTTGCATCAGACAAACCTTGTACCTAAATCACAGAGATTGAAGTGTGACAGATTGTCACAACAACTAAAAGTACACACCGTGTCTCTCAACATAGTAGCTCTAGCCAGAGCATATGCTTGTCATTGTTACTCTCAGTCACATAGGAATTGAGGCACTGAGCTTTGACATGAGTTTCCTGATCATCATGGTCAGAGCATGCAAAATCTAGAGAGGGCTTGAATCTATACTTGTAGACTAAAGAGTTCGTCAAGGTGTTGGCTGTTCGCCATGAAACGCCTTTGTAATAGTGTGTGTGGAAATATTGATATTTTTGAGCATGCATGCTGCTAATTCGAATGAACATACTATATTATGACAATGCCACTCCTCCACAAAAAAGGTCATGCACACCGATATGTGGAAGCAGAGACCAAAAGAAGAAAATTGTTGGTTAGAGGATATGAATTGTACAGTCTACAGAATAGCAAATAGATAAACAACAACTAAGCCTTAGGAGCAAAAAAATCGATGCGACGCTACCTAGTGACCTGCCCATGTAAGGCATAGGGTCAGAGTGTTATGTCATGGGAAAAGGATGCGGGTAACAGGAATTTTCCTCCGAAGATCCTGTGAGCAAGACATGATCACCTTCTGACATATGTACATCAGAGCATAGGTAAAGAGAACTGCCATAATCCAGCGTCAGAACTATCACGTAAATCGTTATAATTGCACAGTGGCTCAAGCAGTACAAGCCAGCAGCACAAGCAAAGAACTAAAGCAGCGGTGCAACAAGCAAATAGAGAGGTTCAGAGCCTGAGACATATTTAATGGTAGTCCATGTTTAAGGTGATGAAACACCAAGTTCCGCAAAGAAACTTTGAATTCGAATATTGAGGGTGCGGAAAGGGCCAGAGTAGTAGTTCAAAATAATGAGCAATAGTGTAGAGTCCTAACGACCAACGTCAGTATCCAGCTGCACATTTCCCTCTTCAAAATAATGAGCACCTACCCGGTGACCACAGAAGTAATAATCCTTACAATACAGAAGTTACTAACTTTACTTACAGTAACATTAGCGAACAATGATTTTAGCTTCGGCTAAGCAAAAAACCTAACCTGTATCTTTCCTTTAATTTCAACAAGTTGAAATACATAACTTAATTCCAGAGTCCAAACATTACGCCAGCTGAAAAAAGTGTTCAGACATAACACAAGTACTAAATCTTAAGCAAGTACAATTAACAAACTAAGCAGATGATAAACATTATAGCCATGGGTACTGCAATATATATGCCTCTTCTAAACTGGAGGCATCACAACCCACAAGTTTAAAGAAATCCCGGAATCAAACATGACAGTAAATTAATAGTCAGCATCTTAAATAGCATAAGGAACACAAAACCAATTATCTTATCCGAATCAAAAACTGTCGCAGATCATGATACCCTATCTAAAGAAATAAAAAGCACCAAGAAATCTCTCATCTTTAAACTGACTCGCTAATTTGCCAGCCGATGGTAGCTGAAATTTGTTTTACCATGTACCTCTTGTGCGACTCTTTGTTCAGGAATAGGAAGGGAACCAAGCCTTGCTTGAATTCCGTAGAAGCATTCAAGCATACCTTTGTCAGATTAGTTTATAGTTTCCGGGTACATACAAAAAGCTGTCAAGAAAATACAGTCATGCATGTATATTTGGCTTGCAATAAAAAATAAAATAGAAACATACTGACAGCGTAGTCAATTTATGCGTAGGTGAAATTCCCTCATTTGACGTCCATATCAGGTACAAAAAATAATTTGTGAGGTAAAGAGTAGACGGATAGCCTACTGGAGCACTAAATACTATAGGCCATTGATGTAATAATTTCCATCAGAAATGGGGCAGCAAACTTATTTTGAATGTTACATGAACTGAGAACCTGTAGCTGTTAAATCTGAACAAAAAGATTCCCGTATGTCCAACCAAACATACATTTTAAGTGTATTAAGCCTATCCATAGGTGAAGCCCTCATACTGTGTGCCATTCAAAGTGTTATAAACATCAATCCAATTATCACTACGATCACGCAATCCCTTAGTATGGATTTTCACATGCCGACTGAATGGCTTTGCCTTTGCAATTTCAGAAATTCCAGCACATCTGTGAGCTTCTGAAGAAATAAAGAAAAGCAGATGTTATTTAGAGAAATAAAGGTCGATTGATTCCCAAACAAGGATATGATGCAAGAGGCTCACGGTGCGATTGCTGACCACATCCTCCTAGTACAGCACAATATTTCGTATCTTCTTGAAACTCACTAAAGCATCAGCTGCCAACTTGTCAGATCTCCTCAATTCAGCGATTAACGATTTTGTGTCGATTGTTGGCTGCTAGAAAAAATCATTTGAGTTGATTGCACGATTTTCATAACAAATTCATATGTTAAGATAATTATACACTGCCTATGGCATCTAGGAAAGCACTGCATCACTGCTTGATATCCCTTTTTTTGCAAGGACTCCTAGTTAGCAATTGACAACACTAATTTGAACAATAGTAGACTGAGATTACAACAGTACCTCAGACCTATCTTTGAATCCAAATGCAGCAATTTGTATATCAATGCTCAAACACCCGAGTGATAATCAATTCTGGATATAGTTGAGTGCTCAACCTGTAAGGATCGAAGATGCTTACATTTTCAATACTGAAACTAAGAACAAATTGCGTACATACAGACATTAAAATTCGTATGCATAAAAGACAAAAGGCTAATCCAACTAATTCTATAGAGGTTTAAACACAAGCATGCTACAGAGAACTATGTATTAACTGAAGCTACGTTGAGCGGCCACACTCTGTTATCGTGTCTAGAGCATACCAGATATCAACACTGTCACTGATACGCGAGAATTTGTTATGTAAACTGCTATCATCCAGTGTACAGTCTGTTCGATCCCTTCCTGTTCGTGACTCAGAACGCGACTCACGCAGCTCGCTCCGTCGCCGGCCGCCGCGTGCGTGCGCAGAGCAGCTCCGCCTCCGGGCACTGCGCCCCCCTCCGTCCTCCGCACCGCACCAAGAGCAGCACCGCCTCCGGCCGCTGCAGTCCGCACCTTGAGTAGCTCCGCCGACTGGGATGGACGAAGAAGAGGATTCCGATTGGATTGCCCTTGCAGCAGAGGTGGAGGCAGAGCAGGAATCACACGCAGCTGAGTAGGCCGGAGGCAGCGGAGGTGAGCGACTACACGGACGGTCATCAGTACTCAGTAGATTAATTCTCTCCACTTCCTCGTCGCCCGCCAGATCCTTGTCATGCTCTCCATCCGGCTGCTCCCCCCTCATTCCCCACCGCCCCCTAAATCTCCTTCTTCCCGACCGCCCCTGGCATCTCATCTTCCTCCCCCATCCGCAGGTAGCGGTGGGAATAACGCCGGCTGGCCGGGGTGGCACAAGCGGGGACGGGAAGTCAACAAGAAAGGCGAAGGGAGGACGCAGGCTGGGAAAGGAAGTTCGGGGCAGGCCTGGTGTGGGATGGCGACGAGCGGAGGTGCCGGGCGGCGTAGGTGGCGATGAACGGAGGCGCCGGCCGCCGGGTGGCACAGGCGTTTGCGAACAGAGCTGCTAGGGGAGGAATCAGGGGAACCGACGACGATGGCGCTGCCCAGCTCCATGTAGGCGCGGACAGGAGAAGAGGAGGTGGCTGAGGTGAGAGGAATCGACGGCGGGCGGCCCTGCCCAGCCTCACGCGGCCGCTTCGCTCGCGTGGCCTCGTTTCCTCTTGACTCGGGCGAGACTAGGGGTGTAAACGGATCGGATCGGATCGGATTTTACCTCTACCATATCCTTTACCATATTTTTTTCTCGGATTCGGATCGGATCGGATAATGAACGGTTGCAGATTCGGGGGCGGATAGATATAATCACGGATTCGGAACGGAAACGGAGCGGATTCGGGGCGGAGAGAAAATTAGTCGGATCGGTATGCGCAATGTATATCATCAAGCCATATAACCAAAAATGATAGCTCAACAACATAATAATCTAACAAAGTTATACTCCATAGTATGTAGAATGACCATGCAAGGGAGTCGTTGTTCAACAAATGAGCTCCACAACTCACTAAATACAATTTGTGCTCTATTAGTTTAGACATTTCGGTAGAAAATCGGATTATTCAGATTATAACCATCGGATAATCCTAACTAATATTCGGATAATCCATATTCGGATGCTATTTTTCATACCATATCCTATACCGTATCCGGGTGTTCAGTTCGGAATCGGATATCCTTATCCGACAAATTCTTCGGAACCGGATATGGATTCTTTAAAACGGATTCGGCGACAGATTCGGTGCGGAAATTATCCTATCCGTTTACACCCCTAGGCGAGACGGAGGAACGACAGGCGGTTCATTGAGGAACGAGCGAGGACACGCGCGGTCATGCATCGCTCCAAAGGTACAAACGAACCGACCAAAAGTCGCACGACACACCGACATACACGCGCGTATCGTGTATAGCATGCTTTGACAAGTGGACGCCTCCACTCAAATCCTAGGGAGCTTAGTTTTCTGAGGGATACATGGATGCAGTCATGCAGCCCGCCCACTTTGCTCCTGTTATTTAATTTATTTCAGCACCTCTGACAGGTAGGACCCACATATGTAGTAAGGTCTTATGTGGTACACAAAAAATGTGTAAGCGGTTTTCGCAAAAATCGACGCCACATGTCGGCTTTAGAGTGTACGCCGCCAAGATCGAACACGCGACCTAGGCAAACTCCGGACACGATCCAGGCAGTCCGGGTCCTCTACACCGAGCCATCATCTACAGTTCATCGAGCCGTAACTACACCAAGCCGAGTTGTACGACTACATCAAGATTTTCGTCGAGTTCTACATCTTCAACACAATCATTGCCAAGGTTTACACACACGTGGTTTTTTGCCACCGTCGCTCAAAAACACGTCGCCGCCATAGATATCTGCCACCGCTGCATAAAAACCCGCCGCTGCCGCACAATAACACGTCGTCGTCGTAGATCCCTGCCCCGGTCGCACAATGACCCAAATAAAACCTGCCGCCGCCGCAGATCTCTGACGCCGCCGCACAAAAAACCCGCCGTCGCCGAGATCTCTGCCGCCTCCACACTATGATCAAGATTTCTGCCGCTGCACAAAACTCCAGTCGACAGCGTCCGCGTCGTCACTTGCGTCCACGCCACTCCCCCTGTGACTGCGGGAGGAAACGGAGAAGAGACCATCAGAGACACGGTTGATGATGACGGAGAGGAGAAGACGACGGAAGCGCAAAAGTTTCAAATCCAGTCGTAATCGTTCGCTTCACTCCTGGTAAGACTGAGGGGAAATGTTAGAATACGTGTACGACTATGAATAAATTAGAGGTCATCTTGTACTCCAAGTCATTGGCTTTTTGCCTCCCAAGTTTGTACCACTATATATACCACATGAGGGTCAAGGCAATACAACAACAATCTTAGGGTATCACAACTTTCTACAGCCATGACCCTCGTGGGGTATATATATCGGTACAAGGAGGGTGATAGACTTGGAGTACAAGTAGTTATAGGAGTCCTAGTCTAATCCTAACTCGTACACGTACATGTATTCTAACAATGCCGGCTGCAAATATGAAGGACAAACTAAACCTGGTATAACATGAGATCATGACCCATTGAAAACAACTCTAGTGAAGCATGACTTGCTCTCGTTTTGTCGCTCTAATGTATGATGTTCTGATTGAATGCAACTTAGTGGTTACTTCTCTTATGCTCATTCGTTCCCTTGGGATCAGGCGCGTACAAGAAAGAGCGACTTGCATGAGTGACAACAAGCATCCATAGACCACATTTTCCGTTGTAATGTTTGCTTGGGTATAGCACTCGCATTCTCCCTGGAGACGAGCATCAATGATATGTAGTATCTGATCTGGATAGTTCCTCTCCACAAAGTTTACCAAGTTGAGTTCATTCTCAAACATAGGATCTGTTGGTCTTTTACCAACCAGCATCTCTAGAAGTACTATTCCAAAACTGTAAACATCCCCACTGATGGACGCCAGGCCACTTTGAGCATATTCTACCAATAGATAATATTGCAATAATTAGTACAGTGTACAGTTTATTATGTAAATAACAGGTCATACAAGAAAGGGAGTGTAGGAATGAGCATACCTGGAGCTATGTACCCTATCGTCCCCTTCAGTCCGACTGAGGTATTTGAACTTGAATGTCCAACGAGACTCGCAATGCCGAAGTCTCCCAAATAAGCATTCATATCATTGTCAACAAGAATATTTGTTGGCTTCAAATCACAATGAACAATCTGTCTTTCACTATCGTGGTGTAAATAAGACAATGCATCGGATATGCCAACAGCTATGCTTGCTCTTTGAGCTAAGCTCAAACATTTCGAAGAATCACCATCAAATTTGCTATGCAACCATGTGTCCAAGTTCCCGTTAGGCATGAATTCGTAAATTAGAGCTTTGAAAGCATCCCCATTATTGTCGATGGTCGAACATGCTGTTAGGATGGGTAGAAGGTTACGATGTCGAATGCTTCTCAGAACATCACATTCCGTTACAAAACTTTTGTCCGCACATTTCATGTCAAGGTCAAAAACCTTAATGGCCACTTGTATTTTAGCTTGAGTTAACTTTCCTCTGTACACTGAACCATAGCTTCCTCTTCCGAGGAGCTTTGCCTCTGAGAAGTTTCCTGTAGCTCGATTTAGATCCTTGTAAGATACTCTTGGGAATTTCTTACCAAAAGAAAGCAGATATAAGTTTGTTCTTCTTGATGTTTTCTTCCCAGTGATTATAAAATAAGTTAGCATTGCTAGTGACATGAAGCCAAATAATGGAATCAACGCTCTGGTCAAATAGTACTCTGTCGATTGTCTATGAGAAACAGCAGGACACGGGGGCATGTGGAAATCCATCGCACCTCCGCAAAGGCCCCAGTTGCCTTCAAGTGAAACAGCTGTAGCATTTTCGAGTACTCCATTTCTTGGTATTTCTCTTTTTTTAGATAAAGAGTATATATTAATATCGCGGAGATACCAATTACACCCAGACTCTGCAACAACGCATTCCCCTAGCGGCATTACGGATGCACACAGCCAAAAATAGAAAGAAGAATTACAAAAAACAAAAGTCCCGCTGCAGCGCTCTATTCCTTGAAACAGCAGCACTAACACCACCAAGACAACACCAGAAATCCAGCTTCTCCATAAGCGACGCCTTCATGAAGGAAACAGTGCACAAGCACCGTCGTCACCCGATAATAAATCATAGGTTTTCACCCTGAAGAAAGTCCTCGCACTCAAAACAATGCCTCCAACAAGGTCATTGCCAGGCACAACCAATTAAGACCAGACCTTGGATCTTCACCCTGAGGCATAAGACTTTGGACTTCTCCTGTGCAGTCGCCCCCACTTACAAACCGCTGCTCAAGGTCACGAATCACCCAGCCAATTCTTCATCGCCACGAAGACACAAACCACCATTGCTAGTTCCCAGATCCCGCCTTCCATGACATTCTCCGCCAGCACCATGGAACGAGAAAGCGTGCTCCATCGTATTAACAGCCAGCAGAGCTTCAAAGCGCTCCCTCTGAAACCAAACGGTCAGATAAAAACATGAGTGCGTCCGACCGAATACCACCCGATCCAGCAATCTCCAGGCATTCATCGCCCAATGGAGTTCGCCGGCGGAGCCTTCCGGAACACGACCGTCCAGCAAGTTCGATGGGATCAACATCCGGTAGATCTTCATCTTTGCGCGAATAAGAACCAAGGACCACCGCCATTATTCTTCAGCCTCGCAAGTCCCGACGCCGCAAGGCCACTCCCAGCAGAAACGGCAGCAACGGAGGAGGTCAACCAACGCACAGCATAAGGAAACGTCGGCGTGGCCAAAGCCACCGCCGGACCACCCGTATCGCCGGCCCTAGTTGGAGCCCGCGGCCCAGATCGGATCTGGGACCCAGATCAGAACGACCCCGATCCCTTCCGCTATCTGGAAGACGGAGGACAGGCACCGGCAGCGCCCCACCGCCTCGACGCCACCGCGTTGCCGAGAGATCTCAGACGCCGGCCAGACGACCGCGCCGCCCTGTGCCCGCAGCCTGCGCCTCACCGCCTCTGTGAGCCGTCGCCGCGAGGCACTTCTCCTGCCCACCGTCAAGGACGGGATGGGCGCCGCCACCGCCGCCAGGGCCGGCAGCAGTGGCGGCAGGGGGCTGGGATGGTGGGTGGCTGCTAGGGTTGAAGGGGAGGTGGTCGCAGAGGAAAACCCTAGCCGCCAGAACAGACGCAACACATGGTCGCTCGTCGTCCTAGTTCCAGAACCTTGCGCCGCCGTATTCCAAGTCTTCTCCATCCCGTCTTCCGGCGTGCACCGGTTGAAGAGACAGTAGGCCTCCGGAACCCCGCCTCTTGTGATCCTGTACGGGAGAGGGGCGATCAGGTTTTTTGGGAGCGCACTCGCGCGACTACTGGATTCGAGCTCTTCCCCAACGACGATTTCTTCCCTGACATCGGCAGCCTCTTCATCGATGACATGGGTGACGCTTCCGCTTCTGCTTCCGCTGCTGCCACACTGTATGATCTCCTGATCTTCCTGTTTGACTTACTACTACAATTTCTGCTAGTAGTATATGCTGTGGATTTGTTCTGTTTATCTACGGTATTGGTACATCGCATCTGTTTATCTGTGGTAAATCGCATGATTAGTTTAATTCTTATTATTCTAGTCATGTTTTGTTTACTGTCTTCACGAATTAAATCATATGCTAAATTTATTATATATTCAACAGAAGGTACCGGTAAAGCTATTATCGGAGAGGTAAAGCCTTTCAAGGAAGGTCAGGTTTCCCAGAGAATCAGGAATTTGGCCGGCAAGCTTATTTGAAGAAAGATCTAAAGTAATGAGTTTCTCAAGGTTATCAATCTGAAGTATGTCACCTTGGAGATTGTTGTGGCTAAGGTTGAGAAATGTGAGATCTTTGAGCTTTCCCATGTTCGGTGGTATGTACCCTTGAAGATTGTTAGAGCTAAGGTCTAGCTTTGAGAGTGGAAGATTTCCCAAGCTCGTGGGTATAAGGCCCTCGAATTCATTTTCACTCAGATATAGGTATGTCAAGTGAGTAAGGTTGCCAATATAGGATGGGATTGGGCCGGTGAAACTGTTCGAATGGAGGCTGAGTAACTGAAGGCTTTGTAGTTTTCCAAGCCATCCATCAATTGTACCACTTAAATGATTCATATGTAATGCCAGTTTAGTCAAGGAACTGAGTTTTCCAATGCTCTGGGGTATTTGTCCTGATAAGTTGTTTGCAGCCAACCGAAGGTTTTGAAGGCCAGGGGATAGGTTGCCAATGGACTGTGGAATAGATCCCTGCAGCCCATTGTAAGAAAGTGATAATGTATTTAGAGAACGACAGTTTCCCAAAGCATTCAAGAACCCCCAGTCTCTGTTATCCCGTGCTTCAAGTTGGTTATTTTCAAGGTTTAGAATAGTCAGGTTTGAGAGCTTTCCAAAAGAAGTAGGGATTTTCCCAGTCAAAAAGTTGGCTGATAAATCTATAATTTGTAATCCTAGAGCATTGCCTAGTGATGCTGGGATGCCACCAGAAAAGGAGTTCCCACCCAAGGCAAGGAATGTGAGTCTAGGCAGTAGGTCGCCAATATTAAGCGGCAATGCCTTCTCTAGCATATTAACTTCCAATCTTAGGATCTGGAGAGAAGCGGAAAGATTCAAGATGGCGTATGGGAATTCACCTGAAAGGCTATTCTGGCCCAGCATCAAGGTTTTTAGGAAGGTCAGGTTTCCAAGAGAAGGGCTGATTTGGCCTTGTAAGTTTTGGCCGGTGAGGTTGAGCGACGAGACGCGAAACGGTCGTGTCGTCGTGCATATGACACCATTCCACCGACAGAAGTGGGATGTGGTGCTGTTCCAGTTGCTCAAGGCTCCCTGAGGATCTTCGATGATACCCTTCTTGAAGGCGAGCAGCGCGTGCAGATCGACGCTGTTCTCGTGGATCGTTTTGCCATTGACGCCGCCAATTCCGTTGCAGAGCAGCAGCAGTGCCAACAGCAAAAGCATGGCGAATTTCGCCGGTTGCTTGGGAGAGCGCATCACAAGTCACCTGCAAAATGTAAATGATTAACTTGGTGGCATGTCATGAGGTGCATGCGTAGTAGCGGATGTACTTAGGCTCAAGCGGTAACAAGCTATACACAAGTTTACAGTTATATCGAGATTGCCTAAAATACTCGGGAATGCGTGTGTTGTTAATTAACCGATAGCATCTTACAGTGGCAGTGAGTTATTTCAAGCGTAACGGAGCAGCTTTTGCAAACGGTAACCGATAGCATCACAACAAGTCTATCAACAAGAAGTACACAAGGCAAAAGACATGATGAAGGAGAGAGAATAGAGCACCTCTGCTCGGCCGGGGAGCACAGCAGTACAACGCGGAGCCGTTTCTGCGTGGGTTTGCCGGGTGGTGGTGTGTGAGCTGTGAGTTGGATGCTCAGCATGGCCCAGGGTTTAAAAACACATTTACAGCAGCCTACGTCTACACACTTGCACTTCATCTGAAATTCTCACGCCTTATCTTAAGCTTGACCGCGTCTGCACCGAAGACCTGTAGTCAGTCAACCTTTCCAGTAACCTCTACTTTTCACCGCTCCTCGTAGACCGCCAGTGTCGCTGTTGAGCTGGACAAGGTTGTTGCGGCATGTCGAGCCTCGAATCCCACAGGTCCATAGCTTTTGTCCGGCTATATACTTTTCAACAGGAACCGGACAGAGATATTCTGCAATGATGTGCGACTTATGTGGAGCGGTTTCGATGCGGACAAACATCAGCATGTGGAAGGGTTTACTGTTCTAAGGTTCTCAATTTTTCCAATTAGAATTGTTCGGTTCCTTTGTGGTAACCGTGATTTCAGAAGTTTTTGTGTGGATATAGTTCGTTTCTCGGTTTTGTTGGATGCAGTGGGTCAAGTAAACTTGTATCTATTCGATATGGAGGATAGTGCCATGTTCGAATGCCGTGGCTTCCACGAAGCTTATGCTGATGGTGAAGACGGCCCAATTGGAAGAAAACACTTGCGGCGTGGGCCACGTAACCTTCGTGTAAGCTTCTATCCCAATTTCATATTTCTATGTTATACATATCCATCAAATTTTCGTGCTTTCAAATCAGATGATTGCCGCTGTCTTAAGGATTTCTGACACATCTACTATTCATTCACAACAAGACGCTATGATATAATGAGATGATGTACCAAACCAATTTTCTTTTTTTTTTTTTGTTCAGAAAAAGAAATTGGTTTGGTATGTCTCATTGTAATTGTGTGCTCTGGCATTTTGACTATCTTTTTCAACGTTTTTATGCTGATTCTTATTTAAACTTGGTGTAGTAAAGGTTTCAAGATCATGACAAGGCAGAAGCCTTGATTATGTTTTCTTTCGTAGCATGCCACATAAATAACACATGGTGCCTAATGTGTTCCTTCTTACATATATGTATGTATGTGAAAATTACATGAATTTTGTAAAAATTAAACTGAGCTTGGATTTTTTGGGAAAAAATACCCTATTTCTGTAGTGGTAAATGTGATTTAGGGTGTGATACGATGGTGTCGTTGATGGCTTATGGGTGGTAAACTGCTATTATGTATTTCACCATTTTATATTTCTTACCCAGAAAATGTATGGTGTGTGTCCTTTTACTAACTTCCAGGTATAGTGCGAGTTAAATTGTGCAGTCAAAACAGTGTATTGGGAGCTTTGAAAAAATCAAACATCTTATATTTTAGAGCAGAGAGAGTATATTGTATTCATTGTCAATAGCTTTATCATATTCATGACAAGGTGGAAACCAATGTAGATCCTGGGCTCCTTGGATCATGTTTTTATTATTTCCGAGAAGTACATTTTGGTGTATGAAAGATTCCAAGAAAATTTCACAAAGACATCTTGAGGGCTCACTACAAGCATATAAAACTTGAATGAAGCAAAAGAATATTGAGGCTATAAAAAAATGTGGATTTGTATAATAGATTACTAGACTTTGTATTGTATATCCATAGCATTTATAGTAGCGCATAAATAAGAGTTTTTTCGAGCACATTTCAGTTTATATGTAGAATTTATTGGAGTATTCGCAGTAACTTCAAGCTATATTTTTCTTTGATTTTGTTTTTGAAAATTCCGGATCCAAGGAGCCCGGAATCTGAACCACCGCAAGATACAAGAGACTAGTTGGCCTCGGCCCTAACATGGATGCACCGTGGATCTGTCTCTCATTGCGCCTAAATTATTTGCACTACATAGTAGTGGACTCATCACAGGAATCCCATATACTTCTACTAGCAAGCTGAGCACAAGACCACTCATATACATATACCACTCATACGTACGTACGTGCACGCGAAAGCACAACTCACCCTCATAACACGAGCCGGCAAGAAAACGACGATGGCACGATACAAAACAAAATGAATTTTGGGGACGGTATCCTAGCTAGAGCATGCATGTACCCGGTCAGTATATGCATGTATTATGCAGCGCATTCTCAGCACGAGATCTTGGACGACCCGTGTCCGTGTGTGTTATGTACGTATGTCCATTGATGCCTGACCTAACCCATTGGATGTGGGCTCAAAAAGCTCGAAGAGAAAACAAGTGATTCGCCAATAATAGTGGCGCCGTGTCGGAGAACATGCGGAGACAGCTCGGCTGCGCGGGGCAAGGAAGGGCCATCACAACTTCTCTAACCGAACTGGTAAATTATGTTGCCTAGCTTGTCTATATTTTACTACTCTCTCCATTCTGAATTCTAAATTAACTGTCTTTGATTTGTTCACAGATCTATCTAGACTCACTAGTATAGATCGGGCAAGTTAAGACCCCATTGTACATGTATGTACTGATCCGTGTGCGTTATCTCAGATCGCTTACCCTTACAAATTAAAACCGTGTGTAACTGGTTGGACGACAGTTTGTAGGGAAAACTTCACATACGGTTCATTTACAGAAACGTGTGCGATTTATCACACACGCTTAAAAAAGCAAAATAGTATGCATTGGTTTTAAACATCGCACACTATCTGTTCCTTGTATACTGTGGGCAATAAACGCCAGCATTACAGATAAAAACAATGTCTTCTAACAAAAGATAGATTCAATTCTTAAAAAGCGAGGAAGTCACAATAGACTTTTTACTAATATAAAAGCGAGATATATAGCCTAGCTAGGCAATCGTCGTCGTCGTAGGCAGCATAGGCACCCTCGCGTGGTTGAGGTGCCAGCCACCGGGAGGCTAATTTTGGACCACGACACTCGCCTCCTCAATTGTCAGTGCCGCTGCGTGACGGCCAGCGGAACGTAGACGCGGTTCCAATCTTCCGGCGGCGGAAGACGAGCCGCTCTCTGCGGCGGAGGCGGCGAACGGCTGTGGTGTCGGGCGGCCGAGGAGGTGGCGTCCGTGACGTTGTCTTCCGGCGGCATTGGCATCCTCGCGCCATTGAGGCGCCAGCCACTGGGAGGTTAAGATTGCTCCATGGTACCGACCTCCTCAATTGCCAGTGCCGCTAGCTGTGAGACAGTCAGCGGCATGTAGACGCGGTTCCAATCTTTCGGTGGCGGTGGAGGTCTGCGGAGGCCCGAGGAGCAGCGAGTAGCTATTGTTTTGGTGAAGTGGCGAGATTGGGGTTTTTTAAGGAGTATAGGGGGTTCCACGACGCCACAACATTAATTCGGCTCGCTTCGAATTCTGGAATGTGTCCACATTGCGAATGATTACCAAAATCTCGTGCATACGGTTCCATATCGCACACGATTTGTGTATATTAAGCATGTGCGATGTCATTGTATAGTACTTTTCAATTTGGGCTGCATCGCACATAGTTTGTTTTGAGCCGGTCGTGTGCAATACCCAGTAGGCCCAGTAGTGCATACGGGCTAGTCTGCATGTTTAGTACCACCCCGCTAGTTTACAGCGTGTACAACGGGTTTATAAGCACAACTGCACGCCGGCTATCAGCCATTGTTTGTCTAGTGGCCAATCTGAGAACAGATAGACATCTAGATTGGCCCCAAGATTAACCTTGATTTTTTTACATTTATATTTTTTGTTGTATCATCGCATACGATTTTCTATATTAAACTTGTCGTCGTATTGGGAACGGTAGATACCAGGGGGTGGCTTTTAGATGGGTCAGGCCGACAGGGTGCGTGTGATGGTACCTGCTCGGGATTAGGCACAAGCAAGGTGGTCTCGATGACACCAGGATGTACCCAGGTTCGGGGTCCTCGTGTGGAGGTAACACCCCTACTCCTGCATGATCTCGTATATGATGAGTATGTCGGGCTACAATGGTGCTCTATGGGACGAATTTGGTCTATGGGGGGTGTCGGTACCCCGCCAACCGGGGGTACCAGACTTGACGTCGCGCGGGCTCCTCAGGCCCGGCAAGAACCACCCTCCCGGGGATGGAGGACGCGGAAAGACTCGAAGCTGGACAAGTCGTCGCCCGGGAGGAAAGGCGACGAGTCATACCCCGACTTCAGGAGAAGGCCGACGCGTGGGCAGCACGGTGTCGAGGTTTTGTCGCTATTGCAGAAGTACTGCGCCATGTGTCGACAGGCGCGGGTAGGTGGCACGATTGTCCATTGGCCATGTGTGAGCCCCTTGCGCTATAAAAGGGGACTCGGCTCGTGAGGAAAGGAGATTGGCACCCTGAGGCTGGAGGTTTTGTTGGCTGTAAGGCAAGTTAGTAAAGGAACCACTAAGTCGGAGGAGGCGGAGAAGAGGGAAACCGGAGGTCGGGTAGTCGGAGTAGCGGGAAGAACACTACCCTTTGTAATCCTCTACACTTAATGAGAGATCAGACAAGCAGGACATAGGGTATTACATCTACCTCGGATGGTTTGAACCTGGGTAAAACCTGTGTGTTATTGTGGTGTGTATCGTGCCGGCGAGGTTGGTCTGGATCCGTTCGGCATCTCCCGCCGAAGAGGTCTCCGCGCCCCCTAAGCTACCGAACAACTAAAAGGGGAGGGATTGCTCTCTCCCTGGTGTCCGCGTGCGCAGACGCGACATTTGGCGCGCTAGGTAGGGGGGCGCTCAGATCTCCTTGGCGGGGCGAGCACCCCATCATGGCGGATGGGACGATCGAGGACGAGGCATTGGGGCGGTGGCGTGCCAGCCGCGAAGGAACCCCCTACTTTCGACGTGGGCCAACAAACCGGTGTTCCGAGGAGCCCGGTACCAGCAGTCCTAGCGAAGGACGGATCAACGGGGGGCGGAGCCACGCCAGCGACGTCGGAGGTATGATATCTGGCGGGCTAACCTTTCAGGTAGTGCCCGTGCTTGAAGGGCAGCCCTTCCATCCAGATCCTGGTACTGGAGGAGGGGCAACGGAGGTTTTCGGCGGGCTATGCGTTCTCCCCTATCATGGTCAGCCAGAAGGATGGGATGCATGGTCCGCCGCCTTTGGAGGAATCCACCCAGCCGTCATAGCAGCAGCTTCTCAGGCCGGGTGGACATTTCAGCAGATAATGGGGATTGTTCAATAGGGAGGGGCAGCCGGAGAGTTTCCGCCCGTCCGGCATCTCCGCGGCATGCCCGGTATCATCAGCCCCCCGCTACAGTTAATGATCTGATCAGGTCTATTCGAAGACGGCGGGAATCGTTGCCGGTTTTCTTGGTACGTTTTCGCCGGGTGGCGCACCAACTGCCGCGGATCCGGGGAGACACGCTGCTATCGGTCTTTGAGGGAAATGTGCGGCATGCACGGCTCCGTCGCAGGCTGCATGCTCGTCTGTCCCGGACAGCGGAAGAAATCTGGAGTATCATTGATGAAGTCATTCAAGAAGAAGGGCTCGGGGGCTCTCCTTAGACCCCCCCGAATCATTCCGATATATAGCTGTCAGCTATTCTACAACCGGTTGTAGAATAAGGATCTACAACCGAAGCTGTACTTCCCTTCTGTGTTACTTGTACTGCTCGTATGATCGAGAAGTACAAGTTCCGTATTTTTGACGTAGTTTTCTAACCGTTTGTCGAAACTTAGCAAATGATATACCGTTACAACGTTAATGAAATTCCGCATCTTTTTTATCTCATGACATTTTTCTAAATTCGTTATGGTTTGAAATTAATTTTGAAATTACTCAAATCTGAAAATATAACAGCGAAGGTATTTTTCAAATATTTTCTCAACCGCTTATCGGAATGATGCAAACGATATACCGTTGGAAAGCTGTTGAAATTACGCAACTTTTATACTTTTACGGTTTTTCTAAATTTGTCACCGATTAAAAATGATTTTAAAAATACATTAATCTGGAATGTGTCCTATACGGGCGGACAGTATTTTGTCCGGCGTTTCTCAACCGATTGTCGGAATAATGCAAATGATATGCCGTTGGAAAGCTATTGAAATTCCGCAACTTTTATGCTTTTACGGTTTTTCCAAATTCTGCACCGACAGAAAGTAATTTTAAAAATACACTAATCTGTAAGTGTCCTATACGGGCGGACAGTATTTTGTCCGCTGTTTCTCAACCGCTCATCGGAATTATGCAAACGATATGTCGTTGGAAAGATACCGGTGATACGCAACTTTTTCGTGTTGACCGATTTTTCAAATTCCTTACACTTAAAAATTAATTTCAAAACTACTTAACTCATGATACCGGTGTTTCACGGTAGGTGCGAGATTAAATTGACGAATTTAGCACTTTAATTCGTAATGAAATGCACTACTTATTATAATTAAACTCATATTACACCCATATGAATCATTTGCTACTGACATTTGAGGCGTACAAAGCTCAAATCGATGAGATTACCATGATATATTTCCGCCCTGAAGAACAAAGTACTTGAACTTCTCTCGACACACACCTGAACTTCTCTGTTGACTCGTGTGTACTGCCGACGTAGTTTTCATGATTAGTATTTACTAAACAACGATAATTTTCTCATACGATTTTCGTTTCAGCTCTATGACCACTCAAAATGCTCGTATTGAAAAGATGCATCTATTAAATTTACCGGTATTATTCATTAAAACATGTTCATACATCACTTGTACTTCCCAGAAGTGAGTTCTGTACTTCTCAAATTACTTATGTGTGCTGCTAGGTGGGATATTTACGGTTTCACTAAACCTTCCGGTGGCATGTGAAATTTTCTAACAAAATACCTGGACTTCCCTGGAAACGTACTTGAACTTCTCTAGACACATATCTGAACTTCTCTGTTAATTTGATTGTACTGCCCAAGTAGTTTTCATAATTAGTGTTTAGTAATTCAGCGATAACTTTCTCATACGGTGTCCGTTCAGATATATGACCACTCAAAATGCTCAGACTAAAAAGACGCATCTATTAAAAATACCGGTTTTATCGAGGCTGAGGAGCCGTCGACATGTACTTCCCCCTTGTTCAACTTGTACTACCATTGTAACCTATCCTGTACTTCCCCCTCATGTTTTTTGCAAGTAATTTCCGCTGCCCTTTTCCATGTGCATCTGTGTACTATTGAACATTAACAACACAAGAGAGAGAGAGGGGAATCAAGTCGTGCTTCTCACAGAAGGTCGGCCCTCTCACCGCTGCAATGCCCAAAATATATCCTCGTTCATCTCTTGGCGTGTTCTAAATAGATTCCCTCTTGTTGCAAGCTACCATGAATTCCCTCTTGTTCTAAATAAATCAATTTCAGCAAAAGAAACCTGACAGTTGTCTGCGCACTTGTACTGCTCTACTTCACACTAATTTTCTCCTCTGTATAAATCAACTAAAATGCAGCTAGCTCCTTTGTAGAAAATACAAAAGCAAAGGAAAAAAATGCACAGCGCATCGGCAGCATCCAGAGCGCACTTGGAAACAAGAGATTTTCCCAGCAACACGAATCAAGAAAAGAATATTCAACAAGAAAATAAAGTAGAGCCCTTTCTTTAGTCAGCTATTTCATCGAACAGATATGTGCACAGCACAGGTGAGACAAAAAAGATACTCCTCCAGCCCGTATCATGATGTGCATCCACGCGCTGAAGTTGCCAAAATCCCCTGCGCCTGGGTTTGCAACTTCCCTGCCCGCATGTGCAGACCGCTGATCGCGCGTGAGCAGCAATCGAACAATCGATTAATGATACACCAACTCGTGAGCATCTGTACCTGAAGAAATAAAAGAACATGCGACATCAAGCTTAGGGACATAGAACATCTAAAGCGTTTGCAACGGAAGAATTTCCCAAATCGCTGGACCAGAAAAAAAGGACAGCACAGGCGTCGCGTTGAGGAAGTACAGGTTCATCCGCACGGCAGGACAGTGGCGTTGGAAGCTGGGCGAGAGGTGGCTGGAGCATCTTCTTCCTCGGCAGGTCCATCCTCGGTGGGTGCGTTCAGCAGCTCGTGGAGCTTGCAGCACGCGGAAGTAGCCGGGGCCTGGGCTAGCTGCGGGGCCTGGACACTGAGTAGAGAGAGGTAGAGTAGAAATCGAACAATCTGCTCTTCTTTACGTGGCCGCGCCGTGCTGGAATGGAAACCGAACGAGCTTTGAGTAGGGTGGCCGGCGGTGACGCGCGGCTTCCGGCACCGTCGCGGCGTAGCGATGTTGGCAGCCTCGCGTGGGTCTGTCTCCAGTGCGGCGGCAGCTCGCTGGTCTGTCTCCGGCACGGCGGCGCGGGGCCGACGGAAGCGTGCGGGTCTGGTTCCGGCGCGGCGGCGCGTGGCCGACGGTACCTCACGGGTCTGTCTCCGGCGCGGCGAAGCGCGGCTGACGGAAGCGCGCGGGTCTGGTTCCGGCGCGGCGACGCTTGGCCGACGACAGCGTGCGGGCTTGGTTCCGGCACGGAGGCGCGTGGCCGACAGCATCGCGTGCGTCTGGTTCAGGCGCGGCGGCGCGTGGCCGGAGGCATCGCTGGTCTGGTTCCAGCGCGGAGGCGCGTGGCCGGCGGCAGCACGCCGGTGCTCAGGGAAGAAATCCAGAGCGTGGGCCGTGGGTAGGTTGAGTTGGTTTTCTTCTCTGGTTTCTGGAATCGCTGCCCTATAGGGGCCGGCCGGTCGTAGAACCTTAATCTAGGGGGTAGTGGTGCATATAGTGGCCACCGTTGGATAAAGCGGACATGTACTGCCTTGATGAATTTATGATTGAAAGAGCTGTCTCTGCATGCAACGGCGAAAGTTTTCCGTCTATTTCTCTTTGCCTCTTTGCATGTGCTGCCGTTCACAAAATATTAGACATATCTCAGAGGTGAAAACATTGTTGTGTGAATCTTCTTGCATGTGCGAGCCGGCCCCACCTTTTAGACAATTCCAAAGGTGAAAATTCACAAAGGGTGGTGGATGGATGCGGTGTGCAAAAGCACCATATCCACGCCACAATTCCTATGTTGTACCGGCTCCAGGAATCTATTTTCATAAATCTATTCTGGCTTGTCGTTGCGGTGTCCAAAAGTTCTCATTTTCATAAATCTATTCTGGCTAGTCGTTGCCCTGGCTCCAACTTTTGGTGTCACTCTGTGCCCGAACATCCGGTTGAAGTTCTTGTCGGGTGGCGCACCAGCAGCTATCTGCTGCTCTGCATGTGGAAGGAGGGGTTAACGAGTTGTACAAAATGTAGCGACAGGAATACTGAACCCAAAATGAGAAAACCATTTATCAGAACTTGCCTCTCTGGACGTTACGCTTGCGTGTGCGCCTCATCTCCGTGTCTTCTTCCATTTTATTCACCGTTGCCGCGAGCTCGTTAATCTGTCATGCAGCCCAAACTTTCCCATGCAGCCCGAACTCTCACATGAAATATGCTTGACTCTGTAGGTAACAACAAAGAGAGTACACCTTTAGATAATTCCCTCACTCGCTTGAATTCCTTAAAGTACTAGGTCCAGCCATGAAACATTTCATGTCATGGGTGTAGAATTATCTAAAAGAGATGGGTAGGAGAGAGAAAGAGGAATCAACATGCATGATTTTCGTACTCTCAGTGTGATGCCATGAAGATTTGCCGTTTGCATTGGAACCAATCTTGTGCTCCCTATAGTATATCCAACGGTTGGATGAGGGTGCACCACTACCCTCCATGGCACCCCACTATTTTGCATATATATATATATATATATATATATATATATATATATATATATATAGGGTGGGACTATTCTACAACCCCTCTTAAGAGATTGTAGAATAACTATTCTACAATACCTACCTTAATTAAACACCTTCTAAACCGGCCCTCGCCCCGCAGCTAAACTACCGCACCAGCCAACCCCACCTGGCCCCACGACCCACTCACCATCTTCCTCCCCTGGGACCTGACCTACCACCCAGCCCGCACCTCCCCTGGAGAAACCTCCATTGACCGCATCCTCCACCTACCCCTTCCATCCAGGACGGAGCCGACCGCCGGCGCGCTTCCCTGCCGCCGCGCGCGTCCGCCCTTCCCAGCTCCTCTCCGGCGCGCCGCCTTCACTCCTCTCCGGCGCCATCCCTGCCCCGACGAGCTCGCCTACCCGCACGGCTCTCCGGCGAGGTCGCCGCCCGGCGGATCCCCGGGGCGCCCCGCCGTCCCTGGATCGGCAGATCCTAGCGGCTCCCCACCGTTTCCCTGGCCGAAGCCCATCGCCGTCGTCTCCCTGGCTGAGGCCCTACGCCGCCGTTGCCCTCGCCGTGGGCCCGCGTCGCCATTGCCATGGTCGAGGCCCCCGCGCTCGGCCGGCAGCGCCGTTCCACTCCCCTGCATCGAATTCGGCCGGTGCAGGCGGCCCCCGGCGCGTCCCTCGCGAGCTCACTCATGTGCGCTGCCGACCTTCTCATCTCCGGCCGCCGGCGCCGCCACATTCTCGTAGCGCTAGCCTTGCTTGACACACGCACCGCTCTTTCCCATCCCCTGCTCGACATCCCTCTCTCCGTCCTGCTTCACCCGTGGCGGAGCTCCTGGACCTGCTCGCCGGAGATGGAAGCCGTGCCACGAAGTTTGCTTTTTCGTCACACGAAGTTTGCTTCTCCTATGGTGTGAAGTTTGGTTGCTTTTCTTGTGAAGTTAACTTCAAACGAGTTAATTTGCGAATTTACTCTGAAGTTCATCTGCATATCCGGAGAAGTTAAGAAAATATGATAGTCCACTGACATGTTCATTAACGAAAAATTCTCTGAAACGAAAATCAGAAGAAATAATGGTCAACCGAGAAGTTTATTTGCGATTTTTTGTGAAGTTCACCTATGAGACGAAGTGGGGGCGGGGTGACAATGACCAAGTCAGTTTTCTAATGATGAACTTACCTGAAGTTCACTTATTAAATGGGCCCGAAGTTATGTTCCACTAACAACGGAAAGTTCATATATGAAAAATAAGCGAAGTTCATTAGAAAAAAAGCCGAAGTTCACTTACGCGACAGGTGAAGTTCAGATGAAAAATTATGGCAGCTGAGAAGTTCATTTGCGAAAATTCAGTGAAGTTCACCTGTGTGACGACCGAAGTTAACTTACGTTACGAGCGAAGTTCAGAAAGGATTGTAGAATAGTTATTCTACAAGTGAACTTTATTCTACAAGTGGTTGTAGGATAGCTGAGATGTATATATATATATATATATATATATATATATATATATATATATATATATATATATATACCTGCCCTATATATATATATAATATAGGGCAGGTATAATCAACAACCAGTTGTAGATTAAGGATCTACAACCATCCCTTCCCTATATAGGCTGCGGAGCGCCCTAGGAACCGGTCCGAACCCAAGTTGCCTTCTTCCCGTCGGGCCGTGCGAGCGAGCGAAGCGAGGGAGCTCGGCCCGCCCGCACCACCTTCCCCACCCCCGCGCCGGCCGTGTCTCGCGCCACCTTCCCCACCCTAGCCGCACCTTCTTCCGGCCGGTGCGGGCGACTGAGCGGCGGCGGGACGTCGACGCGAGGGAGCCCACGCCGGCCGTGTCTCGCACCGTCCTTCTTCTCCGCGCAGCTTCTTCCGGCCGGGGCGGGCGAGCGAGCGGCGGCGGGACGCCGACGCGAGGGAGCCCGCGCCGTCCACGGCGAGCTCCAAACCCTAGCGCACCTTCCCCGGTGGGGCGCGCGAGCGTGCGAAGCGAGGGAGCTCGGCCCGTCCACGGCGCGACCCCCAACCCTAGAAGCACCTCCTTCTCCGGCGCGGGAGGGCGAGGGCGAGTGAGTCTAGTTTGGATCCGCCGGAGCTTCTTCCGCCCCGCACAGGGCTCAACTGCAGCACTAAGGATCTTCTTCTCTGGCTAGCTAGCGTCGACGAGGTACACACCCCCACCCCCCACCCTGCTAGACCGCCTTCTTCTCCGTCTCTGGCGAGATGTGACATGGTCAACTACGCTGGAGCGACTCTGCTTCGATTTGCCGATGCGCTGTTCTTCTCCAAATTAACCACGCTCTTCTCTCCTCGCATATCCAACAGATGGCCCCAACTGCTCGGGCTTTAGCCAAAAAATTCAGTGATGCTGCCATGAGTCGGAAGCGTCGAGCTGCTACTTCATTCGACAAGTTGCCCAAGGTAAATAAATCTGTGCTGCCCTGTTCTTAGTACTGAAGCTATGAGCGACTGTATGTGTGCCTGGACAGAATTACCTCTAGGTAGTTTGATGCATTAGGAGAAGTACAACTTATGTTGTTATGACAGTACATGAAAGGTAGTTGAGCAGTTCAACTAAAACAAAACCAACTCTAGTACCTAGGAGAGCAGCTAGATATACTATTTTCAGAAAAGTTCATGGCATTGGGGAGAAGTACAACTTATTTTTGAAAGAAGTACATGAAAGGTAGCTGAGAAGTTCAACTAACCCATATCACATCTTTGTCCAAATGCAGGATGGCAACAAAGACAAAAGAATCAAATCTACACCAGATGTCATGGATCCGACGCCAATTCAATGGTATAGTCCTGAATGGAGGACTCCAGAACTACCACCTAGTTACTTTGTGACCACAAGCAGATTCCCATACTCTGCGCAATCGCAAGCAACCCCAATTACAACTGATGATGGTCATTCACCAGAAGTGAGAATATATGGTGGGCCACCTATCTCGTCGCATATTCAGCGAGTTGTGCGTCAAGTTGCTTCCTCGCGTGCTATCACTCAACAGCCTGAATTTGTTCCGTCGCATCGGAGACGTGAAGTTGCTGCCAAGGAGAGTAGAAGAACAAGGCCTGAAGTTGCTGCCACACAACGTCCAACTATGAGGCCTCAAGTTGATGGCGCACAGCGTCCACCCAGGAGGCCTGAGTTTCCTGCCTCACAGCACCGTACAAAGCGACCTCAAGAAGCATGCTCGCTACCTCCAAATAAGAAGCCTCACGTCATCCATGATGATACATCCACTAGCTGTCCTCCCAGTAAGCGTCCTGAAACAGGTCAATCTCATATGCATACGCAGCGACAGCAAAAATTCAGGGATCCGTTGCTACACAGGCCGCTCGTGACACCACCAGGCCCCATATTGCCTGGGCAGAATCAAACTCCATCAGCGGCGCGCAGCTACACTCATGTAAGTAACTACAAGAAAACTCAGCTCAATGAGATGCAGCGTTACGAATTTTATGTTCCTGCGTGCGTGTTTTTTTGATGTGTGAAAATCTGACAAACAAAACTGTATGTGTTTGCAGAAACCTGATCTGCCAGAATATTTGCTGCCTAAGATGAAGATGAGGTTCGACAATTTCGAGAAAGCCAGAGAGCTCTGCGTGGTGCGTGTGGAGAGTGCTCTGCGTGCGTGGGGAGTGGGGAGAGAAGGAAAGGAGAGAATAAAGGGGAGGGGAGGCGTCAGTTACGGCCCAACAACCGTAAAAAACTTGTAATAAAACTAAAAATTATTACTAAAAACTAAAATAACTAAAATAACAAGGGGAGAGCAGGGGATATTATATTAAAAACAAATAAATAAGAGAACAAGTGCAACACTACTAGTTCAAAAATTATACAACTGAAATGAAGATCAACAAGCTAGGAAAAATATAATGGGCTCAGCCTCGATAAACCAGTTCTACAAAAATAATTTGATCTAAATCTCTCCTATGTACAGATATATAAATTGGGATTACTACACCCACACCCCCCAACCATAAGTCGCAATGAATAAACATTACAGGATTTCGCTGAACCAACGGCTCGGCTTCGTCGCCCGTCGCCGCTCCCGCGGCGTACGAGCGGACTCAGCCTCGGTGGCGTTAGGGTTCGGAGGGTTCATCGCCCGTCAACGCTACCTCCAAACCCTAACGCCATCGCTACAAATGTCTACCGCGTTGACGGCGACGAAACCTCCAAACCCTAACGCCATCGCTAACGCGCCATGGCATAGACATTGTAACATCTATTGGTAAAAAAAAACATGTGAATTAAATAACTTCACATATGGGCGATGCACAAAAGTTGTCAGTACAGGAGTTAAAACATACGATCCACAAGTTATACTGACAAAATAAGGCAGTACGAGGCTGCAATAATAGGAAGTACAACAGCTAAGTACAAAGAAGTACAGGTAGCCACATAAATGTAACATACGATCCACAAGTTTGACTCCCAAAACAGGGCAGTACAAGGGTGAACAATTAGGAAGTGCAACCAGTAAGTACAAGAAGTGCAAACGAAACCCTATGTACAGATATATAAATTGGGATTACTACACCCACACCCCCCAACCATAAGTCGCAATGAATAAACATTACAGGATTTCGTTGAAACAACGGCTCGGCTACCGTGTTGACGGCGACGAAACCTCCAAACCCTAACGCCATCGCTAACGCGCCATGGCATAGACATTTCTAACATCTATTCATACAAAATAAAACAGGTGAATTAAATAACTTCACATATGGGCGATGCACAAAAGTTGTCAGTACATGAGTAACAACATACGATAAACAAGTTAGACTGAAAACAAAGAGGGAAGTACAGAAGTGAAAAAATAGGAAGTACAACAGGTAAGAACAAAGAAGTACATGTTGCCACATAAATGTAACATACGATACACAAGTTAGACTCACAAAAGGGCAGTACAGGCGTGCAAAAATAGGAAGTACTGCCAGTAAGTACAAGAAGTACAGGTAGCCACATAAATAAAGCAACCGCATAGCTTAATTTTCAGGGATGTGAGAAAAATCTGTTCGAGTAGGCTGTTATATTCACAAATTACATTAATATAACTAAATAGAAAATGGAAGTACAGGACGAGTCATGCGGGAAGTACATGACGATTCATGCGGGAAGTACATCCATAACGTTAGGGGAATTGTAGGTATATTGCGGTATTAGAGAAGTGCAGCCGTACACAAGCAGGAATTACTGACGGAAATGAATGGCAGTACAGGGAGTAATAATCAGCATTACACCACACAACCATGAAAATAATTGCAAAGAAGACCACACAAAGATGATAAATAATTACATGACAAAAGAAACGGGAAGAACACAAAGATGAAAACATATATTTATTGAAGCAGACCACAAAAGGAATGCAACGGAAATTACAAACACACCGACACCTAGATGAAGTTCACGTGAACGAAATAAAAATTATAAGAAATCACTAAGACTTATTGACGGATGAAATAAAGAAATCACTAATACTTATTCATCTCCACCATCCCCAACCCCACACTTTCTCCTCAACTTGCTTCTTCTTTGTAAAAAGACGACGGAAGAACCCCCTCTCATATTTCTGCAGGCACTTATACAGCTCGGAGCATACGTACGCATTCGTAGCAGCGTACTGCAGATGGTTGTTCGAAAGGGCCACATCACCCCAGACACGATGATCATCATTTGTCAAACCACCATCATAGTCCTTGTATGAAATATCAACAAAGAGAGCAGCAACATCCATCAATCCTTCCTTACGAAAATGGGTCTTATCAGGATTACTCCAAATATTATGGATGTCTACATGGTTAAAGATGAACAAAGGAGTGGAACAACGATACAGCATCGTCGTGTCTTTAGAGATGTTGAAACCGGCAAACCTGTACTGCCTGTTCCGAATGAAAGCATCAAAACTTGCAGCTATACCTTCAGCAGCACAACATATCTGATACACCAAGCACTGCTGGCCAACGCAAAGACTAACCACAGCTGCACTCTGAACATAGCCTTTGCCGCGAGTGTAAACTCTGCCAGTATACTTGACATGTACAC
The DNA here is from genome assembly GCA_947311845.1 of Poa pratensis. NCBI lineage: Eukaryota > Viridiplantae > Streptophyta > Magnoliopsida > Poales > Poaceae > Poa > Poa pratensis. The sequence goes on along the minus strand of CAMZMU010000034.1, from coordinate 60,436,455 downwards.
CCACAAGCTTCAATTCCATTGCAGCCAACATAGCTGTAGCGTTCTCAATCCACGCATCAACAGAAGGAACTTCGTTGGTGTACACCGCAGTGATGGTGGTATCGTCATGAGCAGATACAGCGTGCTCAGATGTGAAAGGAAGAAAAGTCATCGGAAAAACTTGGTGAGATCTGAAACATGGCATGGAGTTAGAATACCAGATAGACTTTCTGAATAAAAAATCATATGCAAACGATTTTAAATACAACGACAAGACAAATAAGGGCAGAGATATAGAAGTTCAAGGATGAATAAACTGCAGTTCAGAAATAAGACTAAACCTAAATCATGCATACATGCAAACAGGGACTACAAACATATCAAGAAAAACAATAAAGACTTAACTAAAAAAAGCACAAGTTTACGGGGGATAAAGAACTGATGAGATCTGGCGATGGGGATGGAGTTAGAAGACGAAGTAGGCTTTGTAAAAAAGATGATATCTGCGCACACATTAATATAGAGAGACGCAGGGGACAAACAGATAACAGCTAGAAGAGTGGAAGATAAGCTTATCCATATGTTTCACAATTTTCTGTTGCGACTAGATAAGCACAACATGGTTGTTATCCATACGACGGTTTCAAAAAAAATGCGAATAAAAATAATTAAAGTAATATATAAAACGAACCAATAACTAAACAGCGTAAAATCCTCACAACTATGTTCACTCTGATTAAACCGACAAATTTGTTCAAGAATGCAACGCTAGGAAGTTCAAGGAAAAAGTGACCGAAGTTCAGGCGTATACATCAATAACACTGAAGGAGTACTAACGTAAAACAGGTCAAATACAATTTGAGACATCACAAAAATTCATCGCAGGAAATGTGAATACAACAAGTTACATAATGCATGTAAGTACAAACAATCATATCGTATTAATCTAATTTATTATTGAAAATAACAAAAGGTTGGTACAAAAATTCGAACAGTACTGAGCTACAAAAGGCAGTTCAGCGGCCCGTCGGCAAGCAGTACAGGCGGAAACAGAGAGAAGTACGCTTCAAATACAATTTGAGACATCACAAAAATTCAATGAGATGTGAATACAATAAGTTAAGTAATGCATGTAAGTACACACAATCATATCGTATTAATCTAATTTATTATTGAAAGCAGCAAAAGGTTGATACAAAAAGTCGAACAGTACTGAGTTACACAAGGCAGTTCAGCTGACAGAAAGAAAGCAGTACATGCGGACACTGAGAGAAGTACAGTTCAAATACAATTGGAGAGATCACAAAAATTCACTGAGATGTGAATACAATAAGTTAAGTAATGCATGTAAGTACAAACAATATCTTATTAATCTAATTTATTATTGAAAGTAACAAAAGGTTGATACAAAAGGTCGAACAGTACTGAGTTACACAAGGCAGTGCAGCTGCCCGTAGGAAAGCAGTACAGGGGGAACTGACAGAAGTACAGGTTTCTATGTTTATGAAAAAAAAAATATTATTGCCATGCTACGGCCAGAAATAAATCTAAACACGAATCTTGCAAAAGAACTAATCCTTTCACCACTGCCTAAGACGCTCCTGCTCTTTCCTCTTCATGACCTTGTAACGGCCCCTCTCGTAGAAGTCCAAATTCTTGTAGAGCTCGTAGGACACGTATCCATCCTTGGCTGCATAATCCAGATGCTTCTGGGAGAGTGGAGCCTGATGCCATAACTGATGATCAGCATCTGTCATTCCACCCTTCATCTCATAGTATGAAGGGTGGATGAGCAGACCAGCAAGATCCTTCATTCCTTGCTTGCCAGGCGACCCATCACTACGAAGCTTGATCAAGTCAGGATCTTTCCAAATTTGCTGAATGTCTATATGGTTATAGATATACAGCTTACAACGGCGAAGCATCCTTGTGTCATTGCTGATGTCAAAACCGACAAACTTGTACTGCCAGCTTCGAATGAAAGATTTGAACTTCCAGGAGACCTCATCAGCAGCACAGAAAACGTGATAGACCAAGCAATCTCGGCCAACACACAGTTGCAGCACGGCTGCCTTCTGGTCATAGCCTTTAGGGCTGAACTCGACGTCGACTCCAACGAACTTTAGTTTGGACTCAGCCAAGAGACCTTCAGCCTTGTCAACCCAGGCATCAGCCGATGAAGACATGTTGGTGTACAAGGCGTTGATGGTGGTACCGCCATGCGCATCAACGGTGTACTCACGGGTGAAAGGTGTATTGGCCATTGGAATTGTTTGGTGAGATCTGGGAAAGGGGATGGAGAGGACGAAAAGGATAGAGGCTTATGAAAGGTCGGGAAGAACTAGCGACAAGTGAAGAACTTATATACAGATGCCATCACGAAACGGAATGAGAGAAAATTGGAAAAGATAAGCTTATCCATCCAATTCGAATTATTCGGTTGCCAACAAACGGAGGTGTTAACGCGAGTAGAGGAATACTAGCTGAGTATTAGCAGTACGGTTAGCAGTTGAGAAAAAAGCGCGGGAAGTACGAGATTTGAACGGAGTACCGGAAAAGCAGTTCAGCAAAGGACTCAGGGAAGTACAGCAAGAACAACGTGCGCAGTACAGAAGGACATAATTGGAAGTTCAAGAAAATATACGCCTAAAACGAAAATCGCGAAACAGATACTTAACAAATTGGCATATCAAATCAACATTTTACAATTGAAACATAGTTACAAGTAAATAGAAGCTTCCGCAAATTAATAAAAACAATAATTGTTAACAAATTCGAGATCCAACAACCGCCGCACGGGATCTACCGCAAACGGCAATGTCCGCTCATATCGGGCCAGCAAATTCGTAGAATACAACGTTCAAAACACGATCGCAAATACATGATACTATAAAAAGACCAAGTAAAAGATAAATATCAAGTTAATTGCATACTTATCGACTAAACAGAAGGAAATCGGCATCGAGCTAAAGGCGGAAGCAAAACTACGAGCGCGAACAAATTCGACCAATACGTGTTTCCACGAACGATCAAATATGCATGAAACTGTTAACATGACCAATTTACAGTAGCATATCAAGTTAATTGCAAAATTATCGACTAAACAGTCCGAATTCGGCATCGGGCATCGGACAAGCAGGCGGAAGTAAAAACTACGAGCGCGAACAAATTCGACCAATACGTGGTTCCACGAACGATCAGAAGTGCATGACACTGTTAATATGACCAATTTACAGTAGCATATCAAGTTAATTGCGTAATTATTGACTAAACAGTCCGAATTCGGCATCGAGCATGCAGGCGGAAAGCACGGACATGTTCATCCGAGACCAATTGTTAAGCGGATCGATTTAAAGTTGTTTCGAAACACCTCAAACGATCGCGAGCACTTAATTCACCGGTAAATGTTAAAAAACACAAGAATCTAACCCGGAATCACCGATTAACAAAAGAAAACCGCACCTGTACTTCTCGATCATGCGGGCAGTACAAATAGAACAACAGGGCAGTACAACTTCGGTTGTAGATCCTTATTTTACAACCGGGTGTAGAATAGCTGAGACATATATATATATATATATATATATATATATATATATATATATATATATATATATATATGAAAATGGTTCTGTACTCCTGGGCGTACATACTCTCACGTTCAATATACCACATAGGTGAGTCATACTCTCACGTTCAATATATATATATATATATATATATGGATCCTCGGGTATTCTTTTGGGGAAAGACGGCGAATGGATCGGCCACGGACGGACCAGGCGGGTCCCTTATATTGGAGGCGTACGGAGAATACGCTTGCTACTCGGCCAGGAAGATGTCCCCGCCGAGGTCGGAAGATTCCGGGCAATCGCCATTCTCCAAGGCGCAGGACAGACCAGGCGGGTCCCTTCTATTGGAAGCGTAAGGAGAATGCGCTTGCTGCTCGGCCGGGAAGATTTCCCTGCCGGGGTCAGAAGAGTCCGGGCAATCGATGTTCTCCTAGGCGCAGACAGAAAGGTCCATCCTTGTCGGTTGCGAGACGTATCAAAGCGGCCTTTGTATAATTCGCCGTACCGAAAAAAAGCAAGGATGGAGTCACCCATATCGCCCGCAAGGTGTGGTAGGGCGGCCCTTACGTAATTCGCCATGCGTACAACCAAGACCCAGCCACAGAGTCACGTCCCCTATTGGTTGGACAACTATAGCTGAGATAGGCTGGACCAACTTACGCCATGGCCTTAGAAGTAAGCTTGGTCTACGTCATGCTCGGTATAGGAACTGTAACTGGGAGTTGCTCCCTCCCTCTGGGGTGTTTTTGAGTGAATCTGATTCTTCCGAGAATTGGTTTGTGATTTACCTCTTGGATGGAGTGGCCGCCGCGTCGGAAGACCGGGGCACCCCGTCCAAGGGAAGCCTCAATCTTGGGCTAGTGTTGCGGCCCGCTTGCGCGTTGTTTTGTCCTAAAAAATGCATGATTTAACACATCGATCTTCCGATTGTTCTTGCCTTTTTGGGATCAAATGTGTTCAACGACGGGTCCGGGTGACCTCGAGAACAGTGAAATAGCGCGGCAATTATTCTTTGAGCTGGAAAGAGGTTTTCACTCGGGAAGTCTAGCTGGGCAACCAGCCGGAACATGCCCGGGGGCTCGCATCATCAAGGTTAATGAGTATCTACATACTCGGACATTATCTGGATTTTCAGTGGACTGAACCAGGATGAATATCTTACAAAGTCGCCATGCTGCAAAAGGCGCATCTACAGGTGAAGGTACAAGAGGGATGTGTCGAAGTATCAGTGTGGTCCCGACGTCTTCCTCCCAAGGGAACGACGACGTTCTAGCTCGAGAGCTTCGCGCAATCCCTCGTTCTCCAACTTCAGTGTGCGGAGAGTTTCATCGGCATCTCTCTTCTCCCGCTGGAAGAAAGGAGGAAGATGTTAAGTTGCAGGGAGATCAAGGGTCTAACAGGATCAGAGTCCGAGTCGATCATTAATACCTCAAGAGCTTTGATCAAGAGCTCCACAAGGTCGATGGCTTCGGTCTGGCTGGTCTTGTATTGAAGCTGCCTCAAGACAACGGCGCTGGCTGGGATGTTATGGGAAGGGTACATGTAAGCGGAGCCTTGCTGTATCCCCCAAACCCTGGACATTATATCCTCCCGCCAGTACGCAGGAGATGGAAGCAACTGCACCCCGCAGTTCAGAGTCCATCTCCCGCTGAAAAGTAAATGGAAAGGAAAGAGAAGGGAGGGCCAAGTAACTTACCAGCGGTGCTCGACGACATGCGCAGTGTGCTTGGACCTTGGCTCTCCATGGGATCGGCACTGTAAGGTGGGATATTGACTTCACCCACCCCACCAGCTGGTCGTCCTTGAGCTCTCTTTTGGTGATCCTGGAGCAGTCCTCGTCATGTGACCACTCACCGATGGATCGAACGCGTATTTGCAGCGGTTGCACCCGACGGGACATCCAGGTGGCCAGCAGGTCAAGGCCGCAGAGTCCGGACCTCACCAACGCAAAGATCGCGGTCCTCATCGCGTCCAAGTCGTCCGGGTCCCTGAGGTAGCACATGGTCCAGTTCCTCCAAGACGTTGGGAGTCCCCGGCGAAAAGGAGGAAAGCTGGGACCACCAATGGCCTCAGGCAGATCCGGGCAGTAGAAGAAGGTGCGTTCCAAGTCGGGGTTCGCATTCAGCAGCTGGAGGTCGGGTAAATCTGCGCAGCGAGGTACAACCCTCACTACGCCACATTCCTTACTCTCATCTCCCTCGCCGGCAATCCTACCGGTGAGGTAGAACAGTGAACACCATGTACCCAGGTGAGGGTGGATGCCGAAATACCCCTCACAGAAGCACGAGATATGGATGATGCAGTCAGGCGTCAGGTGGTGAAGGTGGATCCCGTACAGGCTAAGGATGTGGCCTAAGAAAGGGTGGACAGGAGGGGAGAGTCCCCTCTCAAGGAACGAGGCGAACATGACACATTCGCCCAGGCGTGGGTCGGGGGCGACCTCCGCCACCGGAACTCGCCACCGGCACCGAGCTTGGCTAGGGAGGAAGCCCAGGGCCGCCATGTGGTCTAGCTCTCCTCTCATCAGAGAGGAGCCCGACCATGGCCGCCCACCTTCTCCCGCGGCCCGACGAAGCACTGAGTTCGACATGCAGGGATCGAGAAGACGGAAGTACAGAAGAAGATGGACCTGAGTGAGGGAGCCACGCTCCTATGCCCTGGTATTTGTACCAAGGGGCGAAGGAGGACGTCGAGGCCAGTCGTGGCATCGGAGACTTAGGCAGGCGCAGAACACCGGTTACACGTGTAAGCCGACCAGTGCAGAGCCTCGGGAGGAGGGCGCACCTTTCGGACACGTGGTGCCCCGCGTGCCTTGGGGGCTCAGCCCGGCAGGCCTCGCGCTGCCTGGCTTCGCCTGGGGGCTACTGTCGGTACCCCGCGAACCAGGGGTACCAGACTTGACGTCACGCGGGCTCCTCAGGCCCGGGAAGAATCACCCTCCCAGGGATGGACGACGCGACAAAGACTCGAAGCTGGACAAGTCATCGCCCGGGAGGAAAGGCGACGAGTCATACCGCGACATCAGGAGAAGGCCGACGCGTGGGCAGCACGGTGTCAAGGTTTTGTCGCTACTGCAGAAGTACTGCGCCATCTGTCGACAGGCGCGGGTAGGTGGCACTGCTGTCCGTTGGCCATGTGTGAGCCCCTTGCGCTATAAAAGGGGACTCGGCTGTGAAAAAACTTCTAACACACAATTTATCCCATCTCTTTTCTGTGGGGTGACATTAGTTTTTTTTTAGAAATGGGAGCCTCGCCCCAGCCTCTGCATCAAACTGATGCATACGGCCGGCATTTTATTAACGAATAGTATCCAGGTTCAGGTAGTACCGCATTATTACAATCACCGATCAGACAGTGTAAAGATAAATATAAGCCATAAGAAGAATAAAAGCCTATCCATCTAGTCTTCTAGCATGCCGCCACCCATTGTGGCAGAAGATAGCCCGAACGACCGCCATCATTCGAGTACATCCGGTATCCAACTGATCCCGGTGAGTGCATGTAGACAGGAGCGCCCACTGCTGTATCCAGTGCGTAGCCCGAAGCACAACCTGCAAAAAATGTGGAGTTTGTATCTTGTTAAAGACCATATCATTCCGGCAATTCCAAATTGCCCAAAGGAAGGCTGCAACACCGATGCGTATACAAGCCTTTGTCACTTTGGCCACACCATTTAACCAGGTTCCAAACATATTCGAAATACTAGTTGGCGGTGTTATATTAAAGGTGAAGTGAATTAGCCTCCAAATATTTTTCACGAAGTGACAAGATATAAAAAGATGTTCTACAGACTCTTCTGTATCGCAGAAAACACATTTCTTACATCCAGTCCAACGTCTCTTTGCCAAATTGTCTTTAGTTAACAAAACTCGTCTGTGTAGGAACCACATGAAGATCTTAATCCTCAAGGGTATCCGTAAACGCCATAAGTATTTATGCAAAAATCTAGTGTGACCATTCATATAGTCCGCATACAGTGATTTTACAGAAAACAAACCATTCGTCGTTAAACTCCACTTAAACGAGTCATTCTCCTCCGAGAGTGTCACTCGCATTAGCCGTTCAACGAGGTGCAACCAGGCAATACGTTTATCCCCTAAAATGGCACGTCTAAACTGCAGATTAAGTGGGTTTGTACTTAGCACTTGTGCGACTAAAACATTTTTATGTCTCACAATATTGTAGAGTGTCGGGTACTGGGAGGCTAACGACGTATTCCCTAACCATTTATCTTCCCAAAATCTGGTTCGCAAACCATTACCCACGACAAAAGAGCCACGTGCAAAAAAATCTTGCTTGACTCCCAAAATTCCTTTCCAAAAAGGTGAATCACTTGGTTTCGCTTCCACTTGTGAAAGTGATTTACCATTTAAATATTTGTTACGAAGTAATTCTTGCCAAACACCCTCCTCTGTTAACATCTTAAACAGCCATTTCGCTAAAAGGCTCCTGTTTTTAATGGACAAGACTTCTATTCCGAGCCCCCCTTGATCTTTTGGACGACAAATTATATTCCATTTTGTAAGTCTATATTTCTTCTTTTTCTGATCACTTTGCCAAAAGAAACGTGATCGAAAGAAATCCAATCTTTTTCGAACTCCAATAGGTATTTCAAAGAAGGATAGGAGGAACATAGGAAGACTAGTTAAAACTGAATTAATTAGGACTAAACGATCTCCGTATGAGAGCATTTTCCCAATCCAGGCACCTAGCTTTTTTTCAAATCTATCCTCAACCATTTTCCATTCCTTATTCAGTAGCTTTCTATAATGAATTGGTATACCAAGATATTTAAATGGCAATTTGCCGCTCGCACAACCAAAAATATGTTGATATTCCTTCTGTTTTTCTTTTGCTTTTCCGAAACAATATATTTCACTTTTATGGAAATTAATCTTTAACCCAGAAGTTGCTCAAAAAATGATAGAATTAGTTTCATGTTCACGGCCTTCGCTAGATCGTGTTCAAGAAATAAAATTGTATCATCAGCATATTGAAGAATTGATACTCCACCCTCAACTAGATGAGGTACCAATCCACCAACTTGACCATCCTCTTTAGCCCGAGATATCAAAATGGCTAGCATATCTGCGACTAGATTAAATAAAATAGGGGATAGAGGGTCTCCTTGACGTAGTCCTTTTAAAGTTTGAAAATAATGACCGATGTCATCATTGACTTTAACTCCCACACTCCCCCCTTGTACAAACCTAGCAATCCATTCACACCACTTAGGTGAGAAACCTTTCATGCGTAGAGTCTGTTGTAAAAATGACCACTTAACTTTGTCATATGCCTTCTCAAAATCGATTTTGAAAAGCACGCCATCCATTTTCTTCCTATGAAGTTCATGTATAGTCTCGTGGAGTACGACTACTCCCTCGAGAATATTTCTTCCGGGCATAAAAGCGGACTGGGATGGTCTAACTACTTTCTGAGCAACGGAAGTGACTCTGTTAGTCCCCACTTTAGTGAAAATCTTGAAACTAACATTCAGAAGACAAATTGGCCGATATTGCTCTATTCTACTTGCGTCTTCCTTTTTAGGCAGAAGTGTTATCACCCCATAGTTTAGTTTGAAAAGTGGCAATCTCCCATTTGCAGCTGAGCAAAGAGCGCCATAAGATCATTTTTTATAACTTCCCAAAATTTCTGATAAAACTCCGCAGGAAACCCGTCTGGTCCTGGGGCTTTATTATGCTCCATTTTCGAAATGGCCTCTAGAACTTCTTTCTCCGTAAAGTCAGAAGTTAAAATGCTATTTTCGGTTTGGGAAATTTGGGGCATATCACCATTTCGGTCTTCTACCATAGAGAAATAATTTGGCACCGGCGCACCAAACAATTTCTTGTAGTATTCGGAGATAAACACTTTTAGATTTGCTTCCCCAACGATTGTTCCTTCATCCTGTTCGAGTTGAAAGATTCTCTTTTTGCGGTGTTTGCCATTAGCAATTAGGTGGAAATATTTTGTATTCGCCCCTCCTTCCCTAATATGTCTCACTTTAGCACGCTGAGCCCATTTTAATTCTTCATCACGCCTCAAATTAGCTAAATAAGTCTCAGCCTCCTTTTTGGCTTTCATCTCAGCCACGCTTAGAGGAGAGGACTCTGCCTTGATGTCAAGTTCATCAATTAGCCGACAGTTTATCCCTGTTTTTCTTGTACTCACCACTCATGTTCTTAGCCCATCCACGTAGGTATTGTCTAAGATGTCTGATTTTATTTTGCCATTTTTCGATTGGTGTTCTTCCTGAAGACACCGATGCCCATTCTTTACAAACCATCTCAAAGAAGCCATCTTGGCGCATCCAAGATAACTCAAAAGTAAAATGGTTTTTATTGCCTAAATGAGCCGGGTTTCCTGTGTTAATGATTAAAGGCGTGTGGTCGGACCCCGTACGAGTCCGAGCATGGACTGTAACCAAAGGGAATTTTTGTTCCCACTCGACACTAGCAAGGAACCTATCTAGTTTCTCATAAGTTGGCACCTCTCTTCTGTTGGCCCAAGTGTATTGCCGCCCGGAGAGTTGTAGTTCCCTTAAACTAATACTCTCTATGATTGCATTGAAGATAAACGGCCAGCGTGCATTAAAATTGTCATTGTTCTTTTCTTCCTGTCTTCTAATAATATTAAAATCACCCCCCACCAACATGGGGAGAGTTTCGTTCTCACATATCCGAACCAACTCCGCAAGAAATTCTGGTTTATTAGAGTCTTGTGCCGCCCCATAAACCACCACTAGGACCCACATAAAACCATCATCCTTCGATTTAATTTGGAGCTTCGTACAATAATCTCCAGACACAACGCTAAGGACTGAGAGTGTATTGTTATTAATTCCAACTAAAATTCCACCCGACCTACCATGTGGAGGTAGGCAGAACCACGCATAGTCTCTACCCGCCGCCAGATGGTTCAAGAAAGGAGTACTAAAATTGGACCGTCCTGTTTCCAAAATTGCAAGAAAATCTAAATTCTCCTCCCTCACGGTCTCATGAATTGTGAAATGTTTTGCCGTGTCCCCTAGCCCATCACTATTCCAAATCATTCCAATCATTGTTCTACTTTTTAAATTTTTTAATTCTAGCACTTCTACGAGATTAGTATTGGTGGTAACCACACGTTTGCGGTTACATTTTTTTCTCGGCTGAGGAGGTAAGATATCCGCATGATGATCTACCTCCTCCTCTTCCTCATCTACCAAATCTTCGCTAAGATTAGTAGCTCGCCGAACAACCATACTCTTGTTATTGCCATCTACTACATCATTCAACGTATTTCTAAGATACACAACCGATCTATCATGCTCTACTTGTTTAATATTATTAACCGAAGCTAGAACTTGCTCATGTGTTTTGCCTAACGAAACTCCTAGACGATCCGCACGATCAAAAATTTCAGAATCTGAAAGACTTAAAATAGACAGCTTGGAAGGTGCATTATTACCTGCAGTGGTGCCGAGATCTTTGCGCTGAGCCATCAGCATGGCCTTCTCCATGGAGTTCATGTCTGCCATCGGCTTCGTACGCAGCCGCTCGCTTGATCGCACCTCCGTGATGGCAGCGAATGGAATCCCTCCATACGCAATGATCTCCGCTTCAGATGGCTTGTAACATGGTATAGCCCCCAGCCCGCCTGACTGAGTTGCTACACCTGGAGAAGAGCTGGACTGAGCCACGGTTTCGCCTAAACCGGACATAAGAGTGTCCTCTTCTGTGATCTCCATCGAAGCACTTGGTGGTGTCGAGCTCACCACTGCCCTAGCAGGTGTAAGATAGCCATGTGCATCCTCCGAGTCCCAACAGTTCCCATCATACCCATCCGACGAACCATCCGCATCAGTTTCAGCCGGGGTACAAGTAGACGATATTTTCTCTGCCTCATCTGAAAAGTCCAAATTTTTGCTTCAGTATGTGTACACGGTGATGCTCCTTCCTCCACCTGAGCCGTGATTAGCTTGGAGGGTACATGCAGCTGGTCCTGCAGCTCCTGCTCAGTGTCCTTCTGACTACTACGTTGTGCAGCTAGCCATGCCTTGGCCTGCTGGATCGAAGCCTTGACCGAGGGTGAGAAAACAACACCAGACGCTTTCTGTTTTGTGTTTTCAGCTGAACCATCAGTGGGAAGAGAGGCCTCGCCCAGGCCAGTACTGTCCTCCGCATCATGATCCATTGCTTCTCCCTCCTTGTCATCATCTTTCTGAGAATCCTTGTCCTGGTTGTCGCCTAAATCCGTGTGATCATCATCAGCGTCATTAGCCTCAGGTATTCCCTCCTCAAGCTCTCCGGTAACCGGATTCTCTACTTGAATCTTCAACTCATAAAATTTCCCTTTGATTAACAGCGGCCATGTCCTGGGAATTCTGGTGTAGTCAATACAGCCAATGAGAATACGTGCAATGCCATGTTTCCTAGTGAATTGCATGTCCACTTTGAAGGTCTTTCCAAACAGATAACCTATGGACCAAATAGCGAGGAAGTCCCCTAGCTCATTATCCGGGATTCCTGAAACCCTAATCCACACGTTTGGTAGATCGCAGAGGGGTTCACTTGTTGCAGCCCATTTATCCACTGTCAACTCAATCTTGCTGTTCGGTACCTTGAAAGTGCCAAATACCATCAGCCTATCGAGCTCCGCTCTAGACGGAAACATTGTCCTGAAGACATTGTGGCCGACTTGGGTAACATCCCACTGGAACTGCTCTGTAGGAACTAGCCTTTGAAGCTGAGTCACAATATTGGCAATAGAAAGCTCGCCTCCCGTCACCTTAATCCTGCTTTGGCGTGAATTATCATTCTTTGGCTTATAAGTCTCGAGCACATAAGCTCGTAAAACATCAGATAATCACTTGCAAGGCCATACATCATAAGAGGCTGTTTTGGAGCATCCAATAATGGACACCTCACATCATCAGCATGTACGGCCGCCTCGCAAACATCACAAAGATCAGCCTTGCAGTCAGTGCTCAAATGACCATAAATCCCGCATCGGAAACACCTCGCTTTGTCATTCTTTTTCAACTTCTTTGCTGCAGCAGTTTCTGTCTCTGTCCCCGGGGCTTCGGCCTCCGCAGTCGTCACCTGCGTGTCCGTCACCATCGGATCACCTGGCTCCTCGTTGGCAGTCTGAGGTCCTGCTGCAAGAGCCCCATTTTGGCTAAGGGCCGCTGCCACTTGCCTGACCACCGCAGCCACTGCCTCCTCCGACAAGACCGCCTGTGACTGCTGAGGATTAGAGCGAACCCACGTAGGGTTTGATCTACCAAACCTTCCATTAGACCTTCCACGATAGCTCCCGGTGCGACCTCCCCGCATATCATCATACCTCTGCCGATAACGAGCAGCTCCGTCGTTTCCATCGGAGTTATCACGACGACCGGTGTTGAACCCCGAACCTGCGTGAAAACCTAAGTTTTGCGCTTGGAATCGCTGGCCTCCATTGAAGCGCTGATCCGCATCATATCCGAACTCATCATTACGTTGCCCGGCAGTCCCGCTTGGTCCGCCTTGCTCAAAGTTGGGGCCTCCAAAGAAGTTCTGCCTCGGTTGCACACCGACACCACGGCCAGTATTAGCACCGACGGTGCCTTGCACTGGAGCAGCACGATGCGATCCACCAATGGCGCCTTGAGCCGTCGCCGTTCCGCCGAAGGTGCCTTGCACTGGAGCAGCACGATGCGCACCTCCAATGGCGCCTTGAGTTGTCGCAGCTCCGCGGCCCGCGCTTGCAGCAACGCCAGGGGCTTGAGGCGGTACACCGCCGCGGCCCGCATTGTTGCCGCCGCCGCGGCCATGATCACCACGGCCACGAGCATCCCCAGGCACTCCGCGACCGCCACCCCGATTCGCCATCAGCGCGGCGTGAACTAGGGTCGCCGCAACACAGCCTCGTCTCGAAAACCCTAACGAAGGACGCGTATCCTCGTTTGGATAAATCAGAGATCGAGGTCGTAGCCCTAGGCCCGCTTGACCAGATGGGCTACGAACACAAAGATCTGAACAAGCTAAAGCCCGTCGGCCCAGCTGCCCAATCTGAAAAGATCGACGTTTGATCGTATCTGAATTCGAATTCCGCGATCCGATAATCACGTTCCTCGTTACCGTATCAGTAGACTGAGTCCTTGATGAACGTCGCCTTCTCCCAGTCACCGTAATCCATTGATCCGCCTGGCCACCATCATCGACGAACACAGATGGCGGGCAAACCGGGATCTTGAGTGCGCGGATCACCCTCCTGACCTGCGGAACTGTACCTGCAATCGAACGATTAGGAGAAGTAAATAAAGTTGTAGCCGCAAACCTTCTTGCTTGCATTTTCTTCAGTCTCTTGATCTCCCGCGATGATGACCACAACGAAGTTGCCTCCTTCTCCGGCGATGGAGTACGGCAGATGTACCGCATCGACTCCGCCGGCCCTTGCTCGGAGGCCTCGTCTTCGTCCTCGTCGGCGAGAAGCGCCCAGAATCGCCCCCCGATCGCCTCCAACGTCTCTCCGGAAGACGCGGAGCCCATCCTCTTCAGCATTAGTGGGTACTAATAATAGAATCCTTGCTGCAAGAAATTCTTAAACCAAAGTTCATATAAATTTCCAGCAAGTATATTATGTTGTATGCTTTCTCATAAGCTCAAATCAATCAAAAAGATTCAAATTAAAAGTTCAAAGAATGCATCAAACAAAATGGGACAGAATCTGTCCAGAAAAACAGCAGCAGCAAAACGAATTTTTTTACCCTACTTACACATGTCCAAAAATCAAGCAAAAATTCACGCATATATAGGATGAAAAGTTGCAACTACTGTTCAAACATGAGGTTAATCGGAGTTACATAATAAGAATTAAAAATCATACCGTGCACAGATTCGTGCAGGAATACAAAACTCCATATAAAAGTTCAACATTTTCAACCCAAAATAGGTAAAACTTGGCACTTTATTAAAAATTTCAGAAACAAAACAAAAAGTAAAGTCTCTTGTTACAGCAAGAGGATACAAAGAAAAACAAAATAAAAACAACCGGGTTGCCTCCCGTAAAGCGCTTTCTTTATAGCCATGTAGCTAGTCTTACTTATTTGATTTGTAAGAGGGTTGAATCTCATGAGGGAACTTATATTTCGGAGTGTGCCTCTTCCTTGGAAAGTGTTCATGCATAATACCAGGGTCCCATGGTGCTCTCAAACCAATCAAAATAATAGTCATGTTGAAACCTAGTAGAGAGAAAAACAAAACACAAAAATAATAACAACGAAGTCTAACTTTCTTTCTATGCATTGGCATTTTGTATGTGAATGAATCACAATAAATATAAATTTTCCGATGCACATTAGTAGTATTTTCTTGCAACCTATAATTATTAGTAGCATAAAGAGGGTTCTTATCACCTCCTTTTTCATAATAGTTGCAAGTAGTAGAAATAAATTCAACCATATAATCACAAGAATTATTCAACTTAGATAATTTAGGCATATAAAGATGATCATTAAATTTATTTTGGAATTCATTAGCATGCTTCCCTCTTTCAAAATAGTTATTAAGATCAATATCAAGTTTAATATCATGGTTGCAACAAAGATTTGGAACTAAAGATAATTGCCAAGCACATAAGTATTTCTCAACATAAGCAAATTTCTCCTCTATGGTGTAATTAGGAGAATTCAAAAACAAAGTAGGACTCTCATGAGTAAGAGTACTATCACAAACAACAAGTATATCATTTTTATTCTCACATAAATAAGTAACAACTTCTAAACATGGAGGATTATCAATAAGCATAGAACCATCATCTAAAGCATTATCATATAGCATATCCCCCTTTGGTATCCGTCTGTTTAGGTTTGGATCTGTCTTGGTTAGAGATGCCATAGTGGATGGCCACGGGTTTCAGCTTGATGAAGATACTTATGTCACATTTGTTAGACACGATGAGGCACTTAATCTAAGGACTGCTGTGATTGGTTATGAGAGCTGGATAATGTTCCTCGGTTTCCCTTTGGATTACCAGACTGAGTTTTACATTGGACTTGCTTGTGCAAGCTTTGGGAGACTTCTGCTGTGGCATGATCCCACCCACAACCTCTCTAGGGTTCTTGTCCGTGTTTGGTTAATGGATGATGCTCTGGTACCTCGTAGCCTGGTTTTTCGTCAACAGGGAGGTGCAAACAGGTCTTTGGACTGTTCCAGTCTATATTCTGCGTGGCTTTGGTGCACAGGCGGCTGCTGGTTTGGCTCCAACGTACACTGTCACCCTAGAAGATCCTGCCCTACCCAACAACGGGAATCCGCATCCTTTCGTGGGACCATTAGCGACAGCTGAAGAACAGAGTAACCTGAACATCCAACAGTGGTGGCACCTAAATGGATCAGAGGACACAATCAACCTTGACGAGCTGACCCCTCCTTCTGGTAGCCTGCAGATGATGCACCAGATTCCAACTGAGCAAGGAGTGTTGGCTACGGATGGTAGTGTACCTGAAAACAATATTTTTGATGATCTGTCTGACGTAGGAACTGAGCAAACGGAGGACAGCACCACGGACTCTGGCACAACTGAAGATGATATTGGTTTCCTGAGCACTGGCCTAGCAATTCGTCTCTCTGAACAGCTTGTGATTTCTCTCCAGGAAGCACGGTCAGGTCTTTTGGCAAGGCTGAACCAGCGCATGCCCGTGGGCCCCGTTATTGATGAGGAGGTGAATACCGAATGGGCCATTGTCCCCTTCCAACCTCTGCCTGTTGCTGCAGTTGATGCTATGCCCCTAGATATGGTGATATATGGTTCTGAACCTGATGACAGTTCGGATGAAGTGATTAATTCTCGTAAACGTCGTCGTTGTACCCCAATCAACAATGCTGAACTTCGTAGGAGTGCTCGCTCTACCCGTTTCCAGGGTTTCAGAAGGGACCAAGTGACTGACCGCACTCCTCGCCGCTCCCATGTTCGCCCACGTCGTGCAGCTGAAGCTGCGGCTATAACACCATCAGAGTCTGCATCTCTGCCTGTGAACGCTGATCAAGGATTAACTGCACCACCTACTGTGGATGGAACGATGCTGCCCACTCCAGTGCCCTTGCTGCAGCACATCGGGACAGCTATATGCGGCGAATCCCAGCTGAGGAATTGCATGCTGATGTCCTTCTGGCGGAAGCCCAGGAGGAGGCAGAACACACCTAAGCAAGCCTTTAGCCTCGTAGCGCGCTCAGTCTGTCTCCTATTTACCTATCCTGTTCCCTACCTATTCTTGACACCTCTTAAAATGTTATCAAATAGGTTTTGGTCGATCCTTTGTTGGAATATCAGAGGCATGAATGACGAAAATAAATGTATCGCCCTTTATAATAAAATAGATGAATCTGGTTGCTCTATTATTTGTCTTCAAGAGACCAAAAAATATCACTTAGATCACTCGTTTATTCGCAAATGTTGCCCTCGTCGTTTTGATCGATTTGAATTTGTTCCTTCTAATGGCGCCTCTGGCGGTTTGATCATCATCTGGTGTAGCTCTGTTTTTTCGAGCACGCTGATCCACAAAGACATCTTTGCCATCACTCTCTCCCTAACCTCGCTGGATTCCAACATCTCTTTCCATCTAACTAATGTTTATGGACCTTGCTCCGGCCCTGATCGGCAACGCTTTGTAGTGTGGTTCGAAAACTTGCACATTGACCCAAATAATCTGTGGCTTCTAGTTGGTGATTTTAATTTCATTAGAAGTAATGAAAACAGAAACAGAGGACATGGGAATATTGAAGACATGATGAAGTTCAACGAAATTATAAGTGCTCAGTCCCTAATCGAACTGCCTCTTAAAGGGCGTCGTTTTACTTGGAGCAACATGCAGGAACAGCCCCTCCTCGAGCAATTGGACTGGTTCTTCACATCGGTTGAATGGACCACTACTTTCCCTAACACCACTGTTAGACCTCTGGCCAAACCAACATCTGATCATGCCCCGTGTGTTTTCAACATCGAAACTAAAATCCCCAGATGCAGATTGTTCAGATTTGAGAACTATTGGCCGCAACACCTTGGTTTTCGTGAAACTGTGCTGAATTCCTGGTCTGCACCTGTTAGAGCAAAGGACAGTGCTGCTGTGATATCCTATAAGCTGAAAAGACTACGTCGTGCTCTCAAGCATTGGAGTAAAGGAATCTCCAAGCTCAGTTTGTTAAGTGATAACTGCAACAAGATCCTGCTTGAGCTTGACAACCTGGAGGAAAAGAGAACCTTGTTTGCGCCTGAAAGAAAGTTTAGAGCTATTCTGAAAAAACATTTACTGAGACTTCTCGGGTACAAAAACAAGTACTGGAAAGCCAGATGCACTTTTAGGTGGGTCACACTTGGGGATGAAAACACGAAAAATTTTCACGCCAAGGCCACGGAACGATTTCGTAGAAATTCGGTTGCCATCTTAACCCTTGCAGACGGGAGAGTGGTACACTCATGAAGAAAAGGCTGCAGCTTTCCATGTTGCTTTCAAAGCTCGTATGGGGGTCTCCCAAGTCCCAGACATTTGTTTTGATCTTGCTGAACTGATACCTACAGTGGATGGTCTGGACTCACTCTCTGCGCCTTTCACTAAACTGGAAATTGACAACGTGATCAAAAGTATACCATCTGATCGTGCTCCGGGCCCGGATGGTTTTAACGGATGTTTTCTGAAAGTCTGTTGGGATATTATCAAAACTGACTTCTATTCTTTGTGTGATAACTTTTGGGCTGGTACTGCCAACCTGCAATGTCTAAACAGCTCCTATATCACCCTCATACCGAAGTGCCTATCACCGGAAACAGTCAATGATTACCGCCCAATCTCTCTTTTAAATTGTGTGCTGAAGGTGCTAACCAAATTACTCGCCAATAGACTTCAAAAATGCATCACAAAGATCATTCATCGAAACCAGTATGGTTTCATCAAAGGGCGTACGATCCAGGACTGTCTAGGATGGGCTTATGAATACCTGCACCAATGTCACGCCTCTAAACGTGAGTGTGTTATTCTGAAATTAGATTTCGAGAAAGCCTTCGATACAATCGAGCATCACACCATCCTCGAGGTTCTGAAACATAAGGGCTTTGATGATAGATGGATCAAGTGGATCAAGCTAATTTTGGACTCGGGAAACTCCGCAGTTCTCCTGAATGGCATCCCGAGTACTGAATTTAAGTGTAGGAGAGGTGTTCGCAGGGAGACCCCCTTTCACCGCTCCTCTTCGATATCACTTCTGATCTCCTGCAATCGATCATCAACGCTGCTCATTCTGAAGGCCTATTACAACTTCCTATTGATCAGCCTGCATCTGAAGACTTCCCGGTCATTCAATATGCAGATGATACTATCATCGTGTTGCCCGCTTGTGAAAATCAGCTCCAGAACTTGCATGCCATTTTACAGGGGTTTGCTCAAAGCACCGGCCTGAAAATAAACTTTCATAAGTCGCAGTTGATCCCCATCAATACGACGACAGAGAGAGCTGAGTCCCTTGCTGCTGTCTTGGGATGTCAAATTGGTACCATGCCGTTCACCTACCTTGGCTTACCCATGGGCACCACCAGACCCACTGTTGAAGAATTGATGCCGCTGGTTCATCAAGTTGAACGCAGGTTAACGAGCACTGCCTTCTGGCTTACTTACGGGGGTCGCTTGACCATGATAGATTCTGCCTTGACACCACTAGTAATCTTTGCCATGTGCACGCTTAAGATTCCTTTGAAAATCTTTGAGTTCATTGATCGAATTAGGCGCCATCTTCTGTGGCGCAAGTCGGAGGATAGAAATGTTCGAAGTAACTCGCTGGCCGCATGGGATTTAGTATGCCAGCCAAGGGAGAAGGGAGGTTTTGGCATCCTAAACCTGAAAACCCAAAACCAAGGGCTCCTAATGAAGTTCATGCACAAATTCTACAGGAAAGCTGATATACCTTGGGTTCAAATTGTCTGGGGAAAACATTATGCTAATAATGTTCCACATGCCCGCCCTCCATGCGGATCATTCTGGTCGAGGGACATCACCAGATTGATGGGAACGTATAGATGCATCACCAATTGTACTGTGGGTGCAGGAGATACGATCCTTCTTTGGAAGGATCAGTGGAATGGAGAGATTCTCCAACACGCGTCGCCAAGGTTGTTCTCCTTCACCAAAAATGTTGATATCTCTGTCAGTGAATTCGCAGCTGACCCATCGCCGGAAAAACATTTCTTCTTGCCTTTAACTGTGGAAGCTTCTGCTGAGCTGGATGACCTGATGATCAGCATTGTTGAAGCGGACGTTGAGCATGACAAAGTGGATGGCTGGTCCTTTGTGTGGGGTACAGATGAAGAGCTGTGCTTCCATAGGCCCCCAAACCTCACAATCACATAAACGTACCGAGCTGAGCCGATTATTTTTGTAAGCCCAATTCAGTTCGGCGAGCCGAGCCTGAGCCGATCGCAAGGAAAGAAAGCGAACCGAACAGTCCTTCACGCGCGCGAAAAATAAATTGCAGGAGGCAGGAATCGAACCTCACACCGCAGCGCGCCAGGGCAGTGCGGCCGGTTTAACCACCTGGTCCGAGGCAGATTTCTGTCATACTGGTACACGTAGGGGCTAAAAACTCAATAGTTTGGGGACAAACCGGGCCACGGCCCGCCCTTGATTTTTCCAAAAAAAAGTACCAGTGCATTGACAGCCCAGAGAAACAGTTGCTCAAGCCCAGTTCAGTAGTCCATACGAGCAGTAGTCCGAGGTCCAGCTGCCCGGCAGCTTCGTGCAGAATAAATCGAGAAGCTCACTGCTCATGTTCTCAAAAAACAAAAAACAGCTCAGCGCTCCAATGACCCATGAATTGCAACTGACAACACATCAACACATGTTTTTTTCTTTCCCAAATTATTAGGTAGCGATTGGACTGGTTGGAAAAAAAATCCCGTATAGCTCCGAATTACCCTGTAACAGACTAGCAGCAACAATAAGACGTGATTTATTTCTCTTCTTTAATTTGGCCCGCACAAGTATTTGTATCAAGCTCTGCCACTGCATAGACTATTAATATTTCTGCACTATTCTCTTTTTAAAAAACCGGTAAGTGAACCGAGTGAACCGGAGGTTTAACCGGTCACGAACCGAGACCCTCGACGGTTTGGTTGCCGGTCTGATTTTTTAAACTATGTTCAGACTACGGACGGTATGCGACGGCGGCAAAGAATTCAACCGTTTTTTGACACTGAAATTTAGTACCAGATTATTCAAAACTAATTCTAAAAAAATACCAACATGAAATTGAAATATAGATGAACTCATTTTCATGAAAAACTTAATAATTATAGCAAGTGTTTTTTTAACCTACTCGAAATGACCCATTATTGTTTTCTACTATATTATGACCAAATTAGCCATACTTGACAAGTACTTTTATTTGTGACAAGTCTAAATGGTTCGTAGTCTAGGGCTGGTGCATCGAAAAGGTGTGGAGTCGAAAAGTTGGACTTGATCCTAGTATTCGCGTGTAGGTGTGGAGTGAATTTGAGGAGACAATATCCAACCTCCAAATTCATAGAATTACCATTTCACCATTATTCTCGGCATTTTTTATGGAAATAATAAAAAAATATGAAAACATTGCAAACATAGTTAGAAGTGCTATGTCAAAATGGTTAGGGGTGTTGCATGTGGGTCCATATGTTTCAAAGGTGCTAGATACATATCTATATGACCTACTAAACATATGGATTCACATGCACCATCCTTAGAACCTTCAACTAGAACTAGCATGTGGGTCTCACAATATTCAACATAGATAGGAGTGTTGCATGTGGGTCCACATGTCCTAAAGGTGGTAGATATACAACTAGATGACTATGAGTGTTCCATGTGGGTTCACATGTCTCAGATGTGCTAGGGCAAGAGGTCTAGGTCTGTTGCATGTGGGTCCACATGTACCGAAGGTAGTAGGCACATACGTGTATGACTTACTAGACATCTGGACGCACATACACCAGTCCTAGACAGTTTGATATAGAACTATCATGTGGGTCCCACAATATGCAACATAGTTAGGAGTGTTGCATGTGGGTCCAGATACCCAAAGGTTATAGATGTACAACTGTATGGTTAGAAGTGTTGTATATGGGTCCATATATACGAAAGGTGGTACAGGGTAAACATAACACCTTACCCTACAACTTTTCATACATGTGGACCCACATGTAACACCTCTAAACAAGTAGGTCTACCGTCTGCCCCTACCACCTTTGGGGCATGTGGACCCAAATTCAACACTCCTGACCATTTAGGTACACATCTAAGTATTGCAGCATGTGGGTCCATATGTCTCAAAGGTGGTAGGGGTAGACATAGCTTGCAAGGGTCCACATGCAACCAAGGGTGACATGGGTAAACCTTGCTGGCTAGGATAGATGAATGTGGGTCCACATACCCTAAATGCGGCAGATGTACAACTAGATGGATAGGAGTATCGCATGTGGGTCTACATGTCCTAAATGCGACACATATACAATTAGATTACTATGAGTGTTGAATGTGGGTCCACATGTCCCCCGATTTGTTAGGTCAAAATGGCTAAGGGTGTTGCATATGGGTCCCCATGTCCCAAATGTGGCTATATTACCTACTAGACATTTGGACGCACATGCACCGGCCGTAGACAGGATTGACGTAGAACTATCATGTAGGTCCAACAATAGAAGTGTTGCATGTGGGTCTACATGTCCCAAAGTGGTATATATTTATTTGGATCACTATGATTGTTGCATGTGGGTTCAAATGTCCAACATGTGTAAGGTCAAACTGGCTAGGGGTGTTGCATATGGGTGCATGTTCCAAAGACGGTAGATACATATCTATATGACCTACTAGACATCTGGATCCACATGCACCAGCCTTAGAACCTTGAACTAGAATTATCATGTAGGTCCCACAATATTCAACATAGATAGGAGTGTTCCATGTGGGTCCATATTTTCTAGATGTGCTAGGATAAGATGGCTAGGAGTATTACATGTGGGTCCACATGATTCAATGGTCTAGGGGCAGACCTAGCAGTTTAGGGTGTTGCATGTGGGTCCACATGTATGTTAGGTGGTAAGGGTAAGGTGTTAGATCTACCTCGTACCACCTTTGGCATATGTGGACCCATATACAACACTCCTAACTACCATATGTACATATATAACCTCTGGAGCATGTGGACTCACGTGCAACACTCCTAGCCATCTAGTTATGCATATACCCCATTTCGCGCATGTCGACCCACATGCAACACTCTAAGCCATATAGGTCTACTCTTACCACCTCGGGGCATGTGGACCCACATGCGACACTTTCAGTCAGCTAGCTCGGCATCTATCCCATTTTGGACATATGTGGACCCATCTACAACACTCCTAACCATCCATCTGTATATATATCACCTTTGGGACATGTGGATCCACATGCAACAGTCCTAGCCAGCTAGTTGTGTGCATCTACCCCATTTTGAACATGTGGATCCACATGCAACTATCCTAGCCATCTAGGTTTACCCCTACCATCCGTAGTTGCATGTCGACCCTTGACAACTATGTCTACCCCTACTACCATTGAGACATGTGGACCCACATGCAGCAGGACTATCATGTGGGTCTCACAATAGAGTGGGTCTACCTGTTCCAAAGTGGTAGATATTTATTTAGATTGCTATGAGTCTTGCATGTGGGTCCAAATGTCCCACATGTGTATGGTCAAAATGGATAGAGGTGTTGCATGTGGGTCCACATGTTTCAAAGGTGGTAGATACATATCTATATGACCTACTAGACATCTGGATCCAAATGCACCAGCCTTAGTACCTTGAACTAGAATTATCATGTGGGTCCCACAATATTCAACATAGATAGGAGTGTGCATGTGGGTCCACATGTGCCAAAGGTGGTAGATATACAGCTAGATGGCTACGAGTGTTCCATGTGGGTCCACATGCCCAAGATGTAATAGGGCGAGATGGCTAGGTCTGTTGCATGTGGATCCACATGTTCCGAAGGTGGTAGACACATACGTGTATGACTTACTAGACATCTGCACGCACATACACCAGCCCTAGACAGGTTGACCTAGAACTATCATGTGGGTCCCACGATATGCCACATAGTTAGGAGTGTTGCATGTGTGTCCACATGTTCCAAAGGTGGTAGATATACAACTAGACGGCTATGAGTATTTCATGTGGGTCCACATGTACCAGATGGTCAAGATGACTAGGCGTGTTGCACGTAGGTCCACGTGTCACAAAGGCAGATTTGACGTAGAACTATCATGTGGGTCTCACAATAGAAGTGATGCATGTGGGTCTACCTATACCAAAGTGGTAGATATTTTAGATCGCTATGAGTGTTGCATGTGGGTCCAAATGTCTCACATGTGTAAGGTCAAAATGGATAGAGGTATTGCATGTGGGTCCACATGTTTCAAAGGTGGTAGATACATATCTGTATGACCTACTAGACATCTGGATCCACATGCATGCACCAACCTTAGAGCCTTGAACATATCAAGGAGTATTGCATGTGGGTCCACATGTCCCAAATATGCCTATATTACCTACTAGACATTTTGACCTTACACATGTGGGACATTTGGACATTTTAGGTTCGTTATTATTTTCGGTTCACCGGCGTTTTTGGTTTGCTATTTTTTTGTTCCCTGACATTTTTCCTTCACCGACATTTTTCTGGTTCACCGGCGTTTTTGGTTCACTATTACTTGTTGGTTCATCGACATTTTTCTGGTCACTATTATTTTCTGTTCACCGGTACTTTTGGTTAACTTTTTTGTTCACTGACATTTTTCCTTCACCGACATTTTTCGTTCACTATTTAGTTTTGATTCACCAACATTTTCTCTTCACTATGATTTTTTATCCACCGACATTTTCTTTTTTTACTTTTTATGTTCATCGACATTTTTTTGGTTCACTTTATTTTTGTTCACCGGCTTTTGTTGATCTTTTGTTCACAATTATTTTTGTTCACCGACATTTTTCGTTCGTTCTTAGTTCATCGTGATTTTTCGTTCACAATTATTTTTTTTCACCTGCATTTTTCGTTCATCGATATTTTCCGTTCACTCTTAGTTCATCTTGATTTTTTGTTCACTATTATTTTTGGTTCACTGACATTTTTTTGGTTGACCGGCATTTTTTGGTTCACTTTTCTGCCCACCGGCATTTTTCGTTCACCAGCATTTTTCGTTCTTCGACATTTTTCGTTCACTCTTGGTACACCGGGATTTTTGTTCATTATTATTTTTGATTCGCCAGAATTTTTGGGTTCACATTTGTTTTGTTCATCGGCATTTTTCGTTCACCGGCATTTTTCGTTCACTCTTTGTACACTAGGATTTTTGTTCACTATTATTTTTGGTTTGCCGGAATTTTTGGGTTCTCTTTTCTTGTTCACCTACATTTTTCGTTCATCGACATTTTTCGTTCACTCTTTGTACACCGGGATTTTTGTTCACTATTATTTTTGGTTCGCCGGAATTTTTGGGTTCACATTTTTTTTGTTCACCGGCACTTTTCGTTCACTATTATTTTGGTCAATTGACCATTTTCTTGGTTCACCTGCATTGTTTGGTTCACTTTTTTTCTCCACCGACATAAACCGTTCACCGGCATTTTTCGTTCATCTAGATTTTTGTTCACCGGACCAAAAATTACATTAAATGATTCAATAAAATGTTTTATGAGGTTCACAAAAAAAAATGTTCACGTTGTGAAATTTCATTTAAAATCACATACGGAATAAAAAATAGTTTGAAATTTTGTCCATACAACTTAAATTTTTTGTTTTTGAAAACTGAAATATTTCAATGGTAGACAAAATATTTTAGACCATATATTAAATACTCATATATCTATAATATATATGTTTAAGTTTAGTATTGTTCACGTATCTAACAGATCCATAGATTAACCTGAAAAGAAATATAAATAATAAATGTATAACAGTTAATTAGTACTGCAAATATTTAATATAAAATGAAAAATACAACAAAACTAAGAAAAACAGGTGAGGCAAGTAACACGTACACGTACAGGAAAAAAAAGCTGCCAAACGAAAGTACTGCTTTTTTTTTTTTTTTGAGACTCAAACGAAAGTACTAGGTACTACAGAAACGAGCGAGAGAAAAACATAATAGGCAATGGGCCGAGCCCATATACGCGTAGGGTAGGCAGGAGCATCACTCGCGCACACGTAACACGCAAAATAGGCGCTCCCAGCAATTCCATGTTTATATAGGTTTTGCTTCAATTCCAATCACAAACCGAGTTGTGGCCAAGTGGTTATGCTCCCTTTGCCTCGCCTGGGAGATCCCGGTGGCCACATATTTCTGTATTTTTGTCCCACGATCTAGCTCGGCTAGATATTTTCCAGTCTTCCAGACTCGGCTCGGCTCGAGCCGAACTGAGTTGGCTTGGCCCTAGTAAGATTAAATCTCAGCCGTCCTTGTGTTTCTACTCATGATACCCTTTCGTCTTTGGGGGCCTATGGAAGTTCTAGCTACAGATGAATACCGATCCAAAGTCTTCTATAGTCACTTTTTCAGGAACATTGAACCACCTGTGTACCTGACGGCCATATGGAGTAGCAGAGTGGTGATGAAACAAGGAGTTTTTGCTTGGCTGCTCCTCGTGGACAGACTCAACACACGAGACATGCTGAAAAGGAGAAATTTTAGCATTGGAGATGATTTCTCGTGTGTACTCTGTCAGGATAATATGAAAGAAACTCGGAACCATCTTTTCTTCTCATGCAGATTCAGTCGAAAATGCTGGGAGAGGCTAGGAGTGGACTGGAATTACAACCTCAACCTGGAGCAAATGTTTACAGATGCACAACTAAGCTGGAATGGGTCGCTGTTCACAGAGACAGTAATCATAGGGAGTGGAATATTTGGAAAATAAGAAACCAGAAAGTGTTTGAGCAATTGGCGCCTAGCTTCAGGCGCTGGAAAGACCTAATGACATCTGATCTTCACTTGTTGAGGTATAGGGTCAGGGCAGAGCATCGTAATGCACTGTCCGCAATTTGCAACAGAGTTAGTTGACTGTGGTTTCCCCTTCCTTCTGTCTTAGCCCCCCCTACCTCACTATGTAAATATGTAAACTTGCCTGGTGCCTTTATTTTAATGCAAGAACAGTAGGAGCCTCTCCTGCTGTATTAAACCTCAAAAAAAAAGAGCACACTCCTCATCGTCATCAATAAGTTTACTAGTAGAATTACTAGAAAGTAAAGGAGCATTATTAGTTTCATCGTAATAGCATCGGTTATCATATATGACCATATAATTTGGAGTTTGATAATTATCATAACATGGGTTCAGATAAATAACAAATGATTTTTGAGTTTGAGTGTTACTATCATATGTTGATGGTGAAGTTGGGAGATCCAACTCTTCCCCAAGATTAGGTTGGAACATATCCATTTCAATCTCCTCTTCACATACTTCCTCTTCCAAGCTTATGTTTTCATCATCTTCTTTCTGCAAAATATTAGTACTTTCCGTGGCAGCAAGAATTCTTTCTTTAACATAAACATTATCACTAAATTCTTCTTTGCAAAGTTGGAGAATAATAGAAATGTGTCCTTTCATTATACGAGCTTCATAACTAGTTGCAAAAAATATATCAATAAGAGAGTCTATCTCATGGGCTCCAACATAAGCAATATATTTCTCAACTTGTTCTATACCAGGGCATGAAATTTATCTTCACGATAACAAGCAATTATAGGATCACTATTATACTTACATTGATAGTGGGAATGTTTAACGAATCTTCTAGTGCAACAAGTTACACCATGTAACTCACAAAACTGAATAGCTATTCTCTTAAGATCTTCAAGCAATTTACCCATTCTATTTCCCTCTTTGGTTGATTGATATTCAAAGTAGGCTTCCATAGTTTTGACATAAACATTAGCCATAGAGATTCCAGAAAGTTTCTCCATAGTTTAACACACATATTTAAAAGCAACACTAATTTTTTATGATTGTTATGATTTTAAATGAAAAACTGAAAATAAAATGACACTAAAACAATACTAACCGAAATAATAACTAATAAACAAAATGCAAAACTGAAATAAAAAGATGATGATATGAATGACAATAACAAAACAAAATAAAAATGACTTTGGAGGTCTAAAAGGATGAGATGATGCTCACGTAGGTGCAACCTCCCCAAGCTTGGGTGTTTACACAAGTTGGTGATGAACTTGACATTCTTGTGAGTAACCTTTCCACTAGTTCCCGGCAACGGCGCCAGAAAAATGCTTGATAAGCTTCGGGCGCGTAGTTGACGAGGGAGTATGATGCGGTGTTTCTTCTTCCTTCCCCGGCAACGACGCCAGAAAAATGCTTGATGGGTGCTTTATGCTTTAGGTTGAGACTCTAAGAGCAGAGTGTAGTAGCACGGGAAGCTTTTTCCCCACGAGGGTGACTCGAGGGTATTATCGAACTCTCTGGGAGCTGTCTGTAGAATTGTTAATCTTCTTGTCCTTCTTCAAGCAACCTACAAAACAAATTAAATTGCTTTGTGCCCTCAACCTCACCAAGTGGTTGTCAAGCACAAGGTGTGTTAAATATGATATGATAATAATAATAAAAATGCAATGCAAGAAATAAATATGCAATGATAATGAAAACAATGAAATGTGATGTTTTTGGGTTTTGGTTGGTTTATGCAAGTAATAAAAGTGTTTTTGTATTTTCGGATTTTTAAATAGCTGAAAATGAAAAATGATGTAAATGCGTTGGAAAGTGTTTTCTTATGATTAAAAATGGACCGGTGTTCATGGTTTCACTAATGCACTCTCTCTATAAGTTGTGGTGGACAACGGAACACTATAGTTGACATATTTTATTGCAACATGTTTATGTAAAGAAGATATTCATATGGGCATCGCGTGCTAACATAGAGATGTTTTGGTTATTCATCTCTCTCATACTCCACTAGGATGGGAATTAAATCTATCAACCTAGTATTAAGAAATAAATCAGAGTATAGCCTTAAGTTCAATGACATGAAGTTAAAACAAGAACATGCTAGATCTAGTCATGGAGAAGTGGCAAGGTCACACCAACCCGGTAGCATGGTATTTTCTTTATCCCTAGTGAGGTAACAAAGTAAGGTCAAACACCCAAGTGGATCACGAGATTTTAGTTGTCAACTTCCTGTTAGCCACCCCCCGTTACTCCAACTAACACACACGTTCCCCCTCACACGCCCTCATGAACATGCTTGATCAAAACAAGTAAACAAGAACGGGGTACATAATATGCATCTACTCATATAACTGAAACATAAAACAATTGCAATCTCAAATATCAACTCATAAAAAGATCCACCACGAAGGCAATACAAATATGACCGTAATCTTGTTAGGCAGCTCATATGGTGCTCATACAATGGAGTTCAAGAGAGAAGAGATACATAAGCTACTTCCACAAACCCATAGTCCAAAGGTGGACTACTCCCTCTTCATCATGGTGACGATGGTGGAGTCGTTGGAGAAGATGGAGACCACGCCGGCAGCGCCCCGCCGGTTTTCCCCCTCCAATCTGCAGCTCCAGGTCTTCTATTTCGTGGTTCTGTGTTTCTGCGGCGGTATGTGGAAAGAAGAGCCAAGCAAATGAACACCTAGGTTTCTCGCATTTCATGAATCTACTTGAGAAACCATTCACATGCCCCGCGGCTAGTGGTGAAGCTAAGGAAGATGTCCCAGCTAGGGAGGACAAACGTAGCATTTTGAGCAGGACCCTCCGCCCCTTTGAATTTTGCTATAATTTCATTACAGGGGTTTTGTGGGCCTTTGATGCAAACCTTGAGCCACGGATGAGTGACGAAGCTACGCAATAAGTCAAATGTAATACCCAATGAAATTATGAAGAGTGGTATACGCTATTTTAGTAAATTATTTGCAGATATTTGTTGGTGTCACATTTTGTGTATGTGATTTCCTTAAACAGAACTGAATACAAAGACACAAACTCTGTCATAGCATGTATTGTGTTTTTTCCGACAGATGAGAGCATTTGGGTCTCTTTTGGTTCCTGTGGGATTTATGTTAGTGTAGCAGACTGCCATTTTGTAATGACTCGCTGGCTGTTCATTGAATCTACAATTATTCATTTATCTTTAAATATTTGTGTGTATTGCAATTTACACTATGTTAAAGTTTGCGGGTTTAGCATTCTCTAAGTTGTTTTCGTTATTGTTCACCTCTGTTTCACCAGCGTTGGTATTTCTCCTGGCTCCATGTGCGTAGTTACCGGCTCCTCCTGGGTTCTATGTTGTTGGGGTTGCTTCATCGCCAGTTTCCGCTTCGGTTTATTCTTTGACAAAAGACTCGAGCACCCCTTGTCGCATAATGAAAAAACACTAATATGTCACGAAGTTGATTTTTAACTACCAATGAAAAAAAGTTGGGCAAGTGAGCTTTTTTGAACTACTAATATGGGTAATTTCAAGACCGACACTTGGTTATTGATAATACCTTAAAAAATACAGCTTATGCTCCTCTTGCAGGATTTTTTCTCTCTAATTTCTTAGCCTCACAACCTGGGTTCTCTACATGCATGTAGTTACCCTGCTAACCATTTAGTTAGATGGCTCAGCTCTGTCACCTCATCTAAGACACTACAGAACCTAGATATAAGATGCCTCTTAGTTCAAAAAATCGGTGAAATAAGCAAGATCAGAAACATCTAAATTTGTTTCTGAAACCAGCTTCTATCACATTTCCATGCTCGTGCATAGGACAAGCTGGATTGTCTGAATCATGCCTTTTTTTGTTTCAATCAAATGCACTTTATAGCGAGTAATCTCGTTTTAATGGAACAATAACAATTCTGAAATACCAAAAGATATTCTAAGCGTGGTATAAAAGGACATCTCGTATAATCAGTGTGCAAACCAGCCCTTGGCAACTCAGTCTAGGATGTACACATTAGCTGGCGACGAATATGATCCAAATTAACAGCACAAATTTACGGCACAAATAGTTTGACTCGCGGGATCTAAATCATACAGTGATTATAGTCGGTGCATTTCGTGGAACAAAATTATTGTAAGAAATTATATTTACATGCTAATGGAATCCAAAAATGTGAACCATATCAACTTGAGTTAATTAGCCTCATCTACCCTATGCGATTACATGAAATCTATAGAACAAAGTATATACTTGTACCAATAGTTTCTGAAAAGAAAAACGTTCAGTAAACTTGAGTGCCTATAGTTTCTGAATACACATAATATCTTTGCTTGTCCACAGGGATACAAACTTCCAAACGCATGATTTACCAACAAGTAAAAAAAAAGTTTACCTGTAATTTGTCCAGGATGTTGTAATCGTCCTTCGTCTCCATCTTGATGGCTATCATCACCACGACCTTGGGTACAGCCACAAGCAGGCTCAACTTCACCAATCTTAGGAACAAACAAGAGTAAACTCTGAAGAAAAAAATATAAGCTAATGAAATCTTGCATCTATTTTATCTCAGATAAATACCATTAGAAGCGACTGTGTATTCAACAACGCCCTACCCTCTGTCACTAACATCATTGCGCGCATTAGGAGGCAACGCTCTGGTCCAGAGCAGGGGCCCTTGGCCTCAGGTCAATCCTGCGGATGACGTGGGATGTTCACTGAATATCATTCATACTTATTTGTTCTTCCCTCCTAGGAGGCTGATGTACTGAACTCTAGTTGATACTAGTACATGAACTCTCTCTCTCTCTTTTTTTGCGGGGAAACTCTCTCTCTCTCTTGGTGTTCAATGAAATGAAACGCAAAGGCCCTTTGCGTTTTCCGGAAAGAAAAAAATACTAGTAGGGAAACAGATGAAAAACCAATTAAATTCTATTAATTTTATAGGTAGCCAAAAGTCTCTGCTCTTTCAGAACCAAACAATCAAAAATCTGGGTTAAGTCCTAACACAGTGAACTAATCCTCTGATAATTGTTAGCTTATAGGGTATTATGAACAAAGAAAATCAGCCCAATCACCAAATTCTTGTGTCCAGTTACCACGGCAAGATGGCCGGCGTCACATAGCAACCACGGCTCCATTGTCGGGTCACACAAAGCACAAGAGGAGAGGAGGGAGCCGAGATCCTTACGTGAAACAAACCGATGAGGAAGCTGCACCACCGCCATAGTTTGTTGCGGCGAACTTGCTGCTATCGCACAGCGCCTACCAATTAGTAGCCGTCGATGATGACGCCGGAGACAGGAGCCATGGGATGACAGAGAGGTCACCACCAAAACATCATGACCATGTCCTCATCGGCAGCCGGGACGAAGTCGAGAGAGCACACAGGGACTTGAGGCAGCGGCGTGCTAGACCGAGCAGCACCCAAGACCCGCGCCTCTGCCTGCTCGGCCACCGAGCCAGAAAAGAAACCACTACTCGAACGTCGAAGGCCCTTGTCGCTGCCATCAGATCCACCGCTTCCTCCCTATAAACGAGAGAGTCACGGGTTCCAGCCACAACACACAAGGCC
This sequence comes from Poa pratensis, assembly GCA_947311845.1. Taxonomy (NCBI): domain Eukaryota; kingdom Viridiplantae; phylum Streptophyta; class Magnoliopsida; order Poales; family Poaceae; genus Poa; species Poa pratensis. Next base: position 60,404,364 of record CAMZMU010000034.1, on the reverse strand, counting down.
ATTTAATAACTTCTAAGCAGACAAGCAGTATTAGGTCAGTATACTTGTGCACTGATTTTAAGGGCATCGAGGTTAGTGTTGCTCCAGCTCTGCTCCGACACCTTCATCATACACTATGTAGAGGAAAAGCGACTCAAACAGCCATATGAGCCGGTTCGATACATAGCAGAGCATCGACTCATGATTTCCGACAGCAAAAGCGACTCAACTTCATGGTTCGACTCATACGGATGAAGAATGAATTTTCTACTGCATGTTGTGATGTGGTCCAGCAAGTTTGAGCGCAGCTCATTCATGTGAAGGGATAATGACAAGAGTAAAAAGTATTCTTTTATTTGAGCTGGGCCCTAGTGTGTCAGAACGATGCGGTTCTATACATAGTAGAAAACTGGACACCGATTCAAATCTGACAACCTTTTTCATTGAATCGGCGCGACGTAGTGCATGGTCTTAGGCCTCGTTCGGCAGAACGGTTTCGACAGGTTTTTCAGTGTATTTTCCCGGCCCAATATAAAACACGAGAAGACACGAGTCAGCCGTTTGGCAGGCCGGTTTTGGCCGGGCTCGGCCCGAGAAACCACCCCGATACACGTCGGGTAGACGTGTATTCCAGACACTCCCACCCCTCGCGTCTCGGCGTGGCGGCGCACGACGCTCGCACCAACGAGTGGACGCCGATCTGCTCTCCCACGACGGCGCCACCGACGCCGGCAGCTCCTCCATCTCGCAACCATCCAGACAGAAGCAACGACGACTCCTTCCCATCTTGCTGAGCCAGGGCTTCCTCATCTGCCGCCGCCCACGACGATGCCGCCGCAGACGGGGAGCCCCTTCCGCCACCGCTCTTCTCCGGCAAGTCTGGAATATTTTTCTACTGTACTTTTTCAAACTCGTCCTCTCCTCTCTCAGTCTCTCCCTTGATGACTGCTAGCTGAATGACCTAGCTAAGTTCTAGGGTTCTTGCTGACTCCGTCAGATCCAATTCTTTGTTGCCTTCGGTTCTTGGTTAGCCTAGCTCAGTTGTGATTTGTGATGATGACATCTGATTTCGTAGTAGTTATTGTGAACTGAGTTTGACTAGCGCTAGATGTTTATTTGTTGCATGCGATGTACATGCGTGAAGGAACAACATGGATCTAATGGCTTCTGTTTATTGTTCTAGCTCTGCCAAAAAGTAACGAAAAAGTTTGCTAGCTGAATGACCTATCAAACTGTTTATTTGATCCATTGGTTAGTTTAACATCTAAATGAAAAATTACTATCTCAATTACAGAAAGAAATGAAAGTTTTGGAGTGACCAGCAGTTTATATCACAATGAAGTAGCAATATAAATAGAAGTGTTTTTATCATGTTCTAAAAGATTGCTATGTGTAGAAATGAACTACTATTTCTCTAGGCAGGAAGCTAGTGCTTTATCTGGGCTTGTTCTGCTGAGATGTCATGATCTGCTTCTCCATTTTCCATCATAGTTGACGTATCAATCGGTTGTCAAATTTATGTCACTGCAAGCATTACTGAACTATTGCTTGCTTTCTCGTATTACTTGTCCATTAATTTGTGATGCTTAGTGAGCAATTGCTTTTGTTGTTGTTTGTCTCATATTTCCTGCACTGCACTATTTTATAGGTCGCTACTCCTTTGTTTGTCTCATATTTTCTGCGCTGCACTATTTATAGGATGACCTTGCTATATTTTAGGTCCAAAGGAAACTCGAATAGTAGAACATATATTGTTGTGACTAGGTTTCTCACATATTTATTTATGTTCCCTGTTTTAAGTTGTAGTCCCTGTTTTAAGCTGTAGTCGTTACCTTTATTATTTAGTTTCTTCTAGTAGCAGCAAATTAAGAGCAAAACTTGTCCTGCAATTGTTCTAAAGTTCATCTAGTACTAGATAAACTTGTCGTGCAATTGTTTTTAAATAGGCTGCTGGTTCTGTTCACTATTGCGGTACTTCTTTACCTGAAACAGGGAATAGTGTGCATCATGAATATGCTGTAGTAAATATGAGAAAATGTGATTCTTACCTTCTGATTTAAAATGTCATGGTTGCATCATAGTTCAATTGTGACAAGGTGATCCTCGCCTTATGATTTCGAATTTGTTTTGGCCAGGGTAAAGCTGACAAGGGTAATGCTATGTTTCGTCTGGCAGAGATTTCTCCTGCCAAAACCAAGAATGCTTCTATTTTTAGTTATTAGAATGCTTCTTGAGATACTGTACAATTCTGTGAAGTGCTGCTTTTTAAGATGGTGGAAGGATTTTTGTAATTAAATGATGAGATGTTCTTATTCCTGCAATTCTGCAATTTTGTTGACGACCTTGAATCAGAAAATTGCTATAATTGTGTGTCCCGTGAAAAAAGATGAGATTTTTATTGCTAAAACACCCCTTTGCAAAACATGTGTACCAAACAACGTGAAATGGTGGGGGGTTTTGGTGGAGAAGGGGATTGGGAGGGGTTGGAGTGTTTTAGGTGTGAGGAGTGTTTTCACCCAAAACACTAGGTAATATACACTACAAAACACCCCAAAACTCCTCTGCCAAACAAGGCCTTATGAAGTCGGCCGCGGCCACGAGCAAGGGATGTTGCACTGGACGCACTGCGAACGAGTACCGGCTCGCACTGCCCTGCTTGTCAAGGTCACCGCTTAAAATACAACTCACGGCGAGGCCCGTTTGCCAAGCAAGCTCCAGCTGCCCTGCCACTGCAAAGACTCATGTCTCAGGCCAACAAGCTATGAAAAATTCATGAAGATTGTAGGTGAAGCATTTCGTCGAACAGCATGCGTACGTCAGAAAATCGCCAACGTGGGAGTGTAGATACGACAGCCATGGAACATGGTTCATGGTATTCGTGGTGCCACCGTTGATGACCTTGCGTCATCGGCTCATCGTAGAACGAGAGCCTGCCGGCAAGCGGGCTGCACCGGGGGCAAAACTACCGGACACTAGCTCGGGAAGCATGCTTGATGATGGAGTGCGTCGCCCGTGCCGGGTAAGGAGGCGATTCTCACAAATCACGGGTGAGGTCGCCCACTCCCCCAGCCTTTTCCAATGTCATGGACGGGAAAGTGCAGTTGGTAAGATTCATGCGAAATCTTCAATAGGTATAAGAGCATTTTGAATTGTTAAATAAGTCTAAGTAAGTCTAAATAAAAATTACGGGGTGTTCAGATAGTTTATATGCGCACACAAAGTTTCGTAAAGAAGGCACATATTTTGTGACCCTCTACAAAAAAAAGAAATTAACGTTCTCCAAAAATGAATTTTTACGAGATCCAAAATGAAGACACAACCAAAAAAATTGTTTGACTTTTTTTTACATTTTTAAATGTATTTTCCACAACGGTTGAAACTACACCTACGAGATAAAACAGCGTGTTGACTTGTTTTATAATATTGACAATATAATCACATCTTCATGTGATTTTTTTTGGACCAAGTCGAACAAAATCTTAGCGACTGTTGAAACTTAGTGTTCAAGTAACAAATCACGTTGACACATGAACTAACAATTTAGACCACCTGGCACAAAATGTCATGTCTCTAGGAAAGAATCACGATTACTAGAAAATCAAAGTTGAGCACACACTGAGCGAAACATCACTGCATACGGAACAAAATTTTGGTCCAAACATAGAAATACTTGACTGTGGAACAAATCAAGTAAACATCTCGAGCAATAATTATAAGAGCTTGTGAAAAAATCATGACTACAAAGGACACAATTTTTTATACCTAGTGGAACAAAAATTTAGTACGTAAAGGAAATGATAGAAACATATACATATTTAAGCAGAACCATTTTTTTACCAAGTGGAAGCTTTTTAGTGCGGGGGGATAATTCCCTATTATAGGAACACTATTTTTTACGTATTAAAAAATGAATTTTCCGCCCAAGAACGTATCACATCTACACGGGGAGCAAACATTTAGAACTAGTGGAACAAAAATTTAGCATCTGAAGATGAAATCACGAGTATAACGACAAGACCAAGTGGAATAAAATTTTAGCACTCGTAAAAACAAACCAGGAATATAAGCTAGCGCAACAAAATTGTGGATCAAGCGACACAAATTGTAAGTGCTGGAAATAAATCATGACAAGAAGGGAAAAAATAGACCTAGGGGAACAAAAATTTAGCAAGTTAAGGGAAGGATACAAACAAATAAATCGTTAACCAGACTAATTTTTTTACCATGTAGAACTAATATAATGGAACGAGAGAATAATTCACTACTACTTAAGGACCAACATTTTTTACCAAGTGGAAATATCACTTTTTGGCCGAGGAACAAATCACATTTACAAGCGGAACAAAAATTTAGAACATGTGGAATAAGAAATAGCATCCTGAGAGCAAATCACGAGTATGAGGGCTAGATCACGTGAAAAGAAGTTGCACTCGTGAAATAAATCATGACTATAAAAGAAACAAATTTTCGACAAGGTGGATAACAAATTCTAGTTGCCCTAAAAAATATGACTATGGGCGAGACTAAGTAAAAAATATATTTTGACCATAATTTAGAGACCATGGAACAAAACCACGAGTACGAGGGAAAAACAAAACTAGACCAAGGGGATCAAAGTTTAGACACATGATCAACAAATCATGACTTTTGATATAGCACAATATTAGGCTAATTGGAAACAAAAGTAGCACCCTCGAAACAAATTACAGCTATAAGCAAAAAAATTAAGACCCATTGAACACATCCCACTATAAAAGAAATAAAAATTTATACCACTTGAAGCAAAAATTAAAAAATCGTGAAGAAATCATGACCTAACTTAATAGAACTTAATAAGCTAAGGTAATCAATAAAAACTTAAAAAAGCAAAATGAAATAAAGAAGAAAAAGTAGAAGGTAAAACATAGAGGAAAAGAAGCATACATGTGTGGAGAAGGATGCTCCCGATCTGCCTGATAGGTTCCCGTTAGTAGAGAAGCTAGTACATGAGGACGGGAGACATGGTTCACACAAACAGCCCATCATATTTTAGTACTCCCTCCGATCCATATTAGTGGGCATAGCTTTGTCTAAATTCATATGTATCTAGTTAAGTATTTAGACTAGATACATGTGTATCTAGACAAAGTTGTGCCCACTAATATGGATCGGAGGGAGTAGATAGATTGATTTCTGGATCGTTGACTTCACCGTCCTGATATTGGGCCACCATGGACGGCTGTTTGCTTGTTTGAAACAAGGGCGATCCACGATAGGAATCGCCCGGGGGATAGCGAGAAATTTCCCCGCTCAAGACGCTGTACTGTGTTTCGCAAAAAGAAAAAATAATTTGGACCACAATGTAAGCAGAAAAATAGACATCCTTACAAAATGCTAATAATTTCATACCGCTTTTTGCAGCATTAAAGATGCCAAATCACTACAGGAATCAGCTCGTGTGCCGACGGCCAGGAGCTAAGCCGACGGTGAAATGTCGGGGCCGTCGGCACACCAGCGTAAAGCCGACGGCCAAAAAACACCGTCGGCGTAGAAATCCCCTCGGCGTACCTATAGCTATGCCAACGGCCACCATCGGCGTAAAAATACCGTCGGTTTACCAGGCGCTAAGCCGACGGGCATCGTCGGCACAAATAAGCCATCGTCATAGCTCTTCTCCACGTGGCACTTGCGAGCCCTGTTAACATGGCGCGTCGACGGCCTCAGACGAAAACCGACGGCCACAAGGGAGTACTGTCGGCATAGCTCTGCCGACGGTATAACCGTCGGCTTACATCTGCCAGATGTGTGCCGACGGTTAAACCGTCGGGTTAGACCTTTTCCTTCCTACTACCAACTTATTGTGTGCACTGGATGTAATCATGTGTCGAATCACATAAGATTTTGGTTCTCCATGCTCCTATGTCCTACCCTCACACAACCAAGTAAAAAATTCCATTGGGCTACCCCCTCTCGACGCCGGTCAAGGGGGTACACGGCCAAGTTTGACTTTTTCCAGCGGGGCTACGGTTTCCCCGGAAAGTGACCGCCGGAGCGTCGGAATCCCACCTAACCATGCATGTGTCCCTAATATATGTGTAAGATTGTTGTGGTAGGTGGTGGGAGCCAAGATCCAACTCTGATGTGTGACTTGCTTCACCGACACCGCTTATACCCTAATAAGGTTCTGCACTTATAGGTGAAAACTCCCACTTCGGGTGCACCGGATGTAATCATGTGTCGAATCACATAAGATTTTGGTTCTCCAAGATCCTATGTCGTACCCTCACACAACCAAGCAAAAAATTCCATTGGGCTACCCCCTTTAGACGTCGGTCAAGGGGGTAGACGGCCAAGTTTGACTTCTTCAAGCGGGGCTACGATTTCCCCGGAAAGTGACCGCCGGAGCGTCGGAATCCCACCTAACCATGCATGTGTCCCTAATATATGTGTAAGATTGTTGTGGTAGGTGGTGGGAGCCAAGATCCAACTCCGATCTGTGACTTGCTTCACCGACACCGCTTACACCCTAGTAAGGTTCTGCACTTATAGGTGAAAACTCCCACTTCAGGTGCACCGGATGTAATCATGTGTCGAGTCACATAAGATTTTGGTTCTCCATGATCCTATGTCCTACCCTCACACAACCAAGCAAAAAATTCCATTGGGCTACCCCCTCTCGACGCCGGACAAGGGGGTAGACGGCCAAGTTTGACTTTTTCCAGCGGGGCTACGGTTTCCTCGGAAAGTGACCGCCGGAGCGTCAGAATCCCACCTAGCCATGCATGTGTCCCTAATATATGTGTAAGATTGTTGTGGTAGGTGGTGGTAGCCAAGATCCAACTCCGATGTGTGACTTGCTTCACCGACACCGCTTACACCCTAGTAAGGTTCTGCACTTATAGGTGAAAACTCCCACTTCGGGTGCGCCGGATGTAATCATGTGTCGAATCACATAAGATTTTGGTTCTCCATGATCCTATGTCCTACCCTCACACAACCAAGCAAAAATTCCATTGGGCTACCCCCTCTCGACGCCGGTCAAGGGGTAGACGTCCAAGTTTGACTTTTTCCAGCGGGGCTACGGCTTCCCCGAAAAGTGACCGCCAGAGTGTCGGAATCCCACCTAACCATGCATGTGTCCCTAATATATGTGTAAGATTGTTGTGGTAGGTGGTGGGAGCCAAGATCCAACTCCGATGTGTGACTTGCTTCACCGACACCGCTTACTCCCTAGTAAGGTTCTGCACTTATAGGTGAAAACTCCCACTTCGGGTGCACCGGATGTAATCATGTGTCGAATCACATAAGATTTTGGTTCTCCATGATCCTATGTCCTACCCTCACACAACCAAGTAAAAAATTCCATTGGGCTACCCCCTCTCGACGCCGGTCAAGGGGGTAGACGGCCAAGTTTGACTTTTCCAGCGGGGCTACGGTTTGCCCGAAAACTGACCGCCGGAGCGTCGGAATCCCACCTAGCCATGCATCTGTCCCTAATATATGTGTAAGATTGTTGTGGTAGGTGGTGGGAGCCAATATCCAACTCCGATGTGTGACTTGCTTCACCGACACCGCTTACACCCTAGTAACACTACTAGGGAAGTGGCTTTCTATGGAACGCCTTTTTGTGGCGCACCGTTATGTCGTGCGCCACATAAACAATTTCAGTGGCGCACCAGCCAAATGCGCCACAGATTACTGTGGCGCATGCACCAATCCATGCGCCACAGAAATGTGGTGGGTCCCGCATCCAGGAAAATCTGGTGACATTTCTGTGGCGCATGGATTTGGGTGCGCCACAGAAACATGACATTTTGTGGCGCACGTGGGATGATGCGCCACAAAAAATACGGTGGGCCCCACACCAATGTTTGCCTGGGTGTCCATTCTGTGGCGCACCTGTCCCGTGCGCCACAGACAGTCATGTTTCTGTGGCGCACCGGAGCCCGTGCGCCACAGAATTCCGGCACTTAGCCATTTTGGCTCGCGCGGGTCCAACCCTATCCACACTCCCCCACTCATCCCCAACCCCACGCGACACCGCGCCGCCGCGCAACCTCCACGCCGCCGCTCCTCCCCCTCGACGCCGCCCCAACCCTCCTCCCTCCCTCCCCGCGCCACCGCCCAGCCCTCCCCCCTCCTTCCCGCGAATCGCCACCGCCGCCGCCTCAATTCGCCGCTCGCGCTCCTCGCGCGGCCGCCGTCGCGGTCGAGCTCGTCGTCGACCGCTCCGCCTCCGACCTGCTTCCCCGCTCCGCCGGTTCAGGTAGCCAACGACGCCCACCCTCCTCCTCCTCGCTCCCTGAAATCTCTGCTAGGTTTCAACTAAAAATAATTTGCTACAAAGTGAAATTTAGTGAATTTATTTGCTTGTGTAGTTGTTGTTATATTTTGCTATATTTTGGTTGTGTGGTTGCATTATTTGCTAGTGTATTTGCTTGTGAAATTTAGTGAAACATGTATATTGTTAGTTGTGGAAATAGAGTAAGAAAAACTCATGTAATGCTCCTATTTTTAAAATTTGTTGAAATTGCCAAACCTAAAAATTTGTTCACAATAGGGAACATCGGGAACATCGGGAAAATCGGGAAAATCGGGAACATCGGGAACATCGGGAAAATCGGAACATCGGGAACATCGGGAAAATCGGGAACATCGGGAAAATCGGGAACATCGGGAAAATCGGGAACATCGGGAACATCGGGAAAATCGGGAAAATCGGGAACATCGGGAACATCGGGAAAATCGGGAACATCGGGAAACATCGGGAAACATTTAATTTTATGCAGTTTTTTATGTAATATGACTTGTATGACTCGGATCGTTTTCTTGTTTCTGCTTCAAGTTCATGATCCTTTTCTTTTTTTTGGTTGTACAGGTGCAGAGGTTCTTGTGTGTGCTAGAAGTTCTTGTGTGTGCTTCAAGTTCAAGAAGACGCCCTTTGGTGAGCTATTGGTACCCCGATCGAGAAGTTGTGTGTGCTTGTGTTGATCTGTGCTACCACGACCATCGTGTCGTGGTTGTTTGTGCTCCGACCATCGTGTCGTGGAGATGCCGGCCGGAGATGTGGATTTTTTGTGAAATGTCTGCAGGTACCCCGAGAGGCCCTTGAGTTTGCCGGAACGTCGATTAACTTCCGTTACGGCAAATTCGGGTACTCCATATGTCCCTTTTTTAGCAAAGGTCATGCCAAAAAATTCGTGAATTTTGGCATGACTTTGCTAAAAATAGGACATATGATTTGTGAAATGTCTGCAGGTACCCATGAGGCCCTTGAGTTTGCCGGAACGTCGATTAACTTCCGTTCCGGCAAATTCGGGTACTCCATATGTCCCTTTTTTAGCAAAGGTCATGCCAAAAAATTCGTGAATTTTGGCATGACTTTGCTAAAAATAGGACATATAGTTATGTAGCTTAGATTGTAGATAATTTTAGTTGTGTTCATTGTTGGTTTATATTGTGTAATTTTCACATTGCTAAAAATGAGTTTGAAAATTGTGTTGTTGATATTAATTTGATATGGTACTATGTTATTTGATAGTTGCTATGAATTTGTACTTTATTTAAATTTGCTTGCTACTTAAAAATTGTGTTTTTAGTTTATTGTTCTCGGCGACGATGTCACTGTTGGACCAGAGGGGCGATGTCCGCGACTGGACTCCGCCGGGCTGGCACTGGGAGGTGCTACCTTCCGGGACGCGTATCTTGGTGAGGAATCCGGGTGACGTCGTCGACCCGGATCTTCTTTGGTGGCGGTCGCGTGGGCCATGCTCGGTGCAGAGGGAGCCGGCCCCCGAGGAGGTGGTACGTCGCCGTATCAGGGAGGAGGACGAGCACGTCCGTCGCTACATGTCTTTGTTGGATAGGCAGTACAACAATGGATGGTCGTTTCTTCAGAGGGTTCCTCCTCACGTGAGCTATGACCCTGTGAGGGTTCCTTATCTTTGGATGCGCAGCGCCCGCGGCTCAGCACCCGCGGCTCAGGACCCGGTCGAAGTTAGTTTCAGAGGTTCATGCATGGAGAGGAGATGTATTAGTGATATTATTCGCGATGTATTAGGGTTAAATAAAAATGGACCAAATTATTCATGGGATCAAGATGTATTAGTTATACTTTTGCATATTTGATCAATGTCCCTACATGCATGAATATAATTTTGGCATGACTTTGCTAAAAATAATTTTAGTTCTGTTCATTGGTTTATATTGTGTAATTTCCACATTGTGTAGTTTGTAGTATATAGTTGTGTAGTTTTTTGATTCTAATGAATTTGTTTTTAATATGTTTTAGTTTCACGGAATGGCCGGGTTTAAGGGTGTGAGGGCGTGCTATAGGAAGAAGCTTGGTCGGTACGTGTATGGATGTCAGATCCATATCAACAAGAGGAAGCACTGGGCTGGGCAGTTTAATACAGCGGAGGAGGCGGCGCGCGCCTATGATTATTTCGCCGTACACGAGTACGGTGATAAGAAGAAAGATAAGGATCTGAACTACCCAGCGGATCGCCACCGTGTGAATGAGTTCATACCGGATGGGATCAGACAGGTGGAAATGGCCAAGGAGATGGAGCACAGGTTGGCTGAGGCGCAGATCGCACGTCGCAACGCACGCCCCCAGGACGACCCGTATGTGAGGCATCTCCTGCAGAACGAGCCAAACTTGATGTCCTACCAGCAGTTCGGCGCTAGTCCTTTTGACGGTGCTGGTCCTTCGTACGGCACCGGTCCTTCCCACGGCGCCGGTCCTACTGACGACGACATCACTTCTCTTGGGATCTGGGCGGAGGAGGAGGAGCAGCAGGAGGAGGAGCAGGAGGAGGAATGGGAGAAGGACTGGGATTCCGACTCTGAGCAGCAGCGGCAGAAGCGGCAGCAGGAGCGGCAGCAGGCGTCGGAGGAGCGGCAGCAGCAGCGGCACCAGGAGTGGCAGGAGTCGGAGCAGCAGCTACTGCGGATGTTCGGGCCGCCGAACCCCGATGCTTATCACCACAGCGACCCTAGGCACTGGGTCGAGGTGAATAGGCGGGACGGCATACCTCCGTTCCGCACTCTTTCGGGTCAGCCGTGGGGAGCGAGGACACTGATGACCCCGCAGATCCGATGTACTGGGCTCAGCTGGATAGGCCTAGGGACGACGACCCATAGAGCGACTTGTCCACTTCTTTCCGTACTATGTTTTATGTTGACTTGTCCACTTATCTATGTAGACTGATGTTTCCACTGTACTTGGTTAAGACTAATGTTTTATTTTCATGCATATGCCAATGTTAAATGCATATGCTTGTACTACGACTTATCCCAATGCATATGCCAATGTTAAATGCATATGCTTGTACTATATATGTATGTATCTCGGGCTCTAAGTGATGTGATGACATATTTATCTGTCTGTTTTAATACCGTGTCAAAATATATTACTGTTTCTATTATTTTCTGTATAAATACTGTAATATACCTGTATTATTGTCAAATACAGCAAATAATCGATAATATATCAGCAAATAATTTAGTGGCGCACGGTAAATAATTTTGTGGCGCACCATATTCTGTGGCGCACGAACAAAGTGCGCCACAGATACATTATTGTCAAATACAGCAAATAATCAAAATTATTTCTGTGGCGCATGGAAAATATTTCTGTGGCGCATTTTGGAGGTGCGCCACAGAATTGTCTACTTTCTGTGGCGCATGGTCCGTGCGCCACAGAAATAATATTTTTGTGGCGAGGATTCTGTGGCGCACCGACCATGCGCCACAGAAACATTTTTGGTGCGCCACAGAAAGGCACTTCCCTACTAGTGTAAGGTTCTGCACTTATAGGTGAGAATTCCCACTTCGGGTGCACCGGATGTAATCATGTGTCGAATCACATAAGATTTTGGTTCTCCATGATCCTTTGTCCTACCCTCACACAACCAAGCAAAAAAGTCCATTGGGCAACCCCCTCTCGACGCCGGTCAAGGGGGTAGACGGTCAAGTTTGACTTTTCCAGCGGGGCTACGGCTTCCCCGGAAAGTGGTTGTCGGAGCGTCGGAATCCCACCTAACCATGCATGTGTCCCTAATATATGTGTAAGATTGTTGTGGTAGGTGGTGGGAGCCAAGATCCAACTCCGATGTGTGACTTGCTTCACCGACACCGCTTACACCCTAGTAAGGTTCTGCACTTATAGGTGAAAACTCCCACTTCGGGTGCACCGGATGTAATCATGTGTCGAATCACATAAGATTTTGGTTCTCCATGATCCTATGTCTTACCCTCACACAACCAAACAAAAAAAGTCCATTGGGCTACCCCCTCTCGACGCCGGTCAACGGGGTAGACGACCAAGTTTGACTTTTTGCAGCGGGGCTACGGTTTCCCTGGAAAGTGAACGCCGGAGCTTCGGAATCCCACCTAGCCATGCATGTGTCCCTAATATATGTGTAAGATTGTTGTGGTAGGTGGTGGGAGCCAAGATCCAACTCCGATGTGTGACTTGCTTCACCGACACCGCTTACACCCTAGTAAGGTTCTGCACTTATAGGTGAAAACTCCCACTTCGGGTGCACCGGATGTAATCATGTGTCGAATCACATAAGATTTTGGTTCTCCATGATCCTATGTCCTACCCTCACACAACCAGACAAAAAAAGTCCATTGGGCTACCCCCTCTCGACGCCGGTCAATGGGGTAGACGACCAAGTTTGACTTTTTGCAGCGGGGCTACTGTTTCCCTGGAAAGTGAACGCCAGAGCTTTGGAATCCCACCTAGCCATGCATGTGTCCCTAATATATGTGTAAGATTGTTGTGGTAGGTGGTGGGAGCCAAGATCCAACTCCGATGTGTGACTTGCTTAACCGACACCGCTTACTCCCTAGTAAGGTTATGCACTTATAGGTGAAAACTCCCACTTCGGGTGCACCGGATGTAATCATGTGTCGAATCACATAAGATTTTGGTTCTCCATGATCCTATGTCCTAACCTCACACAACCAAGTAAAAAATTCCATTGGGCTACCCCCTCTCGACGCCGGTCAAGGGGGTAGACGGCCAAGTTTGACTTTTCCTGCGGGGCTACGGTTTGCCCGAAAAGTGACCGCCGGAGCGTCGGAATCGCACCTAGCCATGCATCTGTCCCTAATATATGTGTAAGATTGTTGTGGTAGGTGGTGGGAGCCAATATCCAACTCCGATGTGTGACTTGCTTCACCGACACCGCTTACACCCTTGTAAGGTTCTGCACTTATAGGTGAAAACTCCCACTTCAGGTGCACCGGATGTAATCATGTGTCGAATCACATAAGATTTTGGTTCTCCATGATCCTATGTCCTACCCTCACACAACCAAACAAAAAATTCCATTGGGCTACCCCCTCTCGACGCCGGTCAAGGGGGTAGACGGCCAAGTTTGACTTTTTCCAGCGGGCTATACGGTTTCCCTGGAAAGTGAACGCCGGAACTTCGAAATCCCACCTAGCCATGCATGTGTCCCTAATATATGTGTAAGATTGTTGTGGTAGGTGGTGGGAGCCAAGATCCAACTCCGATGTGTGACTTGCTTCACCGACACCGCTTACTCCCTAGTAAGGTTCTGCACTTATAGGTGAAAACTCCCACTTCGGTTGCACCGGATGTAATCATGTGTTGAATCACATAAGATTTTGGTTCTCCATGATCCTATGTCCTACCCTCACACAACCAAGTAAAAAATTCCATTGGGCTACCCCCTCTCGACGCCGGTCAAGTGGGTAGACGGCCAAGTTTGACTTTTTCCAGTGGGGCTACGGTTTCCCCGGAAAGTGACTGCCGGAGCGTCGGAATCCCACCTAGCCATGCATGTGTCCCTAATATATGTGTAAGATTGTTGTGGTAGGTGGTGGGAGCCAAGATCCAACTCCGATGTGTGACTTGCTTCACCGACACCGCTTACACCCTAGTAAGGTTCTACACTTATAGGTGAAAACTCCCACTTCGGTGCACCGGATGTAATCATGTGTCGAATCACATCAGATTTTGGTTCTCCATGATCCTATGTCCTACCCTCACACAACCAAGCAAAAAATTCCATTGGGCTACTACCTCTCGACGCCGGTCAAGGGGCAGACCACCAAGTTTGACTTTTTCCAGCGGGGCTACGGTTTGCCCGAAAAGTGATCGCCGGAGCGTCGGAATCCCACCTAACCATGCATGTGTCCCTAATATACGTGTAAGATTGTTGTGGTATGTGGTGGGAGCCAAGATCCAACTCCGATGCGTGACTTGCTTCACCGATACCGCTTACTCCCTAGTAAGGTTCTGCACTTATAGGTGAAAACTCCCACTTCGGGTGCACCGGATGTAATCATGTGTTGAATCACATAAGATTTTGGTTCTCCATGATCCTATGTCCTACCCTCACACAACCAAGTAAAAAATTCCATTGGGCTACCCCCTCTCGACGCCGGTCAAGTGGGTAGACGGCCAAGTTTGACTTTTTCCAGTGGGGCTACGGTTTCCCCGGAAAGTGACTGCCGGAGCGTCGGAATCCCACCTAGCCATGCATGTGTCCCTAATATATGTGTAAGATTGTTGTGGTAGGTGGTGGGAGCCAAGATCCAACTCCGATGTGTGACTTGCTTCACCGACACCGCTTACACCCTTGTAAGGTTCTACACTTATAGGTGAAAACTCCCACTTCGGGTGCACCGGATGTAATCATGTGTCGAATCACATAAGATTTTGGTTCTCCATGATCCTTGTCCTACCCTCACACAACCAAGCAAAAAATTCCATTGGGCTACCCCCTCTCGACGCCGGTCAAGGGGGTAATCGACCAAGTTTGACTTTTTCCAGCGGGGCTACGGTTTGCCCGAAAAGTGATCGCCGGAGCGTCGGAATCCCACCTAACCATGCATGTGTCCCTAATATATGTGTAAGACTGTTGTGGTAGGTGGTGGGAGCCAAGATCCAACTCCGATGTGCGACTTGCTTCACCGACACCGCTTACTCCCTAGTAAGGTTCCGCACTTATAGGTGAAAACTCCCACTTCGGGTGCACCGGATGTAATCATGTGTCGAATCACATAAGATTTTGGTTCTCCATGATCCTATGTCCTACCCTCACACAACCAAACAAAAAAAGTCCATTGGGCTACCCCCTCTCGATGCCGGTCAACGGGGTAGATGACCAAGTTTGACTTTTTGCAGCGGGGCTACGGTTTCCCTGGAAAGTGAACGCCGGAGCTTCGGAATCCCACCTAGCCATGCATGTGTCCCTAATATATGTGTAAGATTGTTGTGGTAGGTGGTGGGAGCCAAGATCCAACTCCGATGTGTGACTTGCTTCACCGACACCGCTTACTCCCTAGTAAGGTTATGCACTTATAGGTGAAAACTCCCACTTCGGGTGCACCAGATGTAATCATGTGTCGAATCACATAAGATTTTGTTCTCCATGATCCTATGTCTTAACCTCACACAACCAAGTAAAAAATTCCATCGGGCTACCCCCTCTCGACGCCGGTCAAGGGGGTAGACGGCCAAGTTTGACTTTTCTAGCGGGGCTACGGTTTGCCCGAAAAGAGACCGCCGGAGCGTCGGAATCCCACCTAGCCATGCATCTGTCCCTAATATATGTGTAAGATTGTTGTGGTAGGTGGTGGGAGCCAATATCTCAACTCCGATGTGTGACTTGCTTCACCGACACCGCTTACTCCCTAGTAAGGTTCTGCACTTATAGGTGAAAACTCCCACTTCGGGTGCACCGGATGTAATCATGTGTCGAATCACATAAGATTTTGGTTCTACATGATCCTATGTCCTAACCTCACACAACCAAGTAAAAAATTCCATTGGGATACCCCCTCTCGACGCCGGTCAAGGGGGTAGACGGCTAAGTTTGACATTTTCCAGCGGGGCTACGGTTTGCCCGAAAAGTGACCGCCGGAGCGTCGGAATCCCACCTAGCCATGCATGTGTCCCTAATATATGTGTAATATTGTTGTGGTAGGTGGTGGGATCCAATATCCAACTCCGATGTGTGACTTGCATCACCGACACCGCTTACACCCTAGTAAGGTTCTGCACTTATAGGTGAAAACTCCCACTTCACGTGCACCGGATGTAATCATGTGTCGAATCACATAAGATTTTGGTTCTCCATGATCCTATGTCCTACCCTCACACAACCAAACAAAAAATTCCATTGGGCTACCCCTCTCGACGCGGGTCAAGGGGGTAGACGGCCAAGTTTGACTTTTTCCAGCGGGGCTACGGTTTCCCTGGAAAGTGAACGCCGGAACTTCGGAATCCCACCTAGCCATGCATGTGTCCCTAATATATGTGTAAGATTGTTGTGGTAGGTGGTGGGAGCCAAGATCCAACTCCGATGTGTGACTTGCTTCACCGACACCGCTTACTCCCTAGTAAGGTTCTGCACTTATAGGTGAAAACTCCCACTTCAGGTGCACCGGATGTAATCATGTGTCGAATCACATAAGATTTTGGTTCTCCATGATCCTATGTCCTACCCTCACACAACCAAACAAAAAATTCCATTGGGCTACCCCCTCTCGACGCCGGTCAAGGGGGTAGACGGCCAAGTTTGACTTTTTCCAGTGGGGCTACGGTTTCCCCGGAAAGTGACCGCCGGAGCTTCGGAATCCCACCTAGCCATGCATGTGTCCCTAATATATGTGTAAGATTGTTGTGGTAGGTGGTGGGAGCCAAGATCCAACTCCGATGTGTGACTTGCTTCACCGACACCGCTTACACCCTAGTATGGTTCTACACTTATAGGTGAAAACTCCCACTTCGGGTGCACCGGATGTAATCATGTGTCAAATCACCTAAGATTTTGGTTCTCCATGATCCTATGTCCTACCCTCACACAACCAAGCAAAAAATTCCATTGGGCTACCCCCTCTCGACGCCGGTCAAGGGGGTAGACGACCAAGCTTGACTTTTCCAGCAGGGCTACGGTTTGCCCGAAAAGTGATCGCCGGAGCGTCGGAATCCCACCTAACCATGCATGTGTCCCTAATATATGTGTAAGATTGTTGTGGTAGGTGGTGGGAGCCAATATCTCAACTCCGATGTGTGACTTGCTTCACCGACACCGCTTACTCCCTAGTAAGGTTCTGCACTTATAGGTGAAAACTCCCACTTCGGGTGCACCGGATGTAATCATGTGTCGAATCACATAAGATTTTGGTTCTCCATGATCCTATGTCCTAACCTCACACAAACAAGTAAAAAATTCCATTGGGATACCCCCTCTCGACGCCGGTCAAGGGGGTAGACGGCCAAGTTTGACTTTTTCCAGCGGGGCTACGGTTTGCCCGAAAAGTGACCGCCGGAGCGTCGGAATCCCACCTAGCCATGCATCTGTCCCTAATATATGTGTAAGATTGTTGTGGTAGGTGGTGGGATCCAATATCCAACTCCGATGTGTGACTTGCTTCACCGACACCGCTTACACCCTAGTAAGGTTCTGCACTTATAGGTGAAAACTCCCACTTCGGGTGCACCGGATGTAATCATGTGTCGAATCACATAAGATTTTGGTTCTACATGATCCTATGTCCTACCCTCACACAACCAAGCAAAAAATTCCATTGGGCTACCCCCTCTCGACGCCGGTCAAGGGGGTAGACGACCAAGTTTGACTTTTTCCAGCGGGGCTACGGTTTCCCCGGAAAGTGACCGCCGGAGCGTCGGAATCCCACCTAACCATGCATGTGTCCCTAATATATGTGTAAGATTGTTGTGGTATGTGGTGGGAGCCAAGATCCAACTCCGATGTGTGACTTGCTTCACCGACACCGCTTACACCCTAGTAAGGTTATGCACTTATAGTGAAAACCCCCACTTCGGGTGCACCGGATGTAATCATGTGTCGAATCACATAAGATTTTGGTTCTCCATGATCCTATGTCCTGCCCTCACACAACCAAACAAAAAAGTCCATTGGGCTACCCCCTCTCGACGCCGGTCAACGGGGTAGACGGCCAAGTTTGACTTTTCCAGCGGGGCTACGGTTTCCCTGGAAAGTGAACGCCGGAGCTTCGGAATCCCACCTAGCCATGCATGTGTCCCTAATATATGTGTAAGATTGTTGTGGTAGGTGGTGGGAGCCAAGATCAACTTTTTCTTGGTTTTGACGGCTCTACTCCTGCTTCACGGAGCCCTGCTACCACTCGCACCTTAGCCCCGACCGCTGCTCCTTCTCCCCCGTCGAACATGTAGGGTTCAGCTGCATCCAGTCAACAGTTGTGAACCTATGTGCTTGTGTTAGTGTACTTTTGTGTCTGCATATGTGCTTGATGTGAACCTGTTGTGAAATGTGAACTTCGTCATGGATTTGAACCTGTTGTCAACTAGGCTCTACTAGTGTCACTTTGCGATATTCATCATGAATTTGATGAGATGGATATGTTGTAACAGACTATGTGTTTGATGTGAACCAATAGTGCTTTGTGTGTTATTTATTGTCAACTGCCTGTGAAATTATCAGATATGTCAAATATATGCTGCTGCAGGGATGCCCTAAATTGAATATAAAAAAACAAATCTTCCAACTGTATGCCGAGCGTATACGCTCGGCATACAGAATGCACCTGGTGCGCCAGAAGTTGACACGTGCAGAACTTGCCTAGCGTTTACGCTCGGCATACGTGGACGTGTGGCTGCGCTGGGTGCCGTCGTCGTAATGTATGCCGTGCGTGATTACGCTCGGCATAGAGGCCACAATACGCTCGGCATACAGTTCCGTTTATACCGACGGTTCACGCTCGGCATACTTAGCACACGTGGCAGCCGCGGGTGTTGGCTCAAACAATGTTTGCCGAGCGTGACGGCGCTCAGCAAACAGCGACTGCGGCGTCAGATGGACGTCTCCGTCAAGATGTTTGCCAAGCGCTTTGTTGCCGAGGGTCACGCTTAACGCTCGGCATATGGTATAGTTGCCGAGCGTTGTTGTTTGCCGAGCGTACCTGCGCTGTATGCCGAGCAGGAGTATGCTGAGCGCGTTTTACCGAGCGTAACGCTCGGCATATACCTATGCTGAGCGTATTTGTATGTTTGCCGAGCGTTCTCGGCGCTCGGCACAATTTTCCGTTCCTGTAGTGCAACAAGTACCCCCTCTCGACGCCGGTCAAGGGGGTAGACGACCAAGTTTGACTTTTTCCAGCGGGGCTACGGTTTGCCCTAAAAATGATCGCCGGAGCGTCGGAATCCCACCTAACCATGCATGTGTCCCTAATATATGTGTAAGATTGTTGTGGTAGGTGGTGGGAGCCAAGATCCAACTCCGATGTGCGACTTGCTTCACCGACACCGCTTACTCCCTAGTAAGGTTCCGCACTTATAGGTGAAAACTCCCACTTCGGGTGCACCGGATGTAATCATGTGTCGAATCACATAAGATTTTGGTTCTCCATCATCCTATGTCCTACCCTCACACAAGCAAACAAAAAAAGTCCATTGGGCTACACCCTCTCGACGCCGGTCAACGGGGTAGACGACCAAGTTTGACTTTTTGCAGCGGGGCTACGGTTTCCCTGGAAAGTGAACGCCGGAGCTTCGGAATCCCACCTAGCCATGCATGTGTCCCTAATATATGTGTAAGATTGTTGTGGTAGGTGGTGGGAGCCAAGATCCAACTCCGATGTGTGACTTGCTTCACCGACACCGCTTACTCCCTAGTAAGGTTATGCACTTATAGGTGAAAACTCCCACTTCGGGTGCACCGGATGTAATCATGTGTCGAATCACATAAGATTTTGGTTCTCCATGATCCTATGTCTTAACCTCACACAACCAAGTAAAAAATTCCATCGGGCTACCCCCTCTCGACGCCGGTCAAGGGGGTAGACGACCAAGTTTGACTTTTCTAGCGGGGCTACGGTTTGCCCGAAAAGAGACCGCCGGAGCGTCGGAATCCCACCTAGCCATGCATCTGTCCCTAATATATGTGTAAGATTGTTGTGGTAGGTGGTGGGAGCCAATATCTCAACTCCGATGTGTGACTTGCTTCACCGACACCGCTTACTCCCTAGTAAGGTTCTGCATTTATAGGTGAAAACTCCCACTTCGGGTGCACCGGATGTAATCATGTGTCGAAGCACATAAGATTTTGGTTCTCCATGATCCTATGTCCTAACCTCACACAACCAAGTAAAAAATTCCATTGGGATACCCCCTCTCGACGCCGGTCAAGGGGGTAGACGGCTAAGTTTGACTTTTTCCAGCGGGGCTACGGTATGCCCGAAAAGTGACCGCCGGAGCGTCGGAATCCCACCTAGCGATGCATGTGTCCCTAATATATGTGTAAGACTGTTGTGGTAGGTGGTGGGAGCCAATATCCAACTCCGATGTGTGACTTGCATCACCGACACCGCTTACACCCTAGTAAGGTTCTGCACTTATAGGTGAAAACTCCCACTTCAGGTGCACCGGATGTAATCATGTGTCGAATCACATAAGATTTTGGTTCTCCATGATCCTATGTCCTACCCTCACACAACCAAACAAAAAATTCCATTGGGCTACCCCCTCTCGACGCCGGTCAAGGGGGTAGACGGCCAAGTTTGACTTTTTCCAGCAGGGCTACGGTTTCCCTGGAAAGTGAACGCCGGAACTTCGGAATCCCACCTAGCCATGCATGTGTCCCTAATATATGTGTAAGATTGTTGTGGTAGGTGGTGGGAGCCAAGATCCAACTCCGATGTGTGACTTGCTTCACCGACACCGCTTACTCCCTAGTAAGGTTCTGCACTTATAGGTGAAAACTCCCACTTCGGGTGCACCGGATGTAATCATGTGTTGAATCACATAAGATTTTGGTTCTCCATGATCCTATGTCCTACCCTCACACAACCAAGTAAAAAATTCCATTGGGCTACCCCCTCTCGACGCCGGTCAAGTGGGTAGACGGCCAAGTTTGACTTTTTCCAGTGGGTCTACGGTTTCCCCGGAAAGTGACCGCCGGAGCTTCGGAATCCCACCTGGCCATGCATGTGTCCCTAATATATGTGTAAGATTGTTGTGGTAGGTGGTGGGAGCCAAGATCCAACTCCGATGTGTGACTTGCTTCACCGACACCGCTTACACCCTAGTATGGTTCTACACTTATAGGTGAAAACTCCCACTTCGGGTGCACCGGATGTAATCATGTGTCGAATCACATAAGATTTTGGCTCTCCATGATCCTATGTCCTACCCTCACACAACCAAGCAAAAAATTCCATTGGGCTACCCCCTCTCGACGCCGGTCAAGGGGGTAGACGACCAAGCTTGACTTTTTCCAGCAGGGCTACGGTTTGCCCGAAAAGTGATCGCCGGAGCGTCGGAATCCCACCTAACCATGCATGTGTCCCTAATATATGTGTAAGATTGTTGTGGTAGGTGGTGGGAGCCAATATCTCAACTCCGATGTGTGACTTGCTTCACCGACACCGCTTACTCCCTAGTAAGGTTCTGCACTTATAGGTGAAAACTCCCACTTCGGGTGCACCGGATGTAATCATGTGTCGAATCACATAAGATTTTGGTTCTCCATGATCCTATGTCCTAACCTCACACAACCAAGTAAAAAATTCCATTGGGATACCCCCTCTCGACGCCGGTCAAGGGGGTAGACGGCCAAGTTTGACTTTTTCCAGCGGGGCTACGGTTTGCCCGAAAAGTGACCGCCGGAGCGTCGGAATCCCACCTAGCCATGCATCTGTCCCTAATATATGTGTAAGATTGTTGTGGTAGGTGGTGGGATCCAATATCCAACTCCGATGTGTGACTTGCTTCACCGACACCGCTTACACCCTAGTAAGGTTCTGCACTTATAGGTGAAAACATCCACTTCGGGTGCACCGGATGTAATCATGTGTCCAATCACATAAGATTTTGGTTCTCCATGATCCTATGTCCTACCCTCACACAACCAAGCAAAAAATTCCATTGGGCTACCCCCTCTCGACGCCGGTCAAGGGGGTAGACGACCAAGTTTGACTTTTTCCAGCGGGGCTACGGTTTCCCCGGAAAGTGACCGCCGGAGCGTCGGAATCCCACCTAACCATGCATGTGTCCCTAATATATGTGTAAGATTGTTGTGGTATGTGGTGGGAGCCAAGATCCAACTCCGATGTGTGACTTGCTTCACCGACACCGCTTACACCCTAGTAAGGTTATGCACTTATAGGTGAAAACTCCCACTTCGGGTGCACCGGATGTAATCATG
This sequence comes from Poa pratensis, assembly GCA_947311845.1. Lineage (NCBI taxonomy): Eukaryota > Viridiplantae > Streptophyta > Magnoliopsida > Poales > Poaceae > Poa > Poa pratensis. The sequence continues at coordinate 60,382,210 of CAMZMU010000034.1, read as the reverse complement.
TGTCGAATCACATAAGATTTTGGTTCTCCATGATCCTATGTCCTACCCTCACACAACCAAACAAAAAAGTCCATTGGGCTACCCCCTCTCGACGCCGGTCAACGGGGTAGACGGCCAAGTTTGACTTTTCCAGCGGGGCTACGGTTTCCCTGGAAAGTGAATGCCGGAGCTTCGGAATCCCACCTAGCCATGCATGTGTCCCTAATATATGTGTAAGATTGTTGTGGTAGGTGGTGGGAGCCAAGATCAACTTTTTCTTGGTTTTGACGGCTCTACTCCTGCTTCACGGAGCCCTGCTACCACTCGCACCTTAGCCCCGACCGCTGCTCCTTCTCCCCCGTCGAACATGTAGGGTTCAGCTGCATCCAGTCAACAGTTGTGAACCTATGTGCTTGTGTTAGTGTACTTTTGTGTCTGCATATGTGCTTGATGTGAACCTGTTGTGAAATGTGAACATCGTCATGGATTTGAACCTGTTGTCAACTAGGCTCTACTAGTGTCACTTTGCGATATTCATCATGAATTTGATGAGATGGATATGTTGTAACAGACTATGTGTTTGATGTGAACCAATAGTGCTTTGTGTGTTATTTATTGTCAACTGCCTGTGAAATTATCAGATTTGTCAAATATATGCTGCTGCAGGGATGCCCTAAATTGAATATAAAAAAACAAATCTTCCAACTGTATGCCGAGCGTATACGCTCGGCATACAGAATGCACCTGGTGCGCCAGAAGTTGACACGTGCAGAACTTGCCTAGCGTTTACGCTCGGCATACGTGGACGTGTGGCTGCGCTGGGTGCCGTCGTCGTAATGTATGCCGTGCGTGATTACGCTCGGCATAGAGGCCACAATACGCTCGGCATACAGTTCCATTTATACCGACGGTTCACGCTCGGCATACTTAGCACATGTGGCAGCCGCGGGTGTTGGCTCAAACAATGTTTGCCGAGCGTGACGGCGCTCGGCAAACAGCGACTGCGGCGTCAGATGGACGTCTCCGTCAAGATGTTTGCCGAGCGCTTTGTTGGCGAGGGTCACGCTTAACGCTCGGCATATGGTATAGTTGCCGAGCGTTGTTGTTTGCCGAGCGTACCTGCGCTGTATGCCGAGCAGGAGTATGCTGAGCGCGTTTTACCGAGCGTAACGCTCGGCATATACCTATGCTGAGCGTATTTGTATGTTTGCCGAGGCTCGGCATAATTTTCCGTTCCTGTAGTGCAACAAGTACTTTGAAGATGGAGGCCATTCGTTTTAAAATGCATTAGGAAAAAAAGCGTTGGCGGTCGCCGTTCCTTGATGAGGTTAGAATTCAGTTGCTTCTTTGAACTTCGCATTTGGACACGCAGGTCGGTCAATTTCAGGTAATATTCGTTCAAAAAATCTACACGAGACCCGTCGTGCCAAAATAAAGGGCACCCGTAGCAAGCGCTCGGGCATTTTTCCTAGTCTAGTATAACATGAGATCATGACCCATTGAAAACAACTCTAGTGAAGCATGACTTGCTCTCATTTTGTCGCTCTAATGTATGATGTTCTGATTGAATGCAACTTAGTGGTTACTTCTCTTATGTTCATTCGTTCCCTTGGGATCAGGCGTGTACAAGAAAGAGCGACATGCATGAGTGATAACAAGCATCCATAGACCACGTTTTCCGTTGTAATGTTTGCTTGGGTATAGCACTCGCATTCTCCCTGGAGACGAGCATCAATGATATGTAGTATCTGATCTGGATAGTTCCTCTCCACAAAGTTTACCAAGTTGAGTTCATTCTCAAACATAGGATCTGTTGGTCTTTTACCAACCAGCATCTCTAGAAGTACTATTCCAAAACTGTAAACATCCCCACTGATGGACGCCAGGCCACTTTGAGCATACTCTACCAATAGATAATATTGCAATAATTAGTACAGTGTACAGTTTATTATGTAAATAACAGGTCATACAAGAAAGGGAGTGTAGGAATGAGCATACCTGGAGCTATGTACCCTATCGTTCCCTTCAGTCCGACTGAGGTATTTGAACTTGAATGTCCAACGAGACTCGCAATGCCAAAGTCTCCCAAATAAGCATTCATATCATTGTCAACAAGAATATTTGTTGGCTTCAAATCACAATGAACAATCTGTCTTTCACAATCCGGCTGTGTGCACCATTTTGGTGCAGAGGCTGGGGGTAGGACTTCCATTTCTAAAAAAAATCTGTCTTTCACAATCGTGGTGTAAATAAGACAATGCATCGGATATGCCAACAGCTATGCTTGCTCTTTGAGCTAAGCTCAAACATTTCGAAGAATCACCATCAAATTTGCTATGCAACCATGTGTCCAAGTTCCCGTTAGGAATGAATTCGTAAATTAGAGCTTTGAAAGCATCCCCATTATTGTCGATGGTCGAACATGCTGTTAGGATGGGTAGAAGGTTACGATGTCGAATGCTTCTCAGAACATCACATTCCGTTACAAAACTTGTGTCTGCACATTTCATGTCAAGGTCAAAAACCTTAATGGCCACTTGTATTTTAGCTTGAGTTAACTTTCCTCTGTACACTGAACCATAGCTTCCTCTTCCGAGGAGCTTTGCCTCTGAGAAGTTTCCTGTAGCTCGATTTAGATCCTTGTAAGATACTCTTGGGAATTTCTTACCAAAAGAAAGCAGATGTAAGTTTGTTCTTCTTGATGTTTTCTTCCCAGTGATTATAAAATAAGTTAGCATTGCTAGTGACATGAAGCCAAATAATGGAATCAACGCTCTGGTCAAATAGTACTCTGTCGATGGTCTCTGAGAAACAGCAGGACACGGGGGCATGTGGAAATCCATCGCACCTCCGCAAAGGCGCCTTCAAGTGAAACAGCTGTAGCATTTTCGAGTACTCCATTTCTTGGTATTTCTCCTTGAAGATGATTATATGAAAGGTCAAGATTGTCGAGGTCTAGTCTGTTTAGAGCAAATGGGATGGTGCCTGACAAGTTGTTGTGTGAAAGATTTAGCATACTCAGCAACGATAGGTTACCGAAATTAACTGGGATGTTTCCAGTCAGAAAATTTTGCTCCATTTGCAAACTCGCTAAGCTATAACATTCGTCAAAAGAATCGGGAATTTCCCCAGTAAGTTTATTTGACGAAAGATCTAAACTAGTGAGTTGTTTAAGGTCGTTAATTTGAGGTATGGCACCTTGAAGATTATTGTGGCTAAGGTTCAAAAGTGTGAGCGGTTGGAGGTTTGCAAAGTTCGGTGGTATAGACCCTTCAAGATTGTTATTGCCAAGGTCTAACTCTAAGAGGTTTCGAAGGCTTCCTAAGCTATTTGGTATGAGGCCCTCAAATTTATTTCCGCTCAGGGATAGGTCTATCAACTTACTAAAGTTCCCAATAGAGGATGGGATTGGCCCAGTGAAGTTATTGGAATGGAGAAGTAGGACTATTATACTTTTGAGATTTCTAATCCATCTTCTAATTGTACCAGTAAAATTGTTTTCTGATAGGGTCAGTCTTGTTAACGCATGGAGTTTCCCTATGCTTTGGGGAACTTGTCCCGATAAGCTGTTTCCAGACAACAAAAGTGATTCAAGGCTTGGTTCAGGTACCTCCTAAAGTACATCTGCCTACCGATTACTAGCAAATACACAGTTAGCAATTCGGCCATCTGGTTCAGGAGTCTCAACTGGCGTGTGATGGAAAAAATTATGGAAGCTCCAGGTACCTCCTAAAGTACGAGCCTTTTGGTGGAGGGTGATTAACAAGTTTATTCCATCACGTAAAGTGCTAAAGGATCGCCATATAGAACGTATATCATTTTGTGAATCGTGTGGGGTGAAAGAGGAGACCATTCACCATGCTTTGTTTCAGTGCACACGGGCAAAATTGTTTTGGACAAATTTGAGGGAGGCAGCTGGAGTTAAAATACCACTGTTACATCCGGATACATGGGCTACGGACATGATTGAGTGCAAGCTGTTGTCGGACAATGACGTTTGCATGATTTTATGTGGTGGCTGGGCAGTATGGCAGGAGCGCAATGCTCGGAACCATGGAGAAGGGGGACGCTCGGCTACAGCTTCAGTTCGGTGGGTGATGCAGACCACGCTGGATCTCTCTCGGCTTGGCCGTGACAAACCTGTAAAGGCTCTGAAGGTGAAGGCAAGTTGGAAGCCACCGGATATGGGTGTGATCAAAATCAATACTGATGCGAGTTTTTATACTCCAGCTATGAATGGAGCTACTGGGCTGATAGTCCGAGATCATCTAGGAGCTATGATTAGAGGCCAACCTAAGTGGTACGACAGTGCAGCTAATGAATTGTGCATGGAAGCAAGAGCAATTTGTGAGGGTGCTCGTCTGGCGTTGGAGCGTGGATATACACATGTGATCATTGAGAGCGACTCCAAAGTGGCGGTCGACCTATGCAATAATGAAAACAATAATACGTCAGAGATTATGGCAATCTACCAGGAAATGAGGGAGATAAAAAGAGTTTTAGCTAGTTGTAGCATTGTTTCAGTGGGTAGAGATGCTAATAGAGCTGCCCACTTATGTGCTAAGCAATCTAGTAGTGATAGGAGGAGATGCCTGTGGATTAACTATAACCCAGGTTTTCTCGCTGATACTCTTCGGAGTGATTGTAATCCTGTCATATAATCAATAAAGCTGACAAAAAAAAGTGATTCAAGGCTTGTGGATAGGTTACCAAGGAACTGGGGTAATATTCCCTGCAGCTTATTGCCATTGAGAGAGAGTAGTTGTAGGGAGCTACAGTTTCCCAACGCATTTAAGAATTTCCATTCTTGGTCCCTGCTTGCTTCAAGGTGGTTATATTGAAGGTTTAGAGCATTCAGTTTTGAAAGTTTTCCAAAAGAAGTTGGTATTTTCCCAGTGAAACTGTTATCTGATAAATCAATCTTTTGTAACCCTGGAGCATCGCCTAGGGAAGCTGGAATCTGACATTCAAAGAAGTTGTTTTCTAAGGTGAGCTCTAAGAGATTAGGGAAGAGGTCGCCAATCTTAGATGGCAATGTCTTGCCTAGCATGTTGAACTCTAGGCTTAGATATTGGAGGGGAGCTGAAAGATTCAAGTTGGCAAGTGGGAATTCACCAGAAAGCCTGTTATCGCCCAGTAGCAAGCTTTGCAAATTCAGCAATTTCACAAGCTCAAATGGAATGCTTCCCTCGAGTTGATTTGATTTAAAACTGATGTAATTTAGATTTGAAAGAAAGCCCAATTCCGGAGGAATTATGCCGACTAGCAAGTTCGAGGAGAAGTCCAGGTAATACAACTTGGAGCAGTTTGAGAGTGCATCAGGATTTATCCCTGTCAATTTGTTGTTGTTCACATAAAGGTACTGCAGTTGTTGGAGATGATTAAGACTAGGTATGGTACCGACTAGTCTATTATAAGAGAGGTCGACCTGATTAAGGAAGCTCAGGTTTCCAAGAGAATCAGGAATTATCCCATTTAAATTGTTGTTGTCCAGATAAAGTGTCTGTAATTGTTGGAGATGGCCGAGGATGGGTAAGGAGCCAACGAAGCTGTTCACTGAAAGGTCAAGTGTATTAAGGAATGTCAAGTTTCCAAGAGAGGAGGTGATTTGGCCTTGTAAGTTTTGGCCAGTGAGGTTAAGCGACGAGACGCGAAACGGTCGTGTCGTGGTGCATATGACACCATTCCACCGACAGAAGTGGGTTGTGGTGCTGTTCCAGTTGCTCAAGGCTCCCTGAGGATCGTTGGTGACGCCTGCTTGAAGGCGAGCAGCGCGTGCAGATCGACGTTGTTCTCGTGGATGGTTTTACCATAAACGGTGCCAACTCCGTTACAGAGCAGCAGCAATGCCAACAGCAAAAGCATGGCGAATTCGCCGGTTGCTTGGGAGAGCGCATCACAAATCACCTGCAAAATGTCAATCATTAACTTGGTGGCATGTCATGAAGTGCACGTTTACTGGCTGCTGTAACAAGCTACGAACAAGCGTAGAAGCCTATTGAACATACGTGCGCAATGGAGTAACATTTCACACATAGTTATGAGTTTATGACAGAAAGAAACAAGCCAAAAGAGATAATTGAGGAGAGGGAAATCGCACCTCTACTGGGCAGGGGAGGACAGCAGTACAACACGGCCCAGGGGTTGCAGAGTGCTGGGTGGTGGTATGTGTGCTGTGAGTGGGATGCAGAGCTCATGGCCCAGGGGTTTAAAAACACATTTACAGCATGCTTACATCCACACACTTGCACCTCATCTGAATTCCTCAAGGCTTATCTTAGCTTTACCGCGTCTGCAGCAAAGACCCGGGGTCAGTCAACCTTTCCAGTAGAACTGATACTTTTCACCGCTCCTCGCCAACGGCCGTTGTCTCTGTTTGAGCTGGACAAGGTTGTTGCGGCACGTCCAGCCTCGAATCCCACAGGTCCATAGCTAGTCCGGCTACATACTTTTCTACAGGAACCCGACAGAGATCTTCTGCAATGATGTGCGACCTATCTGGAGCGGTTTCGATGCTGACAAACATCAGCATGTGGAAGGGTTTACTGTTCTAAGGTTCTCAATTTTTCCAATTGCATTTTATTCGGTTCTTTTGTGGTGACCGTGCTTTCACAAGTTTTTGTGTGGATATAGTTCGTTTCTCGGTTTTGTTGGATGCAGCGGGTCAAGTAAACTTGTCTCTATTTGATACGGACGACAGTGCCATGTTCGAATGCCGTGGCTTCCACGAAGGTTATGCTGATGGTGAACATGGCCCCATTGGAACAAAACACATGCGGCACGCACCACGTAACCCTCGTGTAAGCTTCTATCCCACTCACATATTTCTGTGTTACATATCCGTCAAATTTCGCGCTTTCAGGTCAGATTATTGGCGTTGTCTTCTAACATTTGCACACCAAAAGGATTTCTCACACATCTACTGCATGCAGAGGCGTAGCCAGGGCCCAGGCTAGGGGGGCTATGGCCTGGGACGCGGTAACAAAATACTTCAGTGACTGTAGCTAAAATAACACTATTTAACACTGTTTTGCACTGTAGCTATGAAGTTGGCCTGGGGCGTGACAAATTCCTGGCTACGCTACTGACTGCATGCATTCACCACGAGACGCTATGATGTATATCTCATTGTAATTGTGTGCTCTGGCATTTTGACTATCTTTTGTAACGTTTTTATGCTGATTCTTTTTTAAACTTGGTGTATTAAAGGTGTCAATATCATGACAAGGCAAAACCCATGTGTTTTTTTTTCGAAATGGTTATAAAGCCCTAGCCTCTGCAATGGGCAGAACCCGTGCTTATTGTTTTCTTTCCTAACATACCACGAAACTAACACATGGTGCCTAATGTGTTCCATTTCCTACATGTTCATATGTATGTGAATATTACATGAATTTTGTAAAACTTAAATTGAGCTTGGAATTTTTCAGAAAAATGACTTTGTAGTGGTAAATGTGATTTACCTTGTCATACGATGGTGTCGCTGAGTCCTTATCAATGGTAAACTTGTGAACTTCTCAATGCTCATCGTGACATATTATGCATTTTACAATTGTATATTTATAACAAAAACATGTATGGTCTGTGTCCTTTTACTAACTTTCCGGGCATAGAGCGAGTTAAATTTGCAGTCAAAACTTGTATTGGCAACTTCAAAAAAAAAAAAATCCAACATCTTATACTTTAGAACAAATATAGTATATTGTATTCATTGTCAACGGCTTTATCATATTCATAGTATCAAATAGTGACAAGGTGGAAAACCAAAGTACATCCGGGGCTCCTTGGAGCCTGTTTTTATTATTTCTCAGAAATACTTTTGGAGTATCAACGATTCCAAGAGAATCTTCACAAGGACATCTAGGGGGCTCACTAAAAGCATACAACAATTGAATGAAACATATGCATATGTGTGGCTATGCAAAAAATAAAAAATATGTGGATTTGCAATAGATTACTAGTACTTGGTATTGTAGATCCATAGTTTTGATAGTAGCGCATAAATAAATATTTTTTAATTATTTCAAGGTATTTTGGAGCACATTTGAATTTATATGTAGAATTTATTTGAACATTCTCCGTAACTTCAAACTATATTTTTTTTCTTTTGAAAATTCCTGTAACAGCCCATGTTTGTAATAAAGGTAGCTTGCACTCATGAGCACCATGTAAAATTCACTAACACTGTGTTTGGTTGCAGAGAATTGGGGCATGGAATTGGAATTGGTGTCGATTCCACCAATTCGGCAGTTTGGGGTGGCCTGAGAATCTTCGCGTGGAAACGGCCCGAAATTCCGAGCGCGGAATCCTCACGTACAAAGTGTCGGCAAAACATTCCGAGCTCGCCCGCTCGGAATCGCTCGGAAACGAGCGTACCGCTCCGCCGCGTGCCCCCGCCGTCGTGTGCCCCCGCGTCCCTCCCCAACGTCGGCCACCCCAGCGCCGCCCTCCCCAACCCCAGCCTCGCTCGCACACCTCCAGCGGCCTCCAGATGCACCGCCCCGGCTCCCCTCGCCGTCGACCTTCCCCGCCGGTCGCCGCTCCCGTGCAAGCGCCGGCCCGGGACATCCTCGCGCCCGGCTCTGTCCCTGCCCTGGAGCACCTCCCCGAGCTCGTCCCCTCCTTTGCCGGGCGCGCGCAGCCGTCCTCGCCTCTCCCCATCTCCGCCGTCCTCGCCTCTCCCCATCTCCGCCCTCCTGCCATGCTGCTCCACGTCCTCACCTCTCCCCATCTCCGCCCTCCTCTGAGCCTCTCCCTGGCGTCGTCCTCACCGGTTCCGGCGGTAGGGGAATGGTGGCGGGCGGAGGTAGGCGCAACGGCGGCAGGCGGAAGTAAGATTTACCCTTTGATTCCAACAGAAATTTCCAAACACATCCAAACAACAGAATCGAATTAGAAGCCAATTCATTTCCGTCTCGGATTTGGAATTGGTGTCCAATTCAATTCCATGCCCCAATTCTCTGCAACCAAACACAGTGTAAGAAATTTTTGCATCTTAAATAAGGAGGAACTTGTCAAAAATGTCACAAACTTCACTTATTTATAAATGTGGTTCAAAATCCCCAAAAATTCAAACTAAAAATATGGGGAGCTTCTTTATAATTATAAGAGCCTCCATGATTTTTCTCACTATTTTTGGGCTACTCCAAGTGCCTTAAAAATTATTAGGAGGTTCTGTTTGAAAATTCCAGGGACTTCTTCGTAATTTCCAAAAACCCAAGGACCTTTTTGAAAAACTGCCATTGTCTTCAACCTTGTCCTCTCTGCCTGGCAAGCATAGAGCTCCGTGTCGCGTCGTACATCGTCGATCCCCGGCGCGAATCACCTCGCCGCCGCCTCCAAGTAGAGGATAAGCAACCCGGTGCCTCTGGCTCTCTCTCCCTCATCCTCTCGCTCTCCCTCTCCTCTCATCTCTCCTCACCACGCTCGGCCGAAGAACCGCCGCCGTCGCCGACGCAAGCCGCCATCACTGCAGGCCTCCCCGGACGAATCCAAGGACGCCACGAGCTCCGCCATCCTCCCCTACATCTCCCTGCCAACGGACGCAAGCCGGGAGGCTCGGAATCGAGCGGATCGCCGCGTCTTTCCTGATTCCGGTCGCCCTCGACCTCCTCTGCCCAACTGAGCCCTCCATCGAACTCCTGGTATTATTCCGGTCCGGATGGACCTCCTCCCTGTCCTCCCCGCGCTCCGGTTCGCCGTGGCCGTGCTCGCCGTCCGCCGCCGCGGATTTGGTCGCCGCCGGTAGCTCCGGCGACGATATGGTCCGAGGCGCCGCCCGTCCGGCACCCCGCGACGCCCTTGTGCGGATCCGTGCGGCCCCAGCCTCGTGCGCGTCCTGGAGCGAGCCGAGCGTGTTGGCCCGAGCTCGGCCATGCCGTCCATGGCGTTGATGACGTCATGATGACGTGGCGCGGGCCCCGCTCGTCAGCTTTTTAATATTTTAGTAATGTTTTTCATAAATAATAAATCCCTGACAGTGGGTCCGGCTGTCAGAATTTTATACATATCTAGTAATTCCAGATTTTGAATAAAATTGTAAATTCAATAACTTTTGATCTATATTTCAGAAAAATACAAATAATATATCAAAATGTTCAGAAAAATGTAATCTATCTATTTGTATGAAATTCATGCATGATTGAACAACTTAAATTAAGACTTGTCTAGAATTACTAAAATGCCACTTTCTTTAATTATGGGTTTCTTCCAAATATTGCTTTTAGTGGTATTTGGACCACATTTAAATTGTTATTCATGTTTTAGAGTTTTAAATTGAGTTCATTAATCTGTCATGCATACATTTGTGCGCATTGCATATGCCATATTTTGAATGTTGTCTCCCTTTCCGGTGTTTAGTTCTTCTCGCTAGAACGTGGATGCGGGATCGAGATTGAGATTGAGAATATCGAAGACCAATACTTGATTATCAACAAACAAGTCAAGCATAGTTTTCCCAAAGATCTTTATTGGTTATCAAAGAAACAAGGCAAGCATAACCTCTTATCTGCACATATATGTGATTTCACAATATTTGATTCTTGTATATTGCATCCGATTCAAATATGATTTTGGTCAATAGATAGAGTTCTCCTATTTTTTGCATCGCCTAAATGCCTGATCCACTATTCCTAGCAAACCTAGGCAATGCTTGTGTGTATATCGCTAAAGCCTTATATCTGCTACGCTTAGCATGCCCTTGCATAGCTCTACTCCACCCGGTTGGTGAATCAGAGCTGCGAATTAACCTAGTCTGCCAGGATGACGTGGAAAGATTTGTTATATGTATAACTTGTTTAAAGGCTTGGATGAGAGGCCACAGAGGGATAGTGGTGCTTTGTCTCGTTCTCGCCGCCTAGGAGCGAGTTCTCGCCTTTGAGCCAAGACTGAGCGTGCAACCACATGTGGGCCGAGGACGCCTCATCGACCAACTAACTTGCGTAATTCTATTCGTAGGTTCTCTAGTTCGGGCTTTCCATTTGATGAAGGAAAAAAATTTGGAAGAAGAAAATATAGGAACGTGGCCGCGGTCGAGGGGGTTGGAGCCCAGAACCTTGACTTCCGCACACACCGATTGCCCATGGATAGGCTTACGCAAGGTAAAGGTTGTAACCGTTCCCACTCCGCCGGCTTTCCCAGGAAGAGAGCTAATTCGATGGCCACTACACCACGGACCAAAATTGGGGGCAAAGAACAGCCGGCAAAAATCCATTTAAGAAGGCAGTTTAACAGCCGGGGAAACTAAACTGCCGGTAAAAATCGGTCAGGGCACACTATCTGCCGGCAATAATGGAGATTTACCGGCTATCAACTGCCGGTAATAATAAATATATACCGGGGCAGCTGAACTGCCGGCACATGTGAGTCCCGGCAGATAAAACTGCCGGCGCATATGCAGTGCGGGTAACGAAAATTTTGGCGGGGTGGCGCGCGGAGCGAAAAGATTTCAGAAGCAGCGCGTGGTGTGGGTCAAAGCTAAGCGCACACGTGACACACCACGCCGCCGCCCTTTCGCTCCCCACATCTCGATTCCCCTCTCAGTCTCGCCCCCGACACCACGCCGCTCCCATCCTCTCTCTCCGCGAGCGCCGCCGCGTCCCATCTCACCTCTCGCGCTCCCCACCCGGAGCCTCACGGCGAGCCGGCCGGTGCTGAAGCCGACGGCTGACTCGACCCATGGCGTCAGAGCGAGGGACGGAGGCGACGACGACGGAGGAGCTGCAACCACCATCCACGACGGTGACCCACGGCGCAGCATGGTCTCCTCAGATCCGTAAGTCCTAGCCCCGATCTACGCTCCTACGCCTCCCATCTCGTCGATTTCTACTGATTTTACTGCGGGGATTCGTCCGGCCGGCCGCAGGAACTCCACACACTAACCTCGGCCAGGGAGATTACTCTGTGTCGCAGGCCTCTCCGAGCTCGGCTGCTGACGGAATTCACGCGGAGTAAAAAGCGGCCGTCTTCCAGCACTGGGACGAGGAGCTGCCCAGATGCATCGTCGCCGTCAGATCTTGTCGTCTCCATCCCTGCTGGTCGTGGTGACCACGCCTCTGATGCGTCCGTCACCTCCCTAGCCCTCCCAATATCTGATGTTCTTGTTGGTTGCTTGACCTGTTCTTTGTGCTATGCTAGGAATCCGGAGGCTGCCCCGAGTCAAGTCTGCCACTTCTCCAATAAACCGATGTACAGGTTCTACTCTACGATTTACCCCTTGTTCATGGATGGTTTGTTCAGAATTCTTGATTGTGCGTAAGATATATTTTAGACTGCATGATACTGTTAGTCAGGGAGATGAGGAAGAGATAAGAAAAAGAGGCCAGCCGGCTGATTCGTAGTATGAGTAATGCTAATACTCGCTTGTTCTGTACCAGATAAGAGAGGGAATGTAGTCTATTTAGATTGCACTTGCACGACATTGTTCATTTCTCCTAGTCCTTGATGAAGTATTCTGTGCTATTTGGTTTCACATATGTATGTAATATAGAAAGAGAGCATTCTAAAATGGGATTGATTAAGTTTACCATATAGTGTGTGTTCAACGGTTGGTTCTGATGGCTGCCCCTCAAATGTAAATTGCTTGCATGAGAATATCTTCAATTCTGGTTTAGTGTTAGCTTTTTCTGTATATTTTGAATATTGCTTTGCTAATTGATTCACTCCATAGAGTAATGGAAAGAGATCTAGAAGAAGGAACAAGGTCTGCTGCAAAACAAGAAGGAACTAGTCGAGCTACAAATGAAGCTGGGAGCAACAATTACACAAAGAATCATCAGGTCTTGTTTTGTTTCCTACTTCAGTTGAATTTTTTGTATGACTAAAAATTCCTACTGCTAATTTCTTACCACTGGACAAGCTCAAGGAAGAACATTTGACTGGCTGTATAAGCATGTAGGCTTATATTTCTTTAGTTCCTTTCTTTGCTGCAATGGTCAAGTCAAATTTCTTACCAACGTTTACTTTATATGCAGATGGAGGTGCAGAGATCCATGACAAAGCAGGCATCGCCTCCACAAGAAGAATGAGAGAGGTAAGGAATTTTCCAAATTATCACCCAGGTCAAAGATTTTGTTGTGCTAAAATTCTAGTTGTGGGATTGATAGATGAATAGTCTGGATCAAGTGTGCATGAGTTACCTTGTTTACCTGCTTGCCAACATTTAAGTTCCTTCTGAGTTTAACACCTTAGTTGCTCTTTCTGACTATTATAAGTTATTCTTGTCGGTGTTCATGGCAGTGGCATGCATGCTGAACTTAGAGATGGTAGTTAAAAGTTCCTGTTGTATCGTCACTCCTAATGAAAACATGGATGGGTTCTCTTCTCATGGCTGGTGCTGGAGTGAGCTCCTGCCACGTTTATGTGCCTGGTTTTATCTGGTTGTTGTTTGTTGTGTCACTTGTCTATTTGACCTGATGATCATCATCCCAGCAATCTTCATAGTAGCTTATGCCAAATTTCAGCTTCTGGTACTCTAGTGTATTTTAGTTTTTTTACAAATATTCTGTTTTGTGGCAAGTTATTTGAGCAGTCGTCTTAGCTGCTTCCTCTCTTATGCCAACAAGCTAAAGGACAGCTCCAAATCTTTGGCTAACGCCACGGTCACTACAGACCCAAATCTTTGGCGCAACTTACAAGTTATATCTGGAAGTGCACTCTTAGTATAGCTACATGTAGTTAGATGGTGAGCTGCATGCACTCATTAGTTCTTGATCCTAGGGACATTCCAGGAGGTGAACACGCATTGATCAATACTTGTGCAAGTGCTAGCCGAGTCTTTGAAATTAAAAGAATGTACTCACGTCCTGCCTTTGCTCATGTGTAAAATGTTGTGCTTTTATATGAAGCCGAAACCCTGAGCTATACTTGGTATGCTGATATATTGACCTTTTGGATACAACCCAAGCTCGCAGCAAACTGAGCATGTTTTACATTTCAGTTACAGTAGTGTTAATAGCTGATCTAGAGCTCCCTCCCTTCACTTCATATATCTAGCTTGTTATGATCAACCTTAATGCATTGAAACCTGCTACTTCTTCAGCCATTTCGGCATTAGGATATCTCTTTGTGAAGTAATTGTAATGTAAATGTTCTCTATCTGAATCTTGCGCTTGGTGTGGTGCAGGGGCTGCTGGACTGGGGGTCGAGGATGATTCCGCTATGCGCCTCCAGCTGCTTGGGTCTGTAGTGACGGTGGCCTATGTACCGCTGGAGTAACTCGGGAATGCAGAGGTCCTTTTAACCTCCAGAATGAGTACTGGTTAGATATATTGCTATATATATATGCTCTTTTGTTCACATCGATGAAGACTACACTTCTGTCAATCATCAATTGTCGATGAAGTTCTTTTATTTTGAATTTGACTCTTATCTTTTGTACCGTGGATATGAAGCATGTATTGTGTCAATGATAACTTGTGAAGTACTGAATGAATCATGTGAATGTACACTTGTGGAAGAGATGCATTATCTTGTGGTAAAATCTGTCTGTAATGTATCTGATGGTGATTGAACTGTAAATGTGCATGTGCATGCATGCATTAAAAAGCTGAATATGAGGAGCACAACTAGGCAACAGGGAGGGCAATTCACAAGCTGGAAAAAGTCCAAACAGCCGGCAAACGTAATGGCATTTAAGGGCAATTTGCCAGCCGGCAAAGCACTGAACTGCCGGCTCAACTCTTTGCCGGCAGGCCAGCCTGCCTGCCGGGAAAGAAGTAAGCCTGCCGGCACAAGTAGCGCTGAGACGGCAGAATAACTGCCGGCAACTGAAAACAGCCGGGAAAAGTCTTTGCCGGCAGGGTTATAGCGGGCAGGCTAATCTGCCGGGAAAAAACCTTTGCCGGCTGTTTTGCTGCCCGTAAAGTGACCTTTCCCGGCAGATAGAGTGCCCCCAAATTTGGTCTGTGGTGTAGTGGGCAAGGAGCCGGGCGGTATGTGTGGTAAACATTGTACACACCTGCAGGGTTAATCTTTTTGAAAAGCCGTGTCCGCGGTTATGGACGACTTGGTGACGGATTCAGAGATCATAAACGACATTAACCTATCGTAAAACCTGAAAAACCAAGTGTGCAGGTTCGCTTCCTCGAGGGTGAGTCGAGGAAGTGGCCTTGATGATTAGATTCAGTTGATGGTGATTCAGTGGATATGTTCAGATGATGATGAAGCTAGTGTTGTCACTCTCTTATCCCCTTTTAAAAGATCTGTTATACGAACTTCTCTCCTCTCTCGATTTGACAAGAAAGATTGCTTTACGCAAAGTAACCTTCATAATTACTCTCTGAACAAGCAGATATATAATAGGTTAATTAAATCTTGCTGAGTACATCAAGTACTCATCCTTTCTTAAATTTGGTTCAGGTGAAGGTCCTCACTCCGATGGTGGTTTCTATGTTGACATCGACGAGTAGTTTGGGGTTCCCAGGTGGTAGCTTGGGACGTCTCGGAACAGCTAGCGTCGGGAATGTTTATCTAAAGGCCTCTTAGGCCATAGTTTGGATCTTGTTGTTTAGAACAACATAATTTGCTTTCCGCTGTGTGATGTAATGTTGGGTCGTGTGACCTCTGTTTGTAATATCCTCTACCTTCACTCTGTTATTAGTTGTAATACATACTTTGAGTCGTAGAGCCTGTGATGTGCTAGATGTTCCGCAGTCTTGATCTCTTAATTATACATTGCTAGTTGTGCCTGTGTTATGGCATCAATCGATGTGTTGTGTTGCCGATGATCCATTCCGAGCAACGCCTGCCAAAGGTTTTGGCCTGAGAGTGGTGTGCCCAGTAACCTTCGTTTGTATCGCATAACCAGTGACACACAGCATCTCTGTATAGTTCCAGGGTCAGGACGTTACAATTCCGGCTCCAAGGAGCCCGGAATCTGAACCACCGCAAGATACAAGAGACTGTATTATTTGCACTGGACCCTGGACCTGTCTCTCCTTGCGACCGTATTATTTGCACTACGTGAAATTGGGCCCATCGATCATGAGAATCGATGTACTCCTGCTAGCAAGCTGAACACAAGATCTACCCTGTAAAAGATTATCTCCCTTATTGCTTGATCACGGGATAGTACGATACAAAACACTGTTGTATCCTGCTAGAGCACCCGACGTCGTCCGTATGTTATGCAACGCCATCTTTTGCGAGGGCGCCAACATGAGTTTGGCCTGGCTCAGCACGAGACCTTGGTCGATCCGTGTGTGTTATGTACGTATGTCCTTTGGTGGCTCACCTAACTTGTTGGATGGGCTCAAAAAGCTCCAACGGAAAACAAGTGATTCGCCAATAATGGTGGCGCCGTGTCGGAGAACATGCAGAGACAGCTCTGCTGCGCGGGGCACGAAAGGGCCATCACAACAACTGTAATCGAATTGGTAGATTAGGTTCCCTAGCTTGTGTATATTTTTGTTAGTATAGTAACCGCGGGGTTATGTTTTCTATATTGAAGATTTATCCTCGAAGCAAGGATTAGTGATACGTGTAATATTTGTTGTTGATGTCTTAGTCCTTCTACGATATTTTCAAATGCTCAAGGTAACATAGTGAAAACTTTGAAATAAAAAGGTTGCATGCATCAATCGATGCACATACCAAAGATATTTCTCCTGAAACTGAATGTTTTTCATTTGCTATTTTTACATCCAGTGAAACTACACTATCATAAGAACTAATTGAAAAAATACTTACTTGCATAACCACATGGATAATACAACCTCGACATCAAAGGAACGATCAAGAAAAAAAAGCCTTTTTGAATTACCTAATGACCCGATCTACTCCTTAGGTTAAGTAGAATAATTACATTTTACCCTAACATTGTCTTCCCTTATGGTGTAGCAATTATATGATTCTACTGATAACGCAGAAACAATAAAACATGGAATGGAACACGAACAAAGAAAGAACCTTTGGAATAACCAAAATCTACAATAACTCATCCGGCTCACAACTCACACGCCTCGATGTATGTTACCAATATATAAAACTATGGAGAACAAGGCATGCATTACCGTTTCTAGAGTTTTTTTATTTCGCCGGAAAACACTAGCATTCAATTACGTATATTTATAGTTTTTGGAGTTTTTTTTATTGCAAGTGTGCAAGGATTTGTGCATGAAAGAAACTAAAATTCAAACGAAACTATTTATCCAAGCAACAAAAATGGGTATACGTTTTCCTAGTTGCTTTGAATTTAATCTAGCGAAGCTCCTCTTTTCAAAGAGGTGCATATGTTGTCAACTACCACGTCACCCTCTCAAAGGGCATGTGCCCTCATGTGTGGTTTTGGTAATTAATGACAATCTCTATGGACTAATATTTTCATTGAGATATTCTTATAGATCTTGTCCATGGTAAAAGGTTGGAGTTCATGTGTTGGACTCTAGAAGATTATATGATAATCAAGCCATCGTATATATCAAGAAAAGAAGATGAAGTGCAAGTGGATACATGAAGACGGAGCTTAGCAAGGCTCTTCCATAATGTAGTATGGGGGAGCATTTAGAAAAGTCTTCATCAAGCATGTGCTAGTAAACACAATCAAGAAAGGTGTCCCAACTTGAAGAGATCAAGATAGCTCAAGTGGAATGCGCAAGGCAAAGGTATGATCTTGATAGGGTTTCTATTTTACCGCTCTCATGGTCTTAGTGGGAGACCGGGTTATAGGATAGACGGCGTACTATCAAGAGGGGCTCTCAAGTGAGTAACTTGATCGCATCATTGTGGAGAGCTCAAACCTTTGCATTCTTGGCATATCATCTTTCTTGGTTCTTATTTGGTGTTTATCCATGTGTGCATTTAGAGCTTTTGTTCATCTCCATACCAAGCTCTAGTTCATCAAAAACGGATTTCATATGAATATCTTGTTGTGTTTTTTGATGTTGGAGGATTTACCGGTTGCTCCTTTTTAGAGAGGCTTACTTTTCTACATTTGGTTTTATCCTCCCTTGTTGAACTATGATGTTTCTCTGCATGATCTTGTAAATCTCTTCGTTGCGATTCCGACAAGCCCAAGATCATCGAAAACGGAGTCCGGATGATCACGATATGTTTGTTTTCGTGTTGGGTGTTTCTGCAGTTTTTAGGCCGGCCTGGCCGGGCCCAAGGCCGGGCCTCTCTGGTGGTCAGCCAGCCTAGGCCGGCACCAAGGCCGGGCCTCTCTGGTGGTCAGCCAGCCTAGGCCGGATCCAAGGCCGGGCCTCCTGGTGGTCAGCCAGCATCCAGCCTTTTAGGCCGGCCTAGCTAGGCTCCAAGGCCGGCCCTCGCGAAAATTGCCCAACGGGCAGATTCTAGCCCCCACCTATTTATAGGTCTTCTTCCCCAACGGTTTGGTGGAATTTTTTAGCACGTTTTTCCCCTCTCTCTCCTCCATTGTTGACCTTGGAAAAGCTTGCCTTCCTCTCAATCCCTCCCATGATTGTTGCATATCTTTGAGGGAAAAGTGAGATGAGATCTAGATCTACAATTCCACCAATCCATCCCTCCTCTAAGTGAGGGAACCTAGTAGATCTTGATCTTGGAGTTTCATTTGTTGAGTTCTTCTTTGTTCTTCCTCTCTTCTCCCCCCATAAGCATTAGTTGCTTTTGGTGGGATTTGAGAGTGAAGGATTTGAGCACTTGGTGCTCTTGCCATTGCTTTGTTGCATCGGTTTGTGCTCTCCACGAGAATTCGTGGAAGTTGTAATGACCTCACCTTTTACTATAAGGTAGAGATCCCTGTGTTAATGTGCTAGTCCCTGGATCGATTAGCAAGCACCACAGTTCAAGATGGAATATCATGCAAATGCGTCAAATACTTTATTTACATCGGATGATCCAGACTTAATAAATCCATTACAACTTGCATAGTCCAAGACTATCATTACTCAAAGTTCAGAGCGGAAAACATTAAATACAATGAGCCTCATCATCTTCATGTGCCACAGGAAAACATGTTGGTTGTAGACTCGAAACCCTAACGAAACCTCACTCGTCGTCTGGAAAACCTGCAACGGTGAGTTACAGCCAGAACACCGGTCAATACATTTGAATTGTATTAGCAAATGACACCTATGTGGATATAAATGGCAACCTGTCATCTACATGAATATTTGGCTGAGTGGAGTTATGGGTAAATTGCAGAAAGCTGGTTTTGTCCTATATTTTGAAAAGACATTTTCTCTTTTATAAACAAGTCGGTACCACTGATAGAAATCAGTGAACCTTCTTCCCATGTTCACCCTTTAAGTTTTATTTTACAAATTGGCATGATGAGGTAACTCCATCAGTTCCTTGTCCAGCTGCTCAAAATGTTCGTAACCGGGGACACGGCTAATATCTTAGTTTTGTGAACTCTCGAGTGTGTATGCACTTTCCCCACTAGACTCAATCAACCCAAACTTCCTAGGCACTCATTTAGTGCGAAGGAAAGAAGAAGATTGAAACGAGATCTTTCAGAAGTAATCCACCTTTCTAACGGACCGCTCCCAGAATCCTCCTACTGTCCGCCAGGCCGGTTTCATACAACATACTTAATCTAGCCAGAGCCCATATTAGCTAGTGGCTGCACTGGAAGCTAATCTAAACATGGAGTGACTTTGAAACCTCTTTGTTTCTGGGTGGCCATCCACAAGTGTACTACCTCAGGTAATAACCATCACGTACCATGGCCCCAAGTATAGTAAACTATCTTAGGTGATAACCACCATGGACATGGCCCTGAGAAGCCACTCAACTTTCAACCATCAAGCAATTTATCTATCCACCCAGGTATTTCATTAAACTTAGTAGAATTGTATCCTTACTTAACTAATAGTAAAACTTTCATCAATTGCATAGCTAAGCAAGTCTACCAAGTTTAATGGCTGTTAACTACAGGATATAAAAGATAGCTACACACTACATAGGATTTATAACATAGCATAATATAATACCCAGAAATAAACCTAACATGCATACTACTAAAACACTAAATGCAGAATAGTAAAAATAGTAGGACGTTTATGGGGTGTCACTTGCCTTGGCCACATGGAGAGTGCACGTAACTATCATAGCAACAGGAACACTCCGCACAATCTAAATAAATGAACATCACTCAATCAACACACAATCAACATCTGCACAATACTTAGAAAACATGATATGCATGTATGAGTGCACACACCACTTTTAAATTGGGTCAACTCACTTTATTAGATCTCAGGTTGCTAGCATGATGCATGATGAGATGAGCAAAATTTAATGCAACTTTATTATTTAAAAATATTTTGAAGCACTAGAAAGGTTTAACAAGAAAAATTAATATTTCTTTTATAAATTGATTAATAAATTTGGGTTTTAGTTTCTCTGGACAGAGGATGAAGTTTGTGATATTTTGCAAAAGGATTCATCTCAGAAAGATTTTTAAAACTCAAGTTATTAATTAAATGTCATTTTTTCTTCTCTGAAAATTAATAGAATTTAACAGATGCAAAATGGAAAAATAATGATGCAGAATGATTCTAAATGACCATATCTTTCCAATGATATAAATTTTGTTAAATTTGGAGGTGTGGTTGAATTGATATGAATTTTGAAGTTTGACTAAAATTCTGTCTAAAATGTCCGAAAATGAAAATGGCTTGACACATGATAGATAATAGATTCCCTATTCCCTATGGCAGATACTCATTCGTTTCCATTAGAAATAACGCACTGTTAAGATTAGAACATGTTGAGGCTCACCGACAGAAAGGAATGTCGTCGGTGTCCAGGAGAATGAGGACAATGTGACGCGATGTAGACGATCATGCATGCCCTCCGCCCTCCAGGATCTAGTCGATGGAGTTGACGTAGATGTGCTCGGGGACTAGGCGGACGCCGTGACGCGGTTGGTGAGGACAACGGACATGGCAGCGGTCTTCGACGTGATGGACGACATGGCTTCGGCGGCGGCGTGACCAATGGTAATGGAAGGATATAAAACAATGTCGTGGAGGTAGGCAACGATATGAGTAGCACCAGAGTAGATGCAATCGAGGAAAGGAGAACTGTACGTGACGTACCAGTCCGATGAATACAGATTTTGGTTGAATCAGATCTGCTTGACACGGCCAGTGGAGGGATCTTCTCGCGAAACTTTGTGAACTTAATGGAGGAAGGAGGACGAGGGGCACGAATTGACGCGCTCATCTGATCTTGGTATGGCCTTAGAAGGGAGATCGACAGGTGAATGCTGAAGGTTGACATTCGGTTCACGAGTTCTATTAGGGAGATTATGATCTTTGGGTGGGAAATAAACTCTCTGAATGAGACGCCCATATTGTTCTGTGGAACTTTCCTGTTGTAGCCGAAGCGAAACGGTGGCTAAATGATGGAGAGATAGAGAGGGAGAGGTTTCAGCCATGGTTTCTGTAACTGCCCACGTTCTGTACGTGCTGGAGGTGGGAGACGACCGCGAATCCTATAGGACGCTCGTTAGCGTCGCGGAACGCTAACGACGCCTGAAGGAATTCGTCCACGACTCGTTTCTGGGCCGGCCCACTTTGTTTGAAGCGAAGCTTTCCTTTCCTTTTTCAGCGATGCGATCATTCCAATTTCCTGTTTCTCTTCTCTTCTTCTTCTTTTCTTTTTCTGTTTTTCTTTATTTTCTTTTCTTTTTGTTTTCTTTTCTGTTTCTCTTATTTTCGTTTCCTTTTTATTTTCTGTTTTTGTTTTCGTTTCTTTTAAAATTGCAACCATTTTAAATGTTGAAAATGGTTCCAAGTTTGAAAATGGTTCTAATTTTTAAAACGGTGCCAATTTTTGAAATTGTTCCAAAATTGAAAATGATTCCAAATTTAAAAAATGGTTCCAAATTTAAAAATGGTTCCAAATTTGAAATTTGATCATTTTTTAAAATGGTTCCAATTGAAAAAATGGTTCCATTTTGAAAATGGTTCCAACTTAAAAATGGTGCCGAATTTAAAATGGTTCCAATTGAAAAAATGGTTCCAGCTTAAAAATGGTGCCAAATTTAAAATGGTTCCATTTTAAAAATGGTTTCCAAATTAAAAAATGGTTCCGAATTTAATTTGGTTCCATTTTGAAAATGGTTCCACACTAAAAATGGTTCCATTTTGAAAATGGTTTCCAAATTAAAAAATGGTTCCAAATTTAAAAATGGTTCCAAATTTAATTTGGTTCCATTTTTAAAATGGTTACAAATTTAATTTGGTTCCATTTTGAAAATGGTTCCATTTTGTTGCAAATTTATAAATGGTTCTGAATTCAAAATGGTTCCAAATTTAAAATGGTTCCGAATTAAAAAAATCATTTTTTTTAATATGGTTCCAACTTTAAAAAATGGTTCCATTTTGAAAAATGTTCCAAATTTAAAAATTATTCCGAATTTAAAATGGTTCCAAATTTAAAAATGGTTCCAATTTTTAAAATTGTACATTTTTTAAAATGGTTCCAAATTTAAGAAAATCTTCATTTCTTAAAATGGTTCCAAATTAAAAAATGGTTCCGATTTTAAAAATGGTTCCGAACCGAAAAAATGGTTCTGATTTTTTGAAAATGGTTCCGAACCGAAAAAATGGTTCCGATTTTGAAAATTGTTCCATTTTTCGAAATGGTACCTTTTTAAAAATGGTTCCGAACCAAAAAAATGGTTCCTTTTTGAAATGATTCCGAACCGAAAAAATGGTTCCGATTTTTCGAAAATGGTTCCTTTTTGAAAATTGTTCCGAACCGAAAAAATGGTTCCGATTTTTCGAAAATGGTTCCTTTTTGAAAATGGTTTCGAATTGAAAAAATGGTTTCGATTTTTTGAAAATGCTTCTTTTTGAAAATGGTCCCGAACCGAAAAAATGGTTCCGATTTTTTGAAAATGGTTCTTTTTGAAAATGATTCCGAACCGAAAAAAGGTTCCTTTTTGAAAATGGTTCCAAACCAAAAAATGGTTCCGATTTTTCGAAAATGGTTCCGATTTTTTAAAATGGTTCCAAACCGAAAAAATGGTTCCGATTTTTCGAAAATGGTTCCTTTTTTAAAATGGGAATATTATTTTCTGTAAGGTCAATCGCATGATGATTTTTTAATACAATTTGAGGATTCCATCTCAATCCCAACAGAAAAGGCTATGAAGTTTAATCAGTTACAGTACAAACACGTACGCAGTTTCTGCGGATAAACAAAACTGTTTTGTTATGTTATTCATTTCTGTAGTAATTTGTGCTACCATTTTCAGTCGAAATATGGTTACTGAAATAGAAAACTACCGAGAACAAGTACTAATGAGAAACAGTACAAACAAATGAATAAACCACCGAACGGGGAGTCGAACCCAGGTGGTCGACTTCAAATAGAACTTAGTGTTCAAATTTTCAATTAAGCTAGCGCGCGAACGTGAGATTACGTGTGGGCCGGCCCAATCGAAGAACGTGGTAGGTGTCGCAACAACTATGGGGTGCTAACGCGCGGCGCAAAGGCGCCCCCGGAGACGACCACGAGCGTACGCTCGCTGGCTTGGTTCGGCCTAATGGGCCAAGATTCGGCCCAAAAGTGAAATCAAGAAAAAAAACAAAGAGAGCGAGAGAGGAAGAGAGGCCGGGGTGGGCTGATGCTGGGCAAGTTCGGTTCAGTTGGCTGGTTCAGCCTATTTTGTGTCGCTCTTTCCCCGTTC
This sequence comes from Poa pratensis, assembly GCA_947311845.1. Taxonomy (NCBI): domain Eukaryota; kingdom Viridiplantae; phylum Streptophyta; class Magnoliopsida; order Poales; family Poaceae; genus Poa; species Poa pratensis. The sequence goes on along the minus strand of CAMZMU010000034.1, from coordinate 60,358,608 downwards.
TATTTTTTTGTTTAATATTTGATCACATATTTTGAAATAAAAAAATTATACAAAACATCCTAGAAAATTTCAGGAAATAAATTTTGGAAAGATTATCAACAATTGAATTTTTGGCAATATTTGTAACACCAAATAATAATTTAAAATCTTAAATTATTGCATGAAGCCTATAGGATACAATCATGACATAATTGGTTTTAGGTTTATAAAATACCCAACTTTAAATATTTCAAAATCAAACTTCGGAAAGATGAAAATATAGAAATATTTGAATACTAAAAATCAAAAGTCTTTTGGGAAGGTCAGAAATTATTTTATTGGTTTGGGTTTATTTTGTTTTGATGAATTTATTTTAACCAATATCTAAAGTTTCAATTTTTAGTGATTTTTAAACATTCCAAATTTTTGGGATGTTACAGAAGTAAAAGTTTGTGAGCTTGTTACTCTTGGGTCTTTGGACCCTAGACGCCATTGTGGTGGTTGAGACCTCTTGTGGTCAATTGTAGCTGTTCGGGAGCCTCGATTCAGTTGTGGGTGTGTGCCCCGGATTGTTGTTGCAAAGGCTCCGGATTCCGCGTTGAAGGATTCCGATAGTGGAAGGTGAACCAATCCTTTGTGGTGCGGTTCATCGGAGAAGAAGGTGAGCCTGTTGTGGCGTTGAGACCAACCTGTTGTGGTGGTCTCACACCTCTCCAACGAGACGTACTCCCCTAAAAAGGAGGAACTCGGGAATACATCCTCGTCTCCGCGTGCCTCGGTTATTTCTATACCCGAGCTCTTTACTTATGCACTTTACATTGTGATAGCCTTCGTGCTTGAAGTATTCTTTTGCTATCACCTTGTTGCTTGTCTTGCTTAGCATAAGTTGTTGGTGCACATAGGTGAGCCTAGTATATTTAGGTTGTTGGCTTATTATTTTAAACACCTAGTTTTATTCTGCAATTATCAAGACTAAACCGGAAAAGTTTTAATCGTCTATTCACCCCCGCCCCTCTAGGCGACATCATTTTCCTTTCAATTGGTATCAGAGCCTCGGCTCTCTTTTTGGGCTTTACCGCCTAGAGAGTAAAGATGTCGTTTAGAGAATTAGAGCACGACCCCACTCTTATATTCGATGACACAAATTATGATGTTTGGAAAATTCGCATGCTTAACCTTCTTAGGGACATAGAACCTAATTTTAAGAGAATTGTAGATATGGGTTTTTCTCCTCCAAAGGATTCCCAAAAGTTATCTTTAGAAGATGAGGAAAACTCTTATCTCGATACTCTTGTATCTAATGGTTTATCTATGTTGTGAGCGATGTAGGTCTTTATTCAATCATGCCTTTTCGGAACACTCATGAGGTTTGGACCAAGCTTCAAGATAAATATGAAGTGTCCAACATTATTGAGGATGATTGTTCTCCCTCCACATCCGGCCGTGATGAGTTCACAACTTCTTCTACTTCACCAACATGTGATTTGTCACAAGGTAATGATATGGTGAGTGGTGATAGAAATTGCTTTGTTTATGGTGAATATTCTATTGACTATACTTCATCTCTATCTCATTGCAATGTTCTATCTTTGGACTTAAACACTTCTAGCACTCCAAATGTCTTACATGCTAGTGTTGATAGTCCTTACATATCATGTATTAGTTGTTTAACTAAATCTCATCATGATATGCTTTCTATGTCTTGTTACCATGAAAATAATGCTTCCATATCCTCTAATATTTGTGTGGCTAACAATGTAGAGGAATCCCAACATTTGTTGGAACAAGACATGGATCTCAATGGAGCTTCAAGTATTCTCCCATCATAACCCTCCGGTTCTCACTTATGCCTTATGGCTAGAGATTCGGCGGTATCTCCTACCTCAAATCCCAATACATCTTGTGATGATGTGGATGAGGATTCTTATGGAGAACATATTGATGTTGAATCCTTAGCAAAGAAGGGTGAGATGGTATTTGGTGCTTTCCCCAAAGGTAGTAAAGCTATCCCTCCTCTATGTGAAATCATTGCTTATGCTATTAAGAGTACTAGGCAACTTGGCGCGGCAATGCCACGCCTGTGTAGTAAATAAAATTTGAATTTGGTAATCTGCACATTTAAAAATTGTGTAGGTTTGAAAGGAAGTGGAATTCAAAGAAGTTTGTGTAACGATGAAATCCGTCGGAATTTGCTGGAATCAGTTGGAAATAATTTAACTGTATAATCGGAGGAAATATATGTTATGATCATTGGGTAAATTCAATCTAAATTCATGTCATATTTAAAGGAAATTAATTTGCATTTTTTCCAAATATTCATGTAATAAAGTATTTTGAAAATTAGCTACATAGTTAGAGAGAGTTAAGTTTTGTTATCTTTAAATATGTGAAATATGTTTCTACTTCGTTACAAATTTTTTATTTAGCACCATATTTGGAGGAAATATATCATGGGAGCATTTTTTAAATTTATTCTATAAGTAGGGGAAAATAAATTTGTATTTCATATAATTATTAACGGATTTGAAATATAAAAATTTGTTTGTATATGCATGTAATAAAGTATTTTTTAAATGTAGCTACATAGTTAGAGAGAGTTAAGTTTTGTTATCTTTAAATATGATAAATAAATTGGATTGGTGAAATATGTTTCTACTTTGTTACAAATTTTAAATATTCACGGGTTTGAAATATGGAAATATGTTTGCATTATGTCGTAAATAGGTAGCATTTATTTTTGTGGTTATTTTGGTATATTTTTTCATATTTTTCTGATGATAGATCTAAAGGTGTTGTTCGGAAAATCTATGTCTGAAAATTAAGGGATCCATTTTGAACATGTTGAATTTTTTTTTTGATTTAAAATGATTGAGCTTAATTGTAGACAGCATTTAAGTTAAATTGTTCAGTAGTGCATGAATTGGACACAAATAGCTGGGATTTTTTTTTGAATAATTTGATATGATACAAATTGTGAAAGTGCAATTCAATTTAATTTCAAGTTAATTAATCATGTATGAGATGCAGTAGATTTATTTTTTTCCTTTTTTTTCTTGTAGATTTTGATACATTGTTTGCATTATTATGAATTTCAGATGAGAAGTTATATTTTTCACAAATTTTATTTGTCTTTGTAATTATGAAATGGAAGTGCAATTCAAATTAAAATAAAGTTGATTATTCAAGTATGGAATGCAATAGTTGTAAAGTTTTTTTTTTCTTTTTTGTAATGCAAATTTTCATACATTTGTTGCATTATTTCGAAGTTGAGATGAAAAGTTGTAAATTTTAAAAAGTTTAATGCAAATTTTCATACATTTGTTGCATTATTTCGAATCTGAGATGAAAAGTTATAAATTTAATAAATTTTAGTTGTTTTCTGTAATTTTTCTGTAATTGCTGAATGTCTGACAGGGGGGCCCCACATGTCATTCTCTTGGGAATTAAAAAATGTGAGGCAACTGACATGTGGGCCGACGGGACGTCATCAGGTGACGTCAGGGGTGGTCGCCGGTGGCGGACGCGGCCGCGCTGCCGAGCTCGCGCTCGAGCAGCTGCGTGCGCGCGCCGGCCTTAGAGCGGGAGGATCCGCTAGAGGAGATGCAGGGAAGCCGCACGGGCGGTGGGATGGACCATTTGGTGGACGGAGTCGCCGGCGTCGTGCGTTTCTACGGCGGAGGACGGCGAGCGTGTCGTGGATGATTCCGTCGCGTACGTGGCGTTCCGGCAGCTCAAACTCGACGGAGACGGAGAGGGGACGGTGGCGAAGTCCGTGGTATCCATGGATTCGAGCGGGGAGGTGCGAAGCGGAGGCGCCACGCGTCGGCGGTGGCGGGGAGCTCTGGAGCGCCCGAGGAGAGAGAAGAGAGGGAAGCGAGATGTGCGGATGTTTTTCCAAGAAGGTCCCTATACTTTGCATAAATTACAATTCAGTTCTTTGTGGGGTGTTTTTTGAAAAAAATGTGCGCCAAAATCCGTGCGAGACGGGCAACCGGCTGGCCACCGGTTCCACCGGCCGGTAACTGGTGACGTGTCGCCATCTGATTGGTGCGGGTGCAGCAGTACTGTTGCCAGGAATAGTGTTGCGCGCTGGAGACGGTGTGGCTCGATCATGTCCGTCCGCTGCTTCGATCTGACGGCCAGGGGAAAAAAAGTGACGTGGCGCGCTGGATCGGCCGTGGTCATGTCCCTCTTTTATATATAAGGTTATGGAAATCATTGATGAGAGATATAAAATTGAGAGAGAGGATGCTATTACAAAGGCTTCCTTATAAAATGCCCAAGGTCGGGCCTCTCTGGTGGTCAGCCAGCCTAGGTCGGGCACAAGTGTAAGGACCCCTCAGACTACCAGTCCGGGGTGCCCACGTTATGTAAACAGATCACGATCCCAATGATCAGTGCATCGCGATCACATAACCAACATGATATACAAAGTTACATCATTCAAACGTACATACAAGTCTTACACAAATGAATAGAGGTCACATGACCAAGTCTGCATTCATCGTCACACAAGACGAAATTAACTATGACACAGCGGAAGCTTTCGGCTAGCGTCGGCCCTCGTCACAACCAGACGCCTTCCCACAGAGCAGTTGACCGGTGACACTCAGTTGGCGTAGTCGTCGGCGTACTCCTCATCCTCGTCGTACATCTCCTCGTTGAAATCTGGACGTTTGAATATCCAGGGACACAACCATATGAGTACATTTACGTACTCGCAAAACCACCTCAAGGCTTAAGTTTTCATGGTAATGCAATAAAACGTTTTCGAAAACTGGGATAGCTGCTATATAAAGCTATAGGGCTTAATTTTCGCAAACAATGCTTTTAGACATAGAGGTTTCAACATCTCTATATCCTTATTAAACAAAACATTTAGAGATAGAATTCTCTCTTGTAGAAATAGCATGCACTATTTCCACATTCTTGTAAAACACTTGGTAAAACTTTTCAAAGACACTAGGATGGGGATACCCATTTTTGCTTTCCATGAGACCATACTGATTGTCTCCCCGAGACCAACCATCTTCTCCCATTCCTGTACCTCCCAGGTACCTTCTTGATGCCTCCTTGTATTCCACCGAGAACCATTTTTCTTTTGAAAGTATAAAACTTGCCCGTACGCCTAGATCGGGGCCCTTTCCAACAGTCCATGACCGCGGACACGGCTATTCGAATAGTTTTACACTCTGCAGAGGTGGTGCACTTTCACCACACCAAACGGTCATTCCGCCGTGTTCAGCCACGGTCCGTCATACGACAGTATGTGGGGGTTCGGATAACCTGATCAAAGCTTTTCACTATGTCGACCCTAGTACAGAGCCTCCTCTTCAGTGGGTCTGAATCTCCCCGGCACCCAGTGGAGATGGCCATCGTATCGATCCGGTCCCTCCAAGCAACACTGCGCCATGACAGGAGGCCCACTGTTTGCAACCAGCAGCGATCCAGACTCGAACTGGATCCCGCATTTAGATAACTTGGTTCAGAGAGCCCGGCTCTCCTAAGCATTTTGAGACACTCCGTACTAAGATAAACAAGTTTCCGGCTAAGCCCTACCCATCTCAGGTAGTGTGGTTGCACGGTTAATTGTTCGGGCGGCCGCTAGGGCAGTACTTTGTTTTTCTCAAAAACATCTACACCTCCGACTGCTCCCAGCAACTCGGGTTTTCATAAACATCTCCATTTGCTCCCAGCAACATGGGTTTTGTAAATCACTTTCTCGCCGATCGCTCCCAGCGACTCGGGTTTTCCTCTGAAACATTTTACCGAAAACCGGCTCCCATCCTAAAGTTTTGAGGTAAGTGAAAGAGCATGGTGCCCCCATGTGTGGTTTTGGTAATTAATGACAATTCTTATGGACTAATGTTTGCATTGATATATCCTTAGATCTTGTCCATAGGAAAAGGTTGGAGTTCATGTGTTGGACTCTAGAAGATTATAAGATGACCAAGATCTTATTAAATGGTTTATATGAAGAATGGTCATGCATAGAGTTGAGCATATTACAAGCATGTCTTGAAGAATGAGATGGCGTGGATATTCATGTTCACCTTCAAGACATCATCTTTGTGAAGAGAGAAGGAAAGATACAAGTTGATCAAGGCTAAGTGCAAAGAATGGATTCAAGTGATCAACACACAAAGCTACATGTTGTACCATGTGGGATCTTGTGATCCAATGGTATGGTAAGCAATTGTCTATATAGCTTTGTGAACTAACCCATATACATGTGTGTGTGTGGAGTATCTATGTGAGGTTAGGTATCTTCCCAGGGGCATGCATCAAAGGAAGATTTCATATAGCCCATGGCGGATGACGTCAAGCGGTGGTCGTCATCAAGATAATGGCCAAGTGAAGATGTTCCTTAAAGTGGCTCTCCCATATTGTGTATGGGGGAGCATTTCACAAGTCTTCATCAAGCGGAGCGCAATCAAGAAAGGTGATCCAACTTGAGGTGATCAAGATCGTCATCATCTAGCTCAACTGGATTGCGCAAGGCAAAGGTATGACCTTGATAGGGTTTCTATTTTACCGGTCTCATGGTGTTAGTAAGAGACCGGATTATAGGATAGATGCCACACTTTCAAGAGGGCTCTCGAATAAGTAACTTGATCGTATCATTCGGAGAGAGCTCAAACCTTTGCATACTTGGCATCATCTTTCTTGGTTCTTATTTGGCTTTACTCCATGTGTGGTTTTAGAGCTTGTCATGATCTTCACGGCAAGCTCAAGTTCATCAAAAACGAATTTCGTATGGAAAACTTATTGTATTTTTTGTGTTGGAGGTTTTACCGGTCGTTCTATTTTCGAGAGGTTTAACCTTTCCACATTTGGTTTTATTATTCATTGTTGGACAATGATGTTTCTCTGTATATTCTTGATGAGCTCGTTGTTGTGATTCCAACGAGCCAAAGATCATCAAAAACGGAGTCCGGATGCAAAAGATATTGTCGTTTTGGTGTTTGATGTTCCTGCTGTTTTCTAAGGGGCGGTAGTACCGCCCGGTACCGCCCGAGATACCGCCGGAGCAAACAGAAGGCTGTTTTCAGCGGTACCAAAAGCGGTGGTACCGCCGGGGCGGTAGTACCGCTACCCGGGGCGGTAGTACCGCTGCCTGGAGCCCGTTTTCAGCCTGTTTTAGTGTTCTAACTTCCCGGGGCGGTAGTACCGCTACCCGGGGCGGTAGTACCGCTGCCTGGAGCCCGTTTTCAGCCTGTTTGAGTGTTCTAACTTCCCGGGGGGCGGTAGTACCGCTGGGGCCAGCGGTAGTACCGCCCCGGCGCGAATCTGCACCCAACGGTTAGATATTTGGGTGACCTATTTAAGGGGCCTTCTTCCCCAATGGTTCCCCAACCTTTCTAGCAAGTTTTGCCCTCCATTGTTGACCTCCAAAAGCTTGCTTTCTCTCAATCCCTCCAATGATTCTTGCTCATTCTTGAGGGAAACAAGAGAGGAGATCTAGATCTACATCTCCACCAATCAATCTCTTCTCTAAGTGAGGGGAGCATATTGGATCTAGATCTTGGGATTCATTTGTTGCTTCCTTGCTCTTCCTCTCATCTTCCTCCATAGCATTAGTTGCTTTGGTGGGATTTGAGAGTGAATTGCTTTGAGCACTTCTTGTGTTCTTGCCATTGCATCAGGTGCATCGGTTTGAGTTCTCCACGGTGATTCGTGGAGTTGAAGTTTGAGAAGCTCATTACTCTTTGTGGTTCTCCTTGCATCTTGGGTTGCTTGTAACCCTAGGTGCCTTTGTGAGTCTCGGAGGAAGTCCGAGGCATTGTTGGGAGGCTCCAACTCATTGTGGAGTTCCCCGACCTTTGTGTATCGGTTTGGTCAACGCCTTCAAGTCAACCTCATAGTGGAACGAGCCAATCCCTCACGGGTGAAGCTCACGGAGAATAGGGTGAGCACATCCATGCTATTGGAGCGCCTAGGTGGCTCCACACCCCTCCAACGTAGACGTACTTCCATTGGGAAGGAACTACGGGAAACATCTCCTCGTGTCCACTTTGCGGTTACTTCTATACCCAAACCCTTTACTTATGCATTTACCTTTGTGATAGCCATCGAGCTTGAAGTTATCTATTGCTATCACTTAGTTGTTAATCTTGCTTAGCTTAAGTTGTTGGTGCACATAGGTGAACCTAGCTTGTTTAGGTTTTGTGCTTGATAATTTAAACGCTAGTTTTATTCCGCATTTATTCAAGCCTAAACCGTAATTATTTTAAAACGCCTATTCACCCCCCCCCCCCCCCCCCCCTAGGCGACATCCTCGTTCTTTCAGTAAGAGTATAAGGATATGCTGCTAAAAAAATATAATTTTCTTGATAGCGCCTTCAGTAGAAGGCTTCTCAAGTAAAGACTTATTTTTATAAAACCTATTATATACTAGTAGATATATATCTTTGGCCAAACAATAATTTTGTAAAATAGTTTTTGGGTGGCAAAATGCCACAGAAAAGATAAAACATGCATTATTTTATTTTGAAAACAAGACATGCTTTGTACAAATAGTAGGAGTTCAATAGGGTGTTGAGGTGGCTTGCCTGGTTTCAGATATGTCCCTGGAATTCTCATCATATATCAATAACAATAAAATCCCATCTCTCTTCAGAATTTCCCCTCCGAAGGTATCTCCGATAGCGTCGTTCTCTAGCGTCGCAAAAAGAACACAATCAACATACAGTAGAACACTCCAACAACAAACATCAAGCAAAACTAACAAGCAATGATCAAGAGGCAAAATTATTATTTAACAAACAAGTTTGGCAATCACCACACTACTCATGTTCATAAGGATAGGTCTAAGTAGTGATTAAACATCTTTTAAGGATTACCACTGGCACGCAAGGCTAAGCACCACTAAATAACACACGCTTAACTCAAATCAAACCTAACACAAGCCACTAACAGTACCAACGTACTAAAAGTCACTTTATTTGGTGAGCTACAACACCAAAACAATTCACAACAACAAAACCAACATTTTCACAAAGGACCAAACAATTGTTTTATTATTTTTAAAAGGCAGAAAACACCATTTTGAGAGTTTATTAAGTCCAGGGTGTTATGTTCAACCAAATTTTATGAAAAGCTAGGTTTAGGTTCTTTGTAAGAATTAGAAACTACTGCAATTGGATTTTCCCAAAATTCTTATTCACAGAAAATCAGATAAATGCTAGAAAACCCTACTGGTCCAAACTTCAAACTCATGCCAAATCAAAACTAAACATCACAAACACAAGGGATCAAATTCTACTGAAAGCTACACTCACAAGCATTCCAAAACAATTGGATTTACTAATTTTAGGTTCACATAACTCAAGTTAATAATAGTTCTCTGGATTAGACCAGTAGCAGTGCAGTAATTATCAGGCTTAGAAAAATTAATATTTTTCAGATCTGCCAGTTCGACATGATTCTAGACTCAAAGCTTCACCACTGTGATTTTTGGTTTACACAAATTTCATGTTTAACTATTTTATTTCGATTTAAAGCTACAGCACAGAAATAGATCCACACAGAAAAGAATAAAATCAATGAGAAAAAAAAATAGTCATGGGCCAGATTCGAAGGGAGGCTGGGCAGCACCGTGCTGGGATGGCCCATGGCGAGATCCAGCAGGCTGAAGGGTAAGTCACCCATAGATCTAGATCTAAAGGCCAGAAACAGATATAGGGACAATCAATCACAACCATTGATCCGAAAATCGACGGTAGCTGTTCTTCTTCTTTCTCTGAAAGTCCAGAACGTCAAGACAAGAGGAAAAACGCCATGGCTGCTGGTTGCTCCCCGTGGTGGCTGCTAGGGGCGATGCGGAGGGTGCAGTAGAGGTGCAGCGGCTCGGGGAAAGGCTTGGGGTGGTCTTTGGAGGCATAAAATCTTGAAGGAGGGCTCCCAAACGACGGCGCTATCGAGGTCGCACGCGACGGGCACGTCACGGCCCCGGCGACTCCGGTGTTCCTGCAGGCAAATGAAGATGTCTCAGAGGTAGGCCACAGAGAGAGGAACGAACTGGAGCAAAAAGAGAGAGGAGAGGGACGGAAACGGTGGAAATCTTGCGCGCGAACTCGCGGACTCGAGCTTCGTTCCTCGAAGATTTCGAGCAGAAGAGAGGGGGAGCTCAGGAGATTTCACAGGGGTGGGCGAGTGGGAGTGTGGGAGGCAAATGGGCAAGGAGAGAGCTCGGGAGAGGGCCTGTGGTGGTCTCGGGACTCCTACCCACCGGGGTGGCCGTTTTAGGGTTCACGGGCATGGACAGAGAGAGAGGGGGCTCGGGCTGGGGTTGGTCGAAACTGGGCAGTGGAGGAGCGTCTGCCTGAGATGCTGCACGCCCTGGAAGCTAGCAAATGGCTCTGAGCCGATGGAGGGGGTGGAGTAATGGAGTGGGCAGTCCTGCACGCCAGGTGTTTGACAAATTGTCCAAACGAAAAAGACAAAAGAACTTCGAGCCAGGGCTGGGCAGGGTCGATGGTTAAAGTGTCCAGGGTGTGGGTGGTGGTTAGGGCATGCCCAAAACAAGGTTGGGGGAGAGGGGGTGTTAGTTTTAGATAAAGGTGATAATTGGGCTGATTAGACTAGGCCACAAAACAAAGATGGATAAGTCAATCCTTGGACCAGAAAATTAAGAGACAAAGAGGAAAGATTAGAAGGGACATAGGTGCAGTGTTTGGCTTAAGAGATTAGGTAAACAGGGTTCAACAAGCACTAAACACAAAAATGGCAAGTTGCTAACTTATAACACCATAAAGGTCACCTTAAATTGTAGCACTCTAGACTAGCTAGAATTAGTGGTCAAACATTTTTGTAAAACTTAAGAAGGCTTTACATGGAAAGTAGAGGTGATGTAGGTGATGCTAGAGGTTTGGTATTTCCAAAAAGAGTAAAGGAAACACAAATGGTGAGGCTCTAGAAATGCTAAACATTAACAGGGGTGAAGATAGCTATGCACTATTTAGAAATTAATTGTTTGAAGTATTTTGACACAAACAACATACAAATAGGTAAACATGTTTCAAGCATGCAAAACCATCAAACAAATGTCAATGTCTCCAATTCACGCAATAACCATTCACTTGATACAAACAATTCTACATGACACTCAAAGAAACACATACTCAAGGCAACAATTTAAGCACATGTCAAATAGATAAAACACAAAGACAATTGGATAACTAACCACACTCTTACGATAAAACAAATATATTAGTGAGGTGGTGATCAATATAATTAAGACGAGATTTTGAAGAAAGAGGGTTAAACCACTTCTTAGTAATAGTTTTCCAAAGAAGTATTAAATTAAGAGTTTTGAAATAAGAGTTGTAAAAACTTGCGAAGTATTAAACTCAAAGCATATTAGGACTCATGATATGGTCCTTTATAGTTTTACCAACATATAACTTTTGGAAATAATTTTGTTTTCTCAAAATAATAGGTCTTTGGGTAGTTGCTAATATCAAAACATCTTTGAAAAAGAGTTTGGCCAAAATAAGATTGGAGAAGATATATGGATCATTCTTCTTGTCATGACATGATCACCAAAATTAAATGATATGCTATAACAGTTGAGTTCAAAGGTTGGTGTCTTCGGTGGTTGTTAACTCAAACAAGAAAGCAATCAACGTCAAACGCAATGGGAAGTGAAACACGAGCATTAGTGAAGCCTTTTCAAAAAGTTTTTGTTGGTCCTGATTTTTGGCTCTCTAAAAACTGTGTTTTTTTCTGACTTCCCAAAATTGGGGCGTTACAGACCTTCCCCCTTAAAAGAATCTCGTCCCGAGATTCCTAAGCGGGTACTAAAAGAGTGCAAGGTTAGTGGGTTTGTTGCTCCTTCATCTTCCGGGTTGTTGATTCTCAACTGAGGTCTCCTTGTCGATACGTCATCGGATTTTCTTCCGGAAGGCTTTTGGTCTCCGCTGAAGGTGCTGTCATGAAGGTCGATGCTGATCAGCGTTCTTGTCGAGTTGGCTTCAAACACTCCAGAGTTAAGGCGCAAAGGACAGTTTGCCAAAACTCCCTAATAAAACTAGCGTATGTCTTCCCCCCTTAAAAAGGGGCCTTGAAGGGTAGATATTGATGGTATAGATTTGTTGCCGACTTCAAGGTGTTGTTGGTCTTGAGTATCATGACGATCTTCATCTTGGTCGTAGCTCCGCGGTGCTTGGGGTTGATGTAGACACTTGTCCCGATATTGCCGTCTTGAGGGGTTAGCAGATAAACACACGTCAATAGCTTTCAAGTCTCACAGGGGTGTCAGGTCCGTAGACTTGACTCTCTCCGGTTTTTCCTAATAAGTCAAAGTGTTCTTCAAGCTACTAAAGGCGTCTAACTTGCTTAGTGTGTTGTCAACAGCAACAGTCTTCGGTCCTTTCGTCGTTCTTGGCGTCTTGTTAGACATGATGTCTTCTATTGAGCCCACCTTCGGTTTAGCTGACGAACAAAGTTGATGAAGACTTCCTTGGTTCGTTGACTTCATGACGCCACACACTATCCTTCGGAGGTCGGTTCTATCTTAATTAGCCTAGAAGATTAGTTAAGATACTTATTGCTATCAGTCTAAAGTCGGACAAGTCGAGTTAATAAGTTTGGCGCATAGAAGGCACTTATGACTCTTGCTTTGGGGGTTCATCTTGATGTAGACGATCTTCAGTGTTGGTTGTCTTTGTTGTTGCTGACCTCAATCTCCTTCGGACTTCACGACTTGAGGCTTCACAAAAATCTTCAAAAAGTGGTGGCTCTTGCCGATCTTTGAGTCCTTCTTGTTGCCGTTTGTGGGTCTCGAAGAGGTTAGCTAGTAGCAAGTCACTGGTGTTATATGTTACTCTAAAGTTAGATACGCTAAGTTAGTGATGGTATACTGGTAATTCGAAAAGTTAATTAAACTAGGCAAGGCTCGTCACATCACGGGGATGGGCTTTCTCGGGTGGTCTTCTGTATCAGGTGCGGTTAAAAGCTCTCACGTGTCGAAGTTCAGATCAGAGGCAAACCATTTTTAGAGAGGTTTTCTAAACCAGTTTTGAAAAGCATCACGATGCATCTAACGCATAAAAGGCCAAAAAGGTATTTTGTGTAGAGGCAAAAAGATGTTTAAACAAAAGGGAAATTTGGGTCTAACATGTGCTGCCGACGAAGAGTGCTGGTGAAACACACCAGGAAAACAACACACCAACGACACGCATACGAATCATTATCAACCATTAGGTGCATCAGGGCTCAACAGAAACAGCACACACGACATAGTTCTGCACATGGGCATAGTTTTAACCCTAAACATAACAACAAACTAATTTGCGACTGGGAGAGGAACATGACTTCATTCAACCGTCACAAACTACTGAGGTGGCGCTTCTTGGAAGACTCGTTCTTGGGGATGGAATCTTTGTCCGCCTTCAAAGCTGCAATCTCTTGTAGGTTTCCTTGAGATCCTTCCGGGTGTTGAGAACTCGGTACTTGAGTCTTTCTCCCATTTCATCAATGGCGGCCCATGCAGCGCTCCTTGCTGACTCCATAAAGGAGGCGTACTGAGACTCTGAGTTGGTGAATATCAAATATCCCGTTTTGTTCTGATCATCATCTTCGTTCTTGTAGAGGTGGAGTTGCACCCACCAAAGCTCTTGTCCATTCTCCATCCAAGGAAAACCCTTGTAGACTGCGGGCCCTTCAAGTTTGAAGCTCAACATGAGGTTCTCCAGGGCCTTGGGAAACTCAGTGGTGCTTTCCAATGTCATGGTCATCGTCGGGCCCTTCTTGAGTGATTCGATGAGGCTCGACATCTATAAATAAAGAATACATCTTAGGGGAGGCGTAAAAAGGGTAAAATAATCAAGGCTGAGATATCTCGGTGAGAGGTAAGGTTTAGTCCTAGGGCCTGTTACTAGTTTGACGCCATTCCTAGGTCCTTATTTCTGTCTAGCGAGGTACACACGGTCAACTAATGCTCCAGCAAAAAGCACACAAGCAAGACACACACTTAAGCAAAAAGCATACCAGCAAAAGAGCACACACGACACTTATAGTACCAAAAAGGGCACTCCACAATCGTGTTAGTCGGATAATCCAACCAAGGGTCATATCCTAAATGTCCTATTGGCCTTGGTCAACCTTACTTGTTGGAGTCTTCATTTCATCGGCTTGGGCTCCTGCTGGAAATCTTGAGACTGTCGAAATGGCAACTGGAGTACCATTGTTGGGGTTCAAGTCTTGACAGTGAGACTGCTTCGGCATGCAAGGGTTGCTCTGTAGCTTGTTTCTTCAATTGACGACCACCTTGATGTCGTACGTTGAAGTCTTGAGACTGAACTTCGCCTTCTCGGTACTAGTTACTTAGGTCTCATTTGGGTTCATCGTCCAGGCGAAACAAGTTTGAATGGGGACAAGATAGTAGGAAAAATCTTTTGAAATACTTTAAATTGGAGAGACAAGCTCAAGATATTTTTGAGAAAAAGAGAAGAGTGGAAACCATACTCGGCTTACTTAAATAAAAATAGATTTTGTGCAAATAGGGTTTTAGCAGAAATATTTCCTTCCTAAGCTAACGACCATGCTAACTAAGGTCTCCTAAGGTCAACGATGGCTCTGATACCAAGTCTGTAAGGACCCCTCAGACTACCAGTCCGGGTGCCCACGTTATGTAAACAGATCATGATCCAAATGATCAGTGCATCGCGATCACATAACCAACATGATATACAAAGTTAGATCATTCAAACATACATACAAGTCTTACACAAATGAATAGAGGTCACATGACCAAGTCTGCATTCATCGTCACACAAGACGAAATTAACTATGACACAGCGGAAGCTTTCGGCTAGCGTCGGCCCTCGTCACAACCAGACGCCTTCCCACAGAGCAGTTGACCGGTGAAACTCAGTTGGCGTAGTCGTCGGCGTACTCCTCATCCTCGTCGTACATCTCCTCGTTGAAATCTGGACGTTTGAATATCCAGGGACACAGCCATATGAGTACATTTACGTACTCGCGAAACCACTTCAAGGCTTAAGTTTTCATGGTAATGCAATAAAACGTTTTCGAAAACTGGGATAGCTGCTATATAAAGCTATAGGGCTTAGTTTTTGCAAACAATGCTTTTAGACATAGAGGTTTCAACATCTCTATATCCTTATTAAACAAAACATTTAGAGATAGAATTCTCTCTTGTAGAAATAGCATGCACTATTTCCACATTCTTGTAAAACACTTGGTAAAACTTTTCAAAGACACTAGGATGGGGATACCCATTTTTGCTTTCCATGAGACCAGACTGATTGCCTCCCCGAGACCAACCATCTTCTCCCATTCCTGTACCTCCCAGGTACCTTCTTGCTGCCTCCTTGTATTCCACCGAGAACCATTTTTCTTTTGAAAGTATAAAACTTGCCCGTACGCCTAGATCGGGGACCTTTCCAACCGTCCATGACCGTGGACACGGCTATTCAAATAGTTTTACACTCTGCAGAGGTGGTGCACTTTCACCACACCAAACGGTCATTCCGCCGTGTTCAGCCACGGTCCGTCATACGACAGTATGTGGGGGTTCGGATAACCTGATCAAAGCTTTTCACTATGTCGACCCTAGTACAGAGAATCCTCTTCAGTGGTCTGAATCTCCCCGGCACCCAGTGGAGATGGCCATCGTATCGATCCGGTCCCTCCAAGCAACACTGCGCCATGACAGGAGGCCCACTGTTTGCAACCAGCAGCGATCCAGACTCGAACTGGATCCCGCATTTAGATAACTTGGTTCAGAGAGCCCGGCTCTCCTAAGCATTTTGAGGCGCTCCGTACTAAGATAAACAAGTTTCCGGCTAAGCCCTACCCATCTCAGGTAGTGTGGTTGCACGGGTTAATTGTTCGGGCGGCCGCTAGGGCAGTACTTTGTTTTTCTCAAAAACATCTACACCTCCGACTGCTCCCAGCAACTCGGGTTTTCATAAAGATCTCCATTTGCTCCCAGCAACATGGGTTTTGTAAATCACTTTCTCGCCGATCGCTCCCAGCGACTCGGATTTTCCTCCGAAACATTTTACCGAAAACCGGCTCCCATCCTAAAGTTTTGAGATAAGAGTATAAGGATATGCTGCTAAAAAAATATAATTTTCTTGATAGCGCCTTCAGTAGAAGGCTTCTCAAGTAAAGACTTATTTTTATAAAACCTATTATATACTAGTAGATATATATCTTTGGCCAAACAATAATTTTGTAAAATATTTTTTGGGTGGCAAACTGCCACAGAAAAGATAAAACATGCATTATTTTATTTTGAAAACAAGACATGCTTTGTACAAATAGTAGGAGTTCAATAGGGTGTTGAGGTGGCTTGCCTGGTTTCAGATATGTCCCTGGAATTCTCTTCATATATCAATAACAATAGAATCCCATCTCTCTTCAGAATTTCCCCTCCGAAGGTATCTCTGATAGCGTCGATCTCTAGCGTCGCAAAAAGAACACAATCAACATACAGTAGAACACTCCAACAACAAACATCAAGCAAAACTAACAAGCAACGATCAAGACGCAAAATTATTATTTAACAAACAAGTTTGGCAATCACCACACTACTCATGTTTATAAGGATAGGTCTAAGTAGTGATTAAGCATCTTTTAAGGATTACCACTAGCACGCAAGGCTAAGCACCACTAAATAACACACGCTTAACTCAAATCAAACCTAACACAAGCCACTAACAGTACCATTGTACTAAAAGTCACTTTATTTGGTGAGCTACAACACCAAAACAATTCACAACAACAAAAACAACATTTTCACAAAGGACCAAACAATTGTTTTATTATTTTTAAAAGGCAGAAAACACCATTTTGAGAGTTTATTAATTCCAGGGTGTTATGTTCAACCAAATTTTATGAAAAGCTAGGTTTAGGTTCTTTGTAAGAATTAGAAACTACTGCATTTGGATTTTCCCAAAAATCTTATTCACAGAAAATCTGATAAATGCTAGAAAACCCTACTGGTCCAAAGTTCAAACTCATGCCAAATCAAAACTAAACATCACAAATACAAGGGATCAAATTCTACTGAAAGCTAAACTCACAAGCATTCCAAAACAATTGGATTTACTAATTTTAGGTTCACATAACTCAAGTTAATAATAGTTCTTTGGATTAGACCAGTGGCAGTGCAGTAATTATCAGGCTTAGAAAATTTAATATTTTTCAGATCTGCCAGTTCGACATGATTCTAGACTCAAAGCTTCACCACTGTGATTTTTGGTTTACACAAATTTCGTGTTTAACTATTTTATTTCGATTTAAAGCTACAGCACAGAAATAGATCCACACAGAAAAGAATAAAATCAATGAGAAAAAAAAATAGTCATGGCCAGATTCGAAGGGAGGCTGGGCAGCACCGTGCTGGGCTGGCCCATGGCGAGATCCAGCAGGCTGAAGGGGTAAGTCACCCTTAGATCTAGATCTAAAGGCCAGAAACATATCTAGGACAATCAATCACAACCATTGATCCGAAAATCGACGGTAGTTGTTCTTCTTCTTTCTCTGAAAGTCCAGAACGTCAAGACAAGAGGAAAAACGCCATGGCTGCTGGTTGCTCACCGTGGTGGCTGCTAGGGGCGATGCGGAGGGTGCAGTAGAGGTGCAGCGGCTCGGGGAAAGGCTTGGGGTGGTCTTTGGAGGCATAAAATCTTGAAGGAGGGCTCCCAAACGACGGCGCTATCGAGGTCGCACGTGACGGGCACGTCACGGCCCCGGCGACTCCGGTGTTCCTGCAGGCAAATGAAGATGTCTCAGAGGTAGGCCACAGAGAGAGGAACGAACTGGAGCAAAAAGAGAGAGAGGATAGGGACGGAAACGGTGGAAATCTTGCGCGCGAACTCGCGGACTCGAGCTTCGGTTCCTCGAAGATTTCGAGCAGAAGAGAGGGGGAGCTCAGGAGATTTCACAGGGGTGGGCGAGTGGGAGTGTGGGAGGCAAATGGGCAAGGAGAGAGCTCGGGAGAGGGCCTGTGGTGGTCTCGGGACTCCTACCCACCGGGGTGGCCGTTTTAGGGTTCACGGGCATGGACAGAGAGAGAGGGGGCTCGGGCTGGGGTTGGTCGAAACTGGGCAGTGGAGGAGCGTCTGCCTGAGATGCTGCACGCCCTGGAAGCTAGCAAATGGCTCTGAGCCGATGGAGGGGTGGAGTAATGGAGTGGGCAGTCCTGCACGCCAGGTGTTTGACAAATTGTCCAAACGAAAAAGACAAAAGAACTTCGAGCCAGGGCTGGGCAGGGTCGATGGTTAAAGTGTCCAGGGTGTGGGTGGTGGTTAGGGCATGCCCAAAACAAGGGTTGGGGGAGAGGGGTGTTAGTTTTAGATAAAGGTGATAATTGGGCTGATTAGACTAGGCCACAAAACAAAGATGGATAAGTCAATCCTTGGACCAGAAAATTAAGAGACAAAGAGGAAAGATTAGAAGGGACATAGGTGCAGTGTTTGGCTTAAGAGATTAGGTAAACAGGGTTCAACAAGCACTAAACACAAAAATGGCAAGTTGCTAACTTATAACACCATAAAGGTCACCTTAAATTGTAGCACTCTAGACTAGCTAGAATTAGTGGTCAAACATTTTTGTAAAACTTAAGAAGGCTTTACATGGAAAGTAGAGGTGATGTAGGTGATGCTAGAGGTTTGGTATTTCCAAAAAGAGTAAAGGAAACACAAATGGTGAGGCTCTAGAAATGCTAAACATTAACAGGGGTGAAGATAGCTATGCACTATTT
Organism: Poa pratensis; assembly: GCA_947311845.1. Taxonomy (NCBI): domain Eukaryota; kingdom Viridiplantae; phylum Streptophyta; class Magnoliopsida; order Poales; family Poaceae; genus Poa; species Poa pratensis. Next base: position 60,339,890 of record CAMZMU010000034.1, on the reverse strand, counting down.
AGAAATTAATTGTTTGAAGTATTTTGACACAAACAACATACAAATAGGTAAACATGTTTCAAGCATGCAAAACCATCAAACAAATGTCAATGTCTCCAATTCACGCAATAACCATTCACTTGATACAAACAATTCTACATGACACTCAAAGAAACACATACTCAAGGCAACAATTTAAGCACATGTCAAATAGATAAAACACAAAGACAATTGGATAACTAACCACACTCTTACGATAAAACAAATATATTAGTGAGGTGGTGATCAATATAATTAAGACGAGATTTTGAAGAAAGAGGGTTAAACCACTTCTTAGTAATAGTTTTCCAAAGAAGTATTAAATTAAGAGTTTTGAAATAAGAGTTGCAAAAACTTGCGAAGTATTAAACTCAAAGCATATTAGGACTCATGATATGGTCCTTTATAGTTTTACCAACATATAACTTTTGGAAATAATTTTGTTTTCTCAAAATAATAGGTCTTTGGGTAGTTGCTAATATCAAAACATCTTTGAAAAAGAGTTTGGCCAAACTAATATTGGAGAAGATATATGGATCATTCTTCTTGTCATGACATGATCACCAAAATTAAATGATATGCTATAACAGTTGAGTTCAAAGGTTGGTGTCTTCGGTGGTTGTTAACTCAAACAAGAAAGCAATCAACGTCAAACAGAGCAATGGGAAGTGAAACACGAGCATTAGTGAAGCCTTTTCAAAAAGTTTTTGTTGGTCCTGATTTTTGGCTCTCTAAAAACTGTGTTTTTTTCTGACTTCCCAAAATTGGGGCGTTACAACAAGGCTGGGCCTCCCTGGTGGTCAGCCAGCCTCCAGCCTTTTAGGCCGGCCTGGCCGGGCTCCAAGGCCGGCTCTCGCGAAAATTGCCCAACGGGCAGATTCTAGCCCCACCTATTTATAGGTCTTCTTCCCCAACGGTTTGGTGGACTTTTTTTAGCATGTTTTTCCCCTCTCTCTCCTCCATTGTTGACCTTGGAAAAGCTTGCCTACCTCTCAATCTCTCCCATGATTCTTGCATATCTTTGAGGGAAAAGTGAGAGGGGATCTAGATTTACAATTCCACCAATCCATCCCTCCTCTAAGTGAGGGGAACCTAGTAGATCTTGATCTTGGAGTTCCATTTGTTGAGTTCTTCTTTGTTCTTCCTCTCTCTTCTCCCCCCATAAGCATTAGTTGCTTTTGGTGGGATTTGAGAGTGAAGGATTTGAGCACTTGGTGCTCTTGCCATTACTTTGTGCATCGGTTTGTGATCTCCACGAGGATTCGTGGAAGTGAAAGTTTGTGAGCTTGTTACTCTTGGATCTTTGGACCCTAGACGCCATTATGGTGGTTGAGACCTCTTGTGTTCAATTGTAGCTGTTCAGGAGCCCTAATTCAGTTGTGGGTGTGTGCCCCGGATTGTTGTTGTAAAGGCTCTGGATTCCACCTTGAAGGATTCCGATAGTGGAAGGTGAACCAATCCTTTGTGGTGCGGTTCATCGGAGAAGAGGGTGAGCCTGTTGTGGTCGTCTCACATCTCTCCATTGAGACGTACTCCCCTAAAAAGGAGGAACTCGGAATACATCCTCGTCTCCGCGTGCCTCGGTTATTTCTATACCCGAGCTCTTTACTTATGCACTTTACATTGTGATAACCTTTGTGCTTGAAATAATCTTTTGCTATCACCTTGCTGCTTGTCTTGCTTAGCATAAGTTGCTGGTGCACATAGGTGAGCATAGTATATTTAGGTTGTTGGCTCATTATTTTAAACACCTAGTTTTATTCCGCAATTATCAAGCCTAAACCGGAAAAGTTTTAATCGCCTATTCACCCACCCCCCCCCCCCCCCCCCCGCCTCTAGGCGACATCCTTGTCATTTCACCCTCGAAACTCACAAGTTTACACAACTACTCCCTCCGATCTGTAAAGATTGGCGTGAGCGGTGTAGAAATTTGTACTGCCCTAGTATTGTTTCCACGACAATCATTTCAGACCGGAGGTAGTATAAAAGAATGCAAAATATAAAAGATACAAACTATAAGAAACAAGATACCATTGACAGTCTAACACACATGAGAGGGGTATTCAAGGCGGTTTATAACGGTCATACAAAACGCACCGACTGAAAGTGCATGTGTTGCCCCATGCGTGGTTTTGGTAATTAATGACAATCCTTATGGACTAATGTTTGCATTGAGATATTCTTGTAGATCTTGTCCATAGGAAAAGATTGGAGTTCATGTGTTGGACTCTAGAAGATTACATGATGATCAATGCTCTATTCAAGGGTTTATATGAAGAATGGTCATGTGTAGAGTTGAGCATATTGCAAGTATGTCTTGAAGGATTCAAGACATCATCTTTGTGAAACGGAGCATTTGATGAAGTCTTCATCAAGCATGTGCTAGCAATCACAATCAAAAAAGGTGTTCCAACTTGAGGGAGCCAAGATCGTCATCATCTAGCTCAAGTGGAATGCGCAAGGCAAAGGTATGATCTTGATAGGGTTTCTATTTTACCGGTCTCATGGTGTTAGCGGAGACCGGTTATAGGATAGACGGCGTACTATCAAGAGGGGCTCTCAAATGAGTAACTTGATCGCATCTTTGTGGAGAGCTCAAACCTTTACATATTTGGCATATCATCTTTCTTGGTTCTTATTTGGCTTTTATCCATGTGAGAATTTAGAGCTTGTGTTCATCTCCATACCAAGGTCTAGTTCATCAAAAACGGATTTCATTTGAATATCTTGTGATGTTTTTGATGTTGGAGGTTTTACCGGTTCGTCTTTTGTAGAGAGGTCAAACTCTCCTATTGTGTTCTCCTCCTCAGATGATGGACTATGATGTGTATATACATGATCTTGTAGAGCTTGTGATTATCTTTGAAACAAGCCCAAGATCATAGAAAATGGAGTCCGAATGAAAAAAAAAATTGAGTTTTCGTGTTGGAAATATTATCGGTTTATCCGTGAGGAAAGTTCCACACCTTCCCATGTGTGTCAACTTAACTCTATTTATGGTTCTTAATACAAAATTGGTTTCATCTCATTTGGAGTTTTCTTGCAAAAGTTAGAGGTCAAAGAAGATCTCTTTCTGGGTCTGGTTGGCTGGCCTGGCCAGGCCCTAGGCCCGGGCTCTAGGCCGAGCGCCTCGGGTACCCAGCCGGCCTCCAGGCCGCCTAGGCCGGCTCCCTGCGTCTCTAGGCCGGGCGCGTCGGGGAGGGGGCCGGCCTCCTGGCCGGCCGGGCCCCAGGCCGGCTCCTCAGGAGACCCAGCGCAGTGCACGCAAGGCCGGCCTCCCTGCACCTTTTCAAAAAGGCAGATTTTTCAAAGGACCTTTTTAAGGGGCTTTCTTCCCCAACGGTTTCCTAAGAACTTGAGCACATTTTTCCCCTCTCTCTTCTCCATTGTTGACCTTTGGAAAAGCTTGCCTTCCTCTCAATCCCTCCCATGATTCTCGCATATCTTTGAGGGAAAGTGAGAGGAGATCTAGATCTACATTTCCATCAATCCATTCCTCCTCTAAGAGAGGGGAACCTAGTTGATCTTGGAGTTCTTGGTGTTTCTCCTCCATTGTTCTTCCTCTCTTATTCCCCCATAAGCATTTGTTACTTTGTTGGAATTTGAGAGTGAAGGATTTGAGCACTTGTGCTCTTGCCATTGCTTGTGCATCGGTTTTTGCTCTCCACGAGGATTCGTGGAAGTTGAAAGTTTGTATGCTTGTTACTCTTGGGTATTTGGACCCTAGACGCCTTTGTGGTGGTTGAGACCTCTTGTGGTCATTTGTAGCTGTTCGGAAGCCCCCAATTCATATGTGGGTGTGTGCCCCAGATCGTTGTTTTAAAGCCTCCGTATTCCGCCTTGAAGGATTCCGATAGTGGAAGGTGAACCAATCCTTTGTTGTGCGGTTCATCGGAGAATAGGGCGAGCCTTTGTGGCGTTGAGATCGACCTTTGTGGTGCCTCACACCTCTCCAACGAGACGTACTCCCATAAAATGGAAGAACTCGGGAATACATCTTCGTCTCCGCGTGCCTCGGTTATTTCTATACCCGAGCCTTTTACTTATGCACTTTACATTGTGATAGCCTTCGTGCTTGAAGTATTCTATATTGCTATCACCTTGTTGCTTGTATAGCTTAGCATAAATTGTTGGTGCACATAGGTGAGCCTAGTATATTTAGGTTGTTGACTTGTTAATTTAAACACCTAGTTTTATTCCGCAATTATCAAGCCTAAACCGGAAAAGTTTTAATCGCCTATTCACCCCCCCCCCCCCCCCCTCTAGGCGTCATCCTTGTCCTTTCACCGACGCAAAGACGAATCCTAGGATTGACTAGGAATTGAGGATAAGAAAGAAAAATCTAGCGTAGCGCTCACTCTAAACCGGCAGCATTCTACATGGAACTATGCACATCCCACCTGAAGCGAGTGGCTAGTTGGTCAGGTCCATTGACGCCTCCTTACCTTATGCCACCATTGTCGTCGTGTTGTACCGCTCATCGACCCGCTCGTTACCACATGCCTATTTGTCGTCTCCCACGTAGCCGCAACCACTCACGCGTCCCATCCCCGCTCCAAACAGCACCTTTGTCGTCATCCTCGCTGCCTCTAAACCTCGCACACCTCTAAGTCGTCAGAGGCAGGAACCGTAGCTCCTCTCCTCCGTCAGAGAGTCGTGTCGCCCCATCTTCGGCTCGTTGCTAACTCACATCCACTGGTGGCCGCGGCGTTTCCCAACTCCCGCTCAACTCCTTTGTGTCGAAAAATTTCAGTTTTTTTGTTGAGAAGTCAAAAAATGCAGATTTTTATTTGAGCATCCAAAAAAATGCAGCTGCGTCACTTTACGCAGTTTTTCCTTTGAGGGAGCGGCCCAGTTTTTAAGAGAGCAAGGAAGGAATAGCCTGGCCTAATAGAAATGCTGACGGCCCAGCCTGGCATACTAGTGTGGCTTCTCTGCCACACTCTTCAAGCCCATCTGGCAACGTTGGGTTCTCTTGTTCGTTGTTCGAATCGGTAATGCATTGCCCATGCCAGTATGCCACACTGCCGCCCCAAGCGTGCGCTGCAGAGCGGGACGTCAGAGTCATGGAGGGAGGGAGAAACGCGATACCGTGAGTGCGTGATGGCCTTTCATTTCACTTGATTGTCAAAAAGAAAAGACATTTTACTTGATGACCAAAAAAAAGATGGGGTGAGAGAGGCTCGAACTCTGGACCTCAGGATCACTCAAATTAGCTATGAGACCTACGCGCTAGCCAACTGCGCCACCACCCCATGGTGATTCGAACTCTACCTAACCTTATTTGTTAAAACACTACCAATTCATAGCACAGATTGTCACTCATCTGGGTGACCACTGACCATTGCTACTGCAGAGTCCAGATTCAGTTATGCACATTACTGATGCCTTGACAGGATCGACCGTTCGGTTGTCAACTAATACCTTTCAGTGATTTTTTTTCCGAGATATTTGATCCATCTCAACGAGTAGAGATTTCGTGATCTCGGGCTACAGTGTTCACTCTAGTAGTACTTAAAAATAACTAAAATTCATATTTACAAGTTTCAATTTGTGTTGAAAAAATCCGGCATGTTGTCAATGATATATATATCACAAAGATGCAAAATATGGATTTCAAATACTTTATATTCGGGTCTACTTAAAAAGACAAATGTGTGGATCTAAATTTACACACCTTTAAATCTCTAAAATATCCACCGTTTGTCATTTTTGTGTTGGCCAGAATATAAAGTATTTCAAATCGTGATTTTTCATGTTTGTGTGATACATCATTGGCAATACGCAAGATTTTTATCGGATTTTCTAAAACTTATATCTATATAAATTTTGAAATTTTTTATGGAACTCCCGGAGTTAAGTGTTTTCCATCAACTGTCCAAATTAAAGGTCTCTCTAGCGCTCATCGACTGTCGAATGACGTCATCGTCTTCTTCTCAACTCAGACGAGTCCGCCTTCCCCGCACCCACCGCCGGTCGAACCGCCGACCTCCTCGCCCGCGTCGACGTGCTGCCGCGACACCTTGCTGCCCCGCCCTGCCCCGAGCGCCTCCTCTGCCGGTCCGCCACCGCTCCGGCCATCCCTCTAACCCCCGCCCCTTCTTCTCCGGCGCCGGCGAACCGCACCCCCACACACACCCCCCTCCCCCCCCCCCCCCCCCCCCCCCCCCAAGTTAAGTTTGCACCTTGCCTCCGCCGTGGCTAGCCGCGGCTCCGGCTCGGCTTGCCTCCATGGACGTGAGGAAGAAGAAGACCTAACAGTTTTGCACGAATTGTGATGCATTGGATGAATGATGGATGAATCGACTGAGCGCTAAAGCGCAAATTAAAAGCCCAAGCACTTGAGACCGAAACTCGAACCAACTTCAAGCCCATAGGTTGCCTAACCCAGTCCGACTCGAGCACCAGCTCTTTTCCTTTTCGAAAAGAGTAGCTTGAAACAAGCCCGACTAGCCATATGATCCGAGTTCGGGAGGCACCGTGATCGATCTTCCGCGCCGTGCTTCGCTATATACAGAAATAAGAGAGCTGGCCAAATTCGAATCGGATTGCAGACTTTCCCTGCTTCGCTATATATAAACCTTGGTACGCCTTACTAGACGATAGATCTACAGAGCCAAGGGCGTTCTTCTTTGCGATCCGTCAAGAGTTGCGACGTACGCTGCGTTCGATCTCGAGCGGTTAAAAGGGAAAGAAATCAAGGAACTCTCGCTCGATCTTTCGATCATCAATGGGATCCGCACAGTCGACTGGGCGGGTGATGCCGGAGCAGGTCGTGCGCGACCTGCACCGCGAGGATCAGATACTTAAGGAACGCTCGCCGTGCGGGTGCAGCATGCAATCGACTCGCCAGCGCACCGAAGAGTATGTTCTAGTTTGATCTGATCCGTCTCCTTTGCTATCTACTCCGTATTGCATAAATCGATCTTAAGTTTCGAGTCCCCTAAACCTAATGGTCTGAATAAATTGCAGGGAGCGCGACGCCTCCATCATCTGCCATGTCCACCACGCTCTGCGCCATTACAACCCCGCGACGAGGTAGGACAACGATCAAAAGCGTACCTACTTGTGCCATCTTGATTTAGAAAATCATACTCCTAGATACTAACAGATTACTTGCAATATTTCAGGGTCTGGATTTTGTACCTGTCAAACCTTTGATGGCTGCGTACGTGGGTTTCAGAGGCCACATCTGGGTCCATGTCAACTTCTCGGCTCGTAGGAGGATGATTACTAGTAGCAAACAGAGGCGCAACAAGGCCAACGACCCCGTGAAGCACTTCTTCGCTGAGCTACGCTATGACCACCACTTGGGCGCACCAACTGTCGAAACATGCACCATCATCGGTAAGCAACAGATACCTCATCATAAGCTCTCCTACTAAGTTTATGCGTACATTCTTTGACATTGGTAATTTCTCTGTACATGGGCGAGTCTCAATTTATGTTTTTTCATTCTTTTGTTCTCTACCAACAGATATCTCATCGAGGCACTTGAACAAGGCGTGTGCATTTTGCCCTCCAAGTTTTGAGATTTTGCACCCTCTTGACGGAAACTTTGTATGCGGAAAGAAGAGCCAAGCAAATGAAGAGCTAGGTTTCTCGCATTTCATGAATCTACTTGAGAAACCGTTCACATGCTCCGCGGCTAGTGGTGAAGCCAAGGAGGATGTCACAACTCTGGAGGAGAAACGTAGCATTCTGAGCAAGATCCTCCGCCCCTTTGAATTTTGCCGTAATTTCATAACAGGGTTTTTGTGGGCCTTTGATGCAAACCTTGAGCCACGGATCAATGACGAAGCTACGCAAGAAGTCAAATGTAATGCCCAATGAAATTGTGAAGAGTGGTATACGCCAATTTAGTGGAGTATTTGCAGATATTTGTTCGCGTCGCACTTTGTGTACGTGATTTCCATAAACAGAACTGAATACAAGACACCGACTCTGTCATAGCATGTATAGTGTCTTTTCCGACATATGAGAGCATTTGGGTCTCTTTTGGTTCCTAATGGGATTTATGTTAGTGTAGTAGACTGCCATCTTGTTAATGACTAGCTGGCTGTTTATTGACTCTATAATTATTCTTTTATCTTTAAATATTTGTGTGTATTGCAATTTACACTACTCCCTCCGGTCCGGAATTAATGTCGCAGGCTGTGTAGATAGTTTGTACTACGCTAGCACATTCTCCACGACATTTTTATTGGACCGGTGGTAGTATGTTAATTTGCAGGTTTAGCATTCTCTCAGTTGTTTCGTTATTGTTCACCTCTGTTTCACCCCGCGTTGGTCTTCATCCTGGTTCCACGCGCGTAGTTGCCGGCTCCTCCTGGTTCCTGTGTTGTTGGCGTTGCTTCATCGCTAGTTTCCACTTCAGTTTATTCTTTGACTAGAGACTTGGGCGCGCCTTGTCGCGCCTCCTAGCCTGTCATTTGCAGTCAAATTTTTAGCGCGCATAATGAAAAAACACTAATATGTTACTATCTTGATTTTTAACTATAATTAAAAACACTTGGGCAAGTTAGCTGTTTTTGAACTACTAATACTAATAAGAGTAATTTCAGGACCGACACTTAGTTATTGATAATACCTTCAAAACTACAACTTACGCTCTTCCAGGAATTTTGTCTAATTTCTTGGCCTCGCAATCTGGGTTCTCCACATGCATGTAGTTACCCTGCTAACCATATAGTTAAATGGTTCAGCTCTATCACCTCATCTCTTCCTCCTTTATTATCGAAGAAACTACAAAACTTAGATATCTCGGAAAGTGCAAATGGCTCCCGAGCTACATGTATATCAGATGCCTCATAGTTCACACAATTAGTGAAATAAGCAAGATCAGAATCATTTAATTTTGTTTCCAAAACTAGCTGCTACCACATTTCCATGCTCCTGCATAGGACAAGCTGGACTGTCTGAATCATGCTTTTTTTTTGTTTCACTCACATGCACTTTATAGCTAGTAATCTCGTTTCAATGCAGCAATAACAATTCTGAAATACCAAAAGATATTCTAAGCGTTGCATAAAAGGACATCTCTTACAATCAGTATCCAAACCAGGCTAGCCCAAACCAGCCCCTTGGCAACTCAGTGTAGGATGTACACATTAGCTGGCCATAGAAATATGATCCGAGTTAACAGCACGAATTTACGGCACAAACTGTTTGACTCGCGGGATATAAATCATAAGCATTGATTATAGTCGGAACAAATTTATTATAAGAAATTATATTTACATGCTATCTGAATATAAAACTGTGGATCATATCAACTTGAGTTAATTAGCCTCATCTACCCTATGTCGCTTACATGAAATCTATACAACAAAGTATATACTTGCACCAATGGATTAATGGACCACACTCACCAAAATCTGCAATAGGAAGTGGATAACTGGATACCATGGTGAAATAACAAGCGCTTGTAAAGGGAACACTGAAGGTCTTGGCTCTCAAGCAAAAGTGTGGAGCTACAAGGACTTGAGACCTAGCTGCATTGATGTGAGTATTCTTGTTCAGGCCTGACAAGGGTATACACCTCGGGTACCCTACCGTGGGGTACCTGGTGCACGTGACGACTAAGGCCCAATAACGAAGAGACTACTCGAAGCCCAAGACAAGAGGCCCAAGAAGATGGAGTACCCTCCAAGATTAGACATAGGCATAGTCGGTTTAGACTTTCCTTACGTGTAAACTAGGTCGGTTATGAACTCCCGAGACCCAGCCTATTTAAAGGCTGGGAGGGGTGCCGATCTAGGACAAGCCATACTCAAACCACCAAAGCTCTAGCGAGATCGACATCTCGCCGGAGCCACCTTGTAACCGCATAATCTCACACGATCAATAACAGACAAGCAGGAAGTAGGGTCTTTACCTCACCCGAGGGGTCTGAACCTGGGTAAATCTTTGCCTCTGCTTGTCAGCCGACGAAACTACCAGTACTACCACGTTCTCTCCCCATAATCTCAACCCTAGGTCCTTAACCATGGGATTTGATGAGTGTACCCCTCGTCAATTGGCGCCGTCTGTGGGAAAGAATAGTGCTGGACTCACGGTTTCTTCGGTTCCATCGGAAAACGGCGACTCGCCGATCGGATCTACAAACGGCAACTCGCCGGCTGCATCAACAAACCAGAACTCGCCGACTCGGCGGCACACGGCAACTCGCCGAATCACTCGACAAACGGCAGCACGCCAGCTTCACCTGCAAAAAGCACATCAGATCCTCTGATGGATTTCGAGCCACACTCGCCAGAATTCCAGGAGACCTTCTCCGATCTCGAGTCAGGTTTGGGTTTAACCGTTGGTTCGTTCAATTTTTTCGTCAACAAGCTTGGTGTGCAGGACTTGACAGATCCACGCCAACTCGCGACTTCCGCACCCGAGGCTCCATCGGTTGCGGCTCCTTCGACTGCGGATCCATCAACTGCGTCCATACCATCGTCGATCCTCCGATCTTGCTCGTCTGCAACAACCATGACGACTCGAGAGATCAACGAGCTCATGAGAACTCCAAGGTGAGGAGGCCGAATCAGCATACCGCACAAACGATCCCGAGCTCGATCTCCCACTCGAGGATAATTTCGACTGCGGGATCTCCCTCAGCGACTTCGACGAACCTGAAACTCATATCGACAACCACGTCGACTCCGAGATCTGCACCAACAACAACCTCGACTTCGAGATTCATAACAACTTCGCCGACGCCGAGATGAGCATAGGCGATGAAGGCATCGACAGCGAGATCCGTCCAGACGGACCACTCGATGGGCATATCGACTCCGACATGAGCCTTGATGACGACGTCGAGTCCATGACGGGACTCGAAAACACATATACATACCCTCGGGTGATACCCCAGCAGGTCTACGTTGCCATCGCCGCAGAATCATCAGATGCTGCGGCCAGCCGCAGGCCTACAGAATTCCCGTGCACAGTTACTATGCCGGACGGAGTCACAACTCTCACAATCACTGCTGAGATGGCAGCAAAAGCAGATAAAGTCATCAAGGAGTGCACAATGATGCCAGCAGACGCAACACAGAGGAGATGTTGACCTTCCAGTACTTCAACTGGCAGGAATCACTTCGACTGCGGCAGGTCAGAGCAACACTCGAAGAACGCAAAAAGCAAGCTAGCTTGTCGAGTGCGCGAAGAAGACAGCTCTCCCTGAGCTCCACCGGGCGAGCAGACACAAGACCCAGATCAAGGCTGTCACACCTCTCGCCGGATGAGAGGGCGGCACTCACCCGCAACTTAGGCAACTCTTTCATGACATACGACGAGAGGGAGTGCCAGTACCCAAAACAGCTGCGGGTGCCTCTTTACCGCTGCAGCATACCTAGAGGCAATCAAGCCTCCAGCTGATGACCCCAATGCAAAACTACATCGCCAACAGATCAAATCACTCGCCTTAGCGCGAAGGCCATACGCCAAATCCCAAACTCCAGGAGGGAGTCGAGATCGTGCCCTAGTTGACACGCGTCGTGAAGAGCATAATCGCAGTGGTCGCCGCCACCACTCGAAGGAAAGAAGCGGCTCACGTAGGCGCAGGTCCAGGAGCAGATCACGCAGATCTTACAGTAGCGACTCATACTCTGATCGAGAGCCTGAGCCACATGGAGCTCTGTGCTTCACTCGACGCGTCCGCGAGACACGGATGCCCAAAGGGTTCAAACTCACATCTGAACAGCCCAAGTACACGGGTCGACAGGAACCTTCGGGTGGCTGGAAGACTACAGGCTGGCTGTCGCGTGCCAGCGAGGCACAAAACACAGCCATGCAATACATACGACTCATGCTCGAAGGCACAGCCCGCGACTGGCTCAAGGCTCTACCTCCATCAACATACGACTCGTGGGATCACTTCCGCAGACTTCATCAAAAACTTCGAGCCTCTATGTGAGCGCCCAAAAACGTTCGAGGAGCTGCGAGCTTGCGTTCAACGGTCAGACGAAACGTTGAGGTCATACATCAGACGATGGACTGAGATACGCAACTCAGTGGAGTAATTTCAGAAGATATGGCCATGGATGCTTTCATCATGGGCCTCGCCAGGCGAGACTTCAAAGAAGCACTTGGTCGCAAAAAGCCAACCTCTGTGGCTAACCTCTTGATGATCGCGACTGAGTGGGCAGACGGAGAAGACATGGCGCGCACCACACGCGGGTCCTCACCCCGTGACAATCATGAAAGTGGCAGTCGAAGCCGCAGAGACTCATACAGAGACGACCGAAGGCGCAACGTTCAAAACGTCACTACGACGATGACAGACCCGAATTCATGGCGGCTGGGTTCTCCACACCCCGCAACGACCAAGACAGAAGCGACCGCGGTCAGAAGATCGACGGGACAGTCGAGATGATCGACGGGACAGTCGAGATGATCGCCGGGACAGTCGAGACCGCGGCCAACGCAGTGATAGCTACAAAGGAAAGACTGGCGCAAGTCACGATCCGGGCACAATCCGAGCGATCATTCGAAGAAAAGATGGATGCTGATTGCAGATTCCACCTGTACAAGGGGGAAGACGGAAAACTGCGCTCCAATCACTCGATGAGAAACTGCAGAGATTCGACCAAATGGCGACTGATTACATAAATCTCAGAAAGGCAGCAGCCACACCCGCACCCGTGCTGCCGCAGCCAAAACGTGCCCGTTCTGATGGCACCACCCCACCACCACAGCCTGCAGGCGGAAATCTCGCGGGTGCCATACAGCCCATACCTCGGGTGGACGAACCTCAGTACCCTCCGCCCCAAGGGCAGATGTACATGATACAGAAAGGTCGCCCTTCCAACAGGGAGCAAAAACTTCGCACTCGACAAGTAAACATGGCGGTCATGTCACCTCCTGCCGTAACTGAATTCTTGAAGGGTTCTGAAACCGCAATAAGCTTCAGCAGAGAGGACCACCCTCCATCGGTCGTTCGTCCAGGGCACTCTGCTCTGGTACTCGACGCACAAATTGGAGGCTACGCCATGTCCAAGGTCTTCATGGATGGTGGCAGCGGCATAAACATCATCTTCGCAGATACGCTCCGCAAAATGAACAGGTCAGTCCTCAAATACCTTTCACGGTATCGTCCAGGCAAAGCAATAAGCCCAGAAGGCACCATACAACTCGACGTAACGTTCGGGGACAAGAACCACTTCAGGACAGAGTCGATTGAGTTCGAAGTTGTCGACTGGAAGTCACAATACCATGCTATACTTGGACGCCCGACGTTCGCTCGATTCATGGCGGTGCCACACTACGCATACCTCCAGCTGAAGATGCCTGGACCAAAAGGAGTAATCACAGTCAAGGGAAACTTCCAAAAGTCTGACTCTTGCGACCGAGATGTTCGGCATGGAAGCAACACTCGCCGATCTAGCGGTCTCCAACGATCGAACACTTATGCCGGAGCACAAAAGGTGGCAGTCGACAGAGCATTCAATGCCACCAATGACACAAGATCGCATCAGGTGCACCCGACTGACCCGACCAAGACAGTCAATGTCTCGTCGAGTCTGCCTATCGCATAGGAAAGCGCGCTCGTCGAATTCCTCCGTGAGAACTGGGATATATTTGCGTGGTGTCCAGCCGACATGCCAGGTATTCCCAGGGAATTCGCCGAGCACTCTCTCCAATTATTTCCAGATGCTAAACCAGTCAAGCAAACAATGCGCCGCATATCCGGCCCAAAAGAACCGCAGTCGAAGCCGAAGTCGACAGACTACTCGCAGCAGGTTTCATCAGAGAAATCAAGAAATCACAATGGGTGGCCAACCCCGTACTCGTAGAGAAGAAGCACACAGATATCCTTCGGATGTGCGTAGATTTCACAGCACTCAATAAATGTTGTCCAAAGGATCACTTTCCACTACCTCGAATCGACCAGATCGTCGACTCCACCGCCGGGTGCGCTCGCTTGTCCTTCCTGGATGCTTACTCGGGTTACCACCAGATAAGGATGAAGGAAGAGGATGAAGAGAAAACGGCGTTCATAACCCCACTCGGGGTCTACTGCTACACAACAATGCCTTTCGGGCTCAAGAACGCAGGCGCAACCTACCAGCGCATGATGCAAGACTGCCTCAAGAAGCAAATTGGGCGAAACGTCCAGGTCTATGTAGATGACATCGTCATCACAACAAGGGAGGAAAACACACTACTCGATGACTTGCGAGAGACGTTCGCAAACCTCAAACGCTTCCACATCAAGCTCAACCCGAAGAAGTGCACGTTCGGCGTGCCAGCCGGGCAACTCCTCGGGTATCTAGTCTCAGCTCGAGGAATCGAGGCGACCCGGAGAAAATACAGGCCATCTTGACGATGCAAAGGCCTTCAAAGCTCCATGACGTGCAAAATTGGCGGGTCGAGTAGCAGCACTCAGTCGATTCATCAGCAAGCTAGGCGAAAAAGCACTCCCGTTCTATCGACTGATGAAGAAAGCAGACAAATTCGAGTGGACGCCAGAAGCCGAAGCAGCCTTCACGGACCTCAAGCGAGTCCTCACAAGCCCTCCAATCCTCGTCGCACCAAGGGAACGCGAGCCACTGTACCTATATGTCTCCGCAACTAACAGGGTGGTGAGCACCGTACTGGTAGTCGAACGAAGGGAGGAGGGACACGCCCAAAGCATACAACGTCCAGTCTATTACTTGAGTGAAGTGCTCTCCATATCAAAGCAGCGGTACCCGCACTATCAAAAGCTGGCCTACGCCGTGTTCATGTCCTCAAGGAAGCTGACGCATTACTTCTCCGAGCACCCGATCACTGTAATCAGCACCTCAGGGATCGGGGACATCCTCACAAACCCCAACGCAACTGGGCGAGTCGCAAAATGGCTCATCGAGCTAGCACCGCGAGATATCAAGTATGATTACCCGAAGGCCATCAAAGCACAAGTCTTACCTGACTTCCACACCGAGTGGATCGAAGCTCAGCTGCCAGGAGCCAGATGTGTCCAACTCATGGACTATGTACTTTGACGGCTCAAGAAAAACGAAGGCGCAGGCGGGTGTCATCCTCATATCACCAAAAGGCGACAAGCTCGCTATATCCTGCAGATGGGATTCGAGTTCCCATCCAATAACGAAGCAGAGTACGAGGCCCTGATCCATGGCATGAGGATGGCCAAAGCCCTCGGGTGCACTCGACTGATGATCTACGGTGACTCGAATCTTGTGGTGCAGCAAACAATGAAGGCCTGCGATGCAATCGCAGATAACATGATCGCCTACCGTGACCTGTACAACCTCATGGAGGGCAGCTTCGAAGGCTGCGAGTTGCGGCACATAGGGCGTGAGAGCAATGAAGAAGCAGATAAGCTAGCCAACATTGGCGCGACCAAAGCACCAGTTCCACCTGGTGTCTTCTTCGAGCGCATCGAGCACAGGTCCATCAAGAAAAACGAACATCTCCTACATCAGCCGCACCAGCCAAGAGCAAAGCACCTAGCACAGAGGACCCGCCAGTCGAGGTACTCCTCATCGAGCCAACTTGGACTCAACCTTTCCTCGCATACATACTCCGCGGCGAGGTACCTGAAGACATAACAGAGTCAAGACGCGTCACTCGACGATCTAAAGCATACACTGTCATCAACGGCGAACTATACAACGCAGCGTATCAGGTATGTTCCAACGTTGCATAGCATTTGAAGATGGCCAAGCCATCCTTCGTGATATTCATGCAGGTACCTGCGGGCATCACGCCAGCAGTCGATCACTCGTAGCCAAAGCCTTTCGCGCAGGCTTCTACTGGCCCACAGCACTCAAAGACGCGGAGGACATAGTCAAAAGGTGCATCGGCTGTCAAAAATTCGCCACAAAGCCGCACGCACCCGCATCGGCGTTGAAGACAATACCATTGGCCTGGCCCTTCGCCCAGTGGGGGCTCGATATGGTTGGGCCACTCAAAAAATCCTCCCATGGAGGGCATACTCACCTTCTGGTGGCGGTCGACAAGTTCACCAAGTGGATTGAAGCAGTCCCTATCACAAGTTCGACTGCCACTACAGCAGTCAATTTCATAAAATCCATCATATACCGCTTTGGGTGCCAAGCAGTATCATCACTGATAACGGTACAAACTTCACGGCTGAAGAATTCGACTTCTGCAAAGAGCAAGATATCACGCTCAACTATGCATCGTGGCACACCCGCAGTCCAATGGCCAAGTCGAAAAGGCCAATGGACTCGTGACGAGCGGAATCAAGAAGCGCCTCCTGGTGCCACTCAAAAGGGCCGCGGGTGCTTGGGTCGAAGAACTCCCGTCTGTGCTATGGAGCCTACGCACAACTCCCAACGCTTCAACACAATTCACCCCATTCTTTATGGTCTACGGCGCAGAGGCAATCCTGCCATCAGATGTAAGATTCAATGCACCAAGAGTCGAAGCATACAACGAAGAAGATGCAGATGAAGCACTCGAAGATGCAGTCGACTTGCTCGAAGAAGCACGCAACACGGCGCTCGCACGCACAGCTGTTTATCAGCAGGACCTCCACAATATCACAGCCGTCGACTGCGTACCAGGTCCTTCGAGGTTGGCGACCTGGTACTTCGACTGAAGCAAAAGAAGGTGCATAAACTTGCTTCTCCATGGGAAGGACCCTTCATCATCACCGAGGTCATTGGTGGTGGAGCATACAGACTGAAGCACGCGAAGACAGGCGAACTCTCGCATAATCCTTGAACGTTGCGCAGCTGCGCCGTTTCTATGCTTAGATTGCTCAGTCGCACAATGTAATAGGCACATATGTCGGATGGCTGCAGGTTTCAGACGCGCTCTTTTCCTTACCAGGGTACCTAAGGGGACTGGAAGGTTTTTAATGAGGCGGCCTGCAGCCTAACATTCATAAATGGAATATAGTCAATAATTCCTCATATTTCTCCCTGCTTACTACTCGCATAACTTATCGCATAAACTTAGCCTCACCCGAATACTCGGGGGCTGAGCTACCTCAAAACATGAGCTTTCGCTCCTTCTTCAAACATAATACTCCAGCCACACTCGAATACTCGGGGGCTGGGTCATAAAACTCATACATAAAGGAAAAAGTTGCTCAACCCCACTCAACTACTCGGGGGCTGAGCCTACAGGCATAAGTTGAAGCTTTCCTCTTTGGCGCCATGGCGGTGGTGGCTAAGGAGAACAGCAAGAGCTTGGGCGCAAGAACAATGTAGGCGAGAGGAAGACGATGAGCAGGGGCGGCGCGCAGAGCAAATGTCAAAGTAAAAAACAATGCCAGCGTCGTTCGCCTATTTACAACAAATCAAAAGCAATCACAACCATTCAGATCCTAATCGTGCGTTACACACGCAATCTCACCGTACACGTGGCAAACGCGGAGGGCAACCGTCGCCGGCCACTCCGCCCACTACGCACGCAAAAAGAGGAGCCATCATCACGCCTCCGTAAAAAGTGGGCCAGAGTGGTCAAATCAAGTCCAAACGGCACCGTCGTTCGGTCAGCTCTGCACAAATGGGCCCACCTATGTGTCACGTCCCATCCGTCGCAGCATAACGCACGCCACGCGTGTCAGGTAGCGCAGTCGCCAAAAAACGTCATCCCTGACGTCATCTCAAGCGCTTTGATCAGAAATACATTCGAGTCCGCCCAACGCATATTGGTCACTCGACTGCCTTGTTTGGTTCGGGTGTGACAAAAGCAATGGTAAGACAAAATTGGTCACTCGACCGTTCCTTCGGCTGAGGTATATTACTCCCATCGGGAGCGTATCAAAAAATTCTTCGACTGAATATGCTCAAGATAAAATGATTTGGAGATTATCCTCCATTACAAGAAATACAGCATAATCTCGGGGGCTACTCCCATCGGGAGCACTGACGTGCACCCGATAGAATTATGGCAAAAATTTCTTCGATTAACATACGCAGGGTAAGAAGATTTGAGATTATCCTCCATTGCAGGCAATAAAGCACAATCTCGGGGGCTACTCCCATCGGGAGCACTGACGTGCACCCGATAGATTAACGACAAAGTGTCAGTCGACAAAAGGCTCGACTCAGTCCATATACAAAATCATACTCGAAACATTCCTGAGTTGCGTCCGCCGCAAATACCTCGGATGCTGCACGCATAGTGCAAAGGTAAGACCCGCCGAACTTTCGAGCTGGGCTAAGGACCGTTCCAGCAACGACAATCCTTATGTTTTCCGTGTCAGCAGACATGATGAAAAATCCCGACGGACGCGTTGGGTAAATTTCAAATCTATACTGCAGGTCGACTCAGTAAGACCTCTACGGCCTAGTCGAATCTGACCAGTTTGTTCCAGATTCGAGTCCGGGGACTCGAGTTTGATTGAAAGCTAGTAAGGTTTTACCCGAATGTGTAGTTAACCAGTCCCGATCCGTCGAGTGTACTGGGCCTGCTAAGCTATTATCCCTTGTTCATCATAAGCAGAAACCACAGTCGATGAGATACTCGACATAGCCAAACATGTGCTATTCATACAGGAATTCCAAATTATATATACAGAATATAAAGCATATGACGTGCACTTACGAATGAGTCCATGCCCGATTCTTCGAGTCAGACAAGTACTCGGGGGCTATTGACAAGGGTATACACCTCGGGTACCCTACCGTGGGGGTACCTGGTGCACGTGACGACTAAGGCCCAATAACGAAAAGCCTACTCGAAGCCCAAGACAAGAGTCCCAAGAAGATGGAGTACCCTCCAAGATTAGACATAGGCATAGTCAGTTTAGACTTTCCTTACGTGTAAACTAGGTCGGTTATGAACTCCCGAGACCCAGCCTATTTAAAGGCTGGGAGGGGTGCCGATCTAGGACCAAGCCATACTCAAACCACCAAACCTCTAGCGAGATCGACATCTCGCCGGAGCCATCTTGTGACCACATAATCTCACACGATCAATAACATACAAGCAGGAA
Organism: Poa pratensis; assembly: GCA_947311845.1. Taxonomy (NCBI): domain Eukaryota; kingdom Viridiplantae; phylum Streptophyta; class Magnoliopsida; order Poales; family Poaceae; genus Poa; species Poa pratensis. The sequence goes on along the minus strand of CAMZMU010000034.1, from coordinate 60,320,962 downwards.
GTAGGGTCTTTACCTCCATCCGAGGGACCTGAACCTGGGTAAACCTTTGCCTCTGCTTGTCAGCCGACGAAACTACCAGTACTACCACGTTCTCTCCCCATAATCTCAACCCTAGGTCCTTAACCATGGGAATTGATGAGTGTACCCCTCATCAAGGCCAAAAGCATACCCTTCGCGTAGGTCGAGATCTTCATGACATACTAATAGCTCTGATTCCATCTCTAGACAGTCCAAAAGCATTTCGGAACCAAGCAACCCTGCAATTGTCGATGTTTGAGATAGCATCTATTGTTTTCCAATAGCGACAGAAAAAAAAGTCTCCAACCAGAGATTTGGGTGCCAAAGAAAGCTTCGAGATTAATAGCATTTTATTCAGCACACTATAATTCTATTTCTCTAATGTAAACAGTTCCATAAATGATCAACTACTCTAAAGGAAGAAATAAACTCCAGTTCACGAAAGTTAGATAGAAGCTAACTTTTATAAGAACATGTTCTGTCAGCTCTTAGATATCTTTTCCCTCTTTGTTACTCCTTGCAGCACCTGGCGGGGCTCTAGAAACGTTTTCGGCAAGCTTTAGAGTGCTTATAGTCTCTGAAAAGAAAAACATTCAGTAAACTTGAGTGCCTATAGTTTCTGAATACGTATAGTATCTTTGCTTGTCCAAATAATTATAAAGGAACAAAAAATCTCCAAACGCATGATTTACCAACGAGTGAAAAAAATGTTTACCCAAAGAGCAATTTGTCCATGATGTTGTAATCGTCCTTCATCTCGATCTTGATGGCTATTATCGCCACGATCTTGGGTACAGCCACAAGCAGGCTCAACTCCACCAATCGTAGGAACAAACAAGTGTAAAATCTGAAGAAAAAATATAACTACATAAGCTAATGAAATCTTGCATCCATTTTATCTCAGATAAATACCAGTAGGTAAACAGATGATAAAAACCAATTAAATCCTACTGATTTTATAGGTAGCTGAGTCTCTGCTTTTTCACAACCGAACATGAATATTGCAATCGAAAATCTGGGTTAAGTCATAACACCATGAACTAATCCTCTGAAAACTATTAGCTCTCTACTGTTTCAGAACAAAACAAACCATAGAGTATCACGAACAGAGAAAATCAGCCAAATCACCCAATTTTTGTGGCTAGTTACAACGGCACGATGGCCGGCATCACATAGCAACCACGGCTCGATTGTCGGGTCACACAAAGCACAAGAGGACAGGAGGGAGCCGAGATCCTTACCTGAAACTAACCGACGAGGAAGCTTGCACCGCCGCCATGGTTTGACTAGACAGACAGGTCTGAATAAGTATCCTCTTGGCTTCGGTTGAAAGGAGTTTGCCTCTCCAACCTGTCATCCTTTTGAGCAGGCTGTCCAATAAAGGTTGGAGATCCTCTCTACGAAGCTCGTTGAAAGGTAAGGGAGCCCCAAGATATTTCATAGGAAAAGTCCCCTGGGTACATTGGGAAATATCCAGGAAAGGTTGCAATTCCTCTGTGGACATATTAATGGAAAGGAGCTCACTTTTGTGATAATTAATTTTCATTCCGGAGAGCTGTTCAAACCCATTTTAAATTAATGGCCACTCTCTCATTACCCCCCCCCCCCGCGAATGAAATCAGTACACAGACCTCTAATCAGATTAGCTCTGCATCCTTTGACCGCCATGGTTTGTTGCGGTGAATTGCTGCTGTCGCACAGCGCCTACCCAATTAGTAGCTGTCAGAGACGAGGTATGTCATCGATGATGGCGCCAGAGACAGGAGCCATGGGATGACAGAGAGGTCACGACCACAACACCATGATCATGTCGTCATTGGCAGCCGGGACAAAGTCGAGAGAGCACACAGGGACCTGAGGGCTGAGGCAGCGTACTACCATGCCACACCGAGCAGAACCCAAGACCCACGCCGCTGCCTGCTTGGCCAGCGAGCCAGCAAAGAAACCACCACTCGAACGCCGAAGGCCGTTGTCGCTGCCATCAGATCCACCGCTCCTCCCTATCAACGAGAAAGCCACGGCTTCCACCCACAACAACAGGTACAAGACGGCAACCTGAGGAGGGGGTGGGACAAAACCTGCATCCAGTCACCACCTGAACGTTACCTCCGTCTCGCTTATGAAGTCGGCCGCGGCCATGAGCAACGGATGTTGCACTGGACGCATTGCGAACGAGTACCGGCTAGCATTGCCCTGTTCGTCCAGGTCACCGTTTAAAATAAAACTCACGGCGAGGCCAAGCAAGCTCCTGCTGCCCTGCCACTGCAGTCTGCAAAGAGTCATGTCTCAGGCCAACAAGCTATGAAATAGCCAACGTGGGTTGTAGAATACGTACCTGCAAAGAGTCATGTCTGCAAAGAAGACTGTAGGTGTAGCATTTCGTCGAGCAGCATGCGTACCTGAGGAAATAGCCAACGTGGGTTGTAGAATACGACAGCCATGGAACATGGTGCCTGGTATTCGAGCTGGTGGTGCCAGCGAGCCACCGTTGATATGCTTCGTCATCGGCTCATTGCAGAACGAGAGCTTGACATCAAGCGAGCTGCACCATTGCCGGCGGCAAAACTACCGGAAATCAACTCGGGAGGGATGCTTCATGATGGAGTGCGTCGCCCTGCCGGGGAACGAGGAAATAGCCGGGGATACAAGTTTTTTCTATTCAAACTCTGCATGAGATTCATAGTTGCATTACTTATAGCTTCCTTATTCGTACACAAAGCGGATTCGAAATTGTCTTTCCTTCCAAAGATAACTAATATCCATGCGCTTCAGATTATTAGCCTCGAGTTCGCCACCAGCAGTATAGCCAACCCTACCCTATCACGTCAATCCCACAAGCCTCTTATCCATTCACGTTCGCTCGTGCCGGGGAGTAAGTCAAAATAGAAAAAACTCACCATGGGTTTAGGGATAATCAGGCTCGAACTGATGACTTCCCTCACGTCAAGGTGACACTCTACCGCTGAGTTATATCCCTTCCCCGTTCCATCGAGAAAGAGAATTAACGAATTCTAAGGCGAAGGGGCGAGAAACTCAATGCCACTCTTCCTTCGGGCTTTCTTTCCGCACTATTATGGATAGTCAAATAATGGGAAAAATTGGGTGAGATCGCCCACTCCCCATGCTTGTTCCAAGGTCATGGACGGGGAAAGTAAACTAGAAAGATTCGTGAAAGTTTGTAGATGTACCCACTACCAAAGAAAATAACATTTCAAATTGTTAAATAATTTCAAACAAAAATCTTTTTACGTTCGCACAGAGTTTAAAAAAACACATTTTTTGTGGCCCATGTAAGAAGAACATTTTCGGTGGTACAAATGACTTTTCACGACATTTTTTTTTTGCCCATTTACACATGCTACAATTTTCTCCGTGCAAACTTTGTGTGCGAATATAGAATGTCCGGACGTACATTCAAAGTTTTTGTTTAGATATTTTAATATTTTTAAAATGTAATTTTCAGAACGGGTGCATCTAAACCTACCAAACAAAATAGCGTGTCCTTCATTCAATTGTTTAATATTACTTGGCAATAATAATCACATCTTCGCGTGCAGTTTTTTTCCGGACCATGTCGAACTAAATTTTAGCGATTGTTGAAATGTAGTGCGAGGAAAAAATCACGTTAACACACGAAATAACAAGTTTGACCAACTGGAACAACATTTATTGTCTCTAAAAAGAAACCCCGACTACTAAAAAACCAAATTTAGGCCAAGTGGAATAAGATTTTAGCACACATGAAACGTAACATAACTATAAGTGAAACAAAATTTTGGTCCAAATGTAGCACAATTTTTGCTGATGCGGAATCACAAATACATGTGGAGCATCCGTGGTAAGCGCTCGCGAAACAAATCGGACTACAAAGGAAACAATTTTTTGTACCTAGTGCAACAAAAAATTAGTGCGTAACAGAAATAATACAAACATATACATCTTTAAGTAGGACGATTTTTCTACCAAGTCGAACAAATTTAGCACGGTGTATAATTCAGTACTACAGAAGGAATGCCATCTTTAACATTTGGAAAAAAAGAATTTTGCGCCTAGGAACAAATCACATCTACATGCAGTACAAACATTTAGATCTAGTGGAACAAAAATTTAGCATCACGAAACAACTCACGAGTATGAGGACTAGGCCAAGTGGAATAAAATTTTAGCACTCTCGAAACAAACCATGACTATAAGAGAAACAAACTTGTGGATCAAGCGAAAAAATGAAAGTGCTCGCGAAATAATTACGACTGTAAGGAAAACAATATTTTGGACCTAGGGGAATGAAAATTTAGAGAGTTAGCAACATTTTTTACCAAGTGGAAAAATAAATTTGTGTCCAAGGAACAAATAACATCTACAATAGAAACAAAACATGTAGACCAACTGGAATAAAAATGTATCACCTCGAGACAAGATCACGAGTATGAGGGCTCGATCAGGTGAAAAAATTGCTAGGTACCGCGGAAGAAATTATGACTATAGGCGGAACAAAAAAATTAGAGTAACTAAAACAAAATTCGCAAGCAAAATCACAACTACGAGGGGAATAAAAAATTACACCAAGGGGAACAACGTTTAGAAACATGAGGAACAAATCAAAACTATTAATAGAGCACAATATTACGCTAGCTAGAACATAACGTAGCACTCGTGAAACAAAATACAGCTACATGCGAAAAAAGTTAACACCCACGGAGCACATCCCACTATAAGAGAAATAAAATTTATACTAGTTGAAACAAAAAAAAATTAAAATTCATGAAGTAATCATGACCTAACTTAATACAACTTAAGAAACTAATCTAATGAAATAACAATTAAAAAAAGAAAATGAAAAAAAAGAAGGGAAAACAAAGAGGAAAATAATCATATGTGATGAGAAGGAAATACCCGGGATCCCTGTAATAGGTTCTCATTGGTAGAGAAGCTAGCATATGCGGATTTGCGACGTGTGGTTCACACAAGCAGCTCATCACACTCTAATTGATTGATTGATTTCTGAACAGTTGGCTTCAGCGCCCTGATATTGCACTGTCTTGGGCTGCTGGTTGCTCGGCTGAAGCACGAGCGATTCCACACTAGTAATCGCCCGGGTGATGGGGAGCAATTTCCCTTTCAAGGCGATTAGGAGCCTAGAACCAATCTGGACCATAAAGTAAGCAAATACTTTTAGACTTCCCTAAATAAAATAAAGGTAAGGCCGCTTTTGCAGCTTTGAAGATGCCAAATATGCGTTTTTTGCAATGAAAATGATTAAAGTGGCTCTACAGGTCGTTTAAGGATTGTAGATGGACTTTCCTATTAACAATAACTGGAAGTCACGGTACTTGGATTTGCCAAAAAGTCATAAGAAAAGCCAAAATTTAACAAGTCAATTTCAATCAAAATTGGCACCTCTCTATCCACTTGAGTTTTTTTCCCACTGCTGGTCACACAACCAGTATTAAGCTATCGGTTTACAAATCTTAGACCTTGTTTGGTTGGTATTAATTCTGGTTGTTGGCTTATAAGTCACAAAAGCAGCTAAATACGTGCTTTTAATTTTGGTTTTGACTCATACCATCATGTAACAATGTTCAGTCAAAAGCCAACAACAACTATTTACGTGTTTTTGTGGCTTGCTAAAGTCAAAAAGGCAGAAATAAGCCTAACCGAAGATGGCCTTAACTCTAGCTGAAACTACAAAAAAGTATCTTTATAGTAAAATCATTCTTGCTTGCTATCGTTTATAGGTCGAGAATACTCCCTGCGTTACAAAATACTTGATTTAGCTTTGCCGAAATATGAATATAGCTAAACATATTTTAGTGTGTAGATAATCCATATGTAGACAAATCCACGTCAACTAGTTTTGAACGGAGAGTACTTGGCACTGAACAGTCAAGAGGGTATATGCGAATGCAACGCAAGTTAAAAGCATTCACATATCACATCAACAACAACCTAACAACATAAACAAAAGTCGTGTGGCGCGACGTTTCTATTTTCCCGTTGCAGATATGCTCTCCGTGCCCCCGTCGATCCGGTCAGACGCTGAAAAACAACTTGATCACCAAATGCGCACGCCGCTGTCGCACAATTTAAAAGCCTCATCTCCTGTTCAACTGCTGGCTTGTTTGCTTGTTCCGTTCCGTTGAGCCATTCAGGCAGCAAGGCGGTCAGCTTTCCTCCCCCGCCGGCCTTGCACGACCCTCCACCAAACAACCCCCAAGAACTCGCAACGTTCCGCAACACGCGAAACAGAATCGATCCGAAAACCAGAGAGCATCATCATGTCCATGTCCTCCTCGCAGGCGCAGCTCCGGTTCCTCCAGTAGGACGACGTATATATGGCGCTATGGCTCACGCTGCTCCTCGGCGTGGTCCTCCCCGTCGCGGCGCTGGTCGCCGCGGCCGCGTTCTACCTGTACCGGCGGCGCCGCTTGCCGCGTAACGCGCCTCCGGGGCTACCGATTGGTGCCACTAGTGCTGGCGCGGCGGCGAGCCCCGGGCTGGAGAAGCTCAACGCCAAGTACAACGCCAGCAGCGGCCGCGTCGGCGTCCGATTCCAGCAGTTGCACCATCACCACCATCCTCGCGCCGACGTCAAGCACCGGGCGCCCGCGCAGAAGCAGGGCCCGTTCCAGTGGGGCGATCACCCGCGGCTGGTGATCGAGGCGGCGGAGAACGGGTGGGCGCAGTTCGTGTTCGCCGTGGCGCCGCCGCGGGCGAGGTCGGCGGCCTCGTCGCCGCTCTGGGGGCTCTGCCCGGTCTGCGACGCCGGGACCAGCGGCGAGTTGGCCGACGCCGCGTGGGATGTCCCCGTGGGATCGTCCGAGCGGATGCAGGCCGTGCGGCTCAACCCGGCGACCGCCTCTGGCGCCGCCGCCGCCGCGTCCAGCAAGAAGTGGCTCCCCGGTAGCATCCCGAGCCCCCTACGTACCGACCAGGATCTGACGAACAGCAACACGCTGTGCGTCGCCAGGATGAGCATGCCGCTGCCAGGCCCGCCGATGGCCGGCACGCCGTTCTCCCAGGACGCCTACTTCGAGATCACCATCATGTATCTGAACACGAGGCGTCCGGAGTGGTCCGCGTCCCGGGCGAGCAGGCGTGGGAAGGACGGCTCAGGCGAGAGCGACCGCGTAAAGCTCATCGATTTTGCACCGGCCGACACCAACACCGCGATCAAGGAGACCACGGCCGCGAAAGATGACCACGGAGACAAAAAGAGGCACACGGTCATGTCGCTGGGCCTCGCCGCCGGCTCCGCCGCACCGCCACGGACGTCGTTGGCCGGAACGTACGCGTCGTCCATCGGCTTCCACTCCAACGGCGCGGTCTACCTTGACGGTATACGATAAACCCGCTCCGTTTCATCAATTCTTGCGTCCGCCACGATTGTTCTGTGCAAATCGTGAGCTAAACAGTTGGTTGACTATTCAGGGATGAAGCTGGTATACGAGTCGGAGAAGTCATCGTGGGCGGGGGTGGACAAGGTGGTTGGCTGCGGCTTCGAGCCGGCGAAGCGGAAGGTGTACTTCACGGTGGACGGCCAGCTGGTCCACAAGGTGAGCTGCAACGCCGACGCCTTCTCCAGCCCGCTCTACCCGGTCCTGGCCTCCAGCTTCGACGTGATGGCGCTGGTCAACCTCGGGCAGAACAAGTTCCGGTACGCGCCGGCCAACGCGCGGCGCACGGCCAACCCGTGCTTCGTGCGATCCGCCTCGATGGGCGACGGCCGGAGCGGATCGGTGGGCCTCGACTTCGACGACAGCGGCGAGCTCTTCTCCATGGGCCGCGTGGACTCCGGCTGGACGGACACCTCGCGGGTAAGCAAGAACAGGAAGGAGCACAGCGGAGGTCTCGCCGGCGACCTCGATCCCGAGTCCGACCTCTTCGAGATCTCATTGTGAGGCTCAGACGGACTACGACAGGTGGTTCAATGGTCAAGCAGGAGTTAGCGGCAGCAATGGCCAACGGTGACTTGGTAAGGCCGATGCTGACACGTGCTTAGGAGTTAGGGCACCGCAGCTGCAGGTATTCCCATGGCCGGCCGTCGTTGAATCTTCTCGTGGCTGCTATCTAGATGCTGTGAAAAGTGGGGTAAGATTCGAAGGATTGAAAGCTTGTTTTCCACTTTCGTCCTTATTTCCTTGCTTTTCCTTTTAGGATGTATAAATATGGTAGAATGGAGATCAATACCCTACTATTTAGATACCTGGAGTATTCGATACATGGGGAAATTGCCGCACACTGGTACCTTGATAGAAACGTCTTTTGCTTACGCCCCATGTTGGATAAAGCCATAAAGGACTTACCTGGAAGTAATTGATTCTATATCTGGAATGTGTGTGTTTTGTTTACAACTAGCCCCAAGCTGGTCGTTGTCCTTTTAATATATACAATAAAGACACTATCGTGTGTTAATCATTTTGGCTAAGCTACTTCTTAAATATGCTCTATGTGTTGGTTGTTCATATGGGATGCGTTGGCTAGGTGGAATCAAATCAATTCGGTTGTGACACTTATTTTGTTTCTCGCACATTGTTTGTAGTTAACTCGTGTTCATTTCTTGGTAAGTATCACTGATCACATGTTAGATCACTAGGCAGTTCTGTAACTAGAATTTCGAATAAATATGAGCTAGAACAGGTGCGGGGGAATGCTTTCAGTTGAAAGTAATTAGTAAACTAGAAAGATATCCCGGCGTAGCAGCAGAAATCTTTCTAAAACTCTATTGTGTGAATAAATGGTTAAAGATGTACTCCCTTCATTGCAAAATATAAAGTGCGCTATTTTTGTATTGGTCTTTGATGGTCGATTTTGACCACTAATATAAGCTAAATTATATAGATTGTGAATGTGTAAATGATATCGTTGGATTCGTCTTGCAATTTTTTTCCATTTTATATATCATTATACTGATTTTGTGGACATACTATAAGTACAAATTATGGTCAAAGTTATACGTCGTTGACCAGCGAAATTTAAGGGCGCCTCATATTCTGGGATGGAGGGAGTATCAAGCATGAAGTTGTCTACAAGAATATAATAAGATTCAATTGATCATTGTAATTGAGAAGTTAATTTAATCGAGGTGACATTACTGTGTATTTGACCAATTAAAGATCGTTAAAATTCATGAGTGTACCTGATTGACGTTGCTTGAATTTGTTAAAATCGTAGATAAGAGGAAATCAAAGGGTTAAATAAAATGATGATAATGTTAGCTTGCATGAAGAGATGATATGCATGCATGTTTTAAAATGTCTTTAAGTGGTTACATATAGAATAACACGCAATTTACATCACACAATCTCGACTAGCAGTTACATGCTATTCATCACTAAAAAATGTGTAGAAATCTTTCTCGGTTGTCTGAAACGATAAAAGACAAAACAAATTATGGTTTTCAAGTTATATATGATTTAACTGTGCCACGAGACAAATCGACAACATTGAACGAAGACAAACCTACTTTAAGTGAACAAAAAAATCCTTTTACACGGTTCATGTTTAAATTTCATGAAAAAATTAAACCCCCTTCCTAAAAATTTGAGGGTTAGGAGTTTAACTATATTGAATATCACTAATAATTGTGATCCGAGAACATGATGAAATTGTTGCTCATTTTACATCTTTGTATACACATGATTGTGAGTAATCCATTGTATATTTTTTGTGGATGTAATCTTTGAGTTTAGCTCCAACAATGTGTCTTGTTATTTTAGTGTGTCTATATATATTTTGTGCAGGTGTCAGTTTTAGGTGTGTATATTTTTTTTATATGTACAATTGTACTTGGTTGTCAGTTTTCTGTATAATGTTGTGTTACATATGCTTGTGGCTCTTCATATGAAGTCCTTGGAGATTTCCCTTTCATCTCAATGCATTCTCTAGTTTTGATTGTTTACAGGATTGCCTATGGTGATGTATCTTGGTTTGGAAAAATGTTTTCGAGTAGCATTCAATCACTTCATCGTAACACTTGCTTCTGTTTTCTTCACGTTGTGCTTGAAAAAACACATTATTAATTTATTATGGACAAACTATTCTTTTTGGTGGTGCTAAATATCGACAAAAATAATGTTAATGTGTTCCTTTTGACAATCTAACAGTAACCAAAATCCCCTTCACACGTGCGTGGCGGGGGGGGGGGGGGGGGGGGGGATAGGCCCCCTATCAATTTTTTAGGTAGGGTGTAGTTCCTTGCGTCTAGTAGTCGAGTTGTGTTGCAACGAAGAAAAACTCATGGCCACCGGCCCATCCTAACTGTCCATCGTTGCTACAAAGAGCCCCACATCTCTATTCGTTCCACTCTCTCGTCTCTATAAATACGAGCCCATGGTTAGAAGCCGCGTGCCGTATTGCGTGCGGTACTTGCAAGTCCATGAGGTCTTGTACCCCTGTTGTACAGCAAAAAAAAACTTCCTACATACTGTAGCTATCTACAATAGATGCTGTGAAAAGTGGTGAGATTCGAAGGATTGAAAGCTTGTCTTATGCAATGAGCTTAAGATTCGGCCTTTGTTTTCCACTTTCGTGCTTCGTTCCTTACTTCTATTTTGAGGATGTAAATAAGGTAGAATGCAGATAGATTCTGTAATCTATAATTTCAAATAAAGAGGACCTAGAAAAGGTCGAAATGCTTTCGCATTAGAAACTGTTATTAATAAATCTTAGTGAGATGTCATGTACACCTGGATGCTCAGAAGTGCCATGAGACAATTCGACAACATCGCTAGAAAATAAGCAGTTGGTATCTTATTCCAATCAAATTACAACTATACATCAAGAAACAAAAAAGTTTTTCATGTAAATAGTTGTTATTGTTTTGCCACGTGAACCTGACTAGTGGGACCGGACTCTCGGAAATATTATCAAATGGACTAAACCCTTATATTTTAGGTTCTTCAAAATAACGTGTCCAAGCATTACGATTTTTGAGAAATTTTCACCCATTTGTAGTTTTGCGAGACCTAACCCTAACAATGTGGTTTAGTGATATCTGCTCTTTTAAACCACTTAACATATCCTAATAATTTATATATTAGACAAAAAACAAGCACTTATGAATGTATTTTAAACATTTAGTCATTCAACTATACTGAAAAACAAAGTGCTGAAACATCGTCCATGGAAATGTTGTTGCAATAACATGCAACACGTCAAAGCGTGACTTCACATTAAAGGATATTAAACAATGGGATTATGTGTAATAAGTTGTTGATATTCAACAATTCAGGTAAACTAGAATGACGAATTCTAAATTCGGACTTAGTCGCTTACCATGATTTTTTATACTAGAAAATTAACTTTAAGTGAAGAAAAATTTCTTTTACATGGTTCTTCTTTAAATTTGATGACAAAAACATACCCTCTTCATGAAAATTTGAAGGTTAGGAGTTTAACTATATTTAATATCATTGATAATTGTGATCCGAGGACTCAATGAAATTGTTGCTCATTTTACATCTTTGTATACACATGCTTGTAAGTAATCCATTATAAATTTTTTGTGAATGTAATCTTTGAGTTTAGCTCCAACAATGAGTCTTGTTATTTTAGTGCTTCCATATTTTGTGGAGGTGTCAATTCTAGGTGTGTATATTTTTCTCTATGTACAATTTGCAATTGGTTATCACTTATCAGTAGTCTATATAAAGTTGTGCTACGCATGGTTGTGGCTCTTCATATGAAGTCCTTAAAAATTTCCCTTTCATCTCAATGCATTCTCTATTTTGGATTGTTACAGGATTACCTATGTTGATGGATTTTGGTTTGGAAAAAGGTTTTCGAGTAGCATTAACTGACTTCGTCATAACGCGACTATCGCTTGTTTTTGTTTTCTTCACGTTTCTGCTTGATAAAAGGAACACTATTATGGACGAACTATTCCTCTCGGTGGTGCTAAATACTGACCAAAATAACGTAAATTTGTTTCTTTTGACAGTCTAACGGTAAACCTAAATCCCCTTAAAGGAGAATAACGGGGGGAGGGGGGCATAGGCCCCCAATCACCTTTGTGTAGAGGGCATAGGGGGCATAGTCGAGTTGTGTCCACAAAATGCGTTAGGGAGGACAACATTGTTGAGAAAACAATTCGAGTTCTAATTATCTATACTACTATTAAAAGAGCAAACATGTTGGGATACATTAAATCTAAATCGTTTAATAATCAATCAATGATCCAGATTGTCCCGATGTCGAGTAGCAAACAACTTTGACTGGTCAAACCTTTTTTTAATCTTTCCCAAAATCCTGATGGAGAAAAACTGAAACGGTTCGTTATTAATTAGAGGCGACGCCCTCCTCACGGGAGCAGGCGCGGCGGAGCTCTTCAGCCACGGCCGTCAGCCGGGTGCCTTGCTCTTATGGAACTGTCGCTGCACAAGGTTGCGAGCGGCGGTCGGCCACATCGTGGACCGGCACCCCAGTCCTTCACGAGTATGCTCGCCGATCGTCTCAAGCGGATCTAATCAACAAGTTGTCTCGGCAAAAGTATAGCTGACTGCCGAGTCCGAAGCCAACAACATATGTCCCCGACCAATCTCACTAGTAGAAAAACAACCATCCGTTCGGGCCTTTTATCCCGCCCAAAATATTGAACCGGGACGAATGGGATACAGCAGGGTCGTCAGGGACCTTTGGTCCCGGTTCGTGTTACGAATCGGGACCAAAGGGTCGCGGCATGTGCAGAGCCGGGCCCAGCGCACCCTTTCGTCCCGGTTCGTAACACGAACCGGTACCAAAGAGTCTCCCCTGCATATATCATCTTCCACCGAGCTCCATCTCCATTTTGAGCTTGAGTTCATCACCATTTTCTCCTCCATTTCCTCTCCATCACTCAAGTTAATCCCCATTTTTTTTCACCATTTGTGAAGATTGAAGGCACCCCATCTATTCAAGGGTTAGCAACATCATCCTTTCCTCCGGCGTTGCAACTTTAGCTCATTTCATTGCTAGTTTAGCTCATTTCATTTTTGTAGTGCTAGCTAGGTGTTTGATGAAATGCCTAAGTTAGAGAGTTCATTTTTTATATGCATTTTGAGCTCAAATTAATTTATTATTTGTGGGTTTTAGTGTCGTTCCGTCCCCGTCCTCACCGCCGTCGATAGCCCGCGCCGTCCCGTGACCGGCACCACCTCGGTGAGCCTCTTTTTTTATCTTTTATTTGAAAGAAAAATTACTTGTATGATTTAAATGCATAGTTACTTCTTGTATAATTTTCTTATGTTTTTTTATATGTATAGTGTCATGGTTTTGATATCCGCCCCCGTCGGCCCTCGTCCGGTCTATAATTCGGATGTGGTATATTTTTATAACTATTTGTTTCATTTCGTGTTTATAACAACTATATCTACCAACTTGACATAGACGCTTTTATCTAGGAGGTAGTTGAACCGGAAATTCCAACCGACCCTATTGTCGAGTTTTTTGTAAAAGAAAACAATGATTTGAAAGCAAAATTGAAAAGAAGTGAAGATCTTCATCTCCAATGGCTAGAAGAGAAGATGAAATTGGAGTTCAAGCTTGCCGACATCATCGATGAACACGAGTTCAAGCTTGCCGACGTCGTCGATGCTCACGAGATAAAGATGGATGCAATGCGCTTGAAGATTACAAAGATTAGAAAATATGCCATTAGTCAAGAGGCTTGGTATCATTATGTTGTTGGTTCAGTAATTACCTTAGTTGTGATTTTGATCGCATTTGTTGTTGGATTTAAATTCTTTAGATAGTTGTATGTTAGTTTCAATTAATGTATGTTTTATGAGAACTATGTATTACATTTACTTTACTTTGGTTTTAATGTGATGAACTTGTATTAATTAATTTGGTCACTATTATATATTCATGATGAAGTGTAATGGTTTTTGATATATTCATATAATGCAGATGAGCCGGCAATGGATGTACAGTGACCGACGCTGTCCCGACTATATTAATGGCATGCATAGTTTTCTCCGTGTGGCTGAGAAAAACAAGTCGTCGAATGGTTTTATTTCTTGTCCATGTAGTGTATGTAAGAATACGCAGGATTACTCTACCTCAAAAACCATTCACGTCCACCTGTTGCAGTACGGTTTCATGTCCGGTTATAATTGTTGGACCAAGCACGGAGAAAGAGGGGTTATAATGGAAGAAAATGAAGAAGAAGAGGATAATGACAACTATCCTACGTTCACTGAAGACGGTGATACTACAATGGGGAAAGACGAAGCTGAAGAAGAGCCCATTGTTGATGAGCCCATTGTTGATGAGCCCGATGATGATTTTGGTCGGGCCATTCTTGATGCACAGATAAACAACGGAAGTGAAAACGAGAGGTTGAAGTTGGAGAGCATGTTAGAGGATCACAAAAAGTTGTTGTACCCAACTTGCGAAGATGGCCAGAAAAAGCTTGGTACCACACTGGAATTGCTGCAATGGAAGGCAGAGAATGGTACATCTGACAGGGGATTTGAAAATTTGCTGAAAATAATAAAGAAGATGCTTCCAAGGGATAACGTATTACCCCCCAGTACGTACGAAGTAAAGAAGGTTGTCTGCCCTCTAGGATTAGAGGTGCAGAAGATACATGCATGCATCAATGACTGCATCCTCTACCGGGGTGAGAAGTACGAGAATTTGAATGCATGCCCGGTATGCGGTGCATTGCGGTATAAGATAAGGCGAGATGACCCTGGTGATGGTGATGTTGAGGGCGAGCCGTGCCCAGGAAGAGGGTTCCTGCCAAGGTGATGTGGTATGCTCCTATAATACCACGATTGAAACGTTTGTTCCAAAACAAAGAGCATGCAAAGTTGTTACGATGGCACAAAGAAGACCGTAAGAAAGACCTGATGCTGAGACACCCCGCTGATGGGTCGCAGTGGAGAAAAATCGACAGGGAGTTCCCGAAATTTGCAGCTGACACAAGGAACTTAAGATTTCGTCTAAGTACAGATGGCTTTAATCCTTTCGGGGAGCAGAGCTCCAGTCATAGCACCTGGCATGTGACTCTGTGTATCTATAACCTTCCTCCTTGGTTGTGCATGAAGCGGAAGTTCATTATGATGCCAGTGCTCATCCAAGGCCCGAAGCAACCTGGCAACGACATTGATGTGTACCTGAGGCCATTGGTTGAAGAACTTTTACAGTTGTGGCGTGACAAAGGTGTACCTGTGTGGGATGAGCACGAACAAAAGGAATTTGACCTACGAGCGTTGCTGTTTGTAACCATCAATGATTGGCCTGCTCTTAGTAACATTTCAGGACAGTCAAACAAGGGATACAATGCATGCACGCACTGTTTAAGTGAGACTGAAAGTATACATTTGGGAAACAAGAATATGTACCTGGGGCATCGTCGATTTCTTACAA
Organism: Poa pratensis; assembly: GCA_947311845.1. NCBI lineage: Eukaryota > Viridiplantae > Streptophyta > Magnoliopsida > Poales > Poaceae > Poa > Poa pratensis. The sequence continues at coordinate 60,305,593 of CAMZMU010000034.1, read as the reverse complement.
AACAGCATCCCGTAAGAAAGAAAGGCAAGCATTTCAAAGGTGAGGCAGATCACCGGACGAATCCTAAATTCGCTCATGGTGATGTTATATATGACATGGTCAAGTATTTAAAAGTAATCTTTGGAAAGGGTCATGGCTGTCTATCTGTTCCGAATGACGCTGATGGACACGTGTGAGAAGTCGAGAAGGGTATCGCTCTCTGGAACAAGAAAAACATCGTGTTTCCAAACTTGGCGCCAAGGCCACCGACTCCTCCGAGTAGCAGTCTCCCACCTCAAGATCCATCCCCCCCCCCCCCACCTCAAGATGCATCCTCCCACCTCAAGATCCATCCCTCGACGCCCCGTCCGTCGCGAGTCCATCGCCCGCAACGTCCCGTCCGTCGATTGCGCCCACTGCTAAGTCCTTCTCGTTAAAGCGGAAACTAAACTTCCCGTCGACGAGCAGAAGTGCAGATAAGTTAACTCGAGAGGAACGCGAGTTGCTAAAGCCTCTTCCCAAGAGACCTTACGACTTGACTCCAGAGGAACTTGACGAGTCGGTGCGTGCCAATGTGAAAAGACAATTAGGACCGAAACGGCCCCCGCCTAAAGAGATAATACCAGCAGAAAAAGTTGATAGATGTTTGAAAAATCTATCGTGTGGACCGCCACAGCCGCCTAAATTGCGAGATGACTATGATCGTGTTATTGAGAAGACAATTAGTCAAGAGAAGCAGGAGAAGGAGGCGGCATATCGCCTAAAGAGGGAGCAGATGCAGACGGCAAAATGCGGGAAACAAGTGGCCCAGCTCGGAGAACAGGCAAATCAGTCGATTCCCCCGCTCAAGGTGATGCCCGATAAGGAAGTACACCACGACACTGGCACCATAGGCGACCCCAGAGAGTATCAGTATGCATGGACATATCTCTACGGGAGGTCCCTGGTCAGACCTGAGCAGGTCAATTCTCTAACAACACAATTGCGTCGATTGCATCAGTGGTACGAGAACGCCGCAAAGGCCGGGCATGATACCTTCTGGGTGTCATATAAGAAAGAGCATTACTTCACGGATGACGCGATGTATATTCCGTTTTCTGAAATTTTTCAGTTATTCAATCAAGACGCACTCGACAAAGCCCTCGTCAGTTGCTATTGTTTGTAAGTGATTTATTTATGCAATTTAATTAAGTCTCTAGCTCTACTCGTTCATTGCCTGTAATTATCTCACTATATTCTTTTGTACGCTATTATGCAGAATGAAGATTGTCGAATGCAGACAACGCCGCATCTATGACACTGGGTTCATTGACCCATATTATATTCATCAAGTGACCGTAAATAACCATCCCGCGGACACAGAGAAAAGCCTGCTCCGGTGGTTAGTGAAACAAAATACCAGCGCAGAAATACTTTTTCCTTACGCCTTCAAGTGAGTGTTACTGTACCTTCTACACATTCTATTTTGCTTACTCGATGTTTAGTGTAATCGATGAGTCATGGACATATAAACGTGCGCAGATTCCACTGGATTCTGCTAATCATTAGAGTTGACCAAGGAGTCGTTCAAGTCATGGACTCGTTAAGGAAAGATATGGACGAGTACCAAACCTTGATAGATATGCTCCAGAGGTAATTTCAATCATTATCGCTCTATATCGACCTCTTTCATTCATTTTCTGATATCAAGTAATTAATAACTCATTTAATCATTTTCTTTTGGCGGGCAGGATTTGGAAACGGTTCATCGTGAAGGTTCCAGGGGATTGGAAACCGAAGCTGTATTTTTATACCACCAAGGTAAGTAGTACTATATATATAAGTCCGCGCAACTCTTTAATTCTAGTTTCAATACCATTATCATGCTTGATTATTATTTGATTAAATTCTATTTTTTGTAAAGTGGTGTCTGAGGCAGCCACAAGGGACTAATTTATGTGCATGCTACGTTTTCGAGTACATGCGCCCTTTTGTCAGTGAGCGGAATAGAGAAGTCAGAACATCTGAAGTATGTATACACTATTCGCAATTTTTTTTTACCATATTGTGTTGAGTTCCATTCATAAATTACAACTCACATATTCATATTGATCTAGACGGATCGAATGCGGGACCAGCTCGTACCAACGAAGCGCCTAAAAGCAATTCAAAGGGAATTGGCGGGATTTTTGAACTCGGAGGTCCTTCAGAAAACTGGAGAATTTTATCACCCTAGCAATTATTTTTTGTCTCCAATGTAATTGACGTGATCACGACGTGTGAGAAACGTGATGTCGGTGTAGTATAAACTTGTGGGCTTATGTATGTATGAATCAAACGTGACCTCGGTGTCTTGTATACTTTATGTGTATGACTTTATGTGTATGACTTGTTGTCTGCGCAACGTGATCTTCGTAAAAAATAATTAATTGGAAAACAAAAAATCGGAACCCCTACAAAATAAATTAGCAGAAAACATCAACCGGGACCAAAAGGTTCCCGCCAGGCACGCCCTGGCCCGTGGCCACGTGGAGGCCCATGACGAAACCCCCCCCCCCCCCCACACATTTAGTCCCGACCCTTTAGTCCCGGTTGTAAAACCAGGGCCAAAGGCCCTCTGGACCCAGGACGGATGGGCTATTTTCCACTGGTGTCTGCATCGCATGTCTGCCTCCACGGCCAAGTTCTCCGGTAACAAGCTCGCGCAGTAATATGGTGCATTGGTGCAGCATTGCCGGCACTCTTTTTTCTCTTCTCCTCATGTATCCATCCATGCGGTGATGCTGCAGGTGTCAGATCGAAACTAGAGGTATGCAAATGATTCTGCTTACCGTCTGCCACGATGCGGGCTGTGACAATGGCAAGCAGCAGCTCACTCGCCCTCCGGCCGTGGGGTCGTCATGGCCGCAGTCCTTCGCGCCGTGCAGCACTGTCCGCCCCCCGGCACCCACACAGCTCTCCGTGGAGCACACCACCTGCCGGCGAGACAACACGTCTCTAATTGCTGGCGCGGTACGCCCGTACCCTCTCCTGCTAGCGGCGCTGTTGCCCGGAGATCGTCAAGATCAGCCTGCCTGTCTGGCTTGTGCACTGTGGAAACCCCATCAACATGGTACTACTCACTGGTCCTTCATGGTCAGTTCTTATCGTTGCTTCTTTCTATCAGGCCATGGTGCTCTTCGCGATGGTGGGTACAGGATGTACCTGGGATTCATCGCGATCAAACTTAAGCTAATACTACTAACTATGCACTGCGCCTAAATAAATTTATACCAATGGAAAGGATGGGCTTTAAATTGCCTCTCGGGATGGCTTGGCTTGGCAAGATTAGGTTGGAGATCGGGCTTTAGAAAATACTCTTTTTATTCTCTGTTTTCAAATAAGAAAATAAATTTTTAAATTCAAACCTCGCACACAGTTTTCTGCAAATTATCATTGGATTTTAAAAGAGTTTACATTTCAAAATGATAATTTTTAATGGGGTGTGACCTAAACACTCACTGCAAGTCGCAATAAAATTGTCTTTATCATATAAATAGTTACAACTGCATGGATCTTTGTTCACCATGATAAGAGCATCTCTAACAGAGCCCTTAAACGGCCAAACCGTAAAAGTCCGGCGACTTAACGGGCCGAGACCGTTATTTTGGCCATAGCAGAACCAGTAAACGAGAGGCGGCCCGTAAACGGGATAAGGGCGCCCGTAGATGTGCTCCGCCGCCCTTTATTTATGTCGGGCGAGGGCCATTTGACGGGTCGAAACCCTCATTCCCCACCGCCGACGACGAGCAATTCGCCCACCTCTCCGCCGCCTCCGACGCTCGATTCTGGCCCCGCATTTGCAGATCCAGCGCCGCCGCCGCGCTAGGATGGCCATGAAGAGGGAGAACTCGCCGCCGCTGCCGGGCGACGATCGATTCGGGGGCGACTACTCCGACGAGCGGCGAGCGAAGTTGGTCCACAGCGACGGCGCGCGGAAGCGCTCCTCGCGCAAGTGGACCAACGACCACTTGCTGGTGCCGCAGCGGCTCCGCTACCGCGTCGTCGAGGAGTTCGACCGCCTCCGATGGGAGCGCGAGCTGGAGCGCCGCCGACGCGCGCGGCTCCTCAACGGAGGCGAGGGCAGCTCCAGCGGCGCCGCGAGCAGCTCCACCGCGCCACCTGCTCTTCCTCCGCCGGAAGAGTACGACGCCGCCCTCTTCGGGTCCTCCGTAGAGCCGGAGGACTTCGTCCCCGACGAGATGCTTGAGTCCATCATGGCTCAAGTGAAGCTTAGTTCCGTGCGGGAGGCGGCAGAGCAGAAGGCGCAGGTCGAGCAGATCAACGAGATCTTTCTCTACCAGTGGCTCGAGCAAAACCGCGTCGCCGCGGAGAAGAAGGCGTACTGGGAGGACGACGCGTGGAACGTCGTTCGACCTCGTCTCCGACGAGGACTGAAGCTCCAACGCCTCGGCCTCGACCTCGTCGCCGCCGCACCCGAGGCTCCGGTGAGCCGAATTTTGGAAATAGGGTTAGGGCGGCGACGATTAAGACTAGTTTAGCTTTTGGTTTAGTGTAGTTTTTATGTAAATTACGTATGAATCGATGATGAACTCGTGTCTGCAATGAATTGATGAAAAACAAGTGTTTGTTCCCGTCAAAATTAAAAAAATTGCAGTTTCATTTAAGGTTTCTGCTATGTGCCGCTCATGTTTGTGAGTAGAATTGCCAAAAAACGCGAACTGTAAACCGTGTTTGAGTTTTCGCGTTTAAGGGCTCTGTTAGAGATGCTCTAAGGAACATCAAACTTAACATATCTTGCGTCCGATTAACATATCAAATAGTAGTTACAACTGCATATGGTTCCCTGTTTTCCACTTTTAATTTGGGTTTCTAAATTTAATTACTCAAATTTGTATTTTGATTGAATTGGATTTTTTTGTATAGCGAGTTTTCAAGTAGAGCTCTATCATACTATAACACAAAAGCATTTGCTGCGCATGGATATTGTTGGCCTGAGCCATCCATCTGCCAGATGCTTCTCTAATATATCTACATGGATTCACTACCACCGTGCTGCCCACCGCCCTAGCAACGTATCGGCACCCATTTTCAGAAAAAGTTAGTATTACATTGTTGAGATATCTGTGCTGCTATTGACTTGCATCAAAAGAAAAGTAATCCACATAAGACCTGGCACAGTCTTTTACTACTTGTAAATTGTCCTTTTGAATTGTGCTGACGTGCAAGAGCACGTACATGTCAACTAGTACATCAAGAAACACAAGACGTTTTCTTGTGAATAGTTGTTATTGGTTTGCCACACGGACCTGTCTATTGGGAACGAGCTGTCCGAAACATTGTCAAATTGACTAAATCCTGATATTTCGGTTATTCAAACTAACTTATCCAATAATTGAGGGTGTAGTTTTGCGAGACTTAACCCCTATAGTTGTGGTTTAGTGATATTTGCTCTTTTAAATCACTTAATACATTTTAAAGAGGTGATTTATAGCCAAAATACAAGCATTCAGGAACGGATCTTAAGCATTTAGTCGCCCAACGATACTGAAAAAGAAAAGCGCTGAAACATCGTGCATGGAATTCTTGTTGCAATAATAAGTGACACGTCGAAGCCCGACTTTGCATTAGAGGCATGACAGATGGAATAGAATTTGGTGCCTCAACGGATAATTACGCCAAGAAATGAATTTGGAATTTGGCTAAGCCTCAGCGCAAGCAAGAAATCCCACGAACTCTAGAACTGTTGTGGCGAAAAACAGAACCATGTGGCAGAGGAACGACCAATAGTCCCCCCACTAAACCAAACGCGACGGAAAGCATCGGAACAATTTCACAAGCGGTGTCATTTGGCTAGCTCCTCCGTTGCGAGAATAGAAGCATAGCTACGAGATAAGATATGCGTCCTTGCGACGCTAGCTAGCTGCCGAATGACGCTATCCAGCAGAGAAAGTACACGGCATAGAGTACAAACAGAAATAGAGAAGTGACAATCGGTTGCCGTCGGTCTCTTTTAAAATCATCAGGATATAAAGCACAGACGAAAAAAAGGCAAGCTCTTGCCGTCCCAGGCGTCACCGGAGGCCGGACGATGGCTGGACGATAATCTAATTTTCTTGCGTTCCATCCATGTGTCTCCCCGTGGGACTTGAGGCGCAAGCGATATACAGCTTGCGAATTTGCAATTACACGCGGACGCAGTGCTCGTCCTTTTTGTATTCCACGGCACCTAACATTCGGTGATCGTCTCTTGCAAAAGGTCAGCGACTGGAATTAATGGTGCTGTATCATGTCCGCTCAGCCAAGAATATATAAAGCCGTCCACTGTAGAGTAAACTGGACGACCTCTTCTAGAATGGTAGATCTAAGATCCAGGCCAAGTAGGCTCCACTTTGTTTTTGTGAGATCACCTGGGTGGCCAATCATGATGTACATGATTAGTGTGTTTCACCAACGACATGATCCTTGCATTACTCGCTTTAAGTAATGAAAGTCAGAGAATCACCTTCACGTGACAGCGATCCTTCTTGGGACGAGCACTTGCACACACCTTACCGCACCTAAAGAATCTTGAAGTGCTTTTGGATCCAAATACCAACGCCGACAGTGATGCATCTCAACCGCGGTTCAAAAAGGGGTTGTGCTAGCTTACGGTAATTCGTGGGCACCGTCGAAATTCTGAAAGCCCATGGGTGTCTTTGCTGCCGGAATGAAGATGAGGCGAGGGGAAGAAGAACGAAGAACCTAACCCCGTCGAAGACATGGAAAAAGAGCACCGCCACCGCATCGCCGAAGAAGAGGGGGAAGGCGAGCACCGACACAATCATTGGAGACGACCTCCATCTCCCCCGTCGCCGGCACCGGACGAACCGCCGGCCACCGCGAACAAACAGAAACTTCAATCAAGCAAGCAACTGAAAACAAATACTTTGTTCCGACACAAATTAATTTCGAAATTTCATAATTATTTTTTGAATTTTTCATGTGCTTAGATAAAAAAATAGTTAATAACAAAAAAAATCACGTGGTTTACTGTACAACACTTTAAATCCACAAAACGAGGTTAGCACGAAAAAAAGATCAACGAAACACTTTAAAACCACAAAACAAGATTAGCATTTTATAATCAGCACCATTTTTTTTTACTTTTTCAAGAGGCAAGAGGCAGTGCAGACTGGGTGTAATTGGTACCTTTGCGTGATTAATTTATTCCTTTTACAGAAGAAAAAAGACTCTAGAGCGGCACGAAACCCTCAACGTAGGAAAAATTATAATTAGCACTATTTACTTTTTTATTTAGTGAAGCACGATTTTTTACAGGAATTATTATTATACTTTTGCATCTTGCAAGGCTTTGTCCAATCAGTGCAAGGTGCTGTGAGCAATGGGCTTTGAGCTCAAGTTGTTTCCTCGGACAGGTACAGCGACGAGCGCATTCGCTCCTGACCTAGCCGCCGCCAGGAAAAGGTGATTAGGAGGCGACCTGTGTTCCGGTCCATCTCCACCGGCGAGCACACTGGTCCCCTCTCCCTCCGTCTGCTGCTCTGGCAGCGGGAGGGAGGGGGATCCGGTTTCCTCCGTTCTGTAGTTAGGGTTTGGATTTGTAGGACGTGGTGCGTCGTTGGGGTGGTGGGAGTGGCGTCCGGGCGAATAAATCTGCCTCAACTCTACTCCCACACCGGCGGTGTCCTTCATGGCGGCGTCTCGGAGTTGATGGCATCGTGTGTTTGTCGATACCTCAGATTGGCGAACTTAGGATTCATGGATGGTGTCGGTGAGGCAGCGGCGGCGACTCCATCAGGTGTGTCTCCCCTACTGCGCTGTCCCGTTGCTGCGGCGTTCTCTCCGATGTCATGGTGGAGCAGGGAGGATGTGTCGTCCAGGAGTACGTGCAGACGGAAGTCTGCGCAGGTGACTGCTGGAAGATGGTGTATCATGTGCTGGGTTTGTGGATGGAGGCTGACAGTTATGGCTTTCTCCTTCGACGTCGTAGTCGTACGGGAGTGTCAGTTTTGGAGTTCGATGGTGTGTCCGGGAACATGTTGCCCCGGTCTGATTCGTTCAACGGCAATGGTTTTGCTTCTGGCAAACTACTTTGGAGGTCCGTAAAGCTGCTGATCAGCGATGGAGCCGTGTCGACCTCGGGTGAAGAGGTGATCTGTCTCGCTTCACTTTGGTGTCTGCTTTGGTGGTGCCGAAGGAGAGTTATAGGCGTTGGTTTGTCACATAGGATTATGCTATCTTTACAGATCTGTAAGATCGGTGTGTACGTGCTTTGTATCTTGTCCTTTATTTATCAATGAGAATCGTATTACGTTGCAAAAAAAGGGCTTTGAGCTCGTGGGCCCTCAAAGGCTCAGCCAACGTGCTAAGTTATACCGAGGCCTAACTCGGCCGCAACCAGCCGCCGCCGCCGCACTCTGTTTTCCGGGGAGAATCGACGGCGGCTCGGCCAGTGGATCTTCGTCTCCGTCCGGCCGCCGGTTCAAGCGTGTTATGGCACGCGAGAGCTGCCCTGCACAGAGCTCGCCCGCCGCCTGCAAGCTCGCTCGCCACCGCCCGTCCAGCCAGGATCTCCACCGACCTGGACGTTCTCTACCTCGGTGGGCTGCCGACTTCCCCTCTGATATATCCCACTGTGATCTAGCTTAGCACTGATATTATATCCCAACATTGATGATTTGTATGCCCCCTAATAACTGATTTGTAGTATAAAGCAAAGTCATGTGGTTTGGAGCTGATTTGTAGTCTAAACAAAGCTATTTTCCTGGTTTTGTAGTATTGTATAAACAAAAGTTGATACAATTTTTGTCACGACAAGTTATGCTAGTACAAACAAAAATGACCAGACTTTAACAGACAACCAACCCTAACTCTTGCCGAAATGCCCAGACTGCGGCGTGCTCTGTTTCCGGGGAGAAGCGGCGCGGCAAGTCGAGTGTCGTCTCAACTCTCATGAAGCGGGAGGTGACCAGGTTTGCCCCCTCAGCTCATCCATCTCAGCACTGAATTTTGGAATGTAAATGGTGACTCGGTTTGGGATCGAATCGAAGATTTCGTCATGTCGTTGTTCGCCGGTGTATCTATGGTTATTGGTGGCGTGGTGCACACCACGCCGGCCGTCGATGTCAGCACGGACAGCGGGTATCACCTGCTTGTGGTCAAAGACTACGCGCATTCCGTACGAGAGATACCCAACGGCAAGAGCATCAGGTCTGAGCCTTTCACGGTAGGAGGCCATCAATGGTGTATCGAGTACTATCCTAACTATGATGACTCAAGTTCTGCCGACTTCATCTCTCTTTATGTCCACCATGGCGATCACAATATTGAAAATCATGTGGAGGCTGAGGCGCAATTCGAGTTTAGCTTCGTTGACCAGGTTGAGAAGCAAATGCCAACATATATTCGTTCAACCCAAACATACAGCTTCTCCGTCGAAGATCATTGTTGGGGCTACGAGAAGCTTATTAAAAGAGATGTACTTGAACGATCAGCTCATCTAAAGGAGGATTGTTTCACCATCCGGTGTGACATCATGGTTTGTAATGATCTCAACCCCCAGCAAGATGTCGTTGGCACCCTGTCTGATATACGCCAGCATTTTAAAATTCTACTTCAAGATAAGCTGGGTTCGGATGTCACATTTGAGGTCAGCAACGAGACATTCCATGCACATCGGTGCGTGCTTGCAGCCCGGTCTAAAGTTTTCAAGGCACAAATCTTTTGCGGTTTTGCCCCATGACGGAGGGCACCACGTCAAGTGTCATACAGATCAAAGACATGGAAGCAAAAGTGTTTGCAGCTTTGCTTAGCTTCATATACACAGATTCATTCCCTGAGTTGGAGGAGGATAATAGCATGGAGGAGGAAAAAGGACAAGATGAGGAGGAAGAAAAAGATTATGTAATGTGGCTGCAAGACTTGCTTGTGGCGGCGGACAGATACGATATCCAACAGCTCAATTTTTTATGTGAAAAGCAGTTGTCCGAGATTATAGGTGTATGCTCCGTGGCGTCCACTCTAGCTCTAGCTGAGCAGCACCACTGCCATGGATTAAAGGAGACGTGCTTGAAGTTTATCCAAGTCCAATCTCTCCCGTGTTTGAAAAAAGTAATGGAGACTGATGGCTGGGAGCATGTGACTACAACATATCCCTCTGTTTTGAAGGAGATCATTGCCAAGCTTGTGTCCAATCAGAAGAACGACAAGAAGAGGAAGCACTAGACGACTGCAACGGCTTCAAGTAACACCATTAGTTATGCATATCATATATAGCTAAGATTGGAATTGGATCCTCTAGATAGATGTTAGCTTGTGTGTCTTGCTTTTGTTTCATATATAGCTAAGATTGGAATTGGATCCTCTATTATCGTTAGGGGAACACTAGGCGTCATTCACCTAATCGAGAGGGGAAAACCGGTCGCCTCACCCACCGTCGGATCCCACCTGGTAGATTTGGGCCATCCCGTGTTTTGCACCAAATCCCTCACCCGTGTTAGAAAAAATATATATGTTGTAAAAATTAACATATGACACAATGAACAGAGAAATATAGTTTGACATGATTAGAGTGGATTTTTGGTCGCCCGTTGGCTATACCACCCCACTGACTACCGTTAGATGCGCTCATCGAGATTCGGTCATGCATGTGAGCAATCTCCCAGTGGCTTCTAAAACTGCCAGAATGCACATAATTACCTGACTTACAAAACCTAAATCTCCGTTGAGACAGTGCAAATCTACGTCACGCTATCTGGCGTCGTCAATGTCCAGTGTCAGGATTTCTGACTCGTTCCCACAGTAGGTCCCAGAAACAATTGTTACATCGTGTTAGCTTTGAAAGCCTATGATGAAATATGTCAGCCAGCTGACAAACACCCGGTCTCCTTCTGCATTGCCTTCCTCTACTTGATCGTTGCTCATATATGGTGGGTGGTGGTCGTTGGAATGCTTTAATTAGCTGTGAACTATTGATCTGCCCCATGCCACGCATATGTATATTCGATCCGAGCAGAGAAACTTCAAGGTCCTACCAATGTCATGTTTTATGTTTTTTTGGGAGAAGTTTCACAGGAACACAACCCTTTTTTTTTGCCCTGCTCTAGGCTTATTTGCTAGTACAAGGCCTGCATCAAAGCCGGCGGCCGCCGCGCGTGCAGCGACTACGCAGGACCCTTTGACCTGCAGATGAGCATGCTGCATGGGTCAGCATTTAAATGTGCATAGCGTGGACGGTGGACAAGACCTACTACGCATTTAAATGTGCATAGCAATGAGTACCTGCAACTTTTAATCTATAGAAGGATTTGGTGTTGCTCATATTTTACAAGAGATACTTACTTATAAATCTGACCATCTTATTTAAATCATTTAATGTTCGCAAGCACAGCGTGAACTGCTTTACCCGGATATGAAGAGGCTTATCAGTTATCACTCATATATTGGGACCGGTGCCGCGGGTGATTTGCAGACATAACACTAACTAAATAACTGACAGGCATGGTGCATGTCCGAATCTTATTCATCAATGGACGGCAACGAATAGGGTGGTATAGCCAACGGGCTGTCACACCACATTTCTGTAACGATAATGGTCTTTGTTGTCTTACCATTCAGCTGCCACATTATCCTGACATATGCGCTTACATTGTCAGTTTGGACAACAAGCAAAATAGGGCAAATGCCACCAAAAACGTTATCTCAAAGGTGTAAACCGTGGCAAGATTTTTTAAGGGGATAAATATGATCACAACTAGAGAGTAGTAAAATATAGAATATGTTTTGAGAATACCCAAAGGGAAAACATGTTCATGTCAACAAAAATCGATACACATCATGTGCCAGAATCTCTCTCAACACCAGTCTCCAGACTCTGCAATCGAACATATGGCCAAAAAGGATGCACCCGAGGAGCAGGAGCGCACGGCTCCAAATCGCTAATCGCATGACGGTGGTACTAGACCGATCACACACTCGCACCAGCACAGTGTATCCACCACCAGCTCAACAAAAGCTTAGGAGGAGCTGCCTTCCACCCTCTTCCTGAACATCATCCTGCCCAGCAAGCTTGGACTCCGCTTCTTCTTCCTAGGATCTGCAGGAGTCTCCAGGAGCACCGGCTGAACATTAGTTTGGGCCGATGCCTCGCCATCGGCATCAGGAGTCTGATCTTGTGCCACGCTCCTTCGTGTTGCAGCGTCAGGCTCGCCATGCTTTTCTTGGTGTGCACTTGTTTGGGTGTGGGAGAGCTTGGATCCTCAGATGTGCTGGTGCTCTCATCAGCAAGGATGCTTCCAAGTGACTGGGGCTTGTAGTCTAGAATGCCTGGATTCGGCAGAATCTGGAGAGCCTGCAATTGCTTACTTAGATTTGTGATGGTCTCCTGGCACTCTGCAAGCTTGCCAGCTGCTGCAGATATCTCTGAGTTCTGCATGAAGCGCACATATGTTAAATTCTATTCCTGATGGAATGATGTTCACATAGGTGAAAACAGAAAATGGTGGATAAACATATCAGAAACATATAGCTAAAATTAGAAAATTGTGAGATGACCATATCCGGTATAGTTGTTGTGTTTACTGGGAAAGAAAGGAGCAACATGAGAACATACTGTTGCTAGTTGTTTTCCCTCTTGTGCCAAGTCTTCTGTTCCATTGTCAGTGGGACTGCTTTAGAGAGAATCGATATCATAATTGGAAACTGTTACTACTTTTCATGCGATGAGAAAATTATTACTGAACTTAATTTTAAAAGTATACAGAAAATTAAATTTAGTTACCTTTCTGCCTCGTTGGATGGTGACTTCCTCTCTAGTTCCATATCATCGTCCCGATGTAGCACCACTATAATCTGCCTCTCTTGAATTTCATCAGGTAGCTGATCTGCTGACAGAATTGGCTCTTTATGTGCTTCTGTTTGGATATCTAGTGCTGCTGTTGATTTTGCACTCTGCATGTCATGTTCAGCATGTTCGTTTATTACTGTACTTAACGACTTGTCTCCATCAATGTCCTTCTTGTTATCATCCACGGTGTCAGGTCGAACTTGGTTTGAGAAGTATTGGCTCACTATATACTCCAGTACCAGGCAAACTTCATCGATGAAAATTTCAACCTTGGCTTCCTCATGCAGCACATCGTGACAGACATGAACCAGGTACTCAAGTTAGCACAAAATTCAGGCTTGTCATGCAACACCGAATCAGATCTTGCAGCATTGTCTTCTGCGGAAACACGTATCACGCCGGTGATCTTTTCAGCCAGATTGCTCACCATTTTTTCAACCCTGGTCCGGTCATACAGTGCATCAGAAGCATCTCGTTTGGCCTGACTCTGGTCCAATGCTTGCTTGATTTCCTCAAGAATGGAGTCAGTGCTTCCCACTTGCTTCCTGCTTACGTGTTACGAGTTTCCAGACACCGTGAACCCAATCAGGATGATCACTGGAGACACTGCCATTTTGATCAGGAACTTGTCGTTCTTCTCTGACACAACGGATCCCGAATCCGCCTTGTTCGATCCGGACGTCTGATGGTTCTCTGATGCCATCTCCAACCTCTCAATCTCAGCGAAATCATCAAGCAAGCTCATATCAGACACCATGACGGACGAAGCTCCCTGTCCCTGCTTCCCAGCCCTGAAGTGTTCCAGTTCAGAGACCAAAGCAGCAGCCCACGACTCGCCTTCGCATTTGCATCGCTCAGCCGTTTGCTCTCCTCCATCAGCTCCTTGAGCTGCCCCTTCACCGCCGAGAGCTTGCAGGCCTCGTCCGCGTACTTCATCCTCGCGAACTGCAGCTCGGTGTCCCTCGTCGCCACCACCCGCTTCAGCGCTTTGTTCTCGTCCTCGATCGCGCGTAGCCTGACGGCGTGGCTCTGATCAGGCAGATCCGGAGCGCGCCGCGGCGTCGCGGACCGCGGGGACATCGGCGTCACGGACCGCGGAGACATCGGCGGCGTCGCCGAACGCTGCCTCCTCGGGCTGGCCCCGGCTCTGGGTGGCTGCTGCTGCTCGACCTCGTCTCTCATCTTGGCCAGCGCCGCCGGTCCGGGGAGCCGCTTCCGGACCATGGCGCGCAGCCGCTGGCACTCGGCTTCCAGCACCGCATCTTCTTCAGGCTCTCGGCGTGCTGCGCGCGGGCGGCGTCCACGGACTTGAGGTCGTACTCCCGCTCCTGGCTCCTCACCTCCAGCTCCTTCTGCAGCATGCGCGCCTCGTACTGCAGCGACGCGCTCTGCTTACGCGCCGCCTCCAGCTTCGCCGTCGCGCCGGCGAGCTGCTCGTCCGAGACTGCATTGTACTCCCTGAGCTCTCTGGTCAGCTTGTCCTTGGTGTCGATGGCCTTGCAGAGGCTGTTGTTTTCGGCGGCTAGAGTAGCGGCCTTCTTGTTCGCGACCTCCAGGCTGTGCTGTAGATCACGCACTTTCTTTTGCTGGGAGGATATCTCTCTGGCTGCTTCCACGATGATTTGCTCCCCCTCTTCTCTAGCAATGAGGAGCTGCTCCATGCACGATCTCAGGGCATCTTCCATTTCAGCCATTGTTTCTTGAGAAGAATCACCCAGCAATTATCATGAGAGGAACGGTCCACTTCGCGTATCACTCGTGTCAGCCTGAAGATAAATCAGATTTGCCATTCCTGTTATTTCGCAAGTGACAGAGCACCACTTTATTCATAACAAGCGAAACTATATGTTTAACCGTTACATTAATTATTAACTTACTCTTTGGATCGAAGAAATTTGGAGGAAAAAATGGATTGTAGTACTCGGAATTTTTGTATATTTTCCTTTGGATCCTAGGATGCACTATCCAAGGAATTTTCATAGAATAGGATTAACCTCATGGGAAATTTCATTTGAAAGTTCAAATGCATTCTGTGCCTGTCTCTCTCACTTCACTCGTTAATTAACATCATGTGTCTCGATTGGATATGTTTACATAATGCATTTTGCAGTATAGAGTCTACTTATGTTTACACTAATTTGCATTGAAATTTTTGTAGCGTACTGCATTTTTGGACAATCAACAACATTTTTGGGACTTGGGAGGTTACTGGATTTTAAATGATTCTCACACTTTTTGGTCGAGTTGACTGCATTTTTGTAATTGGAACTACTCCACTCATAAGTCTATTACATTTCCTGACGATGTCTACGGCATTTAGCCTGAGTCCATTGCAATTTTTGCTTTGCATTTCTCGGTAGTTGTCTTGGTTGAAGAAAAACAATGAAAGCAATAGGAGAAACTAAGAACATAGTATATTACAAATAATAAATACAGAAAGAAAGGATTTTCCCATAGTAAGAACACCTATGTGATTATTTTAGAAGTGTTTACCAAATTATAGTTTTTTTTATCCAGTTACTTTTAAAAATGCGTCCTGAGGCTTCAACTATACGGAAAATAGTGACGGATAGTCGAGACGGCCATGGGCTCTGGCGACATCTTCCAAGAGAATCTGGGGTTTCAACTGAACCGCCATGCCCTGCGTTAGGTCCTGATTCCGTGTGTTTCTTGGGTAATGCACCATCGACCTGTTAAACTCAAATGTCACTGATAGAAGGAAGTTTCCTTATTTATCACTAACTTCGTATTCTTAGAAATCAGTAGGCCTTATAAAAACCACATGATTTTGATCAACTCTACTGATGAAAAGAATGATTTCGTATTGACTCCTCTATCGTCTCGAATTTTCCTGTCGTGCGCATTAATTCGTAGGTTGCAACAGGTAGTCAATTAACCTCCCAGATTTGTGTTGTCTTTTATGCACTTCACATCCTTTAGCTCTGCCCGAATTCATTAAGTTGCCTTTAAATTTATGAAGCTACATCAGGATACGGAGCCTTGAATGAATTGCTGGTGCTAATTTGTACTGATGCCATGTTTTTACCTTGTCTAGAAGTTCTATGATGCTTGAATTCATGCGTGGCGCGGCTGACAGGCCGCTTCTGGGACAGCTTTGATGACTCGCCGCCGGCTGCTACGTTCGGAGGGCGCCGCCGGAAAACTCTCACGCCGCCGGCGTGGGATGCGGGCTGCTCGGGCTCGCGCTTCTCCTGCCTCGGCGATCTGACTGCCGATCCGTCAGGGCTCGAGGCCGGTAGGGTTCCTATGGAGGGGGCGGAGGAGGTGTTGGCGGAGGAGTGGCCGGTTTCGTGCGATGACATTCGGCGGCCGGCCAAGTCCGAAGGGGAGATCGTGGCGGAGTTTTGGAGAAGGTGGGCTACCCGACGCCGGCGTCGCGGTTCTGGGAGCATTCTTCTCCGGCGAGCCCCGATGCAACCCGAGGTAAGGTCTTGTCTTCTGCGTGCAGGTTCTCCGAGTCAGCGATGACGGAAGGATCCGAGGTGGAGACGCCGCCTTCCATGGTGGGTGCGGTGGGGTCTAAGGGAAGGATGCCACCATGCCGCCCGCTGCGTCGACCTCCGATGCGGATGGGGTGGCGTGGTCCTCTACCGCGACCCCGGACCACGCCACCGCCGTGTCTCGGTGATTTCCTCCCCGAGCTCCCACAATCTACAGCGGCGCGAGGCTCGACGGCGTCGCCAGCGGGATCGGGTGGTTGCAAGCCGGCGTCGATCACGGCGAGGACGGAGGAGAAGGAAGGCAATCCGAAAATTCAAAAACCGCGGTCACCGACATGTGGGGCCCAAGCGCATGCAATCGTGAGCCATCGATCGCCTTGGGCGCATCTCGGCCGTTGGTTCGAGGGATTATGGAGAGGAGACCGGGCTGTCTCCAGGTCAACCCTAACCTCCCGATCGCCTCCATCTCACGCGGCCGAGCCTCCCCCGACCTCTTGCTCTCCGACTCTCCCTCCGGCCACGCCCGTGCCGTGCTCAAGGGTCTTCCGATCGTTGACGCGGTCGTTCGCCGAGGTTGCTTCGGCCTCGCCTCGGATGGCCGCGCCTCCTCCGGGCCATGGTGGTCCGCCGACCTGGGCCCCGGCTGCGGCTACTGGTGCTCAAGCTCGAGGGGGTGGTGTTGTGATCGGCAACTCTGCCGGCCCTCCGACGTTCGCACCTCGGCAGCTCGGTGCGGGGCAGTAAGTTTTGGTCGCCGCGGCTGGTCCTCAACCGCCGGCGGGCTTCGCCTTCGGGGCGACGGCGCAGGCTCCGAGAAGGAAAAAGAAGAAGAATAACGGGGCTGCGGGGCAAGCACAGCAGCAAGGGTTGCTGCCCGTGGTTGGGGCACAACAGCAGTAGCAAGTGTTGATGGGGGGCGGTGTACAACAGCAAACGGTGACCGGTCATCAGTTGCTACCGGGCGCGGGGCAGCCGGTTGCCGTCCCTGTGGTGCTAGGGCAGAATGCAGTCGTGGAAGAGGTGGTGACTGTTGATGCAGCTGCGCAAGGGACCAAAAAGCCTAAGGTGTGGTGTTGGAAGTGTGCGGCGAACACTCATGCAACAAAAGATTGTCCCGTGAAGCACTACTGTTACATATGTGATAATGCGAAGCATCCGACGCCAATGTGCCCCTCTCTGAAGCTACCAAGGCCTACAGTGCTCGTTGCTGGTCAGGGACATAAGGACACGATGTTCATTCAGTTCCCAGATAGTTTGTTCAAGGCTGATCTGATACCCAAGGATGATCCAGTTGCTCTTGTGAAAGTGCAGGGTACGGCCGCCACCGCAAAGTTGGCGCGGCTGTGCCCCGTTCAGTCTTGGCGCTGGGAGGCAATTCCTAATGGTGACGACTCCTACACGATTAACTTCCCGTCCAAGGAGGATCTGATGCACTTTGATGGCATTGAGCTTGGGGTTCCCTCTCAGTCTACCAAGCTTGTGTTCAGCCAATGGAAACCGGTGGATGTGGTGCACAAGATGGAGCTTCAGCAGACTTGGGTTCACGTCACCGGAGTGCCAAATCCGCTGAGGCACTTTTGGGGGTTGTGGGCAGTTGGACCACTCATTGGTACCACTATTGATGTGGATATGCTAGCCCTACGTCGCCGAGGGGTGGTCCGGATCTTAGTGGGTATGATGTGGGGAGAGTGCTTCAAAGAAACAAATGTGGAGGGGCCTTTTATTAAGACTGATGGGGTGTTACGGCTGAAGGGGTATGATTTCACCTTCCGGTCACAGGGTGAGGACTTCACTCCGGAGGCTGACTTTGTCCCGTTTGTATGGCAACGCAAGGGAAAGGGTGGCTCTGATGACAATGGGATGGAGGAAGACGGCCTTAGTGACCTAACGGGGCAAGGTGGAGCTTCCGTTAACACGACTACTAGCATGTCGATTGATCCAAGCCCGGCTAGGGGGGACAGTCGCAAGGTGGTCCCACATCTCATGTACTGAGGGGGATAGCTGTAACAACGTTTAACCCAAACCCTCAGACACCTAGAGCTAAGGAATTGGTGAGGCAATGGAAGGATGCTACTCGCCGCGGTGATCAGCCGAAGATGCTGCCTGGGGATGGCCCATCAAACATGGGCGTCAGATAGTCGACGGCGGCCCTTGTGCTGCTGCGTCCGGCGTGTGGTGTTGGGCAGGGATCCTCGGTCCAAGCGATGCCGGGCCGTGTCGGAGTGGCGCGCGAGGCGATGGCGACCGAGTCTACTGGGCCACAGCCTACTGTTGGTGCGGGGATGGTACAGTCGGGCGACGGCCGGACTGCTACGTACCGCCCTTGGGCTGTAGCGTGCGGCCACTGGTGGCGGGCCGAGGTCCCTGGTCCAGGAGGGACTAGGTCGTGGAGATGAGGCGCGTATGGGGCCGGAATCGCCGGCTGCTGTACCACTGTCCACCGCTCATGCGGGGGATAACTTGGGTGCTGCAGCTGTTGCGGTATCGTCGCCCGTTGAGCTGCTCGTGGGTTCTCTTGGCTGCCCGATGATGGGCGGTGTTGGGGGAAGCGCTACGCCAGGCCGTACCACAGTGGAGGAGGTCTCGTCCTCCCCCTGGTGGCAATGGCGGCTCCGGCATCATGCACAGTGGTAGAGAGGGCTGCTACATAGCCTTCGCCCTGTCCCATTGTGTCTACCCCAGCGGGGGGACGTCCGCTGTCTACGGTGGCTCCTAGGCGCAGTGGACGTCACTTGACTGCGAAGGACGGAGCTTCAGCGACGGATGAGGATTCGATGGCCAAGGCGATGCGTCGCAAAGCAGCGGCGTTCTCTACTCATGTTGCTGGTACGTCCCAACCCAAGCATTCATTTATGTCCTTTTCAACGTCTACTTTATCTTTTAAGTTGTCGGCAGTAGGCGTCAGTCTAGGCAGAAATGAAAAAGAAGTGGTGCTTTCGGCTAACGTTTTGAAACATGTAGAGTATGACCGTCGTAGGGTTTCTCCTAGTGTTTCGAGTAAGCCGGTTACCTCAACTATAGATGATGATGAGGCGAATGACACAATAGATGGACAACTTCTATCACATCCCGTAGGAGAGGTTATTGAAGTGGATTTGGACGAGGCTCGGCTGGGATCTTTTGATGACCTGTATGCCTCAGGCCGGAGATCCAAATCTGCTAAAAATAAGAAGAACCAAAAATCGCGCAAAAACGCGAAAAAGACAAAATCCCCAACGGTTACCTGATGAATGGCATATTTGAAAATAGCAGAGGTCTAGGTGACTTGGCTAAACATTTAAATATTGCGCATCATGTAAGGGATCATAAATTGGATATTTTGGCTATTTCAGAAATGGGTAGACGAGATTTTCCATGTACCATTCTAGATCGCCTGTCAGGTGGAGTGGATTTTACTTGGCATTCTTGTCCTCCTCGCGGTAGATCAGGGGGCATGCTTCTCGACATTAGAACAAATACCATGGAGTTATTGGATGTTTCGGATGGTGAATTTCATATTAAGTTTCACATCTGTAACAAATCCGATAACTTTATTTGGAGTTTGGTTGTCATGTATGGTGCTGCCCAAGAGGAGTATAAGGCGGCTTTTCTTCGTGAGTTGGTTAACTTAGCTAAGGATAACCCTTACCCTATTATCATAGGCGGGGATTTCAACATGCTTAGGTACCGACACGAGAAAAGCAGGGGAAGGTTCGATAGTCATTGGCCCCACTTGTTCAATGTTGTTATTGATAGCTTGTCCTTGAGAGAGGTTCACATGACGGGGAGACAATTCACTTGGGCAAATAGTCTCCCCGAGCCAACATACGAGAAGCTGGACCGAGTACTGATGGACTCTCGATGGGAGGATAAAT
The DNA here is from genome assembly GCA_947311845.1 of Poa pratensis. Lineage (NCBI taxonomy): Eukaryota > Viridiplantae > Streptophyta > Magnoliopsida > Poales > Poaceae > Poa > Poa pratensis. Next base: position 60,285,473 of record CAMZMU010000034.1, on the reverse strand, counting down.
ATCCATTAGTTACGGTACGTGGTTTGGAGCGTATTGAGGCCTTCTCGGACCATGCCCCCATATTATTGTCTACCGGGACATTGTTGCCTCCTGCGAAGTCACAATTCAAGTTTGAATTAGGATGGTTGTTGTGGGATGGTTTTGATGACCTGGTCAAAAAGATATGGTCTCAACCGGTTGTGGGCGTGAGCGCCATCCAAAGGTGGAATATTAAAATTCGCAATTTACGTAAATTCCTCCGGGGATGGGCGACCATCATTGATGAGCTTAATAAACTAGCAGAAGTACGTCTTTTATCAGCACATGAGATTAAACTAAAGAGTCAATCAAATGAGCAGGTGGGACGTATGCTGCGGGAAGAAGAGCTTAAATGGTACCAAAGATCTAAGGCTCAATTCATTCTGTAAGGGGATTCGAACATGAGGTACTTCCATAATGTCGCTAATGGCAGACATAGGAAGAAACGTATTCATTCTCTTCATCAGGATGAGGGCCTGATCGAGGGTCAGGATCAGCTCAAAGATTATATCACGGACTATTATAAAGGTCTGTTCGGGGCACCGGAGGAAGGAAATTTCACTCTAGACGAGTCACGAACGGACGATATTACACAAGTTACTCCCGAGGAAAACAACCTGCTCATTGCTCCTTTCTCAGAAGAGGAGATAAGCAAGGCGGTTTTCCAAATGGAGCATAATAAGGTGCCGGGGCCTGATGGATTCCCAGCTGAGTTTTACCAGCATTTTTGGGAGACCATCAAGGCCGATTTGTTAGAGTTATTTGGCTGCTTGCATGCTGGACAACTCGAGCTATTCCGCCTTAATTTTGGGGAAATCGTTTTGTTGCCTAAGATTCATGCGGCTGAGAGGATACAACAGTATCGCCCTATATGTCTCCTGAATGTTAGTTTCAAAATCTTTACAAAAGTCGCGACTATTCGGTTGAATTCGGTGGCAGATTATGTGGTTAAACCTACCCAAACCGCTTTTATGCAAGGGAGGAATATACTAGATGGGGTCGTGGTGTTACATGAAACCGTACATGAGATGCACACAGAGAAACTTAATGTTGTAATATTCAAAATTGACTTTGAAAAAGCTTATGACAAAGTCAAGTGGCCGTTTCTACTACAGACTCTGAGAATGAAAGGGTTCTCAGACGAGTGGTGTGCTTGGATCCACAATTTTGTTTCTGGAGGAAGTGTGGCGATAAAAGTCAATGATGATGTCGGACGCTACTTCCAAACAAAAAAGGGATTAAGGCAAGGTGATCCTCTGTCGCTTATACTATTTAATATAGTGGCTGATATGTTGACCATCATGGTTGAACGGGCAAAAATGGATGGCCAAATTGAAGGGGTAGTTCCACATCTTGTCGATGGGGGGCTCTCTATCCTTCAATATGCGGACGATACAATTCTCTTTGTGGAACACGATCTTGATAAAGCGGCGAATCTAAAATTGGTATTATCAGCAGTCGAGCAATTATCAGGATTAAAAATAAATTTCCACAAAAGCGAATTGTTCTGCTTCGGCGATGCACATGAAGCAGCTGCTCAGTACGCCGAAATATTTGGCTGTGAGCAGGGCCAATTTCCAATAATGTATCTGGGCATACCAATACATTATCGGAAACTGACTAATGCGGAATGGAGACATGTCGAGGAGCGTCTACAAGCAAGGTTGTCTAGTTGAAAGGAAAATTATTGTCCCTTGGTGGGAGGTTGGTTCTCATTAATTCGGTACTTACAAACATGGTACTATATATGATATCCTTCTTCCAGATACCAAAAGGGGTCTTGCATAAATTGGATTATTTCCGATCAAGATTCTTTTGGCAAGGGGATGGTGAGAAAAAAGTATCAACTGGCTAAATGGAATGTTGTTTGTCGAACAACGGATCAAGGAGGGCTGGGTATTCATGATCTCGATGTCAAGAATTCAGCCCTCCTCGGCAAGTGGCTGTTTAAGTTGCTGACCGAAGATGGCATTTGGCAAACACTTCTTAAAAGAAAATACATCGGCACGAAAGCGGTATCACAGGTGTTTTGGAAACCTGGTGACTCTCACTTTTGGGCCGGCCTAATGGCGGCAAATAAACATTTCTTTCACTTCGGGGTATTTAATATTAAGGATGGCACGGAGATTAGATTCTGGGAGGACAAATGGTTAGGCAATACCACCCTCCGGGAGCAATATCCGGCCCTATACAATATTGTCCGTCACAAAGGGGATACTATAGCCACTGTTATGCAGTGTTCTCCACCCAATGTGACATTCAGACGGGACCTAATTGGGACGAGACTAACGTCTTGGAACGCCTTGCTGGCACGGTTGGCCTCAGTCCAACTTACACAAGGTTCCGATGAGTTTCGGTGGAATTTATGCGGGAATGGAAAATTCTCAGTAGATTCTATGTATAGGGCATTGGTGCATTCTGATATACCAGTTGATGACAATAAAAAAATATGGCAAATGAAGATTCCGCTTAAAATAAAGGTTTTTACGTGGTATCTTCGTAGGGGTGTCATTTTAACTAAAGATAATCTTGTCAAACGGAATTGGCATGGAAGTACAAAGTGTATGTTTTGTCCTCACCAAGAGACAATAAAACACTTATTCTTCGAGTGTAGTTTCGCACGTTCTATATGGTCATCTATCCAGATAGCGTCTAACCTTTATCCACCCAAGTCGGTTGCAAATGTTTTTGGCAACTGGCTACATGGGATAGATAAAATGCTTAGAACTGTTATTAGGGTGGGAGTGATTGCCGTTATATGGTCGCTTTGGCTCAGTAGAAATGACAAGGTTTTCGATGATAAGAATGTTTCTCATATACAGGTACTCTACCGGTGCACATATATTCTCCGTTCGTGGTCCGCCTTATAACGAGCGGGACATCGAGACCTCTTTACGGAGGCGTGTGCACGACTGGAAGAGGTGCGAGGGATATTTTTACACAACATGGGTGGCCGCTTGATCGCCGGATTGGTCCTCCATAGGCCATCGAGCTCGTCCATGGCGCTGGCCTTTTACTTATTATACTTGATGATTGTAATTCGGCTAGTGCTGCACTCTTTTACTTTCTCAATTGGACTGCGGTTGTGTGCATTGTTGATGCAGAGGCCGGGTGTAATAATTAAATCTTAATAATAAAGCCCTTTATCTAAAAAAAGTTACTTTTAATAGACTCTCGGGTAAATTAACGAGCACTATGAGTTTGGTTATTTAGATGTCAGCAAAAATACAACATATTCTAGTTATGTCAAAATGCGAGTTGTGTATCTGAGGTTGCCACCCATTGGGCTTTAAGTTGAGTGTATGGGCGGACCAAAGTACAACTCAAAATTTCAAATTCTAATAGTATTTTTTTCATATTTGAAAAAAAACTGCAAATTTATACCATGAATGCTCCAGTCACTTGATTTTCCTCCACTCGTAATTATTTTCTGGGTCCGTCCCCGGTTGGTCGGACTGGAAAAGCTAATTGTAGCCGTAGCTAATTAATCTTAGTTTTCGGGTTCGTCAACTTTATTGTGGCACGAGCTTCTTTTATAATTTTATGTGTAAACATGGGCACGAAAAATTGAAAATAAATTATCTGAATGGAGAAATGGATGAAAGCCCATTAAAAAAGTTGAATTATCATCGTCTATCTATGTACCAGACGCAGCTTAAAAGGGTGTAAAATGGACTCCTCCACCATGAACACTTTGACTTAACCATGTGACCTTGCCATTATATATATTGTGTTCAGTTTTTTAGATAATTTTTAGATAATGGAAAAACGGTGGAAAAGAAAATGCATAAATTGGCCAACCATGCGGATTGTATCAACTGGAGTTCCTAAATAAATAAAGTAGTGCAGAACTAAGAACATAATTTAGGTAGCAGAACTCAAGGATGAGCAAGGAAGATCAATACAACCAAAGTTGACAGATACTCCAGTACCAACCTGGATGAGCAGCTTAGATCGTGATACAGATACGCCACAGATATTTACGGCTCGCAGTAACCAGGAAGCAGCACAGACATAGGCCGGCGTGCAGAGGAGGAAGAGAGAAGACAACCAGCAAGGCGAAGGACTCTTATCTCCAAGCAATGATCTTGCTGGCAATAAGGTCGAGGCGAATGGGGGAAAGAGTGTGAAGGGTATTGCAGAGCGAGTGGCTCTTTCGGCGAGGTGGGCAGAGGGAGGGAAGAAGGCATGGTGTCGACCTCAAAGCTACAAACTTCCCAACTCGAGCGGTTGGGCTGTTAAATTCTGTCCGACCACACGACCCCATCGGAAAGAGAAGTGGCCTTGTCCCGGAGCTTTATTTCCCCTGACCTGAAGTACGTACGCCGTGATACCTCGGTTTCTTTGGCAGGAATATGAGTAGTACATTCTTGTTTTTTTTTTTCCGCCTACATAACCTGACGAGCAATCTGAACTACCTACCGCAATTGCATATTGGCTAGTTTCTTCGTGGGCGGTCGACGTGACATGCACTTCGTGGTTGCTAGGCTAATGGAGACAATTTGGTCAAAAGATGCCGTCAGCTTTCGACATATTTAAGAAGAACTGAACCGTATGCTATTAGACTGTCGATAAAGAAAGAGAACTCATAAATCAAATTTGGAGCACAATGTTCTTCCCAGGAATTAGGTAACCACATATGAATCTAGCGGATGAAAGGAATAGGGTTATGTATGATGGTGCCGAAAAGCAACCAGAATGTGGATGTGTAAAACGACCAAATCATGTGTTATGTTTATAAGCACCAACTAACTTGACCTTATCCTCTCCCCTCCCGTCACTGTTGCAGAGGGGCGACGGGCAGTTTTTGGGCGTTCTCAGCCAAACCACCGCGTGCTCGCCGCTGAGCCGCGGGATTCCTCCCCTCCGCCGGCCACCTCGGCGGCGGGAGGGTGGGGGATCCCCGGCTCCGGCTTGTATATATGGTAGGTTAGGGTGGAGACCTCGCCGGCGTTGCTGCGGAGGAGGTGGTGCTGGTGGCGGGTGTTTTGGTGTCGGGGCGTCCTTCTCCGGCGGTGGAGCTCCAGGGAGCTCGGCGGCGACGCGCTTGACTAGCGGAGGCTCGAGACCCGGCGTGGTGCTCGAGTCTGTCGGCTCCCCGTCAGATCCGTGCTGGCGGCGGTTTTGGCGGCTGGAATTCAAGGCTGGGCGAGGCTCGCGGCTTCTGCCTGTGATGGGGACGACGACGACTGCGGCAAGGTGGTGGTGCTGGAGTGGAAGGGTGCTCGCCGGACTCGTTTATCGGCATAACTCCGCCGCGGCGCGGCGGACGGGCTCTGCGGCGATCTTCTATGAAGGAGGTACCCTTGGGCTGTGGTTAGATGGAGGTCAGTGGTCTTCGTCTTCTTTGCCGGCGTTGTTGCTGGTGCTTGTTCTAGCTTTGTTCCTCTGCGTGGGCTCTGTTCTTGTTCTTGTACTTCATACGTTCGTATGTGGTACTCTCTGATGTACGCAGGCTTTCAAAAAAAAAAAAAAAGCACCAACTAACTTTTTTTTTTTGAGGACAAGGTGGTCGATCCACCGTCCGAATAGATAGAAAGAGTTGACCCAGTTTATAAGGGAAACCGGGTCCAAAAACCATACAAACTGTACAAAAGAATGACACAAACGAAGCGACCCGTCGTCCACACGACCCAAGTCAACAAACGCCACAACACACCACCCGCTCTGGGCCGCCCCGGCGTAACAACCAGATCGACCTTCGCATTGCCCGAAAGCAATCCAGTCATGGTCGACGAACCCTCTACCCACGCAGTCTTCATCCAGGTTGCCACCAAAACCACCATGTACCGGGGCCGCCGCCCCGGAGAAGCAACTAGATCGACCTTCGCATTGCCCGAAGATGATCCAGTCAGGTCGACGAACCCTCTGCCCGCGCAGTCTCCATCCAGGTCGCCACCCAGACCCCCGCTAGACAACGGCTCTGCCTCATAGAACCGTCGTAGCGTGGGAGACCGAGGCCGCCGCCTCGACGTCCACCACCATCCGGGGCCGCCGCCCCGACGTCCACCACCCACGACCACACGCACCATTTTGCACATCCGCCGCGAAACCGTCGCACCACACAGGCCAAGAGCTCCAAAGCGGCGCCTCCAACAAGGTAGTGACGAGATCGTCACCGCCGCCCGCTCCCGAGGAGCTAGATTTTCACCCGGAGCTCTTGGAAGCACATGCGTTAGTCGAGGTCGAAAAGCTCCACAACAACGCCAACAGGAAGGAGAACGACGCCCGAGGGCGCCGCCGTCGTCGGCACCGACCGAAGTCCGTGCGAGTTTTCGCCCGGAGTTCAACCCGACCGCAAAGCTTCGGGAGCCGCAGGACGGCGTCCTGGTCGTGTCGTCAACCGCCGAGCTCCACCGCATGCCGCTGCCGCCGCGGCACCTCCCTCCACGGCAGCCGGCATGCCCGCATCGATCCGGGGCCGCCGCCCCGGCCTTCACGTCGCCCGGGTGCCGGAGCACGGCAGCCGAAGGCCACCTACCGCGCCGGAACCTCCACCCTGCACCATGCCCTCCTGCCGCGCCGCCCACTCCCAGCCCTCCTCCACGCACGGCTGCACCCGCGCCACAGCAAAAGCCTGGAGCTTTGGAACCCCACAAAACGGCGGGGCGCACGACCACCATCCGCGCCACGGCCCAGGCAGGCCCGCGGGGCCCAGATTCGCGCCCCGCAGCGCCCACCGCCGCTCCGCATCCTGCCGACGCGCGCAATCAGTAACTATTAGATCATCACTACTACAGTCTTTGTTAGATACTTGGATTTGGACAATAACATCGGCAAGAGAACCTGGAAAATAATTAAAGAGACAACTAGAGGATTGCATCGATCTCTGGGAAATGATGTAACATCTTGGATGGAAGATAAGCATAATACTAGTAGGGTACTGTGTGTAGTGCCGAGTGGATGGTGGGTCTTGTGAAGTAAGCTCTCCGCACCAAACCTGTCTCGAGCTCGCTTCAGAAAGCAAAATACAAACCTGTCGCGTCAGAGACCAAATGTCGTAGTGGATGCGATTAGCTGATCTTTCATTCAGTGGCACAGCATAGTGGCTGATGAGCAATTTCAATCGAGTTATACTCCGTAATTCACGTGAAAGGTGGTGAGAAGCTTAGAATAAGACCAGCATATTCCATTAATTCAAAGGTGCATATTTCTGGGAAGAAAGTAGCAGGTCGGGCGGTGAACAGCTTCTATCAAGGCTGCCAAGTTATTCTGCATGTCCCCACAAGAAAAGATCTGTCATGGTTAGAACCTCTTGTCGTTCTCGCTGGCGAGTTTATTTTCTTCTTCTCCGTTTCTTTAGATGGCGGTCCTTCTTGGTGTCGCCAATGGTGACATCCGTGCTACAGTAATCAATTGAGTCGATCCTCTGTTGTACTCTGCTGATTCATGTCCTGTAGATGCCCGGCCAGACAGCTCATGCTTCTTCCAAATTGTAATGTCAAGACGGTGGTTGGCTTAATTTCAAGAGTCACGGTTCAGTTGTCATCAGCTTGCACGTCCAAATTGAGGCGATGCCTGATCTTAATCTCCACTAGTGGTGCCTATACCGAGCTTTGCAGACAGATCTATATGACACCCAACACGTGTTTCGGTGGAGTGCTCACTCAAACTGAGGGCTGAGACCACCATCAAACAGTACATATTGTCCGTCACAAAAAGGTACTATAGCTGAGAAAATGGAACCTTCCCCACCTAATCTGGCGTTCATGCAAGATTTTAGTCGGGTCATAGCTTCTGACATGGAATGTATTTTAAAGACGCCTGACAATGGTCTAATTTTCACTGGTCTAATTTTCACAATGCAATGACAAATTACGCTGAAATCCACACGAGAATGAAACGTCACAAACAAAGAGAGACTCCATATATCCTCGAAAAGAAAAGGATAGAGACTCTACGGGTCGAGCCCCGGCCAACGAGATGATATCCCCAACCGATGAGAAACAAGGAAATTCCCGTTGGGATTATTGAGGAGTTCGAAAAGATTTGTCGTAGATTATTGTGGTGTGGGAAGGCCTAGGCCAAAGGCAGATGTTGCCCCATTGCGTTTTTTTTTTTTTAGAAAAGGGAATTTTATTACTCCCAGCCTCTGCATCGAGCGATGCACACAGCCGATTATTACAAGGTATCAAGTGTCGATTATTCAACGTTTACATGACCAGAAAAAACGAAATATCAAGGCGCAGCTCAACCGACATCAATAACAGAAAAAAAGGACTACAAAAGTCTACTAATATGCTGCCACGTATGCCGGGAGAAAAAATCCTGTGCCACCGCCAAGAGTCGCGCCCATCCAGCCACCATAAGGTCTCGCTGGTCCGAAGGCAGCAAGAACGCCCAAAGCTGGATCCAGTGCGCCGCCATATGAATAACCTGTAAGACATGAAAAGTTTCTTTCCTGTTAAAAACAAGATTGTTCCTACAATTCCAAATAGACCAACAAATAGCAGAAACACCGATACGAATCCTATTCTTGATCTTTGTATCCATCCCATTCAACCAATTCCCAAACATGTTAGTGACATTGGTAGGAGGAGGAATATTATAAGTACAAAAAACAACACGCCATACAAGTTTTGCAAAAGGGCAGGAAATAAATAGATGTTCCACCGACTCATTGTTCCCACAAAAAGGACAGTGAGGGTCACCTTTCCAATTTCTTTTTGCCAGGTTATCTTTAGTCAGAACTATTTTTCTGTGAAGGAACCACATGAAAACCTTAATTTTTAGAGGCATTTTCAGTTTCCATAAGTAAGTTTGTAAATATCTAGTATGCCCATTCATCAGGTCTTCATACATAGATTTAACCGTAAAAGTACCATTTTGTGTCAAATTCCAATGGAAACTATCTGGAACATCAGTGAGGGTAATATCCATTAATCTAGTACATAAATGAGACCACATGTCCCACTTGTTCCCAACTAGTGCCCTACGAAAGCCTATGTTCAAAGGAGGGGTATTGTGAAAAACATCATGGATCGAAACATTTTGTTGTTGCACAATGTTATAGAGCAATGTATATTGATCCTTCAACGGTGTCTTGCCAAGCCAAGTATCCTCCCAAAACCTGGTAGTTTCACCATTACCAACGCGGAAAGATCCTCTACTAAAGAAATCTTCCTTTACACGCATAAGACCTTTCCAGAATGGAGAGTCAGTTGGTTGTGCTTCCACCTGAGCCAAAGTTTTACTATGAAGATATTTATTTTGCAGCAATTCCTGCCAAACCCCTCTTCATTTAAAAGTTTAAACAGCCACTTACTGAGTAAACATTTGTTCTTTAGTTCTAGCACTTCCACTCCTAAACCTTCCTGGTCCTTCGGTCTACAAATGATGTTCCATTTTGTTAATCTATATTTCTTTTTATTCTCATCGCTCTGCCAAAAAAAGCGAGATCTATAAAAGTCGAGTCTTTTTCGTACCCCTTTTTGTACTTCTAAAAAAGACAACATGAACATCGGCAAACTTGTTAAAACCGAATTAACAAGAACTAGCCGGTCTCCATAAGATAACATCTTCCCCTTCCAACATCCTAGCTTGCCTTCGAAACGGCTCTCAACTGGGTACCATTCGGAATTCCGAAGTTTCCTATAATGAATGGGCACCCCAAGATATTTAAAAGGTAGAGAACCAGACTCACATCCGAATATCTGTTTGTATTGATTTTCTACCTCCTTTGCAGCCCCAAAGCAGAATATCTCGCTCTTATGAAAGTTGATTTTAAGCCCTGAGAGTTGTTCAAAGATGCATAAAATGAGTTTCATGTTGACCGCTTTTTCTAAATCATGTTCCATGAAAAGTATAGTGTCGTCGGCATATTGTAAGATAGATAGGCCCCCTTCTACTAAATGAGGGATAAGACCACCTATCTGGCCATCTTCCTTCGCCCATGCGATAAGGATGGCTAACATGTCTGCCACTATATTAAAGAGCATCGGCGACAGTGGATCTCCCTGTCGGAGCCCTTTTCTCGTTTGGAAATAATGACCGATATCATCATTTACCCGTATGCCTACGCTTCCCCCTTGAACAAATTGCGTAATCCAATTACACCATTCCTGTGTGAACCCTTTCATACGCATAGCTTGTTGGAGAAACGGCCATTTAACTTTATCGTATGCTTTCTCAAAGTCTATTTTAAAAATAACTCCATTCATTTTCTTCCTCTGAAGTTCATGAATAGTTTCATGCAAAACCACCACTCCTTCGAGAATGTGGCGACCGGGCATAAACGCCGACTGAGTCAGTCTAATTATCTTTTGAGCAATTTCGGTAATACGATTAGTACCTACTTTTGTGAATATTTTAAAACTGACATTGAGAAGACAAATTGGTCTATATTGCTGAATCTGTACCGCATTATCTTTCTTGGGTAACAAAGTGATCACCCCAAAATTCAGTTTGAACAAAGACAAATTTCCTTGTTTTAACTGAACAAATAAAGCCATTAAATCTTCTCTAATAACCTCCCAAAAGGTTTTATAAAATTCAGCCGGAAATCCATCAGGCTTGCCGGTCGACGCGGCTTGGTGGTCTAGGCATCCGTAATCTCCACATCCTCAGCGATGCGTTGCAGATGAAGTGGTTGTGGATTTGCCGTGCGGACAGTGGCAAACCATGGTCGTGCCTTCAGCTGTCTTGTTCTGACAACTCCCGTGCCATGTTCAACGCCTCGTGGATATCGTTCTTGGCAAAGGCTGAAGCCCTATTCTGGATAGACAAGTGGATCGGTAACAAAAAGGTGGCTATGGTGGCGTCGTACCTTCTCAACTTTGTGGATCTCAAATTCAGAAATGTCGCACGGTGGAGCAAGGGCTCAACCAAAATGCTTGGGTGAGGGGTATTGTTGGGGGTCTGTCGAAGAGGGTCTTGGCATAATTTCTCATATTGTGGAACTCCCTCCTCCACCCTTGGCTTTCCGACACTGCTAATTCTTTCGTCTGGAAGTGGACTCCAAACAAAGTCTTCTCCGCTCGCTCGGCCTACTTGGCTTTCTTTGAGGGGCGGGAGACGGTATGGGGGTGTAAAGCCACCATAAAATACAAATTCTTCGTGTGAAAGGATGCATGGAATTGATGTTGGGCGGGGAGCGGCGTATGAGGCATGGCCTCGCTAACAATAATACTTGTGTTATATTCCTACAGGAATCTGAATCCATTCAACATCTCCCAATCAACTGCCTCTTTTCTCGCACCATATGGTTTGAAGTATTCACGGAATTAGGGCGGCCTGACCTCTCCCCTGTGGCCACTGACGATCGTGAGGAGTGGTGGCAGAAGGTGGAAGGACATTGACACGGTCTCCAAAGCAAGATTTTGACCCTCGATCGCCATTGGAACATTGAGTTCTTCCACTGGCCGGCAAAGGAGGCGTCTAAGATCACAGCGCGTCCTTCTTGTCATGAGCAAGGTTTTGGTTACCGATAGAAAAAAAAAATCCCGAGGGTGGTCGGGATTTCCGGTTACCACGGTTACCGGAAAATCCCGACCGGTTACCGGACAAATTTGAAATCCGAAATTCAAAAATTCAAATTTTTTGGTTCCTAGTTTAACCATTTACTCCAAGTTTTCGTTAAAATTCAAAATTTCGGGATTTTTCGTCTGGTACGACCATTTCCCGAGGGTGCTCGAGATGTCCGGTTACCGACCGGTAACCGGATTTCCCGACCGGTAACCAAAACCATGGTCATGAGAACCATTTGAGTTGAAAGGAACAATAGGGTTTTCAATAGGGCAGCTCGCGTGGAGGCTGCGGTGCTTGATGCCATCATGACCGAGGTTGAGAAGTGGAAAATTGTTGGGATTTTGTGAGATTGTTCACTTTCTTGTTTGGTCTTAAGATCTATTTGTGTTTGTCGTGGATTTTGTAAAAAAATCTCTCCTAAATATAAAAGACGCACTCTTCCGCGTTCTAAACAAAAAAGGACCCCTTTGTAGTGCCCAAGCTTAGCGTAGAATCCTACTACCTCCACTCCGTAATTTTTGCCGTTCTTTTAATTCAAAATTTGAACTGAATTCACGACAAAAATTACGAAATAGATGAACTCAAACAGAAGACTTGTAAAAAGGACGCCACAAGTTTTCTAATTTTACATCCACGTTCGTACAATCGAATAATACTTCGCTCAGGCCCTCACTCCTCCAGCTTTCATTCCTTTTCCTCTCCCCCAGGCTACCGTCGTCGAATTCCTCTCCACCTGAACACACCGGCCGGCCTCCTTCCACCGTAGCGCGCCACTTCGAAGGAATTCTTGTCTCAAGGCCGCCGTCCTCCGCCTCTCCTCTATGGACATGCGCGGAGCGGAAATCTACACGGAAATGGATTGATTTCTTCTGTAGGTAACGAACCCTAACTTTCTTTCTGGTGTGGACACTCCGATCCACATTTCCGGTGCGGATTCGTTTGCTGCGTAGTTGGTTACTAATAGTAGTTCATCTTCCAAGAGAAACTGGGGTTTCAACTGAACCGCCATGCCCTGCGTTAGGTCCTGATTTCGTGTGTTTCTTGGGTAATGCACCATCGACCTGTTAAACTCAAATGCCATTGATAGAAGGAAGTTTCCTCATTTATCACTAACTTCCTATTCTTAGAAATCAGTAGGCTTATAAAAACCACATGAATTTGATCAACTCTACTGATGAAAAGAATGATTTCGTATTGACTCCTCTATCGTCTCGAATTCGCCTGGCGTGCGCATTAATACTTAGGTTGCAACAGGTAGTTAATTAACCTTCCAGATTTACTTTTCGTTTTATGCACCACATTTGCAGTTCACATTTTTAGCTCTGCTCGAATTCATTAAGATGCCTTTAAATTTATGAAGCTACAATAGGATATTGAGTCTTGAATGAATTGCTAATTTGTACAGATGCCATGTTTTTACCTTGTCTAGAAATTTTCTCCAGTCGTCACTTACGAATTTTAATATCAGAATTGAACTCCCTATCTTATCTACCAATCTATGGAACTGTTCTATACTAGCATTAACTAATCTGCCAATACAAAAATTGTGACCTTAAGATTATTTTGGTATACTGACTTTGAGATTGTTTTGGAATGCTGACTTGTACCTATGCTTGTGGGGTTATCTAACTGATCTCTTGATTGTAATTTCTATTGAAGGTGTACTCTCTGCTACTTAGAAAATTGGATTAGACCCTACATGACAAGAAAGTATGGGTATGGCACCAGGGAGCAAGGCAGAGAGAAAAGCAGCATTAGATGCTGGAGCATGGATGTTCAATGTTGTGACATCTGTTGGTATAATCATGGTCAACAAGGCCTTAATGGCCACACACGGTTTTAGTTTTGGTGAGACAATGCTCAAATGTTCAACTTCCTTCACGTCTGTTATGACTTTGATCTATAAGTAAACTATGATTATGCAGCAAACTTATCAGACTTCTTCTACTAATGTCATGTGCTACGGTTTGCTTGCACAGCTACAACATTAACTGGGCTGCATTTTGCAACCACGACCTTGATGACTTCAGTAATGAATGGTTGGGATATATTCAGCCGTCCTACTTACCATTGCCAGAACTAGTAAAATTTGTCTTCTTTGCAAATCTGTCAATTGTTGGATGAATGTTAGCTTGATGTGGAACTCTGTTGGATTTTATCAGGTGAAGAGAGTAACCAAGTTCTTCGATATTCAATGTTTTAATGTAATGCATGTACTAAATTGCACATTTTGCTGTTTCAGATTGCCAAGTTGTGTATTATTCCAGTTTTGTGCTTTCTAGAAATCCTGTTTGACAAAGTCCGTTACTCGAGAGATACAAAGCTCAGTATAATGCTTGTCCTAGTGGGTGTTGCTGTGTGTACGGTAACTGATGTTAGTGTGAACTCTCAAGGACTGATAGCTGCAATTGTAGCTGTCTGGAGCACTGCACTACAACAGCACGTGAGTATCATGAATTCTTGAATTTGTGCAATTTTTTTGCACATTTCTGTTGAGCACATGTCCTAATGTGATATGTGCTTTATTTGCCCTTCTTATTTGTTGCAGTATGTTCATCACCTTCAACGGAAGTACTCACTCGGCTCATTCAACCTCTTGGGTCATACTGCTCCTGCTCAGGCAGCGTCATTGTTAATATTTGGTCCATTTGTGGACTTGTGGTTGACCAACAAAAGAGTTGATACTTTTAATTACACCATGGTAGTTACGGTATGTGATGCTTTATTCTGAATGAGATTCTTATTTCTTTAGAATTTTGTAGCATTAGAATAGAAACTTATTTTGCTATTCCCAGTTGTTTCAGCATTATAGTAGTAATATATATTTGTTCTATTGATGATTCTATTTGAACATCAGAGGATCAGTATAACCTGTCACTATGAACATTCATCTGCTAGGTTTAGTCTAAGAACTTTGATTTAGGGTGGAATGTGATATATATATTAGAGCAGAAACGACTTCTGATATGGGGTAACCATAATCATTATGAGTTTCAATCTTGTATTATCCCAAGTAGTATTCTGTACAGAAAATGTCTCATTCAATAGTCATCTCCTTTCTGCATTTTAATTTGTCTGATTGTTGTGAAGTAAACAAATCGCACAGAAAAATATTAAGCAGGCATCGACACAGATCAGCCCAGTTAACAATTTATAAGCCACCATGTTATGCCAGCCCTTTGAAACTCAATATGCCTTGTTACGCACGGAAAACTGCTTCAAACAGTACAGGAGCATATAGATCAAATATGCCTGATAGAGAATATTTAATGGAGTTCTACCATAGAAGGCAGCATACAGTTTCATGTGGATGCTTCTTATACATATATGAAGTACTCCGGTTACTTGGATTCTATGATATGAACATGGGATACATGGTTTTGTAACGGGCTCTTAGTTGCTATCTGTTTTATCTACTACTTTTACCTGGGTAAACATGGGGCTAATGTTTCCTTTTCCACTTGTTTTTTCAGTTCTTCATTGTATTGTCGTGCATAATTGCTGTTGGTACCAATCTAAGCCAGTTCATATGCATTGGGCGATTCACAGCTGTGTCGTTTCAAGTCCTAGGCCACATGAAGACTGTTCTTGTGTTGGCCCTGGGCTTTTTCTTCTTCGGAAAAGAGGGCCTTAATTTCCATGTCGCAGTTGGCATGACCCTGGCTGTGATTGGCATGATTTGGTATGGGAATGCGTCGTCCAAACCAGGGGGCAAAGAGCGGCAGGTTTACATACCTATCAGCGATAAAATACAGAAGCACAGCATACTATCATCGCAATCTGAGCTTGTCAGAAAGTCTGAGGAGTGAGGACTGAGAGTAGGAATGTAATGAACAAAGGAGAGTTAACACAATCCGATTTATTCTTTTCACCATACATAATTTTAGATGTGGTCGTATAAATGTAGCCGTAGCAGGACGAGGGTATCTGGGCAAAATGAAATTGACTTCACTGTTCCAGCACATATCACAGCCACCAAGTGGGAGACGATTTTATAATTTTTCATCCTGTAACTGTAGGCCTTTGCCGAACAGTTGTATCGACAATCCAAGCATAGGTTAGCACCGATATCACAGGACGGTACCTGGAGGGGTGCCCTAAGCTTCATTTGCAAAATGAGGTGGATTATTAAATCTTGTCTGGTTGAGCTACTATTTTCAAGTTCCCAAATATATGAGACCAGATAATGCGATTTATTCAACTTTACTCTTATTTACAAGTCAGATTAGTGGAACTCATTGTTTCAACTTCAAAATAACATCAACATATCTGAACCAAGTGTCATGCAAAACATGCATTAGCTGCGTCGGGATTTCAGTAACCTGTGACATGCTAGGTGCATGTACACCTTCAGCTGTACTGCCAGTTCATGCAGGCCATCTACCAAGGTATTCAAAAGCAATTATGACATGCCAATGTTAAGAATTGAAAACTGAGTTCTATGGCTCCAATATTTGAACAAAACAAGATAAGACACAAAAGTCTTACGAGCTCCAACATAAACATATTTGTCAAATTAAACATCATTTCAAATTAATGGACATTTTCAAACCAAGCTGACATAATTTAAGTCACGTGTCGCTGGAACTTCACAAAAGCATGCAGTTATAGCACTGCCAACACAGTAGGGTGCTCAGCAGCTACAACGATTACACATGTTTGCATATCCTTGCATCCCTTTTTCTGTTCGAAAAAATGCATTTCTCAACCATTTTACTGCCCTCGACAATCTCTATGTCTCCTTCACACACAGTTCCTTAGCCTCTCTTACATGTTCAACACAACACACTAGTCAATTACCTGAACAGGTTCAGATCAGAATGGATGAACGCCGTGTGAGATATGAATGGAACATTAGGATACACTCCTGCAAGCGCACACCTCATACACTCGAGAACCGTGAAGATCTGAATGAAGGCCAGTGTCATCCAGAAATATGCCATTGGTTTACCCTGAAAACAATGCTCGGATTCCAGTTGCACATGGTTGCCAAAGCTTGAGAGCCGGTATCAAGAAGAATAGCCAATATGATGTGATACCGCAGAAAGTGTGGAGACCACTTCCGTCTCACCACAAAGAAGTAGACAGTCATGAAGATCATCAGAAATAGCCATCCAGGGACCAATGCCATTGTATCAATGAAGGCATAGAACAGACTAAACTGTTGCAAGTATGGATGAAGCTGGTACACAGCATCTGCATGCGACCACATGTTGTGCAGTGGCAGAAGATACGGTACACATGCCAGGGTCCTCCACCACCATTTTGGTTTAGAAGTTAACTCAGGGTAGCTGAATGACGATAAAGATGCTTGACAGCGAACTTGAGTTCTTGGGTGCACGCTGCGGATTTGTGGCAATGGCTTGATGGGATTGGTGCCCCTTATAGAATCATACTTTGTGAAGGACGAAGATAAGGCACGAGCGGAAAAATCAACACAAGCTGAAAGTAAGAAATGTCTTGTAAGGTAACATATCAAAGATTAATTCGAGTTCCAACTATCAAAGATCATTTTAGGCATAATATCGATTATGGCTTGACATAATTCAGTTTCCTAAATATTAATAAAGTAACAAGCAACATTAGCACACATCATGCACTGTTCGGAAAAGCGCACACATACTAAAGTTGTATTCACAATAACTAAACATTGTTGTATACCTGAAATACAACTAAAAAATTCCAGAATACTCATTACAAGAGAGTTATTATGAAATATTTCGCTTGTAATGTCATGCTATAACAACAATCGACATGATGACCAGCAGATCAGATATTGTCAATGCATGCATTATGTATTATTGTCTTCACTAATGTATTATTTGATTGTACTAGGCTAGAAAATTATATTGCTTTCAAATCTTTTTTTCTACCAGAACCATAGGGGAAACCCCTATGGAAGTTTATATGATAAAAAATAAGACTATTTATAAGGGATATGTACAAGGGGATTCAGAGCTATTTTTTCATGCGTCACTAAAGATAAGATGTAATTCTAATGCTACAATGAAAAACTGCTCGTAAATAGGTGCAAACATAATTGCAATAAGCTTTTCCTGTCACAAACAGATTAGTGCGACTAAATCTTTAACCCTCCTCATCTATAGAGAAACATCAAAACAGGGGCTATCAAGCGAATTGGACCATTCAAGAAAACATAACAAGCAAAAATATGGCCTGAATATTCTACTGAAAACCTTTATCCAGTGAGCTTACAGCATTACACAATCCTTCTTCCAGGAAAATCATAAGAACATGAAATTAAGTTAAAGCTTCCATCACATAACTTCCTACTTCTAAGAAACAAGGACTGAAGAGTTTTTATAAAACTTAAATCATGAAAGAAACACTGTCCAATAATATTTTGCAACATGTCAAAGCCTACGTTACGGAAGACTAGGAATCTTGGCCCACAGTTAAGCACAATATGTTTACATCCAATCATATCCAGACATTTATTGAATTGACAAATGTATAGAGTACACATAGATATAACATCAGTTTTTCTTGTGGAAAAGAAAAAACTCCAATGTGCTCAGGAACTCAAAGTACAGTCACACTGTTATGCTTGAGTAAAGTACACATAAGAAAGAAATCAGTACCTCTCAAAGGGAGGACTTTCTTGTCATAACGAAGTGCAGGTGGCTGCAGCTTCAGAGACGCTGGTCTAGAAGAAACAGACGATCTTGCAGGATAACCATGGCGGCTCGCGGCGGGGAAACCAAATAGCTGAGAATTCGCAGTCCCAGTAGCTACTCCTTGACAAGACAGCATCGTGTGCAAAGCGAACCTTGGACAAAATCTGCAGTAATAAAATTTTCTATTAGCCTAGTAGAGCCGTCGCAAATAATAGATAAAATCACATCTCATTTGGGCTAAGGGAGTACGAAGAAACAGCGGAGGATACCGTGAATCTTTAACCAAGTGTGCCCAATAAATTCAGCCCTAATTCGGCAAATCGACATGGATAAACCCAGTGGCGACGCGTGATAAATCGTATAGTATAGTGGCAGGCAGGGGCGTGTGCTGAAGGTCAGTAGGGTTTAACAAAAGTGCTCATACCTCGGAACCGATGGCGAAAATTGCGGATGGGGTTGAGACGGCGGGGACGCGACGAGGTAACGGGAACGGCGATGGCGGCGAGCGCCTGGGAGGCGGAGGATTTGGGGGAGGCCCGGCTGCGACGCTAAGGTAGGGCCGGCGGCCGCTCAGAGTTGCATTGGGTCGGATTTGGGGGTAGGTCAGGACTCGCGAGAGGAAGAGGTAGGGAAGATGAGAACAGTTTCTTCTGGTGCTACAAGTTGTTCTGGTGATACAAGGCACCACCTGATTTTGAGCCGTCCGTTCCCGATGCAACGACCAGGATTCATCAGGTTACTCGGCCCCTTCCACCCTGACCTACCGATACATTTGTACCTGGCCCCTCCAAACATTATGTTCCGCCCAAACTCATCCTCTCTTCTTCCTAAATTTTCCAAGGGGAAAAGCTACCATACTAAATTTCTTGTGTTTGCGAAAGAACAATTTCTCTTATGGACATAGCATGAACGAAAAAGTCGAAAATCACCTTTGACTCTCGAGCTCACCTGCTCCTGCCTGTTTTTGAAATTCAAAAAATAAATGAAAACACTTCACAAAAATCTGAAAAGAAAGGACAACAAACATATGCTAGTGTTCTAAGTATGTGAAAAAAATCGTGGTCAAATTACATGGGTTGTGCTATATGCAAAAATAAAAAATCAGTGCACATTTTCGAATATGTTTGTTGCCACAAATGAGCACTGTTTTGTTTTTTCGCATAGAGAACCACAAATATCACTTCACCACAAAACTTTGCACATATTTAGAACACTAGCATAACTTTGTTGCCTTTTTTAAGATTTTTTTGAAGCGTTTTAATTTTTAAATTTGAAAACAAGTGTTTCAAGTTCCCATACTAAATTTAGCAAGAAACTCAATTAAACCCCTTCCATATAGGGGCAATGTCAACCATTTTGGATCATTAGAGTGGCATGTCCCCTTGAGTCCAATAGGATTAGGGAAATACAAGATATTTTATTCAAAATTGTTGATAGAACAAAAAAATCGAATGAATTATGGAACATGATTTGAGTGGATGGAAGTATTCCTCCAAACTATAGTGCAAAGGAATCTTAGAAAAGTCCTAAGGAATCTAATTCTTTGAATCAAACGTCCAATATGTAGGAAAAATTTGCAAGTCTCCGGATCCTTCAATATCTTGATGCGGTCAGCGCCATCTCCCCTCTCCCCCTGCCACCACGTCGCAACATGAGGATACTGGTTGCAACAAACTACAAATACAAAATTTATTGGGACTCGAAGTGCAAAGTGTTGTAGCAAGTGACTCTTTTTCACAAAACAAATCGGGGTTCAGTATTGAACACAAGGAACTCTTGACTCTCTTCTACCTCTCAAGAAATCCTACAAAACTTAAATTAATTGCCCTTTTGTCCCCAACCACCGTTTTAGTTGTCAAATGCAACGAGTTTAGAATGAGTGTGTTCGTAGTGGAAATGAAGTAAAATAGTAAAAGGAAATGCAGTAAATATTTTATATTTTCGAAAAAAATTAGTGTGCAATTTGTAACACGGGTGAAGTGAAGTAACAAATGTTTCTTATGATTAAAATGAACTGGGGATCATGGGTGCACTTGATCTCTTTCTCGAAACATGGTGGCACAAATTCAGCTCTCCATGACAAGTTTATGATGCGTGCAGATTGTATGTCTCAAGTGTAAGTATTCATATTGGTATCACATCCTAACGTCGAGGTGATCCAACACACTTCGCTAATACTCCCTTAGAAAGTGGTTTGTTTGCATGCTTAGAAGTAAATAATTAAATATAGTATCGCCCTAAGAATAATCAAGGATGTTGGAAGAACCCATGTGCATGCTTTTACCAATTCGTTGGGACTCCAAGCGTGGAGTGTTGTGGGACTATTCCCCACAAGGATGACTCGATATTTAACACCGAACCCACGTATAATTTTTTTAAAGGATACGTCCTGGAAGACGCATCAGTTTCAAGAAGAGGCCAAGGACCGATTACAATGCGTCCGGCACAAGCGTACGGAACACAATCCACTCAGAACGAAAAGGATCACTTGCCAATCCTCCACCTCTCTACATGTCGAAGACTACCTCTAAAGAGTCCGGCGGCCTGCCATAGCTCCGCCTCATCAACGATCATCCGACTCACTCTATCTACCGATGGGATGTGTCTCTCAGATACCACCCCATTACGGTGTCTCCACATGCACCAAAGATCAGCGTGATCCTGAAGCCACGTATAATTAAGACATGACGATATGTCTTTTTTTTTTCAGCTGCCCTTTAACGCCAGTGGTGGTTCGAATCGAAATACCATTGGCGGTAGAGGGCATCTGGGAAAAAACCATAGGAGGTATTGTCTGGGTGCTATCGTCGAATACCACAACGGTAGGAGGTATCGTCTAGAGCCAAGCCAATAAGGCATGTCGGCCTGTTTGTGACCCAGGTGGGCCTGGGGCAGGGGTCATCTCGTCTTGGCTTTGAAATATTGCAGCTAAGCGTTCTGCTCTTTGACGATTATAAATCTAATCGTTCACGCTCTAGACGGACGAGTAATATTTTCCAAATTGATTTTTTATGAATATTATTTTTGAAATTTGTGAAAAGATATTTAAAAATTCGATTGTATAGATTACCCTAAAAAATCCTATAGAATTCTTATTCAAAGGAGGCCTTAGACATAATACCGCATTGAAACCCATGATCATTACCAATACAGGCAATTTGTTTCAAACTTATGCATGCACTGGCTTGATACCAGTCCATGATACGAACATACTGCGATAACGTACATGTCCAAAGCATTGGCGGAACAATATACTCACACTAGTGGAAACATGGCCTCTCGTCCCGGGTGGTAAGGACCTTTGGTCTCGGATGCCCACCCGGGACGCGGCAATCGGGACTAGAGGCTCCCCCTCTAGTACCGGGTGGCTTACGGCCCGGTACAAGAGAGGTCCACGCGGGGCCGTGGCAGAGCGCGTGACTGAGGACTTCTTGTACCGGGCCGTAATACGACCCGGGACAAGAGGGTCCCCACGTGGCGGCCTCTGCATTTTTTGTTTTTCCAGCTTATTGAATATAAAAACTACGATTAATCTTGCAAAATATAAGGTTAATTAATTACAAATCAGAAAAATAAATATAGCATATCAAAATATTCATAAAAGAAATATTTATGAGAATTCGACCGGGGCTAGAGCCCGTCTATTCATTACAACCGGGACTAGATCCCGTCTATTCGATTACAACCGGGAATATAGCCCGTCTATTCGATTACAACCGGGACTAGAGCCCGTGAATTCGATTACATAGAGGTCAACCGGGACTAGAACCCGTCTGTTCGATTACATGGAGATCATTTCCTGGACCCGTCGATGGCATTGTATCTTCCCTTTGTGTTTATGACATAGTCCATCAAAAATCCCGCAATTTCCTCTTGAAGTGGTCGAAAGCGGTCCTTTAGTTCCAGGTTCCTCCGCATGCTATCCATCTATAAAAGAAGGAGATCAATGTGAATATCAATCTTCATAACAGAAATTATGAATGACACTCAACACAATTGATGGTAATAAAATAAAACGGTGAATATATTTTGTTCACTTACGTCTAGAAATGTCCGTGGGTTCCGCTCACTGACCTCCCGGCGAATCCACTGGCACACGAAGTATCCACACAAATTGGTCCCCGGTGGCTGCCTCTCGCAGTACTTTACGAGAATAGATTTCAATCAAATAATAATCAAGCATGGTATGATGGTATTGAAATTTGAATTAAAGAGATGCGCGAACGTAGCTCGTACTACTTACCTTGTCAGGATAAAAACTAAGCACCTCTTTAAATTGACCTGCTGTCCTCACTCTGAATTCTTTCCAAATGCTACGCGACAAACAAATGAATAAATGAGTTATTAATTAGTTACTTGATATCTCAGGAATTGAACAAATTAAAGAGACCGATATAGTACGATAGAAAATACCTTTGGAGGACATCTATAATTAGTTGGTACCTCTCTTGGGGCCACCCAATGAGTCGTAGACGTCAACTCTTGCATCATCAACTTGAATGATTAGCAGAGTGTAATGGTCGCTGCGCACGTTTATATATGTCAGTAACTAGAGGTGCTCGCGCGGGCCCCGTGCTGCTGCTGCCCTGCCACGGACCTCTAGTACCGGCTCGTACCACGGCCCGGTACTAGAGCTCCCTACTACCCGGTACAAGAGCTGCGCGGCCTCGTGGCTTTCGAACCGGTACTAGAGCCACACTCTAGTACCGGTTCGTAAGCCACCCGGGACTAGAGCCAATTTTGGGTCTGGACGAAAGGCCAGGTTTCCACTAGTGTCAATAGAGCAAGGATCCTCAATAGATCTTGGAGTAACTAAATGGACAGCTGAAGCAAGTCGGATGAGCGAAATTACGAAGTAAAACTCATTGTACGATCAGTTTTTGTCCTCGGGAGACTAACTTCATCCTTCTGAAACTACCCAAAACTAACAGCAAGTCATGATAAGCTTTGCTTAGCCTGACTTGACATTACCATCTTCCAGAAAGCATGCCTCATGCACAACACTTTCAGTGTCTGACGAGTGTCACTCGCCCGGCCAGGCAGGCCTACTAGCCGGAACCCTGAGCTGAAAGCCTGAAACGAAAAAAACTCTGACGCGACCTAATTTGATTCTCTAGCTAGTCCCCCTTTACCGTCCGGATTTTCCACACGTCCGTTGGCCCCCCGGCACTATCCCAGCCGTTGATTTCGTCAAAAGTCAAGATGAGGACAATGTTCACTTTAGCCCCTGGAAAAGAATACATTCAACCCGCAGTCCTACCACCCGTATATAAGCCAACAAACCCTAATCCTATCCCAGATTCCCCTCCCGTGCACCGGCTCCTCCTGGATGTTGGAGCCACGTCCCGACCTGCCGCCCACCTCGCTCCGGCCGCCGCGGACCGCACGGATCCGTGCTCTCCGGCCGGTGGTGGTCGAGGTCGGCCCCTCCTCCATCGCGTCACGCCACGAGGTGTCTGCTCCGAGCTGGTGCAGTCCCGCGTCGACGCTTGCTCCGAGCGGCGCGGAAGCCAAGAGATGGAGCACGGGCGGCTGCTCCAGCCCTTCACCAAGTCAAACTCCGGCGACCATCGGCTGCTACGCTCTGGATCCACCAGATCACGTGATGGTGGCCCTGGATCTGGGCCGCATCCTCGACCGGGCTCGAGCTGCACGGCCCAACGAGCTTGGCCTGGATCTGGGCTCCTTTGGCCCGGATCTCGGCTACTCCCAATTTTTCTGTTCTATTGATCCGAAGTGAATATTGTAAATTTTGATTTGATAAAGTCTTGGAATGTAACCGATTAATATTTTCTGATGAATGGCTCCTATGTAGTACTTATGAAATGAATGATCTGATAAATGTTCAGTGCATGAGGCTCCTGATACATGTATGAATCAGAGGTATTTTGCTCTGAAACCGGACTGAATTGAAACTGCCCAGTTTCTGGAAATATTCTTGTGAATAATATTCTGTGCACATGACGAACAATAAAAAATTTAACGGTGAAAAAAGTGTGAAAAAAGGATCTCAAAAATTCGTGTATGAATTTTTTTTATCTTGAATTAATGTCATTTGAATTTTTGAATCTGAATGTATAACAAAAAATATGTATGAAACAGTATTGAAACTTATGTGGAGTTTCGAATTTCGAGTAAAATATGTGTTTGAAAACTTTATGAAATATGTGACTTTCAAATTTGAAAGTATAATCTATGAAAAATTCTTGTATGAAATATTGATGAATAGTTTTTATTAATCTTGAAGGAATTATGTAAAACTGAATGCAACTTGTATTTATTTTGATGGAATTTGAATTGAACCAACCCAGCAAAACCTGTCCGGAAAAGAAAAGCAGAGAAACTTGTATTATTGAATATTTTCTGGGAAAAAATATTCATTGAAAAGAGCTCCAATGAAAATCTTATACTATGAAACATTATTTGAAACTTTCTAAAAATTGTTGAATATTCTTGAAAAAAAAGATTTTTTATATTGTTGAATATTTTCTGGGAACAAAAATTCTTTGAAAAACTCTCCAACAACATACAATTTATTATTGTGATTCGAAATCTGGGTGATCAAATTTGTGAAAAGCTAGAAATGTATGGACTGTTCTGCAAAATACGCGTGCAAATTTTGACCATCAGGCTGCCGTTGGATCTCACCGAATGAACGGTAGAGATAGTACTTTGGGGCCAACATACGTGTGGAATTGCATTTCTCCCCCTTTACTAGCAAGCTAAGTAGCTTCTGCCCCACTCTTCACCATCATTCCATGCCATTAAACGGAGAGCTCCAGTTGTTGGAGTACCCGTTAGCCCTAGCGACGCTCACTGTTGATGCCGCCCCGTACGGGTCCGCTCCGGTGCTAGCCATCGTCATGGAGTCGTACCCGATGAGCTTATTCACATCTTCCACCCCGTAGCTGCATGTGCTCCCTTGGTTGGTGGCTGTGCTGCCGTGCCCCTGTTCAGCCACGACGGTGCTCGCCGGCATAAAAAACGCGTTGCCACCGAGGCCTTGTTGGTACCCGCCGCCGTTGTAGACCGTAGAGCTCGGCGATGCCTGGAGGAAGTTGTGAGTGGCGGTCCCGAGGTGCTGCTGCTGGAGGTTCTGCATGCTGTGCGCGTCCTGCTCGGGCTTGCACCACCCGCGGGCCGGCTGGGCGACGTACGGGTAGTGCACGGAGAGCGGCGACGGCTGCTGGAACGCAATGGTCGGCCAGCCTTGGTGGTACGAGGCGTAGGCGCTCATCCCGGTGTCGGTCAGCTGGGAGATGACGCCGCCGCCGTTCATGCCCGCCCGCCAGATCGTGGCGCCGGCTTCTGGGTGCTCTGCAGCCTCCTTGAGGCGCCTCGCCGCGCCGCCAACCGGCAGCGTGCTGCTCTCGAGGATGCTCTTCACGTCGTAGCGGTTCATGTCGAAGTTGGTGACGGCATTGAGGCCGCGGAACTTGATCGCGGCGATGTCGTACGCCTCCGCTGCCTCCTCCTCGGTGCCTACGTACGTACGAGAGGATGTGACGGTCAGGATGCATGCATGACTGACTAGCTATAGCAAGCTAGCTAGGGCTGTGGTTGGCCTAGTGTGCAGAATATTGCATGCATGCACAGTGTCTGGTACAAGTGTGTGAGCTACCAGGGTTTTCTTGCCGCAAAAAAAAAAAAAAAAACAGTAGGGTTTGAGCTTGGTCCTTGACTGTAAACTGTAAGCCCGTTAATTTAGACAACTTTTGGATAAAAACTTGGAAAGGTACATTTGGGACATAGTTAATGCAGCAATCACTATTTTATTGCCACATAGGGCAACATATAGAATATCTAAACCTTCAGCTCTACGAGACGAGAGGTTCAAGAAAATTGACTAAATAAGTAGCTAGTGCTAGTGGATGGCTTAGATCTTGGAGCTATAGCACTGTGAGTATTCATAAGACTAGCCATAGTGGGGAGTAACTTCAAGTAGTAACATACACATATTACTAGATTATGTTACTACCTCATAGTGCAAAGTAACATAGATGTGGTGTCATAGATTGTCTTATTTATTACTCTATAGACTCATTTTCTCTTGAAAAGTGTGATGTTACTAGTGTTACAAGTAACTAGCTAAGTTATTCTATTTGTATCTCTCCTCATTAATTACATGCCACGTAGGATTTTTTGCTTAGGTGACATCTATGTTACTAGTAAAGTTACTCCCACTATGGGTAGTCTAAGTTAGTCTTAAGAATCTTCATTAGTCCAGCTAGAGCTACCAATTAGCAAGCCTACATACGACGAAACGGTTAACTATATCCGTTGGTTGATCAGTAACTTACTGAAGGTGCCTAAGTAGAGGTCCTTGTTTCCAGCAACCCGCCCTATTCTTGCTTGCCACCTACCATGCTGATGGTGCCTGATAAACATCTCATCCTTGATTAGAACATGGAAACAACATTACAAAGGAGTGACTAAGCTGCATGTGACTGAAATTTTCGAAATTTAGGGTCTTTTTTGTGCCCCACCATCAAAGTGTAATTGCACAGATAAAAAGTGCAATTGGACCAAAATAAAAGTGCAATTGCACACGGAATGCAAATTGCAACATACACAAACAAAAAGCTAACAACAAAAGAGTAAAAGTGAAATTGCACGAATGAAAATTAGAACTGGACAAAAATGCAACTACAATAAATACAAAAAAAAAAAATGATAACCAAAGGTGTCGGAACTTCGAGTGGTGACCGAATCTTCAGATATAGTGATTGAAACTTGAGTAAGTCCGACACAAGTAAACAAAGAAGAGTGGCTAAACTTAAAAAAAGGCCTTTTTTAGGAATCGCAGACAAAAAATTGGATGGCTAACTAACATACATGTTTGCTTAGGTGCCTACAATTTATGTATAATGATTTCCACATCACCGACATTAACTACATGTTATTTTTGTATTATAAAATTATTTGTAAAACGTGACCGACCGGATTACCTAGTTACATACCTAGTTACACCACGATATTTTGATGCGCCACGAGAAAATCCACTGCTATTTCTGTAATTATTCAATCAAGTTATTGTTAGGGTAAGTGTGTAATGTTCTAGTTGAGTCTGTGAAAGTTCAGAATGGCGAACATCAGCTAGCTAGTACCTTCTTAGGTATGCAATATATTCCTGCCTGGTCATATGCTTCATTTCATCCACCTCCTTTTCATAGGTATTTATCTGCAAATGTATATTACTAAAATTACAGATCTAATCCAATGTGAACTTGAGATATTATGCACATATAAATAAAAATGCAAGAATAAGTATAGCAATGCAAGAAAAAGGACAACAATAATATTTCTGCAGAACTTGAACTTGCTTACTGGGAAATTTGTTGTTGTTGTTGTGCCCCAATACTTGAGAGCTGCCAAATCATAAGCCCGTGCTGCCTTGTCCTCCTTGTCATACCCACCTATGTGTTCATGATTACAATCACCGGGTAAAATCACTAAATAATAAAATGGAATGAAAATTGAAATGGCCAGAGTTAGGCAAGCATACCCAGATAAACTACAGATTGTCGAGGACAATACAAGGTCATTCCAGAGGCAATTGTGAAGGTGTGGAGTGTCAAGGCAAAAGTTCAAAACACGAGATATAATTCTTAATTAGTGCACCAAGAGTTAAATATTGTTGTGTAATGGAGGGAGAATATTAGAAAGTACATAGCCATTTTTATTACCTTGCCTGCCCTTGCGACTCTGCCCTTCTCTTCTGCAGCTATTGTCCCAGAGATGAGCCTCATAACGCCCTGTCCATCTATGTCTGAACGAAAATTCAAGAACATGGTAATATAGTTAGCACATCACAAAATTGTACACGCTGTTTAACGTAAAATATGCATCCGTTTATACTGTGGGTATGCTTCCGCGTGTGTAGTTAGATCACAGAAAAATAAGAAAATATTTGCCATTTTCTACGAGTTATGATAGTATTCAGTTCACAAAATGCGTTCATTTTAAGTGGTGAAAACAGCCATATTGATCAAGACAAAAGCAAAGGTCTATAGTTCTATTTGTTGGGTCAATTATAACAATGTAGATTAGTTAGAGCTCTTATTTTGTTGGGCTCAGATTACAATGTGCGTAGAATTCCAGAAAATAACAAAGCGCAGATTGGGTGGTAACTGTACTAAATGTGAATCATGTCATATGACCCAGTAATTTATTTTAACGGTCAGTACTTGTTTGTAGTCTTATTTTTTCAAAACAAGGAAAATCCTCCGCCTCTCCATCAGTTGGTCGATGCAATTAGTCCTACGTCCTCGTTTGTAGTTAATGAGCTATATTGTACTCCAATCACCTACCAACGACAATGTAAAAATGACCATATATATATATATATATATATATATATATATTAACTATATATATCACATGAACAATTAGCTAGTTCGATCTATTTCCGATCCAGTAAAAGCATCACACAAAAAAAGGGTCCATTTCTAGCATCACAAAACCTTACAGACTCAAACGCAAAGTAGATTCCCATTATCATGTCTATTCCTGTGATTGTTTAACTTCTCAATTAGGTTGATTGGCATTTTCTACGAATATACAAATTCGAATTATACTAACTAACGGCATCGATGATCGATCTTAATTGATCGGATTAACAGTTAATGCGCGAGGAAACTAGTTAGGGTTCTAACCTTGTTACACCTCGATATATCGAGGTCCTTTGCCCGAACGTGTCGATGGACTTCCTGGCGACGGCCTCTACCGCACCGCCTGGCGAATCCATGGCGCCGCTAGCCCGCTTGCTCTCCGAGGAGGTGCTCTCCGCGGCTACCCCACTGAAGCCGCCCCCGACCATAGGCGCCATCGGCAGGTGCGAACCCGTGCCCGACCCCGTGCTCATCGAGAGCGCCAGGCTCCCCGACGCCACCACCGCGCCGTTCCTCCCCAGCGCATCGAAGCTGCTGGCGCTCGCGTTGGTGCTCATGATCTCCTCGTGGGTTTGAGGCTGCTGCGCTGGGAGCGCCACCGTCTGCGAGTGCGGCGCCTGGGGGACCTGGTTGTTCCGGAGCCAGCTCTTGATCATGGAGAGCTCCATGGTGTTGCTCCCGCTGTTGCTGTTGGTGCTGCTCTCCATCGGGACTCCAGAGAACAAGAAGCCACCGGTATGGTGTTGCTCGGGGACGAATGAGTTGCCGCCGAGGAAGTCCTCAAGCTTCGGTTCGGCCTCGGCCTCAACGGCCATCTTGCCGCCGACGGCGCTCGACCCGACGAGCATCGAGAGCTCCGAGGCGCCGCCGTCGTAGTCCAGAGCCCTCATGTTCCACTCTACAACCACATCAAATAACAAGAAACCCATGAACGCGGGTGCATTACACGCACTAGCTAGCTAGCGACAGATGACTGGGTCCGTTGGCTACCGGTGTATGCAGCTAGCGATAGCTTCTTCCTCTCTCACCTTGGGTTTCATGAGCTCCCCTATTGAAAGCCTCCATGATCTCGTATGAAGTATGATGTCCTGGCCCGCCCACTTGAGCGTCAGGAACCGGCTGCTGCGATAGGCCATAGATGTCCGTGGCGCCGGGGATGTCGATGGCGGCGGGCGGCGAGCTATGCTGATGTGGCTGTGGGTTTTCTTGGCGGGAGAGTGAGAACCCCAGCCAGTTGTTTCCAGAAGCCATTTCTGGGAGGCCGATCGGTAGAACAACTTGCAGGCTAGCTGTGAGAGTTGGTTTCTTTCTGATCAGAACAGTGGACGCATTGGTGAGGTAAGGTGGGAGGCTAGATTGGGGCGGAGGTATAGCTATTTCAGTAGCAACTACTAGAAGCCTAGAACCCTACATTAATTTGGGTCAATGTTTGAAGAGGGCAGGAGAGTGGCCACAGAACTCTTGATCTTGGCCACCTGAGAGAAGGGGAAAATGTTCTAGTGGGTACCCTACATTAAGTATTTATAGATGTGTATTATGGTACCCCAAATGAATATCACTCCTCCAATTTTGTACATCCAAAGGTCCACAAGAGTTAGACAGCCCCGGCCCAAGATCGTGTATGACCGTTTCTCACAATGATACAACACTCTTCGGTGTTTGCGAGACTTGATGAGGCCAAGCTCCAGAGTGCAAGTATATGATCAACGACCATGAGTACGATAAGTGGTACTACCTAGCGTATGACATCTATCCTCGTTGGTCGATATTTTTCAGAACCATCCGCAACCCTGTTGGTGAGACAAACTCTAACTTTGCAGTCAAGCAAGAGAGTCTGGAAAGATGTGGAGCGGACATTTGGTGTGCTCCAAACCCGGTTTGCGATTGTCAGTTATCCTTCTCTATAGCACATGTGGGAGATCATGAATGTTTGTGTTATCATGCACAACATTATCATCGAGAGTGAGCGTAATGCTAACCTAGTATTCAATGAATCGTATGAGTATCAGGCCCACCTTGCCAAGCCACATCCAGGCGTGTCGGCCGAATTCTCTGATTTTCTGGCCATGAATCAATAAATTCGTGATAAAACAACTCATCAACTGCACTATGATCTAGTCGCACTTCTGGGCGCGCCGAGCATACGAGTCTGTTGTTCTCTGAAACATGTCGAATTTTAATTGTAATTTGAATTTGTTTTTATAAGTACATTATTTCCTATGTTTAATTTATTATTGGACTATGCAATCATTTTCCTATGTTTAGATAAGATAAAATATGAGAATATTGAGAAAGATCGATAGGGCCGGATTTTGTGGTGCCATTGTGAGCAGCACCCCGAAATATTTCGGACATATGTGTCCGATACCCAAAGCCCAGGAGCAAGAAGAATCCGATAAGAAGACCATCGATCGCCCGCCCGTGTGCATGCATGCATGTGTAGTACGTGCGCGGACAGTTCGTCCCGTCCAACAGAGACGAATCTAGAGATAAGATTCCCGTGGCAAAAGAAACGAGCGGTCAAACCCGTGGCGCACGCACACACCTGCAGAAATCGATCTCTGACATGTCGCGCCGAGCGTGCGTGCGTGCACATCCCCTCTTCCTCCGCGAGTTCTAACCCGCAAATAGGCACAAGGGGCTACGGCAGCCTAGGCTTACTCGCCCTATAATACACCGCTACCGAAGCAAATCACTGGATTGCATGGACTGGTGGTACCATCTGTTATCTTCGCTTGATCATTCCTTGGTACTATAATCAAATGATCCAAACCCACTGCCTTCCCCGCATCAGCCGGGCGTCTCTCTTTCCATCGAGAAACGCCCGTCCAACCACAAAGAGCGAGAAATGTTAGCCCTAAAGAAAGGTCACGGTGACTCGGACTATAAAGTAGATGAGCTGGGCTTGCAAGCTGTGCCCTCTACAAGGACATACACCCTTGTCTTCCGGGCACACTAGGGAGAGGAACAGTGCTACCACGTACTAAAGGAGTGCCCTAAACGTCTCTGCAGCGAAGAGAGCGAACATGCCTGATCCAGCACTGCTGGGACCATATATACACGATTACAGGAAGAATGTTAATAGTCCTACTGCAACTAGGAGTTTAGCTATTAGCTAGCTAGATGTTGGCCATCATTTGGATATAATTGAACAGCTACAACAGGTGTGCTAGTATCATTGCTAGTATATGCTGCCGATGCACGTCTAGATCTGCTTTTTTTTTTTTAGAAATGGGGAGCCCAGCCTCTGCATCGAAGAGATGCATACGGCTTTTATTTCATTTATTCAACATAAATTGGCAAAAAGCCTTACAAACCACGATCATACAAGCCGAAGCCACCAAACAGTGATAGAGCACCACAACTAACACGAACGATAGAGTAAACAAACGGGGCCCTGTGCCCCGGCTACGCCCATCGCCGGTTCCCTGGCCAACTCCAGAGATAGCGCCTTGTGCGCACACACCGGAAGTCGCCTCCGCCATCTTCCACCAGCCCATCTCCATCGTGCAGACTGAGGCGAAGACCCTCGTCAGGCCTGCCATCGACGCCTCCACGACGCTAGACGGCGCCACCGCCCTGCGCGCGTCCATCATCACGCGTTTGACGCTGATACTCCGCTGCGCCACGCAGCCGAGGCTCACCGTCGAAGATGCGGTAGATGCAACACCGCTCCACCTCTAAACCCTCCAGCTAGCACAAGCTCCAAAACGAAGCCCTCAAGAGGGAGAACGCCACCGTAGTGTCGTCATCGTCTGATCCGGAAGATCCAGATCTAGGATTTCCCCCGGAGTTTCCCGAGCCTTCAACAAGGAGACAAGAACTGCATTGACGATGCCTTCAACAAAGTAACGACGCCATGAGGCGCCGCCATCGTTCGTCGTGACCGAAGTCTGGCGCGGTTTTCACCGGCAGTCGAATCCCGTCGCCTGGACGCCGCAATAGCGCACCATAGCCAGCGCCGGACACTTAGGCACGGGATCCCGCGATCCGCCGCGCCACGTCGCCGCCACCGGAAGCCGCCTCCTGACCAGCACCCCTAGGGGAGTGATGCCACCGCCACCTAGCCCGGGGCCGCTGCCCCGACGTCCTTGAAACGCGGTCAGCCGCACCGCGTGGCCGTCGGGCTGGCGTGGCCGTCGGCAGGAGCCTTCCCGGCCATGGACCGGATCAGCTCGAGCCAGCGCCGCCGCCGACCTAACGACCCACCCGGTCGCCGCTGTCCCGCAGTCCCCACCGTAGGAGGTCGGAGAAGGCGCCGCCACCCCGCCTCAGATCGGTGACCGGAAGATCCCGCCGCCGCCGCGCCTCCCGGGCTTTGCCCAGGCGACACCTCCGGCGGGGGCGAGAGGACGATTAGGCGCGCGGCGGCCTTGCGAGAGAGGGCTGAGGGCGCCCTGGTGCGGCCCAGGCGCGGCCGCACGGGAGCGTAGGACGGCGAGAGGAGTAGCGGCCAGCGGCGAGGGGGTCGGGGTGGTGGCGGCTAGGGTTAGGGACGGGAGCGGAGGTGGTGCTGTTTACGTCTACATCTGCTTAGCATTGTTTTTACGAAGCATGCTTAATCACTGGGGCATGCATCTGCATGAAGAAGAAGAAGAATCTGTCGCCATATCTTACTTCCATTCCATGCATGCATCATGCAGGGCATCCATGGATGCAAGTAATCTTGCTCCACACATGATACATTGACTACAAGCACAAGCACAAAGTGAACTACGAATAAAGCAGACGGCGTTTCAACGGAAGAAAATCCTATGCGACCCTTCACCAACGACCTGGCCGTGGACCACTCTGGTCGACCGACACGACAGCGCATGCGGGGAGAACAGAGCGTGCGGGGGCAGCAGGCGGCCACGCGTCGGCCATGCGGCCGGGTCCAGCCCGGCGACCCGGTCGCATAAGATTATTTTCGCGTTTCAACACTGCTTGGGCGAAACTGGTTGGCGAGTGTCAGTCTTATACTCTTATTCCAACACACACGGTCTCTGCTTGTTTGAACAAATCTGTGAGAGGAGCCAACTGCCAGAGCACTCTATGCAAGTGCATCCATCCACACGGGCTATAGCGTTGGTGTTTCCCATGGTGCACGTGAGGAGCCGTGTAGGTTCCCAATGCACGCTCTGCGTGCCTATTTAAGCTTACATGGGATCCTCCTCGCGTCCTCCCTCCCCTCTACGCTGCTGTACAACGGCGGCGAGTAGAGTATTCATGGCGCCAGGGCAGGTCCGGTCCGGCGTTGGGGGCTCGGTTGCCGTGCTTCCTGCCGAAGCTTTGACCGTCAAAGCTAGCGCGCCGGGGGAACCATGCAAAAGGGAGCCGTTAAAAGTGAAACACGTGCATGCATTGCTGAGGTGTTGGTCCACCAAAGACTAGACATTATGTGGAATCATAGTTAATATCACACATAACACGTTGGCAAAACAATTAACAAAGAAAAAATGATAGTGGCATCTACTCCCTCCGTTCCAATTTAATTGACTTGCCATGCACCAACATATCTAGATACATCCAGTTGTGGTGCATGGCAAGTCAATTAAATTGGAACGGAGGGAGTATACAGGTAAAACAAAAAAATTGCAAGTAAATCTTGTACTCCCTCTGTTTAGGTGTATTGGGCTTCTAATGAAAGCATATTTGTTCCTAAAACAACCAAGGACTAAGGCCCATATCTATAAATTAGTCTAATAAATCAGTGGACCAGGACCAGTGCATGTACGCAACAGCCATTACATACACGCAGGATTCCCGTGGCACCGATGAATGTACGAAAAGAGGAGATCCATTGGAACTAGTAAAAACCAAACTTGGTTACAGTGCGATTCGTTGAAGCCAATACACCTAAACGGAGGTTGAAGTACACATATTTGTATTGAGATTATATAAATTAATAAATAACGCATGGCTATGATAGTACTATATGATACTATGCGTTATTGGTGTAGTATCATACATAAATATCATATGCATGATACCAATCTATCATACTCCCCACCATGGCTAGTCTAAATAGCATGTTTGTGTTTGCTTGCGGTGTGGGGTATTTAATTTAGTCATTGTTACTCGGGCATCGGGGATTAATCTACATGAGTATGGTGCAAGACTGTGTGACCCAGGGTTGAATATTCGTGCATGACAATCCAACCCGGCAGCTCTGGCCGGTAATTGGGGTGCTTATCACCGGCATACGCGTCAGGTGCCGAAGACGCCAGCCGCCGCAACCCGTGCATGAGCCGCATGTGGCAGATGCTCCATGGCGGGACGGGTGTGTTTCTTCAAAGAAGTGCTCGATATCTGAGTATAGATTTCTTGCTCACGGAGTCCAGGGCTCTATCTACTTAGAAAAAATTAAAAAAATTATAAGTTTCAAAAAATATAAAAAATCTTGCATGTTGTCAATGATATATCTCACAAACATGTAACATCTCGATTTTAAATACTTTATATCTACACAAAAAATGACAAATGTGTGGATCCCAGAATATAAAGTATTAAAATCGAGATTTTGCACCTTTGTGGGATACATCATTGCCAATATGCAGGATTTTTTCAAATTTTCTAAAACTTATAAATATGATGTTTGAAAAAAAATAAGTGGAGAGAGCAATAGAACTCTGGGAGGCAAAAATGTTTTCCGTCGATATCTGTTTTTCTTTCTTGAGAATTATATTGAAGTCTTTTTCTTGAGGGGTAAGAATTAGATTGAAGTGCCGGTTAAAAAGGAGGGACGTAAGACGAGCTGATAATTTTGGCCTATTGATACCTGTTAGCGCACGGGCTTCCATGACCGTGTTCTGAACTTCCGATTCTTATGATTTGATGTCAGCGTAGAGACCCGCACGAGCGGTAAATCCTATACGCCGTCCGTTAGCGGCGGAATCGGCCACGCCGCTAACGGGGAGCTCTGCTGGCGCCTTTTTCTTTCGTTTTCTTTTTCGTTTCTTTTTCTGTTTCTGTTTTTTTGTTTTTTCTGTTTTGTTTTCGTTTTTCTTTTCTTATTGTTTTTCATTCTTTTTTAAAAAATATTGAAAATGGTTCCATTTTAAAAATGGTTTCAAATTTAAAAATGTTTCCAAATTTAAATGGTTCCAAATTTTAAAATTTTCATTTTTTTAAAAGGGTTTCATTTTTGAAAATGGTTCCAAATTTTAAAATGGTTCCAAATTTAAAAATGGTTCCATTTTGAAAATGGTTCCAAATTTAAAAATCGTTCCAAACTAAAAAAATTGTTCATTTTTGAAATGGTTCCAAATAGTTTTTAATTTGTTTTATTTATTTTCTTATTGTTCTAATTATTTTTAAAATTATTTTTTGAAAATTGTTTAATTTTTGAAAATGGTTCCAAATTTAAAATGGTTCCATTTTGAAATTTGTTCATTTTTTAAAATGGTTCCAAATTTAAAAATGGTTCCATTTTGAAAATGGTTCCAAATTTAAAAATGGTTCCAAATTTAAAGTGGTTCCAAATTAAAAATGCTTCCAAATTTGAAAATTGTTCATTTTTAAAAATGGCTCCATTTAAAAATGGTTCCATAAAAATGGTTCCATTTGAAAATGGTTCCATTTTGGAAATGGTTCCAAATTTAAAAATTGTTCCAAATTTAAAAATTGTTTATTTTTTAAATGGTCCATTTTGAAATGGTTCCAAATTTAAAAATGGTTCCAAATTTTAAAATGGTTCCAAATTAAAAAATGGTTCCAAACTAAAAAAGTTGTTCATTTTTGAAATGGTTCCAAATTAAAAAATGGTTACATTTTTAAAATGGTTCCATTTTGAAAATGGTTCCGAATTTCAAAATGGTTCTATTTTGAAAATGCCAAATTTTAAAAAGTATTCGCGTTTTAAAAAATAGGGCCGAAAAAAGCAGCGATATTCAAAACAGGCCCGAAACAGTCCAAGCAGTGGGGCGAAATGTTTTTTCTACGCGCGCGAAACAATTGTGCTGGCCCACTTACGCGGCACGAGGCAGCCATGTAGGCGGCGCGGAGGGAATGCGCCGCTAAGATGCACGCACAGGACCTCCCCGCACGAGCCGACGTGCGTGTCCCGCAAAGCAAAGCATGATTCAATAAGAAAACAGAAGCCTACTGGTCCATACTTCACAGTGAGAGCAGGCACTGCCGAACCATACGCTTAATGGGCTGGCCCCTGCCACTGCCACGGCCTATTAACACATATTTTTCTTTTCTTTTTTAACTTTTTTGCTCATTTTTTATTTTAAGAAAAAACATAACTTCCATATTTAATACATAAATATAGAAAATATTAAAACAATATTAAAACGTATTTACTAGATCAAGAAAAAATTCATCTAATTACAAATTTACTTAATATAGCTTGG
Source organism: Poa pratensis (assembly GCA_947311845.1). NCBI lineage: Eukaryota > Viridiplantae > Streptophyta > Magnoliopsida > Poales > Poaceae > Poa > Poa pratensis. The sequence continues at coordinate 60,248,621 of CAMZMU010000034.1, read as the reverse complement.
GAGATTTTCTAAAACAAAAGGTCCATTGCTAGTAGTGAAAATATTTCATAAAGTTACAAAAAAAATTGTGATGTAATATTCATGTATTTAAGACGAAAGAATTAGAAAGTAAAAAACTACTAAAATTGGAGATTAAGGCAACAAACATGAAAAATAAATGATAAAGAAACAAAAATAGACAGACAAAATATGAAAATAATAAAAGTGAAAATAAGAAGGGATAAAACATAAATATGGAAAAATAGAGGGAAAAAGGCACCTAAGAGCATCTCCAACCGGACTGGGAAATCCTCCCTTTATGTCCGGGTGGAAGCCCGCACACGGCCGGACAGAAAACACGCACTCAACCGGGCTCCCCAAAGTCAGCCCAAACGTCCGGCGGTCTGGCAACCCTCATACCCAGCCCATATGTGTGTGTGAGCTTCGCTGCCCCTTGCCTAGCTCCGCCGCCATTTAGCCTCCCCGTCGTTCACCCGCTGCACCGCCAACGTTCGCACTCCGGCCTCACCTTCCCGACAAGATTTATGCCACTCAAGAGCTCTGTGGCCGCCACATTTCACACATTTTTGCCAAGCATTTCCGTTGTGTCCACCCCTTCCGCGGCCCGCCGGCGCTCGTCCACGGCTTCCTCGAACGTCTGGCTGTCCTCTGTGAGTTCCTCCAACCGCAGGCTCTCCCCTCTAATTTTGGCCGAGCATTTCCGCTGTCGTTGTCCGAGCTCTCCCCTCTGATTCCGAGCCGCCCCCGGAGCTCTCCGCCCGTTGCCGCCGCACCATGGTTTCCCGGGACATCAACGAGGAGTCGGCTTCCTCCTTCCTGGGCTATGGGAACAACACGTCGTCTGGTTCCACCATGGTATATTCTAGGGTCTGCTCATACTATGTGTTTATTCCAAAATTTAGCAAATAGAATTGATTTGAGTTGCACATTGTTATTATTTAGGATCAAAAAACATGTCGTTGCAATGTCCGGTGTGTGATGTCTGAGTTGAATGGTTTTCTCAAAGGCAAGATGCTCATTTTGGAAGATTGAACTTCACAATTGAAGAAAAAAAAGAAGATCGAAGAAAAGCTAGAGTCACAATTGAGACAAACTGGAAGATGTAGCACACAATGAAGACGCTTGAAGAAGATAAGATAGGTAGAAGAAGAGAAAAAGATACTTGAACAAAGTAAGATGGAGTTGGACTTGCGTCTTGCCAACATTGTCGATGATTACAAGATGAAAACGGATGCAACTCAAACAAAGATGAAGAAGATCAAGAAACATGCCACTGAGAAGGAGATGCGTCTCCACTATGCATTGGGAGGTATAGTTATATTGTTTGTGACTATAGTTTGCTATATATGGTTTATCTATGTGCACTAGATAAATAAGTTGTATGTTTGTATTCAAAAACAGATATGCATGTACTTGCATGGATTTAATGAATGAAACTTAGGGATCTTGATTGGAAGAACACAGTTTTGGGAGCTGTCCGGGCTATCCGCATGCATGTCCGGACGTTTCCGCGGATGATAGGGGACGGAAGTTGCCCATTCCGATTGAAAATGCTCTAATATTTGGCTTACACTTGTAGGTTACATAAGATTAGCATGAAGTATTCACGTGGCATCATGCTATAAGCTTATAAAAGGTGCTACGGTGGAAATGGACCTAATGCTTTTTATGGGTTATGAGATTGCATTAATCGAATAAGAGTGTTGCAATACAATCCCGTAGGATATGGCTCAGAATTTTCTTTGGATCGTATCTAACGACGCCACACTTCTATTCTGCAGCATACCAAATCTGCCTAATTCATGACCTGCATTATTCTATGATCGAGAAATTTGAGTGATAGGATAATATGGTTCGAAGATAGCAATAAACGCAGCTCTGGCCCCAAGTGTACCAAATTCGATACATCTCTCCATTTGCTTGTAGACCTCTTCACCGGTTCTGAACTATTGTATGTGTTTCAACAATGATGCTCTCATGGCACATATCAAGTGCCGGCTGGACTCCCTCAATGCAAGCACTCAGTTGCACATCAAGTGCCGAAGAGCAAAAGCGCAAGAATAGAATGATGATTTGAAAGTGCACGTTACACTCTTCTTCTTATATTTTCAAAGATGTATAGGAACACAAATTTTACTGAATGTAAATACAAACAAATGTTACTCAAAGTCAGAGTGTAAATTGAATGCCTACTCAATTCAGGATGAATGCAGATGTTTACAACTTCAAAGATATACTACATACAAGGTAAACTAATAAGTTTTGTAAATACATACCACGTGATAATACACTCACGCATGGCAGATCCAATGACTAATAGATAATACTAATATACTCCACACAGATAAAACCTACTTGTACATAACCAAGTTTATGGGTTCGACCGTAAAAAAGAATACTTGCACACTTATTTGGTTGTTAGGCTATATAACTAGATTGCGTGATTACAAATGCTAAATTCGATTAGTATAATGTTACCCAAGTATATGTGCAAAACAGAGAATTGAAACACAAGAATTATATAAACTTGAGTGTTTTGTTCACAAAAATAGGAAAACCAAAAACATGACCAGATTAAAGTCAAAACACACGAGAAAGTATAATTAGGATGTTATTATATCACTGAAGGTCTCAGTATCGTTCTCCGTACGTAGGAATTTTGAAAAAAAAAACTCCAACTGGAAGGTAAAAATTCCTGCTTTTTTCTTTGAAACTGAGATTAAAATAAAATTTTATATGTTCTTTCTTTAGACAATTCGTTCGAACGAGAAGGATGAATTTGGTGACTTTTCGTTTGAACCAAACAAGCCCAACACATACACTACTATAATAAAGATGGAAGGATTCTAATTTTCTCCTTTTTTTGCCTTTTTCTAGCCTCTCGTTGCTTGACACGTATGTACCCTGCTGTTACGTGGCTTTGTTCTATTGGCTGGAGTCTTTTGCCTTATGGTATTTGACTTCTTCTTCCTTCTTTTCTTTCCCTTCCCGTTTGGTCAGCCGTTGCCTTTGTTTCAGTTTTTTTCCTCTTCCTACGATCAATTTTGACTTCCCTGACCAGCTCACCACACATACATTGTTTTTTTCTTTTTTCTCAGCCGGTCATGCATGGTTGGCTTCTGGTGGTTTTCCTATTTTTCTATTTTTGACCGGTCATGAGATGGCCATCCGTTGTTCCTTCTTTTCTTAGCCGGTCATCAGGTGCCTTCCCGGTGGCTTTTTTGTTTTGTTTTCTTAAAAAAAGATATGCATGCACCTTGACTCCTTGACTTCTTGGACAAGCTTGGCTTCCAAGTTTGGTACCTTTGGCTTATACGGCTGTGTTGTTTGTCCTTTTTTCTTGGTTGATGAAACTTGGCCCTTGCGTTTCCTGTTTGCTTGGCCATTAAGCTGCTTGTCTTGTTATTTTATACACTACTATAATAAGGGAGGAAGGATTCTAATTCTCTCAATTTTTTACCTCTTTTTAGCCTCTCATTGAGTGACACGTGCAAGGCTAGTTCCTACGTGTCTGCATCTCATTGGGTGGAAACTCTTGAGATTTAGTGTTTGGCTTCTTCATTGTTTATTCTTTTTGTCCTCCCGGTTTGTCTAGCCGGTCGCTTTGTGTGCTAACAAGTCTTGTCCTCCTATGTTTTCTTTTTTTCTTTTTTCTCTGTTGGCTCCATGAGTCTTTGGCATTGGCAATATTTTTCATTCACAGCCGGTCATTGGGTTGCTTCGCAGGGTTATTTTGTCTCTTCTTTTTCAGGTGAAACTTGGACGTTGCGTTTCCTGTTTGCTTGGCCGCTAAGTTTCGTGCGTTGTTATCCTTATCCTTTGCTATCCTTTGCTATGCTTGGCCGCTATGTTTCTTTTTTATGTGCGGATATATCCAGGCCTCTTTTTTCTTCCTATAAGACTTGGCCCTGAAGTTTCTTCTCTCCATATATATATATGTGTGTTTGATGTTTGGGGTCTCTTTTTTCCCACACCATGATGGCTGTCCGGTTTTCTTGTTCCGCTCTTCCTGACTCTCATGCTGATCGTGGGCATCTACATATCGTTCTAGGCAAAAGACCAATGATGAAGCCAGTTCCATGTGTTTTTATATATTCCGTATTGCTTATGCAAACGTCATGTTGGTTCTGTTGGTTTTCTTGCTCTGCTCTTCCTGAATCTCATGCTGATCGTGGGCATCTACAGATCGTTCTAGGCAAAAGATCAATAATGAAGCGAGTTATGTGTGTTTATATATATTCCGTATTGCCTATGCAAGTGTCATGTTGGTTCTGTTTTGGCATATACGTGTTTCTTTTTTTGTGTTAACATGTTTTTTTTCCTTTGTAAGTGTATGAGGCAATATGGGAGGTTTTTCATCTGCCGTCGCAGCGTCGGCATAAGGTTTCCAGTCGCGGCAGCGTCGGCATATGGTTTCCAGCCGCAGCAGCGTCGTCAGAAGGTTTCCCTGCCGCGGCGGCCTTGGACGCTTGCTTTGCTACTTGGCCAAAAGTTTGTGGATCCATCTGTTTGTCACCGCGAGCCGATGGTGTTGCGATCCTCAACTTATTTAGGTGTGTATTACTACTTGTTAAATATCGTATTTGTGTCTCTTGTTTTGGATTTTTAAGTTCCCTTTAGTTCTATGTTTTTGTAGTCACCGATTCGCCTGTGTTCTCTATGTGCTGCAACATAAACGACGTTACATACGCACTACATACGCACGGATTCTAATTTTGACAGTTTTTGCCTATTTCCACCCTATCATTTGGGACATGTATGCATGGTGTACCTAGGTGGCTTCATCCTATTGGGTGGAGATTTGGCATTTGGTGTTTGGCTTCTTGTTTTTTTTTTCCCTCTTAACCGTTTGGCTAGCCGGTTTCTTTGGTGTTGCAAGTTTTACTCTTTTCTAATGATTTTTTCTCTTGAATTGGGTGCATGGCCTCCGGTAGTGTGTTATCTTCTACTCCCTCCGTTCCAATTTAATTGACTTGCTATACATCACATGTGGATGTATCTACACATGTAATATGTCTAGATACATCTACATTTGGTGAATAGCAAGTCAATTAAATTGGAACAGAGGGAGTAGCTGGTCATCATTCTTCTTCCCCGTATGTGTTTTTTTCCAACGCATGTGCATGCATCTTGGCTTTCTTGGATAAATTTGCTTGGCCCTCAAGTTTGGTATTTTTTTTATGCATATACGGCTGTCTTTTCTCCCTTTGTGCATGCACCGAGTCATTTTTTTCTTTGTTCTTATCTTTCTCTCCTAACTTGGCCCCTCCGTTTTATTATTTTGTTTGTTTGTATAGGGTCGTCTGTTCTTTTCATACTTTTCTAAGCTTGGACCCTACGTTTCATCATTTCTTTTTTGTCCGCGTTTTTATTTCTGCATGAAGCTTGGCTGCTACGTTTCCTTTTCTTGTCTATATATGTGACCTGAGTTTTTTCCCTTTTTTTCTTCGTGGGTGATAGCTAATTGATTTTCCTATTCTGTTCTCCTGATGATCCCCTGATCACCATCATTTGCAGATTCGTCTTGGCAAGCATCCGGTTATGGAGCGAGGTTCCTCAGTTTCTTTGTTCATTTTTTCTACTGCCTAGAGTAGTTCATGATTGTTATGTTCGTTTTCTTTGATGTATAGGTCTCTTCTTTGGGTTCGATGGGTGGCAGTTTGCTTGCGTTTGATACCCCTTCTTCAATTTATGAATGTTTGATTAGTGGCACGCCATGATTTTCTCCTCCTAAGGCAGTGTCGGCGGCAGGTTTCCCTGTCACGGCAACTCAGGTAATAGGTTTCCCTGTCGTGGGAGAGTCGTGTCGCGTTTCTCTCATACGGCAGCATCGGCGTCACGCTTCCCTGCCGCTGCAGCATAGGCACAGGCTGCGTGTTTCCCTACCATGGCAACTTAGGCTCCTTCTTTGGGTGTGTGTTATTGTATGAGTCTTATTTTGGATATTTGAGTTTCTGTTTTCCTCTATGTTTCTTGTAGTTGCTGATTTGTCTAAGGTTTCAGTGTGCCTGCTACAATCAACTGACGTGCTACGATCAATTATCAGCACCATTATCAGGAGTTCAGGAGTGGTGGTTGCCGTTATATATATGGTGCTCAACTATCAACATTATATGCCTGACAGTTATACGGTGCCCACTTGGTCGCCATTTTCATTGGCAACACTGCCAACAAGATGGCATGGCGGTAAACCTGACACACCTATATGAGGCAGAGATTCTGACTCTTAGGAGACCTACAAATAGTTTCATCTTTCAGGAATTATGCTCCCTTTTGCCATACCTTGGATTAAGTATTTGGCCCAGATATAACCTTATATTGCTTTATCTTGTATGTAGAAACTATAGTTTACCAGCAAAAATTGGCGACGACAAGAAACCAGTTTCTCTAGGGTATCTATTCTCCTAACTTTGCACTTTAAAATAAACACTTAATATTACTTGCTATACTCTTTGCTTATAATTTTTTGCACAATCCCATATATTATACTATCTACCGCATACAGGATGGGAACTTGAAGGTAAGACTTGCCAGCAACACCATATTCCCCAAGGTACTTATATTTTCAGCTAATTGAATGTGTAATATCAAATTCCAAACGTTGTGAACAAACTAAGATTTTACCATGTTAAATCTAGAAGTCGTCGCAACAAAAAAAATAGAAGTCATCGGGCTTTTAAACATGCATACATATGTACCTACGAATTTAACACTTTCCTTTGTATGCAGACTCCTACCGTAGTGCATCTGAAGGAATAGTTTTCCCCTCAGATTCAGCACTTGCAACCACTGCTGGGTCTTTGAGCGACTCGCATCACTAAGATTTTCTGAGCAACACACAGGACAAAGATAGTAATCATCAATAATAAAGTTTGTGTTTTATGATTAGGGAGTGGAGTGCAGTTGAAGCTGGAGCTGGCTTTGTAAAACTGGGGGAAATTAGTTGGATTAACAGGCACATCCGTGTAATATGAGCCATGTATTTTCCTTCTTGATAGTAATCACATTCAACTTTGTGGATTATTAGGCCACCTGCCTGTGCAGCTAGCTCCAGTGGTGTTAGGCTAATACATAACCTCAGACGTGCATGCTACTTATGAAGCTTTAACTGTAGTCAATAGATGACGAGGCGCCACTTCCTTCTTCCAAGCAAGACCTAAGCCGTCTGATTAGGGTCTCAATACGCAGTATCAAAGTACACGTGGTCACACGGGAACCTACACAGCCCGAAAACTACGTTGCCCAGCGGTATCTGACACATCCATATGAACAGAGAAATATTACTCAGCCCAATCTACGGAATCACATATGCCACCTGATCACATCTATTACATCCGGCACCGGTCAGGGCAAATGCATGCACCCACCTTTAAGTTGCAAAAGTTAAAAACAGCGATGGACAAAAGTATCCGGTTACACATTGCCAGTCAAACAAATAAAGAGCTAAACATGCAAGAGGCAAGTTACTGGATCCGGTCATATTCTGAAATGAGCAAACTAACATATTTGATTTGTCGAGCTCAGATATTGTCCACTAAGTAAATTGGACAGAGAGCTTCAAGTTCATTCTAGCTGACGAAAAAGATTCAGTTCGGCACTCAAAGCAAGACAGACATTTTGTATCCCTCGTCAGTTGTTTTGCTAGGCAAATATAGCCATCTCTCCCTTTAACAAACACACATAATAGTTAGGCAAATATATAATTATATTACCCCAAGATTCAAATGCTCCGTATCTCGTACTTCTCAACAAATAGTGGACAACGAAATTCCTATGACTACTTTCAAGCTGTGCCAAGCAAATCCACTATTACACTACACGCAGTAGCCATCCTTACAGACACTACTATGTGAAGAACAACAAACAGCACTACAGGCAGCAGCTACCAGAACCTATAACAGAATTAAACAACTTCATAAAAACGCTTCTCCTATTAATGCTCTGTACATAGTGTTTATCCCAGACATATGTTGACACCATAGGTCGACTAAAAAAAGGAATAACATCAGAAAATAAATAAGAAATAAGGAACTGGGAAAGTCCTAAAGAAAGTTAAAAGATTTTTTTAATACATAATAAGACTGACTCATGACAAAAAAAATACAAGTTTATTCCACAGCAATTAAAATCTCACGGTAGACTTATAATAAAAGACCGATAGAGGCTGAACCACAGCTACTTAGGCATAACGTATTAACCATATAACAAAAATAACCTGTTGAATACACCAATTTTTTATAAAAAGAACACACTTCCAAACATATATTATTAAATTTGACCATTTGCCGACTTTTAAGAAATTACGAGACTACTACTATTAGTGGTAAAAATATTTTTCTCTAACTTGCTTCTGTTTTAGGTTCAAATCAAGATACAGACCAGCCTACTTTAAATATAACACTACGAAAACTTTGATCTAATCTTAGACTATTGTTAGTTATTCCACGTCATTTACCCAAGTGCTGCCAAATTTCAAAAGAACAAGTTACCCAACTCACCAATCGTGCATTCGCCAACAGCTAAGCCAGCTACAACGTAGCTTCTCAAACACTATCTTATTTAGTACATTGCCCAACAACAAAGAAATAATCCATGAATCTAGCCATTAGGTAAATAACAGGAAAGACAAAATTTAATAAATTGAGCAAGCAGATTAGAAAGCATTTACCTTAAGCTGCAACCGAAGTACCTGGGGCATGCTAGCGCCACATTCCTTCCACATCTGCCGTTAGCTACTGGCTCAATCCTCGCCGCCGATACAAACAGTAGGAGAGCAGCCATGGGTCGACGTGGGCAAGTTGCAGCCTCACAACGCCGCCTGACCTCCTTGCCTTCCTGAACGCCCTCTCCCTTATCGCCGCTGCCCACCGCGTGGGGCGGAGCAGCCACCACCGGTTCAAGATGCGGCTTCTTCTCTGCCGGTATCAATGGCAGGCGGAGAAACCATGGATCGACGGAGGTCTACGCCGCCTAACTTTCTCACCTTCCTGAACACCCGTTTACCTTATCGCCGCCGGACACAGCGTCAAACAGAGCAGCCGCCGCCTGCCGCCACGTTTCTTCTCCAGAGCACGAGAATAAGGAACGGAGCAAATTGGTAAGTTGGGCCGCGACAGTCCGTTTTGAAAACGACATTGGGCCAGACAAAGTTAACGCTTTCATTTAAGACCAATTTAGTTTTTCTCAAAAAACAAATTTAGACCCAATTTAGTATAAATTGTTTGATTACGGCACGGGCGCGGCGTGACGCTGCGCCAAAACCTACTAGTTTCTCAGACTAGGCGCAGCAACTCGACTAAAACCACAAGAAAGGCGGAACCCAAATTCCATCCCAACTTCTCCCCTTCTCCGGCCTCCACCCAGGGGAAGCGTCTTACCCTTTAGCTCTCTCCATGGCGTCCGCGTGGTGCCTCTTGGCCCCGCCCGCCGCACCGGCGGCGGCGCCCGGCGTCTCCGCCTCCGCACCCCGAGGCGTCTTCGTCGCGCGGGCGGCGTTCCCGTCGAGGAGGCGGCGCAGGTGGGACGCGCTTCTGGTGTGTATGGCCCCGACGAGGAGAAGATTACGCGGCGCTCGCCCCTGGATTTCCCCATCGTAATTCTTCCCCGCCCGTTCCCCCTCCTAGTTATTTCGTTACTTCCCTATGCTGAACTGGATGCTCCGTCTGTGGTCATTTTAGCTTATAATACTCGGATGTACGGGGGTTTAGGGACTGTGGGTTGAAATGAAGTCAACATGGATGCTCTAGATCGTATCGAACGGGCTGTTGTGATTGGACAGGACAATTTCTGACGCATGTTGGTTTGTGCTTGTGGATATTACAAAGGTTCTTAGTAGATAGTGAGCTAGTATCATCGCTGTTTCATCGTTCTTGTGTATTTTAGGAGTGTTAGCTTAGAGTTCTATTTGAAGATATCTCTACGAGTACCCGCAAAAAAAAAAGATATCTGTATGAGAAAACATATGTTATATTTAACTACTCCCTCTGTTCACTTTTATAAGGCACTCTACCTATCATTTCAATTTTGGCCTCATACATACTGAAATGAGTGAATCTAGACTTATTTTGTACATAGATTCACCCATTTTAGTATGCATGTGGCCAAAATTGAAACGGAAGGTAGTGTGGCTTATAAAAGTGAACGGAGGGAGTAACTGCCGTGTAAATGAAGTTGTGATACAGTGATGTCCTTGTTCCATCCTTCTTGCATTTTTTGGGAGTGCTGGCTTAGATATTTTATTTGAAGATGTCCCAAGGAAGAAAACATATGTTATACTTAACGGAGTTGTGTTATAGTGACATTACTGCCTCATCCTTTTTGCATTTTTAGGTGTGGAAGTGAGTTTATGGATTTTAAACACTGGCATGCAGCTAGGAAGTGGAGGTTTCACCTAGCTTAGTAGGTTATTGAGCAGATTAGTTACTTGTGGTGCCAACTAAGGTTCACATATCAAAATCGTCCCAAAATAAATATGCTCATGCAGTAAATAATTTACTTAAACAGTCGTGTTGTTCCTACTTATTCAGTATTTAAACAATCAGTCAATCACATTATTAGGGATCTGGTGTTCTATTAGATCATTATCTGCACGAACTTTCCATTTTTCAGATGTTGTCTTGATGCTAGTAATTTAATTTCTTACAAACAAGTTCTGAAGCGTATGGCCTATTTACTGAAGAGTTTGTTTCTATATTGCTTGTTTCAAACACAAATACATATCTTGTGTGACCCTAGGGTACTGTAAATGCACTAGTCCTTTAGGGTACATTTAATAGAAGATTATGTTCATGGTAAGTTGACAGAATGTTAGGTCTAGGGAGCACTTATGAGTTGGCCTGAGGTGAAGGTCAAATTATGTTCAGGTTGTTTTTAGACGAACATGCTCATGGTCATGGCCCAGCTTTATATAGAAAGCAAAGTTTTTACAACGTTTTTTCTGGGGGATCACCCAGTTACACATAGAAGCTCAACAAGAGAAAACTAGGACCTAACCATGAGACACCCACAGAGTTATAAAAGCCTACACAAGCTCACTACAAGCAGCAGGAACAACTCCAGCTCAACCAGAGCAAAACAGGAACTACACCAAACAAGCTACCGTCTAAGATAAGCAGCCAAAGCATCAGGTCTTACTGGTTCCCCATCAGATCCAAAACATCAGGACACTCCCACCTTCAGCAAAGAAAAACACCCTCAAGATCTTCACCAGGAAATCAACACTCCTTCAGCAAAACAAATCATTCATCTTGATCGAACCAAGTTCCTGATTCTCCTCCTGCATTCTTTAGCTACCCACTCCATTATGTTCAGGTTGTCTTCTATTTTTGCTTGAGATTGTGTTCTGTCTGTGAATCGTGACTCTTGCCTCTGTTTTATTGATGTTTGTTATATCAAGATTACCACTTTCTATATTCATGTGTGATTTAGCTAAAATTTTTGCAAACGATGTCAATGTACTGGTTAATTGTTTAGAGAATATGTTCCATTAACCATTCTTCTTCTGTGCTATCAGTGAATCTGATGCCCACCATCTGTTAAACATTTGTAGGAATGGGAGAAACCTAAGCCTGGAAGGAGACCTGACATTTTTCCTAAGTTCAGCCCCATGAAAACACCATTGCCCCATCCACTACCAGCCGACGATCCGCTGGATGACGATGAGGAAGAAGAAGAGGAAGAAGCACAACCTCAAGAAGAGCCACAGGAGGATGATCCAGACAAGGAAGATCCTGAGGAGGATGACCCAGACAAGCCAACTGAGTAATTTTGGATGAGGTGGGTTGTGGTAGATAGAAGCCGTGTCAAATGTGCCGTATCTTCCATAGAATGTGTGGGGTTTGAGCTAAGTTCGGAAATGTTAGTTCTGTCGGCTTATATAGGCTCTAGAGTCTAGACATAAGTTTGTTCTGTAAGGACCTTTGAGCTTTTCTGAAGCTATAAAAGTTTTGTTCCACTGGTTTCAGTCTGAATGGGTGTGTATTCTTCGGAAAGGTACTTCAACTGTACTATACAATAAGCTGTTGCATGTTCAACAGTCGTGATACCAATGATGATCTGATACTCCAGCATGCTGAAAGAGCATTGCAAGCTATTTTTGCCGTCATAATATAGTTTAATAGTCTAAAGTTGGCACTTGTTGGTTTTCATGAAACTGCAGCTAGAATAACACGTTTGGTTAAATGTTTGATGCATTCTGATAAAATATTTTTCACCAGTGATGTGATCATAAAATCCTTGAGAACCACCTTGGTGATGTCGTGGTGACGCAGTGTAGCTGTGAGATCAGAGAATGTATGTTGTAAAGAAAAGCTTGTAAAGAAAAACTGTCTTATGTCAAACCTAACTTATGTTCCTCACTTTTCCTATTAATGGTGGTTCTCTCTACTGCCCAGATCTTCCCCCTTAGAGAGATGGCATTCATTCTTGTTTCATTCGTTTCAGACTATCCCATTCTTCCCTTTTGAGACAGAACACCATTCTGTCCTTATTACTCATTCTCAAATGCTTCTCTCTGGGAAGAGTGGAGAGAATTATTAGAGCACTTACTAATAAGATTGCCATTTCAGGCTATTACTTGATTACTCTGAACGTCACTATGTTCTAGAAGGAGAGAGTTATGCTTGCCTGCAGCAGTACAGAGACTGAAATAGCCGTTCATTCATGTACTACCGAATTATGGTAACGATGGTACAGACATGCTGAAATCTTGCAGTATTCTATATTTCCTTGACCAATTAATGGATGTTCATTCATGTTCTACCAAGGACAACTGTAGTTCATAAATGCACACACACGAAAACCTACAAAATTTTCTCTCCCATATGCAGGGAGCAAACAGCATGATGAACGCTACTTCGGTTAAGCCATACATATTGCCACATCAGTATCTACTTCCTTTGATCCTTGGGCCTTGGACATCAAAATCTACTTTCCTCTGATCTTGCAGTAAGCATACAAGCCAGAGCCGACGAAGCCAAGCCCTTGGCCAATGATATTAAGCTGTCATAAGAAACAATTGAATCATTATTCAGGAAAGGAGACTACAGAACCAACGGTGGATGAGCAAGAAGCTTAAACTCACCAGATCAAAAGGAAGCCCGCCAAAGAGCACCCAGCCAAGTCCAACAGTGAAGAAATCCTTCAGGAACAGAATCATGAAGATTTCAAAGTACTGCATGTGTTAAGTAGCGTGGAAGAACTGGATGGAGATAATACCTTCAAATTGCCACACATCGATTGTGTGAGCGCGGAGTTCAGAATTGTGTTCCAGAAGATGGTGTAGTTTAGCAGAAATGCTAGCATACATGAAAATAGCAACACCACCTATGAACGAAATTATGTCACAATGATTGATACCCATAGGCCCTAGCTATCCCGAGAAAAGTGTAAAATAGGACACTTTGCAAAATTAGCGTACAATATAAACACATAACAGCAATCTCAAGGCCTTCGTGACAGCTATAAGCCTACAATAAACATGACTTTCCTGGTTACAAGAGTAACGAAAAGGATCCTCAAAAGTCAATACATAATTGTAACCCACAAGATCTCAGATGTTGTGCAAGAAGCGCAACCCTATTACAATCATAAACATTTAGCAATAAAATGGTAAACATGGCTTAGAAGGTGGGTACTATGTGAACATAGCGGCCATAGCACCTAAGCTAGCGTAAGTGTGTTTGACTGGCTAAACTGCAACCAAACTAATTTCTGAGACTGAGTCGATATTTGATTAGGTAAGATCACAGACATGATAGTAAGGTATAAAATGATGTCTCGCGAGTGAATGTGACAGCCAAAGATCAACCCTTAACACTAACTGGTTAGTCCACAGATTGGCAGTTACAGAAGCCTCAACACTGAAGTGGTTAACAAGCAAACATGATCATGATTTTTCATAATAATAAAATGTTATTTGCATCCGCAAGTGCTGCAGGAGGGCAATACACAAATTAGTTCTGCCATTAGCATAATCATGTACCTGGAATCCTGGGGAATAAAGATAAGGAAATTCAATAGTTCGCTTGAGGTCACCCTGAATATATGTCAAGAACAGCACTGCAGGTCCACAAACAAGTCCTGGCATCCAGATAAACAGTTATGTAAATTTTATGCCGTGTGAACTATGACGTTGGATCTTAGTTTGGTACAGGTAATTAAGATAATACCATTGCACCACATCAGGCCAAAGCTATTTAGCCCACTAGATTTTCCTAGAACAACAAAACAAGTGCTGATTAGAAAATTATGTAAGTTGGATTGGAAATATAGGTGGTAAAAGGGTGCATTACCAATACGATTTATCGTAGCAAGATAAATAGCTGTAGTTATATTGGCGACGAACACAATGGCATACCCACGAGCATCAAACGACAAGTCTCGAGATCCAGCGATAAAGGCTCCGAATACAATCAAGGCCACACTGATTGACAGTTAGTTAGCAAGCAGAAAGTGGAATATGGCACATTCAGAACACAACTATGTTCTAAAAAAAAGCTCAGTATAACGAAATGAGGATCATCATATTACAACCTACAACAGTATAGTTATCTTATTCCAGGCTACAGAAGCAGGATGCAGTAACAATAAGAGCATCAGTAAGATTCTATTACTAATGATGGATAAAAGATACAACAGGTACTCAAAAAAAGAAGCATGAATTAAAGTACATGCAAACACTGGCGGAGAAGAGTTTGTTGCACAAAAGAGGCTCATGCTAGCTAGCTAGGACAGGTATTCAATTCTGAGTTTGTTTGCTATGGAATAAATATGCTGAAACAGTACAAAAGCAAAAGAAAACAACATGTGTGGACATTCACCTTCCGATTATAGGTGGGGTGTGCTTCTGCTTTGCCAGGAAATACTCCATTGTCATTGTAAATGCTACTGTTGTGCGCCTCAGAGTTGTATACATAGGAACATTTACTCCACGCACAGATTCCATTGAAGCTAGCTTTTAGCAAACCATCAAGGAAAGTAAACATCACTTAGAATTCAAAGCAAATAATACTCCCTCCGATTGGAAATGATTGACACTTGTTTGTCTAAATACGGATGTATCTAGACATATTTTAGTGTGTAGATACATCTGTATTTAGACAAATCTGTGTCAACCATTTCCGATCGGAGGGAGTAAGACATTTTCGTATATGTAGATCGGCACTGTAATTGTATGTGAGGGAATAAGCATACCATGTAGAGTAAATAAGACAATGAAAGAGGTGAAGTACGCAACAATATTCTGAACGGCACAAAGAATAGTGAATCAGAAGGTACTGATGGTTCACTATTTGTGAAGGAAATGATCTTTAACTTTCTCAGAACATAAAGAAGGCATGTTGAGCACACCATCTGCACATGTTGATTAGGTGTCAGAAAGGAAGACAGGAGAGAGCAAATCATACGATAAAAAGTTCAGCAAACAGGGCCTATAGTTAAAGAAATTCTTGCTTAAGACATGATACACCATTAATAACTATTCCCTCCGTTCCTAATTATAAGATGTTTTGGCTATTTCAGTGTAGACTACATACGACTAAAATGAGTGAATACACACTAAAACACGTCTAGATACATGCAATCTGAGAAAAGCTAAACCATCTTATATTTAGGAATGGAGGAAGTATATAACTGCAATATTAAGAGGTTGTAAATAAAACAGAGTCCATTGTCCACAGCTCCTCAAATAAGAACGGGAACATTCTTCAACTAAATGAATCAGAAACAGTCTAACAAAGATTTGTAGATTATAGAAAAGTTGGAATATCTTGTCGTTTCGTATAAGATGTACTCCCTCCGTTTTTTAATATAAGATGTTTTAGCTTTTGTCCACATTCACATGCACAAAAATGTACGTAGACACATTTTAGTTTACATGTTCACTCATTTTAGTGTGCATATAGACAACATGTGTACCACCTAAACATCTTATATTAAAAAACAGAGGGAGTAGTTGCTAAGCATTGGTGCTTATTTACTATTCATAAGACAGATCGCGGGGATATCATCATCCTTCGTTGAGTGAATCTACAGCTAGTATCAGCAAAATAATCATATGAACTAGAACAAGAAGAGGGCATTAACACTACAAACTTTCCCAGAATACGTCCAAAACAGAATTAAGTACCTGAAGGAGTGTAATGACGTTTGCACAAGGGAAATTATAAGAAGATAGGGCTGCCTTGTTAAACATCACCAGCAAAACTGCACAGTGCAAAATAAACAACATCAGTAAGGGAATTCAAGGAGTCTACAAAGTACAACATAGAAGAGAAATAGAAATATCATAGGGAAGTTTCTGTGTGGAAACTGGTTTGTAATGCTCCTGAAGATAAAAGAAAACTAGGCAATCATTGAGAATTTTTCATTCCCAGTTATCATTTTGCAATGAATCATGTGTATCTGCCTGCTCACTGTGTCTAAATATCCAGGGATTTGCCAGACTCTATTTTTTTTTCCTCTCGTGTGTGCGCGTGTTTTTTAGTGGCCTACCTGAATTTGCTCTTTCCTGCCATGTCATTGAAAAAATTTGGGCACATTTCAGACCCACGATTCAGTTCGTTGGGAGATGTAGTTGTTGTATTGAAAAGTTATTCTCATTGAAGTCTAAAATCAAACGGGGTATTCAAATTCTTCCTCAATACAAAACAAATCTAGAATACCGCTATCAAAATGATTCCTGATTAAAACTCTGCTAGTTAGTCAAATTACAAATACAAGTCATCAGACCAGCTCTTAACCCAATCCCAAGTGCCCGAGTGACACCTAATGGAAACAACCTGTAATAAGTGCTAAATCACAAGACCGTGCCACCTGCTCTCTCCCAATTCGTAAAAAACACTAAACGAGCAACACCATGTAACCAAAACAAGAGAAAACAATACACTCTGGTAGAAGTCACAAGACATAGTACAGCTAATCATCATTTAACTCTGGAATTAACTTCATCACCTTACTATGAGTACATTTGACAGATCCGGCACAGCGATGTTTACTCCAAACCAACTGTTTGACCACTGATACTCCCTCCGTTTCAAAATTTCAAAATATAAGGCGCGCTATTTTATGGTGGTCTTTGATGCTAAACTTTGACCACCAATATATAACAAAATATATGGACCAAGAATGTATTAATGATACCGTTGGATTCGTCTTGAAAAATTCTTTAAACTAATTTCGGGAACATATTAATAGTACAAATCATGGTCAAAGTTGTGTGTCATTGACCAGCAAAATTAAAGGGCGCTTTATATTTTGAGACGGAGGGAGTAACATTCTAGCACTCAAATATGAAATATGTAACAGCAACCAGTTTTTTACTGATAATTTTTGTGAAGTATTCCATCCGTATCAAAATATAAGACTCTCTAAATGTGAACCTTGCACTAAAACATGTCTAGATACATGTGTGTACTAACTAGGTAGAGAGTCTTATATTTTGATACGGAGGGAGTAGTATGTACTTTGTGTGTACTTGTCGCAAGTTAAGTAGCAGCACTAAGATGGTATCTGCAAAAAGTTGGGCTGAGTTGCTACACACAAGTCAACCAACCAGCACTCTCTCAACTCTCAAGTAACTTAACAACTGATGTAACGCCCAACAGACGCAACGAGTTAGCGATGTTTAGCACCAAATCACGAGGCCCGACCGCGTGCTACCCGTTCCCCCGCTCACGCAGAGCCAAGTCCGCTCAACAGCCGCAACCGCATATAGAGAAACCGTCGAGAGAGGGGCGCGGATCGAGGCACGTACCGGAGCAGGACATGTAGGAGAGCGCGGCGACGGCGCCGCGGCGGGTCATGGCGGAGCCCTTGAACAGCTCGGCCTCGCCGTCGCCCTTCCCCGCCTCCGCCGCCACGGGCAGCAGCGCCGCCCCGCCTCCTCCTCCGCCGCCCTTGGGCATCTTCCCCTCCCGGATCTCCGCCGAGGCAGGAGGCGGATATTTCGTGGAGAGCCGATGCGCGCAAGGGGAAGGCGAAAATGGCCGTTTGGGAAAGAAAGGAGACTTCTTTGGCACGGACACCGATCGGACGGCCGGTTGGTTTTGGCCTCTGGTCTCGGCGACTGGTCCGCGTTCGCCGGCGACGACTGGCTGTCAGCGGGCGGCTCTGGCCAGCGCGGCGGCCGGATTTTTATAGGCCGGGATGGATGGATGCCCGTTGATTATTCGCTTTAATTAGTTGCCATCTGAGCCAGCGTAGTTGCCTTTTGTTGCTGCGTTGTTGGTCACGTCGAGATGAGATGAGATCGATCGATCCCACCCAAACAAAACAAACAGTTCCAACATGGGCGCAACAGAGGCTCGGTGGAGGAGGAAGCTTATCTCAATCTCAACTCTCAAGTGTGCGATGGCATCACCAGCCACCAAGGAAGGAGATCCACGAGCCGGATACGGTGGCGCACGTTATGTGTCGTGCTAGGAAAGTGTGTGGTAAAAAGAGGAAGCAAGTAGGGGTGTAAACGGATAAGATAATTTCTGTACCGAATCCGTCGCCGAATCCGTTTTAAAGAATCCATATCCGGTTCCGAAGAATTTGCCGGATAAGGATATCCGATTCCGAACTGAACACCCAGATACGGTATAGGATATGGTATGAAAAATAGCATCCGAATATGGATTATCCGAATATAAGTTAGGATTATCCGATGGTTATAATCCGAATAATCCGATTTTCTACCGAAATGTCTAAACTAATAGAGCACAATTTGTATTTAGTGAGTTGTGGAGCTCATTTGTTGAACAACGACTCCCTTGCATGGTCATTCTACATACTATGAGTATAATTTTGTTAAATTATTATGTTGTTGAGCTATTATTTTTGGTTATGTGGCTTGATGATATACATTGCGCATACCGATCCGACTAATTTTCTTTCCGTCACGAATCTGCTCCGTTTCCTTTCCGAATCCGTGATTATATCTATCCGCCCTCGAATCCGCAACCGTTCATTATCCGATCCGATCCGAATCCGAGAAAAAAATATGGTAAAGGATATGGTAGAGGCAAAATCCGATCCGATCCGTTTACACCCCTAGAAGCAAGGGATTCTTCGTGTCACTACTTGCTCGTTGTACGGGACGTACCTAGTAGGCCTGGTTCGGCGAACTGAATCTCTTTGTTCCGAGCTGCGTCTGCAGCGGGGCCGGGGAATGTTTGGTGTAGATTAAACAAGCAAATCTTGGGAGGAGGATACATGCCTTTCTATCTTCTTTGATCGCGCATTGAAGTGTTGCCTTAGTTAAGGAAGGAAATTTTAAAAGCCAATGTATCATACATCCGTATATTTTTTACATTGTACGCCCGCAGGCATACAGTACTTGTATTAATAAAAGTACGGATACAGAGATGACACGAATAGAAGCAACATAAAACTAGAAGACAACAAGCGATTAAACTGCTGCAAACCGCCATCGTCGCAATATTTTGAAGTACTTATTATGTGTGCCTGTTTTCTAGCAAGGAATTTGTTAATTGCTAGTTTTCTTTTGTAGGAGTTACTTTTCTTTCGCCTTGTCAATTAAACAAGCAAATCTCGAGGATACATGATTTTTTTTTAGAACACAGTACAACACAGACGCTCACAAATACGCACGTACACTCACTCCTATGAACGCACGCACGCACACCCTACCCCTATGAGCACCTCTGAAGGACTGAGCCTGCAGATCTTGAGATTGACGAAGTCACCACAGGCGCCTCGCTGTTGACGGGCACGTCACCTACCACCGAAAGAATAGCGCCGGATAAACCTGGATTTAATCCAGGTAAATGCAAATGCCCATGCCAAGTCTAGGACTTGAACCTGGGTGGGCTGGTTCCCCCACAGGGAACCCAACCATCAGAGCCAAGCTCCGTTTGCGAGGATACATGATTTTGATTGCTTTCCATCTTTAATCTCGCACAATTATGCTTCTTTTGCTGATTGTGCATTGAAGTATTTTCTAAGTACTCAAGTGTTTACCTATTTTATTCCGACGAATTTAATTGTTACCTGGATAGGTGCGATACACAACCTCGAGCATGTAATACAGAGACAATTACTTCCAATTTTAAGCATCGTTCAAATAAGCTAATACTACTATTTATTAGGGATGAGCAATCTAAACACTTGTGTTTGTGCACGTGCAAGAGAGGGTTGAAAACATTTAGTATCAGTCTATATCTATACCAATGTAAAAAAACAACAGTTAAGATTGACGCAATCATGCAAACTATCTTAGGGTAGCTCGAGGAAGCACTCAAGGTCCATACGAGGAAATGGACAAATGAGATAGACAACTTTACTATAGTACTCAAGGTCATTCCTATTTGTTAAACTATTTGTCTACAAGTCGGATCTTTGTCGAATCACCGAATACATGTTCTTGTCAAATTGCGTGATGATTTTAAGAAACTTGCACTTGATCCAATCGTCATTTGTTTCCTTGCTTCCATGATTCCTCAAAGAGAGTATTCGATAGAGTTCTTTGGTCTCATCTTCATGCATAACAAACTCATAGGCTTTATCTTAGGTCACATCAAACTTGAAATGTTGGATGCTTGAGTTGCCGATGAACAACTTGTTGAGATTATCCCAAACTTCTTTTGTCGTAAAGAAGGGACGAATGTGAGCAAGGTTCTCCGAGGTCAACGACTTTTGGATGGTGAAAAAAATGGTTGCATTGAGCTGCTTTTCCACTTCTTCTCTTCGAATCAAGTTCCTTAGATCATACAGTTTGAGCCCTTCTTCAATCACTCTCCACGATTATGTTGATGAGCTACAAATATGAGATTTCAACAGAAACTATTTTCGAACAATTTTAAAAGTGAACAGAAAAAGTCGGGGAACGGGAACTATTTTAAACAATTTTACAAGTGAACAGAAAAGGTTGGAGAACAAAAACTATTTCGAACGATTTAGTAGTGAACAGAAAATTTCGTTGAACGTAAACTATTTTGAACGATTTTAAAAGTGAACAGAATAAGTCAGTGAACGAAAACTATTTTTAAAATCGTTCGTACAAAAGTGAACATAAACTATTGTTGAACGATTTTAAAAAGTAAACAGAAAATGCGGTGAACGAAAAACTATTTTTGAACAATTTTAAAAGTGAATTAAAAGGTCGGTGAACGGAAACCATTGTTTACAATATTTTTTTAAAGGGAATATAAACTATTTTTGAACGATTTTATTAGTGAAACGGAAATTATGAGTGAACAGAAAATATTCTTGAACGATTTTAAAAAGTGAACATAAATTTAGTGGATGAACATGAACCAGGCTTGAATGATTTTAAAAACATCGGGATATGGAAAAAATGGAAAATCTACAAAACTTGAGAAAACTTCATGGATGAACTGAAACTATATATGTACGAATTTTGAAAAATGACATACAAAGCTTGAGCAAGAATAGTGTGTGAACAGAAACTATACATAAACAATTTTGAAAAGACGACATAAAATCTCAATGTTTTTCAAAATTGAACATTTTTTTAATTTGAACTTTAGAAACTATTTTTTAATTTGAACATTTTTAAATATAAATGTCCACGAACCTGATGCTTCAGGCGGCGCGAGGCATTGGCACCGCTAGTTGCTCTCTTCCACCGCACAAGCTCCATCTGGCTTCCCGCCGTCACCCAGGTCACCGGCACGAGGAAGGGGGGCGCCGAGAACTGGTCTCTATCGTCCTGGTGGCTAATCAAGCGAAGAGAGCAGCTGCTGCAGTGGGCGATGCCTGACGGAATTGTTGGTGACTCGATATTGGGCAGAGAGACGTGAGATAGAAAATGTATATGACATCTGGGTCATCTTAATCAGTGAGAGTAGCAAATTATCCAGCTTGAATTTAATTTTTTCTACGGTGAAAAAATGATCCAGGGTTCAAAATAGACCCGGATCACAAGTTCAGGGTGCGATTGACACGAATTTTAACTTCAGGGTTCAATCCGCCTAACCTCAACGAGTTAAATGTTTACAATGGACTCTTTCCCAAAAGAAATTGCACCTGCATTCCCGAACTACTATAGCAGTGTGTGTGACACAAGAATATGCACGGGCGTGTCCCCAGCTCATGTGCGATCCTGATCACGACATCGCGAGAAAAGGAAGGGATCGACCCATGGGCAATGGCCTCCACAGTGCACAACTCCTATTCCACACCCAACCACATGGCTGCTCCTCCTGCAGCAATGCTCGCTCTCACCGGCGCCATGCTACTTGCGGCTGCCGGAGCGGCAAGCGGGAGGCATACCGGCCTTACGTCGAACATGAAGCTAGCACAGTTGAGGTCCTTCTCCGCAGCATCCGAGAGGAATGTACCACTCTTGAAGAACCGGGACGGCACTGATACCTGGGCCTAGCACCGCCAACTTCATCCGGGAGAATGCACCACTCATGAAGAAGCCGAGCCTGGCGCCGCAACTTCATCCGGCACCCGGACCCGTGTGACACTAATATCCCGCAAATTTAGGGAGGTTAGATCTTCCCAGTGGCGGAGCTTGACCAAAACTCTGTTTGGGGGGGTGAAAGACAAAATATGATTGTTTGGGGAGGCTAAACAAATTCTATTTTTATCTTCCCACAAACAATTCTTTAAAAACTTGGTCTAGAGTTGGTTTGGGGGGGGGGGGGGGGGGGGGCTTCACTTGTACTAAGCTTCGCCTATGATTCTTCTATCTTTACCAACACTCTGTTTGTCAAGTCTTGTGAGGGGTGACTTTATTGACTCTAGCGAGGAGCGTTATAGTACATACTGTCATCAGATATTGCACCTGCATTCGCCAACTACTGTAGAAGTATGTGTAACATACTCCCTCCGTTCACAAAAGGATGTCTCAATCTTTTCTAAATTTGGATGTATCTACACACTAAATATGTCTACATACATACAAATCTAGAAAAGATTGAGACATCCTTTTGTGAACGGAGGGAGTAGAAGTGTTCACTGGTGTCTCCTCGGCCAATGTGCGATCCTGATCAGTAATCACGACGTGTCGAGAGAAGGGAGGAACCGACCCATGGGCAATGGCCTCCACAGTCCACAATTCACATACCACACCCAGCCACATGGTTGCTCCTCTTGCAGCAATGCTTGCTCTCTCCAGCGTCGTGCTGCTCGCGGCTGCCGGAGCGGCAAGTGGGAGGCAGACCAGCCTACGTCGAACATGAATCTAGCACAGCCGTGGTCCTTCTCCGCAGCATCCGGAGGAATGCACAATTCTATTTATACCCTGCCAAAAGCAATTCCTTCAGAACTGTGAGTGTAGAGTGGTGTGGGGGGGGGGGGGGGGGGGGGGGCGGTGGCCCTCCTCACTGGTACTAAGTTCCGCTTATGTTTCTTCTATCTTTAAAAACGCTCTGCTTGTTTGGGGATGTGTAGTTCATGTTGGGGAATGTGAGCCTGAGGCTTACTTTGAGGGCAACATATATGAACACGTCTCTTAGACTAGCCATAGTGGGAAGTATCATATAGCAGCATCATGCATATGATATGACTATATGATGCTACCTCTATAATGCATAGTATCATAATCTCATTCTACTTAATGTTTTGTAGTATCTCAATGTAAATATGTGTCCAAGATCTATTTGCCATTGAATTTTCTTGTTATACGTGCTATGATACGGTATCTACCTATGTTACTCTAATCATCTCTGTCTTCCTTAATTATCTGCCACATCAGGATTTTCGTGGAGCCAAGTTGCATGATACCAGCTAAGATACTAGATCTGAATATGAAGACGTCTGTTGTGGTGCATTTTACTCTAAAATTTGGAGTATTGATTGGTTGGGGAGTAGCAGTAACAGTACGAGGGAAAATATAAAAACCCAACTCGATCTCTTCAGCCGGGGTTTGGGAATTGGTGAGACACGTGTTGCGAGCCCAATAATTCGTGTCCATGTGTAGACCAGAGAACCCTAGTTCCCAAATTACTAGCTTCTCCTCGAGTAGAGACTTTTGACTCCCGACCTTCAGTGCTCTCCAGTTTAAAAATTCGAAAATCATAATTATGTGTTTTAAAAAATTCTGGAAAAAAATCCGGGTGTAGCCAATAATATATCCCACGAAGGTGCAAAATATCAATTTCAAATACTTTGTATTTTCAGCTACACAAAAATGATAAATTGTGGATCTAATTATGCCTATTTTCAAATTTCTAAGTTTTACCAGATTTTTTAATTTTTGTGTAGCTCAAAATATAAAGTATTTAAAATTAAAAATTTGCATGTTTATGGGATACGTCATTGGCTACACCCTTGATTGTTTTCAAAAAAATTCAAAACTTACAAATATGATTTTCAATTTTTTTTAAGTGGAAGAGCACTATAGCTCGGGAGCAAATAAGACTTTCCGCTTCTCTTCGGGCCTCCCAGCTCACGCTCCTAGGCCCTCCACATCTGGTGCTAAGGGCAACTCCAACGCGCCGACCCATTTGGTCCGTTTGCGTCCGTTTCTGTCCGATTTGGGAAAGAGGGCGGCCCAACGCGCCGACGCATTTGGCTAGGAGTCCGTTTTTCTATCCACGCGGACCCATTTCCAGCCCAAATTTGAGGCGAAATTGCATTGGCGCGGACACGCGCGGTCGACCGCACAGCGTTCCCCTTGACCTCCCCCTGGCCCGCCTGGCAGTCACACGAAAGCCTCATTCCTCTCTTTTCCACTCCCGCCTCCCAGCTCCCACCCCGCCAAAACCCTGTGGCCGAGGATGGAGCCGCCGCCGCCGTCACCGCCACCGCTCCAGCAACCAAGAGGGGCCGAGGCGGTGTCGCCTTGCTCAAGCCAAAGAAGGAGCTCACCCTGGACGAGAAGAAGAAGGAGGGGGAGAAGCGCAAGAACCGTCGGCACAACTTGAAGCACAATAATGCCGTCAAGCAGCTGGAGGCCAGCATGGCCGCGGAGGCCGCCGCGGACACTGAAACCATCGCCAAAGCCACCACGGCCGCTCTCATCATGCTCGGGCTCGCCGGGCAGCCCCCCGCCATGCCGGTCGCAGCTGCCAGCTCCGCGTCGTCGGCCAAGCCACCGAGGAGGCCGTCGCCGGCCGTCTCCACCACGCCGTCGCCCATGTATGGGTTCCTGCCCCGTCGCCCCGCCCGGTACTGCCCCGACCGGCAAATCTTGCCTTTCCGCTTCACCGGAAATGGGCGATTCCAGCAGGGGCGGGCCAGCAGTGCCTCCGCTTGATCTGAACCTCGGTCTTCTGGCCGGTGGCACGCCTGTGCCGTCTAGGAAGGTGCCACGGGTGGTCCCTGCGGCTAACCTCCCAACCGCCGCAACCTGCTCGGTGAATTGACTCCCCCCCCCCCCCGGCCGGACGAAGCTAGGTACTATGAGGAGGACAATGGGAAGAGTTCATGGCCGGCATGATCTACGATGGTGCCATACCTATCGAAGATCAAGAGACCCAAGACCCGACCGGAGGCCAAGAGACCCAAGACCCGGCCGAAGGCCAGGAGTCCGTTGATGGTGTCTACATCGACGAGGGGCCATTGTTCGAGGTGCTCACTCAGATTGCCGGCCAACAAAGGAGGCGCCATAGCATGAGGACCATTGCATACTCCATGGACGAGGACAAGATGCTATGTGAAGCATGGATGGAGATGGGGCAAAATGCAATCTTGGGGGCCGAACAAAAGGGAACGGCCTTTTGGAAGAGGGTTCATGATCACTTTCATGAGTAACCGTGCTATGAGCCCCATAAGTTTGAGAGTGAATGCAACGAGTTGTCACTCCAAAAGAGGTGGGCGTTCATCCAGTCGGAGTGCAGCAAGTTTGTTGGCGCCTATGAACATGTTGAGCGCCGCCCCGTGAGTGGAATTGGTGTCAAGGACTTGGTATGATGCTATCATCCCCGACCTATTGTTGTCCCCTCTTTTCTATGAATGTATGATCATAACCCTCTATGTTTCATTGCATATGTAGGCCTTTCAAGCATTGGAGACCTTCAAGGCCCAAAATGGAGGCAAACCATTCACCTTGATCCATTGTTGGCGCGAGATCAAGGACTGCCCCAAGTGGAAAGAGCTTGTGGCGTCCATGAGAAGAGGAGGGGCTGCGCCGGCCGTGGGCAAGGAAGACCCAAGCGACAAGAGGCCAAGGGGGAGGACCAACACCAAGCTAGAGGGCAAGAGAGATGCGCAAACCATTGTGTTGCAAGATACCTTGAAGGGGTTTATTTCCCAAAAGGACAAGTCCACCGAGAAGAGGGAGGAGAGGGAGGAGAGGAAGCGCCGGGAGAGGGAAGAGAACTCCAAGAACTTCTTCGACATACAAAAGAGGAAGCTTGAGATTGAGGAGGAGAATGCCCGCTCTAGGGCCATTAAGGTGAAGGCCAAGGCTAGGGAAGTCGAGCACGCTCTACTCACCGAGGACACCCGGATCATGATGGTCGACCTCAACCTCTTGACCCCTAGGAAGAGGGCTTGGTTTGAGAAGAAGCAGAAGTGGTTCATGGAGTGAGATGATTGATCATCTCGTTTGCGGTAAGTGGTTGATGGACGTTGAACTATGGCCGGGGCATGGAAGTGGCCTCGTGTAATATTTTGGGTACACTATTCGTATGGCCGGCATGCCATGGCATGACTTTGCTAAACTTGCTAACTATTTGTTGCCGGCAGGCAAGTTAATTTGCTTATTTCCTAGCTTATTTGCATGAGTTTGTTTAAATGTGTGAAATGTGGCCAAGTGAGAAAAAATTGGCAAGACACGACCAAATGGGTCGATGCGTTGGGTTCGCTGGCCAGAAATGGCCGGACATGGGCCGGACATTGTCCGTTCGACGACCCAAACGACCAAAAAACAGACACAAAATATGTCTGAAATGGGTCGTTCGTTGGAGTTGCCCTAAACAATATTTGTGCAGCAGGACGCGGTTCCACTTCCATTCCCCATTGTCGTCTAGCAGACTAGCAGGGCCGAGACCGACAGAGTCGGCAATCACCTTGCCTTGATATCCGTTTGTACTTCTCCCTC
The DNA here is from genome assembly GCA_947311845.1 of Poa pratensis. NCBI lineage: Eukaryota > Viridiplantae > Streptophyta > Magnoliopsida > Poales > Poaceae > Poa > Poa pratensis. Next base: position 60,221,662 of record CAMZMU010000034.1, on the reverse strand, counting down.
CGTCCAAAAATAAGTGTCTCAAGTTTGCCCAAAAGTTGAGGTATCTAGACATGTTTCATGTATAGATACATCCACTTTTTGTCAAATTTGAGACACTTATTTTTGGACGGAGGGAGTATTATTTTTGGGACCCAACGATCCCTCCAGATACGGATTTTTCTCCCATTACCAACCCGCCATACAAGACCCTTGTTTAAAAGCTCCAAACCGTGTGTTATCGCTTGCCGTGTGGATGATATCTCGCCTTCAAGACCTGGGCACACAAACTTTTAGGTTTTGTTAGCAATCTCCAAGTCTTTAAGACCTTACACGTATCTGGCATGAACGTGGATGTAGAGAGAATATCCAGTGATACAATCTCCTAGCTGATACAATGCATTTCAAAGAACATGGGCGATCTTGTATGTGGGGACAGGATTAGCCCACTTACCCCTTCATGTCCCACTCATGGACCTTTTGCACTTGGACCCTTGAAAGAACCTCTATATTAACAGGACAACTCATCTGTGATTCTGTGCCATCGTGTTTTTTCCTGTACCGCATCTTTTTCTGGACCGCATCTTCTCTTTGCTCTCTCCTGTTTGTGTTCCAGGTTTGGAATCCCATGTTGCATGTGCAAGATCAGCTTATCCGCATCATTTTTTTCCTGTAACCGCAAGAAGCCGAGGCGAACACTGGAGCTAAACGAACAAACTGCTTGAAATCCCATGTTTAACTTGGTTTCGTAACCAAAAACAACATATCTTAATGTACTCAGCACTTCTTTTAAAAGAAGCAGAACATCGGGAACACTCACATACTTTTACAATAATTATTAATCTCTTCGAGTAAATACGACATAAGCGGTTCGCAAAGCACATTTTGCTTGTAAGTTCAGAATAACTAAATATAATACTACACTAATTATGGACAATCTTGTTCCACCGCCATCCACATCCAAGCGCAACAGCAAACCTACAGGGCATAAGCAAGAATAAGAAACAATCATACTCCCTCCGTCCTAAAATAAGTGTCTCAAGTTTGTTAAAAAGTGGATGTATCTAGACATGAGTTCATGTCTAGATACATCCACTTTTTAACAAACTTGAGACACTTATTTGAGACGGAGGGAGTATATTTTAAACAAACCATCATAATCAGAGAAATAAGAAAATTACAAGCCACCTATTTTATAGCTCCAAGTTATAATGGTTTAAATTAAAAAACATATTTTCAGAAAGCACACGAAAAAATATTCGTGGATTTTAGGCATTCCATGGTCAGGTTTGTCCTTGTGTTATTAATGCCCCCCAAAATGAAAGCGCCATGATTCGATCCTTTTACTTGTATGTCACCGTATTGGTCAATATATGCGAAACCGTGTGTGTATTAGGTAGGAGCAAGATGGTGAACAAGCATGGCAGTTAACACCGCCTTGGTATCCGAATTGTTGTCTACAACGTAAAATATTCATGTTATGGAGGGAGTAATAAATATTAAACAAAGAATGGCAGCGAACAAAGAAATCCATATCTATATATTCTCAACATAACAAGTCTGGTTCACTTCCACACATGAGTTGTTGCCAGGAGGACAGATAAACGCAGGAGCACATGAGTTTGTCACAATTTGGCACCCATCGAGCAATTTCAGTGAAGCTAACTGATCAAAATGTTCAGTGAAGCTAACCGAACTATAGTGCACTGCGTTTTAATATAACATTGTAGTGCATTGTGAAACCGAAGTTCAGTTTTAGTACTCATGTATGATGTTTTGGCCTAATAGGTGCAACTAATGCTGGACTAATGGGTGTTTGATGCCTAAAATCCTACCTTTCCTCTAGGAAAGTTTGTTCCAAAACTGTTCAACATATCCTTGCATTGAGGGGAATCAAAATATACAAGCACATAAACAACATATGAATTTGATCAGAAATGCACCTACAAAGTAAATTACTGTGAACAAACCTTTGTCGGTAAGCTTGGATTCTAGTCCTCTTGTTCCTTCTGGCTGCTTGTAGACCTTGCATAAGCCATATAATAAATTAATTGCTAGCTTAGTACATGGAACCAAAGGCTATTGACCTAGAGGCTGCTTGTTACCTCGTCTTTTTCTTTCCACTTTTTGCCTTCTCTGAGCTCTTCCTAAGCCTTTTGCCATTGCCCTTTGTGTGTGCTATAGCTGGTGAATGGATAGTGATCTCAGATGGAATTGTTACCCCAATAAATGACTCAAACTCTTGGACCTTAGTTTGCTCACTCGCTGGTCCCATGTGCAAAACATGGTCTATGAGATCACAAACACCTTATGCAAATATTTCATCTTCTCCTCATAATGTTTGGCAGCCATCATGCCCATATTGAACTTAGAGCATGTATCAGAGTACAATTGATTAATGACGGGTGGCAGGGTTCTACTTGTACCTTGAAGTACATTCCCATTGGCATCGAACAAAAGTGGCAGGGTTCTACTTGTATCAGAGTACAATTGATTAATGACGGGTGGCCCAATGGTACCCATAAGTTATAGGAATATATAAGAACAAAAGTAGCATGCCCTGGCACATAATTAGCAGAAAATATATAAGAACAAAAGTTAGGGGAGTGGCCCAATGGTACCCATATGTTACAGGAATACGTGATACTAGATACACAAGCACGCTTCGCCACACCGCCTACAATTCATTGTGGCATTGTGTGATAGGAATAATGAACTCGTTGATGGTTTGTAGAAATTTTGTTGTTTTAGTCTGTCCCCTAAATTAAATACATGAGCATGCAACTGAACTCCAGTGTCAACATCATTTTTCATTTGTAGATCAGCGTGCCATTTATGCGGGTACGTCATGTGCGAAATTGAGGTTTGGGAAGTTTCCTTAGATCATAAGCAATATAGGTACAGGTGGTTCTTCAGGTAAACAAAACAGTACTTCGGGAAAATTATAAAAAGAAGAACAACGGGCAACAGAACGAGTATAGTACCACAAGCAACTGTCCTACTTCACAAAAAGGAAAAAAGAAATGATTTCTGAAGACCCTGAGATACAGAGAAGGGAGAAAAAAGAACACAATTGCCAACATTCTAACCATGGCCTATGCTATATAATTATATATTTTTGTGATAAGAATCTGCAAGGATTATTACTCGGTCATTTCTGCTTGTATCTACCATAAAAACTCTATTGTAATTTTGTTTTCATCGGGACAGACAAAGAATGCACTACACCAATATCATAGTAAATTCAATACTTGTGGGTATACCTCTCTTCAGCATCTGCATACAGAAACAACATTCATTCCAACCATCAATAGGTTGGCGATGATAATAGGAATTTTGGAAGCTCATAGAAAGAATTAACCTGTGTGGCACAAACACTGAGCTTTCTAATTTAGATATCAGTAAACTTTCCAATATACATCAACAATATACACATTTACGTATTTCTAGACAGAATAAGCATCACCTAAACCTCTTATTATCAGCTAGAAAAATGGCCCACACTATAAGAATCCGGTCTATTGCACAAAATCTACCGCTACGGTTATTTTTCGTTGCGATAATAAAAAATTACCACAAACTCTCCGGTTGTGGTGATAGGACGCTCATATTTCCACGATTCTTTTTGGTCGCGATAAATTATCATTTTGTTGCGGTAGAGGCCGCCTATTGCAACGATCTGCATCGCGGTTGGAATACAATCGCGTTTTTGCGACATAGAAGCTCCGTTGCGCGAGGCAGCAATTTTGTTGCCTTAGAGGCTAGATCTTCCAACGTAATAAGTATGCGTGGTAACATTCAGACATATATTGCAACATATGTGTGCTGTTGCATTAGTTTCAAATATTGTTGCAATAAATTGTCTAACTATTGCAACCAAATTTATTTGTGTGGCAATGTCATATGTTTTTCGCCTCAATTTTATCCTGCGGCAATAACTATTGTTTACTGCGACAATTTGGGTCGTATGGTAATAGGTTGACCATAATGCAACAATCACCTGCTGCTGCGAAAACGAACAAGTTTTTTGCAACGAGAAAGTTCACAGCGTAGCTTAACGGGCCTCCTGGGCCGTGGCCCTTGATCAATATTGCAATTTTCTTAGGACAACAATTCATTTATGGTCCAGTATCACCACAATTCGGTGAGCCGAATTTTTTTGCAAGTTTTTTGCAACGATAAACCTTAAACAGACCTCCTGGGCCTTGGCACCGAGCATAATTGAATTTATTTAGGAGATGTGTTCATGTATGGTCCAGTATCTTCACTTCTGTCACCTTTTTTTTTGACAAATTATTCACGTAAAACTATTAGAGTTATTTACTATATCCACCAGCTGAACCTCTGTAGGTCCGAACAACTGAAATTCTGAAGCACTTAGCATTTACTTATGTTGCAAAAAGTGACAGTACGGAATAATCAATCAAGAACTCATGTAAGACGCAAATTTCACTTGTACATTTAGCATCGAAATTCATAATTACTTAACACTGAGACTCTGGACCTTTTAAACTCAAATTATATTATTACACGATCTTTCAAGGACATAAATGTGTCCATGATCATGGCAAAACCTTTAAGCCAAACAGTGCACAGACAGCCTACACAAAGAATCCTGGGTCATCATCCAATTCATCTTGTACCAAAGGAGCAACATGGCCATCATTTACGTAAGCCTCATCATCATCCGTATCAGCATCATATTCCACTTGATCTTCGTCAAACTCAGCAGGTCTTATACTTTGTATGACTGAAACATCAACGCTGGTTCCTTCATCATCATTTCTGCACCAACTAGTCATCTCGTCAGGTACATTGAATTCTGGAACTGTAATTCCTGCATCGACGACATCCTGTACATCTGCGTCAGCACGTTCATTTCCTTCTGCAGCATCATCAACGTTTGCACCATTTAAAACAGAAGGAGCAAAAAAATTGCGTGGGTTCATTTTAATAGCACTTGCCCAATTTGGGTTCTTCACATCTCTCACATAGAAAACCTGTTCAGCTTGGATGCCTAGAATGTAAGGGTCTTCCTTGAATCGGTGTATAGTAGTGTCAAGGTCAATAATTCCATATCTGTCCTTCTTATACCCTTACTCTGATTTCTATTGGCAGGAGGCACGTCGAACCAGTCACACTGCAATAGAACAACCTCCTTATCAGGAGGAAAGTCAAGAAATATGACTTTCTTTATCACCCCATAAAAATCAGTACTGCCAGTGCCTTCTTGCACATTGACTACGACGCCACTATTTTGGGTACTCAATTCCTGCTCTATATAGGCATTCCGAAAGTAATATCCATTCAGTACTGTACGGTTGTACACACGAGCAATTTGATCAGGCCCTTTAGCTAGTGCATACAACAGTTTGCTGACCTTCCCATCTTTATGGAGTTGTGTGATCTGTTTCATGGAATAGAATATGTGTGAGTGTGATGTAGACAATTTTTTTTTTATTACGAGGAACATTTCAGAAAATGTGAAAGTAACTTACCCTGAAAGGATACGTATGGCCACCTAGAGGGGGGGTGAATAGGTGCTACTCAATTTTTAGTTCTTTTTCGAGTTTAGGCTTGATACAAAGGTAAATTCTCTAGATATGCAACTAAGGTGAATTTACCTATATGTCAAGTTAACACTATACTAGGCACGATACAAGTAAGAACTAGCGAGAAAGGAGTAACCGAACGGGAAGCACGCGGAGACAAAGAGTTATTCCCGAGTTCCTCCTTTTTAGGGGAGTACGTCTCGTTGGAGGGGTGTGAGTATCAAACTCAAGACGCCACAAATGGCCTCACCCTATTCTCCGATGAACCTTGCCCAAAAGCTCGGTTCACCTTCCTTATCGGAATCCTTCAAGGCGGAATCCGGAGCCCTTACAACAACTTGAGGCTCAACCCACAAAAGGATTGGGGGCTCCCAAGCACAACAACACCTGCTACACAAAAGTAACAAGCAAGTGAGAACAACAAGATGCCTAGGTTTTCCTAGAGGAAACCCTAGGCTCAAATCCCTCAAGTGAATGAGGGGGAAATGAAGAACGGCTTGGTGAAGATGTAGATCGGTGCCTTCTCCTTCAATCCTCCAAAGATCAACGCTTTTGGGTGGAGGGATTGGGAGATCTAGGTTGGTGAAGCTTTCATTAATGGAGGAGAGAGAATCTTGAAGCTTGAAGAGCTGGAGGTAGGTGGAGGGGTATAAATACCCCTCCAGAAAATCTGGCCGTTGCAGTCTTCAGAGGGCCGGATATTTCCGGGCTAAGTGCCGGATATTTCCGGCAGGGCCGGATATTTCCGGGTCGAACCCGGATATTTCCGGGGTGGCCGGAAATCTCCGGCGAAATATCCGGCCAGCAGTTGGGGTACTCCAGTACCAGACCTTGCTCGACACTTAGTCGAAATCACGTGCCCGGATATATCCGGTCTCTACCCCGGAATTTCCGGCCCCGGAAATCTCCGGCCAAGACAGAATTGAACTTTCTCTCTTCTTAATTGTTGAACCTGAAACAATCAAACTTCACAACAGCAGCTTAATTAGGACTCTATTCATGTTGTCTTTATTCACCAAAAGTAGGATGAAAGATATGCCCTTTCAATCTCCCCCTTTTTGGCGAATAATGACAACATGACTAGAGGGATTTGCAAAATATAGACGGGCTCCCCCTAAGTGTGTGCATTATTACGAATATGTTCTTGAATACAAAATGCACACGACTTATTGGAAAAAACACCCCCTAGATTTTACAAACCTCGCAAGTTCAAGTCAAGATATAAACTTACAAGAAAGGAACTTGCCACACACAATAATACACATAATAGATAGTTCAAAGGAGTTCTCATATGTCTTACCACACATGCAAATAGAGGTTCACTTAAAACAAACAAATAAAACAAGTTGGGAGCAACAAGCATAAGATACAAATAAGAAAAACGCAAGCTTGTACTCCCACCCATGCAAATCCCCGAAGACCTAATAGAGATACTTCTCCCCCTTTGGCATTACACCAAAAAGGGAGAGAGACCGATGCTAGCGCCCCAAGCATCACGCGTCCGGGTCATTGCCATCCTCATCAAGATCCACATCATCCTCGACCTCACAGTTCCAGTTAACCGCTTCAGCATTCCATTGCTCATAAGGAATCAACTTCTTAGGAGGCTTGGGAGCATTGGGAATCTTGAGATGATCAAAGATCTTGGACTGATTGGTCAGAATAGCATGCCTTTCTTCATACGCGACATAGTTTTCCTTGTGGAGTTCAGAGCCCATGCATAACATCTTCTCCATGGCGCGGACAACCCATGGACGGTTCTTCGGAGGACCAGCTTTCTTCACCTTGGGGTTACTAGGAGCTCGAGACCGAGAATCATTCACAAGATCTTCATCAATGTCATACATGGTGGCTTGCTTTTGAATCACATGAGCAGATTTCTGGACCAAACGGACATAAGAGTGAGATTCACAATCAAGGGCAAGATCCACATCCTTTCCTTCTTCCTCACTTAGAGGATAGAGATGCTTGATGAGCTTCATAATATAAGGAGCATATGGAGGAACCTTCCTCTCCATGACAGCTTGGTACATCTCATGAAAAATGAAATCCATCACATCAATACGGCAAGAGTTAGGAGCGGGATCACCAAGCAAGTAAGTCTCATGCGCGAAAGCCAGAAGAGGGACAAGGCCTCCTCGAATATCATCGTTGTTGCCGGCGCTAGGAGCAATGGTGTGACGGAACATGCGAAGCAGAATATCATACACCGGCAAGAGCCCTGTGATAGTACCAATAGAGCCTCCAGTAACATAGAGATCAGCCAAGATGTTCTTGTTGGGGGTAACACCTTCCACATGCATACGCTCACCTTGAGGGCTGAGGTTGCCTTCAAAAGGATAGCCAAGAAGGTCCGCAAAGTCATGGAAGGTAGCATGAAGCCTGTGAGGCCCTGACATCCAAGTCATACCACGGTCTGGAGATGAATCAAACACAACTGTGGAGTAAAACTGATGAATCAAGGGAACGTTGTAGTTGCAAGAGGTTTTCATCAATTTCCTCAAACCCAAAGCATCAACTACACTGACTGCCCCACCAAAATAGTCTGCCTTGTTGCTAGCTGTTTAAAGTTGATAACCTTGTGAGGGCAAACTTTGTGCTTGTCAGACAGCTTGAGATACAGCTCACGGTGCAGCAGCTCCATCTGAGAGGTCCAGAAACAGGTATCAATGTCTTCCTCTTGAGGAACCTCATAAGTGAATGCCGAACGCCAAGTGCGAAACTCAGACAAGGACAGATCGTCCAGAGATCGCTGCACAGACTTGTTCTTTGGGCGCCGACGCTTCTTTGCAAAGGCACTTGGCTGCTTTCTGACTCGGAACTTGCCTCATCAACCGGAGGGTGAGGACCTCGAGAGGTAACAAGCTTTCGACCCCGGCGTGAACTACCACCTGCAGAAAGAGAGATAGAGCAGTAGGAAGCACAGGGGTAAGCACTCGTGTCCAAGGAACAAACAAGCGTAGCATGAGAAGATTCATAGTTGGAAACAGAGTGAGCCAGACCGGAAATTCCGGTCCGCTGGCCGGAAATATCCGGCCCCGGAAATTCCGGGCCATGGGCCGGAAATATCCGGTGCAACCTGCAGCGGACGAAATTTGCATCTTGCTCAAGAAATTTCCAACAAAAATCAAATCGATGCTAACACACAGTAGGGCAAGCCTAGATGATCATTTCTACCAAAAGAATCATGGTATAAATCTCTAGAATCACTAGGGAACACGAAAATCACTTCGTCCTAGATGTGAAAATAGAGATGATTACCGGACTCCATGGAGAAAACGAGTTGGATGAAAAGGATCCCCTAGGCGTGGGGATGCAGATCCGGCACAGAACCGGAAGAAACCGAGGTCGGAGGACCCCGGCGAGATCGATGGCGTCGGTGTGCTCTGGGCAGGAGAGAGAAGGAGGGAGACGCGGGGGGAAGAACTGATCGCGAGGGAGCAGTTGACCCAGCGCCTCCGAGGAAAAGGGCCCAGATCCACTTAGGCCGGATATTTCCGGCCCAAAGGCCGGATATATCCGGTACCGGAAATTTCCGGAACTATCTCCGGGCTAATTTCCAGCAACTCCAGTACTGAAGTTGTTTAGGTCCTTAGCCGCAAATAGAAACGGAAATTGGGCACCGGAAATATCCGGGTTGGACCCGGAAATATCCGGGATGCCGACGCCAACAATCTTTTCAGGAAAAACTTAGGACACGAGTGAGAGAAAAGCATGGTTTTGAGATAAGAAGGCTTAGGAAGATAACAAGTAACTGGAAATGGTACTTCACACTCAAACATGTTCAAAAAGCAAATGAAAGTCTTAAAACCAACATTTGAGTGAGTTTTCCATAAAAAACACGGATAGGCAATAAAATCCAAAGAAGCTCCAATAAGATCAACTCTTCGCAAAGAAGAGGGCGGTGGCCTAGGCCACCATGTATGAGATTATGGCGTGACACCGCGAAGATGTATCTTGGGTTCACAACCAACACTCGTCATTGAAGCTCACATTTTCATGAATTGAAAATAGAAAAGCAAATGAAATCTTACTATCGGCATAATGGGGGGAGGGATAGTCCAATGTATTAGGACCGCACTCCCCCTATGTCCATGCCTACACCTAAACACAATAGATAGTTAAGACATAGGTGTGTATGCAAAATAGTCAAGCCACGCTCCTTGAATCCACGATATTTAGCTCATTCCTCAAATAAGTGAATCTTGCTTCATCAAGAGGCTTCGTGAAAATATCGGCAAGTTGGTCTTGTGTAGAAACATGGCTTAGCTCAATATCACCACGGGAACATGATCTCGAATAAAATGATGACGAATCTCAATATGCTTGGTTCTTGAATGTTGCACCGGGTTGTGGGCAATATTGATAGCACTTGTATTGTCACATAAAAGAGGCACTTTGTCACAAATGACACCGTATTCCTTTAAAGTTTGCCTCATCCATAACAATTGGGTGCATGCACTTGCGGCGGCCACATACTCGGCTTCGGCGGTGGAGAGAGATATACAATTTTGCTTCTTGGAAGACCAACTCACCAAGGAACCACCAAGAAATTGGCAAGCCCCGGAAGTGGACTTCCTATCATCATGATCACCGGCCCAATCCGAGTCCGTGTACCCACAAAGAGAGAAAACCTTGTCCTTAGGGTACCACAAACCAAACTTTGGGGTATGAGCCAAATATCGGAGGATTCTTTTGACCGCCATATCATGGCTTTCTTTAGGAGCGGCTTGGTACCTTGCACACACCCCTACACTCAACACAATATCGGGTCTAGATGCACAAAGATAGAGCAAAGAACCAATCATGGAACGGTATACCTTTTGGTCGACATCAAGACCATTTGGATTGAGTTTAAGATGAACCTTTGTGTCCATTGGAGTGCGCTTCTCCTTAACACCAACCATATCAAATTTCTTGAGCATGTCTTGGATATATTTAGCTTGAGAGATGAAAGTCCCTCCCCTCAATTGCTTGATCTCAAAACCAAGGAAGAACTTCAACTCTCCCATCATGGACATCTCAAACCTATCGGTCATAAGCTTTGAAAATTCATCATTGAAAGCTTTGTTAGATGAGCCAAAGATAATATCGTCCACATAGACTTGGCATATGAAAAGCTCCCCTTTTACTCTCTTGGTAAAGAGAGTGGGATCGATTTGCCCAACCTCAAATCCACGGTCTACTAGAAGCTCTCTAAGGTGCTCATACCACGCACGTGGGGCTTGTTTAAGGCCATAGAGTGCCTTATCGAGCTTGTAGACATGGTTAGGGAGTTTGGGATCCTCAAACCCCGGTGGTTGCTTAACATATACTAATTCTTTGAGTGGACCATTAAGAAAAGCACTTTTCACATCCATTTGTTGCAAGATAAAATTATGATGAGAAGCATATGCAAGGAGGATACGGATGGACTCAAGGCGAGCCACGGGAGCATAGGTCTCTCCAAAATCAATGCCTTCAACTTGAGAGAACCCTTGAGCCACCAATCTTGCCTTGTTCCTCACCACCATGCCATGTTCATCTTGCTTGTTCTTGAAAATCCATTTAGTGCCTATAACATTGCGGCACTCTTTTGGCTTCTCAACTAGCTTCCACACCTTGTTGCGCTTGAAGTTATTGAGCTCTTCATGCATAGCATCCAACCAATCCGGATCTTCAATAGCTTCAAAGACTTTCTTTGGTTCCACCAAGGATATGTGAGCTTGATGGGCACTAAAGTTTGCGCATTGCCTTCTAGTCACAACCTTGCCCTTCAAATCACCAATAATATTGTCCAAAAGTGTTGTCTTCTCAACAAGGTCTTGACATTTCTTGCACGACGACGGGTGTTGATGTCCTCACGAGAGCTTGGAGGAATTCTTGATCATCTTGTTCATCTTGATCATCTTGATCATTTGTGTCCCCGTCTTGACCGGAATGATGACCTTGGTCTTCAATATGCACACCTTCATCACTTGAAGGGGAAGATGGACCTTGGTCTTGATCATGGCTAGCATCAATGATTGGAGAACTTGGTTCTTGCGTAGCAACTTGATCAACTTGAGGAGGGTCTTGAACTTGTTGTTGGCTTGGTGCTTCATTTGCTCCATCGGATGGTGCGGTGTCCACTTGTGATGATGATTGCTCCACATGGGTGGAGCTTGGTCCTTCTTGAGGCGCCTCATGAGAAATCTCGATTGGGCGAAAGAATCCCACGCCCATTCGCCTTATTGCATCTTGAGGTTCCTCATCATCTACATCACGAACATGAAATTGCGCCACTTGGGAGCCGTCATTCTCATCGAACTCCACACTACAAGATTCTACAATAGTCCCGAAGGTCTTGTCGTAGATTCTATAAGTGTGGGATTCGGCACCGTAACCAACAAAAGTACCCTCAAAAGCTTTAGACTCAAATTTAGTTAAGCGATAACCTTTAATCTTATAGAAACACTTACAACCGAACACCCGGTAGTAGGAAATATTGGGCTTGTTGCCGGTAAGCATTTCATATGGAGTGAACTTCTTGCCCGTGCGGAAGTAGAGGCGGTTAGATGAATGACATGCCGTGGAGATGGCCTCGGCCCACAAGAAGAGTGGGGTCTTGAACTCCGCCAACATAGATCTTGCCATATCCATAAGGGTCCGGTTCTTCCTCTCGGCTACACCATTTTGTTGAGGGGTATACGCAGCGGAATATTGATGACGAATTCCCTCTTCACTAAGAAACTCATTTAGGGTGTAGTTCTTGAACTCGGAGCCATTGTCACTTCTAATGGCCAATATAGGAACATTGTGTTGACGTTGCACTTCATTGGAGAAGTCAATGACGGCTTGTTGGGTCTCACTCTTCACTTGAAGAAATAAACCCATGTAAATCTTGAATAGTCATCGACAATCACCAACAATACTTCTTCCCACCAAGACTTGGTTGAGGCACGGCACCAAAGAGATCAACATGAAGAAGTTCCAATATCCTCGTTGATGAAATGATGGTCTTGTGTGGGTGGGGAGAATCATGCATCTTTCCTTCAACACAAGCCCTACAAAGACGATCTCTAGAAAAAGAAACATTCTCTTTTAGTCCAAGGATGTGGCCACCCTTGTGAAGACTTTGCAAAGTTCTCATATTGACATGGGATAAGCGGCGATGCCACAACCACCCCACGTCGGCCTTTCCGAATAGGCACATCGTTTGAGAGTTGGTTGACTCCGAAAAGTCTACCACAAACAACTCATTTTCGACATACCCAACGTAAGCGACCTTTAGAGTCTTGCTCCACATGAGTACCACAATATCAAGATCAAAATGGACGGCAAAACCCATCTTATTAACGGCACGAACGGACATTAAATTATAACCAAGGGACTCAACAAGCATGACATTTACAAGGGTGATATCCCTTGCAACTACCACCTTGCCGAGGCCCGATACCTTTCCTTTGAGTTATCTCCATAAGTGACGGTTGCTTGATTTAGCTTGTTCTCAACTCCGTCACGATCTCCTTGCTTCCGGTCATATGACTAGTGCATCCACTATCAATCACCCATTTCGACCACCGGAAGCATAGTCCTACAAGAATCATTGCTTGGTTTTAGGTACCCATTTTGCAATGGGTCCTCTTTTGTTAGCAACAAGGGTTTTAGGGACCCAAATAGAGTAAGCAATGTAACCATCATAAGGACCAACATATTTAGCACAAACATCCCCATAATAATCAACATAAAGAATATAGTTGGGGTTAGCATGTCCCGCAAAGTCACTACGAGGAGTGTCGCCCCTTGTGGCTTCACTACTCGCAATGGTAGTCTTCTTTGCTTGTGCGGGCTTGGCCTTCTTCTTGTTCTTCTTCTTCTTGGCAACATAGCCAAGGCCCTCCTTCCCAATGTGTGGCTTTTGCGCAAGCAAAAGATCAACAATAGGCTTACTTTGGGGACTAGAGGCCTTGGCAAGTTCATTCTTTAACCTAGCATTTTCCTCAATGACATTTGCATGATCACAAGAAGTAGTAGAGGAACTAGCAACATTTGATTTAGATGATTGAATTTGAAGTTGTTCAAAAGACTTGGTGAGAGTAGAGTGTTCACCCTCCAAGGCCTTGTGAGCCTTGGTGAGCTTCTCTAGCTCCTCGGTTAGTCTATCATGACCAACACCAAATTCAACCTTCTCTTTCTTGGAAAGCTTATATTTTGCAATTGCAAGGTCACGTTCTTTAATGATTTGAGAAAAGATTGCATTTTGTGACTCATCAAGATTTTTAAGTTTCTCCTCAAGAGAAGCACTAAGCTCATGCTCTTCCTCAAGAGCCAAGGTGAGAGAAGCAATATCATTAGCATACTCTTTTTCAAGTCTTTCCTTTTCATCAAGCTCTTCTTGAATCCGCCCATAATCGCTCAAGAGAGATTCGAAACGAATCTTGGCTTCACCTTGCAAGTTAGTCAAGAAACGATCCAAAGCAACATTTTCTTCCTTAACTTTAAGACTCATAAGATCATCCATTTCATTTATAGTCTTGGAGGGGGAAGGAGATGATACCTCGGTGGCCTTGGCCATGAGACACTTGGCGGATTGGATTGGAACATTCTCATTGGGAGATTCGAAAAGGGATGAAGGTGTTGAAGAAGCAATAGCAATAGCGGCCACTTCACTTGTGGGTTCTTCTTCATCACTCTCACCCCCGGACATGTACTCCTCCCTTGTCACCAATACCATTCTTGGAGGAGGCCTCTTCTTCTTGAAGAAGGGTTTCTTGCTAGAGGATGATGACGATAAAGTCTTCTTGAGAACAAGCCTTCCTCCATGATCTTCACGGTTCTCATAGGGGCACATGGCAACATAGTGAAATCTATCTTGGCAATTGAAGCAAGTCTTCAACTTTGGGTTGCCATCCTTGAAGCCACTAGATTTGGCCTTTTCTTCCATTTGGGCTTTGGCTTTGGATGGATTCTTCCAAAAGGTCCTTGCCGCAAGAGCCACATAGTCCCTATGAGAGCTCTTGAGTTCTTGGGGGTCCATGGAGGACACATCTTCACAATCTTGATCTTCATTGTGTTCAACCACCTTGGCCTTCAACGCAAGAGAGGCTCCTTGTTGCATTCCAATAGCTCGGGCACGAGAGTCTTGAGCAATCTTGGCTTGAACCTTGAAAGATTGTATCTCTTGCATGACTTCGTTGGAGGTCATTTGAGGATAGTTGAGCCTTCCTTGAAGACTCTTCAAGTCGGCCCCTTCAAAGGCAAGAGAGCATTCACATACTTCCTTTTGACCCAAGCATCATCACATGAGTCCCACCAAGGGCTTTGTATGCATTGGCAAGAGACTTGAGTCTTCGGAACATTTGCTCATGGTCTTCTCCATCTTCCATGAAGAAACCTTCGGCCTTGTTGCTCATTTCCTCAAACCGGTTTCTCTTCATGCTTTCATTTCCAACATACACCTCAACAAGGCACGCCCATGCTTCTTTGGCGGTGGTGCAATGCTCGATGTGAGACATATCATCTTCTCCCACGGCATCACGGATCAAGTCAAGAGCGGTGGCATTTAGTTGACAATCAACTACTTCTCTTCTTGTCTTGTTGGATTCATCCACGGCTTGATACCCTTGCTCAATGATCCTCCAAAGCTCGATAGAAGCACTGTTCACATAAGATCTCATAGAAGATTGCCATTTAGTAAACAAAGATGCATTTAGCTTAGGTGGGTTTCCCCTTAGATGAATAGGAGGATGAGGGATAATAGGGTCGGGAGAGTATGGGAACGGAACGGCACCATACACTCCCGAACCATTAGGTGGTGTTTTAATTGGGTTGTCAATTTTATCTTGATCACCCCCTTTTTCTTCCCATCACCCACATCCTTCTCGGGTTTGTCAACCTCCGACGAACGGGGGGTGGGTGGAGGTGAGATACCCTTCGCTTCCATGAGTTGCATGATCATCTCTTGCAACTTGTCCATTTTGGTTTCCATATTGGACTTCAATTGAAGTCCTCCACGGAAACCGAAGTGGGCACGGAAGGAAGCTCGGGTATCTCATTTCCATGCTCATCAAGGGCCATACTACTCTTAGGCGGTTAAGCCCGAACAAGAGAACCTTGCTCTGATACCAATTGAAAGGATACGTATGGCCACCTAGAGGGGGGGGGGTGAATAGGTGCTACTCAATTTTTAGTTCTTTTTCGAGTTTAGGCTTGATACAAAGGTAAATTCTCTAGATATGCAACTAAGGTGAATTTACCTATATGTCAAGTTAACACTATACTAGGCACGATACAAGTAAGAACTAGCGAGAAAGGAGTAACCGAACGGGAAGCACGCGGAGACAAAGAGTTATTCCCGAGTTCCTCCTTTTTAGGGGAGTACGTCTCGTTGGAGGGGTGTGAGTATCAAACTCAAGACGCCACAAATGGCCTCACCCTATTCTCCGATGAACCTTGCCCAAAAGCTCGGTTCACCTTCCTTATCGGAATCCTTCAAGGCGGAATCCGGAGCCCTTACAACAACTTGAGGCTCAACCCACAAAAGGATTGGGGGCTCCCAAGCACAACAACACCTGCTACACAAAAGTAACAAGCAAGTGAGAACAACAAGATGCCTAGGTTTTCCTAGAGGAAACCCTAGGCTCAAATCCCTCAAGTGAATGAGGGGGAAATGAAGAACGGCTTGGTGAAGATGTAGATCGGTGCCTTCTCCTTCAATCCTCCAAAGATCAACGCTTTTGGGTGGAGGGATTGGGAGATCTAGGTTGGTGAAGCTTTCATTAATGGAGGAGAGAGAATCTTGAAGCTTGAAGGAGCTGGAGGTAGGTGGAGGGGTATAAATACCCCTCCAGAAAATCTGGCCGTTGCAGTCTTCAGAGGGCCGGATATTTCCGGGCTAAGTGCCGGATATTTCCGGCAGGGCCGGATATTTCCGGGTCGAACCCGGATATTTCCGGGGTGGCCAGAAATCTCCGGCGAAATATCCGGCCAGCAGTTGGGGTACTCCAGTACCAGACCTTGCTCGACACTTAGTCGAAATCACGTGCTCCGGATATATCCGGTCTCTACCCCGGAATTTCCGGCCTGGCCCCGGAAATCTCCGGCCAAGACAAATTGCACTTTCTCTCTTCTTAATTGTTGAACCTGAAACAATCAAACTTCACAACAGCAGCTTAATAGGACTCTATTCATGTTGTCTTTATTCACCAAAAGTAGGATGAAAGATATGCCCTTTCATACCCGTCTCTTGAACCAGCCAACAAACTCTTCCTTGTGTTTCTTTTTAGGATTAGGACAATTGTTCCTTGTGAGCTCCTCAATATGTTCCCTTCAAAAATTAATGATGGTTACTTCATCACCAAAGTATTAATGCATATCATGAAATGAAACAAATACATAAGTATCCTTACTCAATCCATGGCTCGGTTTCCTCGCAGTTTGTTATTATGTAGTGCCTCATTTGATTAATAGCTTCCAAAGAGATTAATTCACGGAAAAACCTTTCTTGGAGTAATCAACTGTACTCATTATGCTAATCCCTGTTGGTGGTTCATTTGTACCTCCATCTGCATGGCGTTCGGACTGACTTAGTTTTGTAGGCATGCCTTGAACGAATCGACTGCAAAACGTCATGCACTCTTCAAGTATGTACCCCTCTGCAATCGAACCTTCTGGGTGAGCCTTGTTACGCACATATCCCTTCAGCGTACGCAGGTATCGCTCAACCGGATACATCCATCTGTACTGTACAGGCCCTCCCACCCATGCTTCTTTAGCTAGATGAATTGGGAGATGCATCATAATATCAAAGAAAGCTGGTGGATAGATCATCTCTAGCTGACATAGAATTTCTGCAATTTGGTTGTCCAAATTCACCAAATCTTCATCCCTTAACTCCTTGGAGCATAAATCAGAAAAGAATTTACTAAGCTGAAGCAATGGGATAAGGACATTCTCTGGCAGAAGCTTGCGCAATGCAATAGGAAGAAGTTTCTGTAATATAACATGGCAGTCATGAGTTTTGAGTCCACTAAACTTGCACTGCTCGAGGACCACACATCGCTTAATGTGTGAAGCATAGCCATCAGGCATCCGTATGCTCTGCAGAAACCTGAGGAGCATCATCTTCTCTTCCTTTTTTAAAGCATACACGCCTTTCTTCATTTTGTACTTACCCTTACCGGCGGGCTTTGCATGCTGATCCTCCCTAATTTTCAAGTCCTCCAAATCAAGACGAGCCTTCGTACCATCCTTTGATTTCCCATCCATCTCAAGCAATGTCCCCAGAATGCTGTCACAAATGTTCTTCTCGATGTGCATAACATCCAAATTGTGCCTCACGAGCAAGTGCCTCCAATACGGGAGCTGGAAGAACACACTTTTCTTCCGCCAATTGTGCCAGGTATTAGTTTCCGGTAGCTTTCTCTTATTTGACCGCCCAAATGGTGCATGCTGAATGCTATCAAGCTCCTGTAGAACTTGTATGCCTGTAAGTGGCTCCGGGGCTTCTCTACGATCTGTCTTGTTGTTGAACATACACTTGTTTCGACGCCATTTGTGGTATTCCCGCAGAAAACGTCGGTGTCCCATGTAGCAATGCTTTCTACCATACTTGAGCCATAAAAAATCTGTATGCTTGTGGCAGTAAGGGCATGCTAGCTTGCCTTTTGTGCTCCAACCACTCAGCATTGCGTAAGCCGGGTAGTCATTGATGGTCCACAACACGCATGCATACAACGTGAAATTTTCCTCAGTTGCAGCATCATATGCTTCAGCACCATCCTCCCATAGAACTAACAGTTCATCAATCAAAGGCTGCAAGTACACATCAATGTTATTTCCTGCTGACTTTGGTCCTGGAATAATCATTGACATTATCCAATTCTGTTGTTTCATACACATCCAGGGTGGCAAGTTATATGGGATCAGAATGACAGGCCATGTAGTGTGTGATATACTCATGAGCCCAAAGGGGTTGAATCCATCCGAAGCAAGGCCAAGCCGAACACTGCGAGCATCTTTTGCGAATTCTTTTTCACGATATTTTTCATCAAGGTGTTTCCAGGCCTTCGAATCTGCAGGATGCCTCATTACGCCATCATCTTTACGTTTCTCCTTATGCCATTTCATATCAGTTGACATATCTTTTGTCATGTACAGCCTTTGCAGTCTTTTAATGAGTGGGAAATACCATAGAACTTTCCGTGGCACTGGCTTCTTTGATTTACGGCTCGATGAATCGTCTTTGTCTACGGTAGGACTAGATTTCCATCGAGACGTATGACAGACAGGGCATTCTTGGGCATCAACATGCTCATTACGGAATAGCACACAATCATTTTCGCACGCGTGTATCTTCTTGTAATCCAGACCAAACTCTCGGATGACCTTCCTTACTTGTGCAAGATTAGTAGGGATGCAGTGACCCTTTGGCAGCACCTCCTTGAACATCTGCAGCATTAAGTCACATGCTCTATTGGTCATCCCAGACACGCACTTGATTTGGTAAAGCTTCACAATGAAAGATATCTTTGTGACCTCCTCACAACCTGGGTACAACGCTGTTTTTCCCTCTTCCAATAGTTCGTAGAACGCCTTGGCTGATGCATTTGGCTCCTGTTTCTTTCCATCACCGCTGGTGTCTCCTGCATTACTTCCCACTTTTGTGCCCCTTATGAGAGTTTGGAGCATGTCACATATCCCATCACCATCATCTGCAGCGTCTTCATCATCAGAATCTTCAGCCATGTTGTCCTCATCGGGTTGTTCACCATGGTCTATCCAGTTAGTGTAGGTCGGATCCATCCCATTCTGAAGCAAGTGCATATGGACATCCTTTCTCTTTCTCTGAGCATTATTCAGACATTTCGTACACGGGCAAGGGATTCTTGAGTCTGGGTGAGCACCATCGAAACAAAATTCCAAGAAACTCTTCATGCCACTTTGCCACTCCACAGAATCTCTATCCTTTTTCATCCAGCTCTTGTCTCGTGACATTATGCCTTATCTCCGTATAGCCGGTCTTGTTAAAAAAACAATAGGAGCAGCATTAGTTTACAAGTAAGTATTTCCAAACAACAGATACATGAGAGCGACAGGTATCACGGTCTTCGAAATCAGTAAGAATTGCAAGCGATTACATTAGACATTACTTCACATTGCAGCGATCGTGGGTACCCACTATCGCGATCAAACACAGCGTTCGATTTAAAAAAAAACCTGAGTAGTAGGTACCTAAAATCCTGAAATTGCTATGAAAATTAAACTAACACTTACACCTGAAACTGACGAAACAGACACTCATATGTGAACCTAAGCAGCTAGACTATCTGACAGCAATTGCAATCGCTATTGACTACATCTGTATTGGTACAAACCTTGTAATTTCGTCTGACGAGCGGCGGAGGCAGCAGAGATAGGTTGAGTACAAGTCGGCGGGGCAGCGTGCCCGGCAGTTCAACCGTTTACGCTAATCCAATTCGGATGGCGGCGAGGTCGTAGTGGCGGATTGGTCGGTCGCGCAGGGCCGATACGGCGGCGACGTCGTCTAAGGGCAGCGGAAATAGGGCGGCGGCGTCGTGTGGGGGCAGGGCAGTTTGGAGGAGACCTGGCGGAGCTACGTAGCCCTTTCGCTCGGCCCATGCCCCACCCCCAGATTGGGCCTAAAGATTGTACAATTTGTCTTCACAGCCCATTTGCCTTGTGAATAATATGTTCTTCCCTTGTCAATAACGTTCAAGTATTATAAATGACATATTAACTTTTAATAATTTCCATTTCTGATTAAATTTATTCATTTCTATATTTGTAAGTGCATTGTTGTATTGATATTCAAGAAACAATCATTGCAACGAAAAGATTAAATAATCATGGGCGTATTTTTGTGCGATGCAGTTATGTTTCTTCGCGCGCTTATTTATCCGATTATTTTTGTCCGTTTCCGGTCCAATGATCTTACAGTACGCAATGAATTGTCCATCAAAAATTGACAATACTCATTGAGCATGCGTGGTTTGCCCCTAATTCACATTTATAGAATCCATATTATTCAATAAACAAGCAAGTAAAGCAAAAAGGGAAAAGCTCGGCATAGAAAAGAAAATGCCATCACGCAAGTAGTAAATCTCAAAAACATAACGTAGTAATTCATCTAGAATTCGAAGAATTACAACTAGCAGCACGATAAGGGTATGTAGTTTCTTAACATCAGGGAATTCGACAATCTAATATAGAGTCTTAACACGGCTTTTTATCGTAGCAACGGGGCTGCATCCATAGTTGGACACAGAAACCATCATCACTGACTTCCTAGTACAGACCAATTTCAGGCACATGGGTAGCAAACAAGTAAAGCCCTTCAGTCCCCAGGTAGAGCAAGAACAGCATCTTGTCACCCATCTTGAGATGATTTTCCTTCGCCATGAACTCTTTCCATCCGCTGACACACATACGACCATCAAGCTCAGAAATTGAATATGTAGATGTCACCTCAGTTCTCGGGTGACAAACAATTGTGATGGTACCATTTTTTTCCATTTGTGCAGGAATCAAACGGCTTGGGATTTTCTGTTGCATGCAAAGACTTAAAGTCAAGAGAACAGCTAGCGGAAAATAAACATGTTAAAATAAAGGAAAATAGAATTAGTGTACAGTATATATATGGCCTCACATAGTACTTTGCGCATAAGAGAAGATGTGTTCTTAATGATTACCACGTGTTTATTGTAGTTCTCGCTGTTTGTCCAGTTTAGAGTATGCAGCACACCGAAAACCAATTCTCCTTCCTCATACTCTCCAGCTCTGTGGAACAGAACAAGGTAATCCAAGTTTTCAACTGTGTTGATCACCGTCTGCATCATCCTCCAATTAATCATGGTCCCATCAGTGCTAGAGAGTGAGTCAACAATGGGACGCCTCTCAGGGGACATCAGGTAGTATGCTGTATAAATTTAATACAACTGAAATTAGTGGAGTACACATGTCGCAACCAAGTAATATAGTCATGGTTATGTGCACAACATAAATTTGTTGAATTAAGTAGGAAACTTACATGGATGGATGATTGGGTCATTTCCAGTTATGACCTCAGTTTGCCTGCTACGTGTGTCAGTTTTGAATATTAGCTCCATACCAACCTTAAATTGGTAAACTCTGCCTAATTCTTTCCAAGATTCTCCATTCAAATAGGTTATCCCATCAATGCTGGTAAGCTCAACATTGAATGAAAAATCTTCCTTGGTTTTCAGTGTAGCTTCAAAACTTGTGTTCTCGAATGGCAGAATAGCATGCATGTCTAGGAAATATGTTCTGATGTAGCAAGGGATCACCTGAATAAGAGCATGCATTTTATTACATTATGAGCCAGTACAAAATTGGACTTACTAGAAGTAGATATATATCCTACAAGAGTAACTGTTTGTACTTATTCCTATAATTGGACACTGAAGCAATTGTCCTGTACTGCAAAGACCTGAACATGCACTCATAGTTTCAGATTGGTACCTTCAAGTATCAAAATTACATGTAGGTACTTGAAAAAAAACACACGTGCATGACTAATAGAGATCACACTCACAACCTTTTTGCTAGCTAGATCTGGTACGTATATTACATGAATGATTAACACATGACACAATGAGTACTAAGACTGGTAGATCTGATACGTATATTACATGTGAATAACCACAAATAAATCAAATCCCATGTGTACATGAGTATGTTAGATGCATTACCGTCTTCTCCTCAAATCCCTCTACAAGGGTTATCACGCAATAATCATGTGTCATGGTCTTCGACCGACTGCCACACATCCCGAGTTTGTCAAAACAAACTGGACACTGCAAAAAAAAAATGAAAGTCATCAGATCTTGATCTGATAATCACGATCATTGCTTATCAAGAGGAAAAGTGAGGCGTAGAGTAGGCACGGCTTTGCTTGGCGCCATCGGTCGAAGAGGAGCGTCCGGTAGATTGCGTGGTCGTGGCGGCAGCGAGAGTCGTGGCGGCGGCGGCGAACCACGAGGGAGGTGTGTGAAAGAGGAAGAGGGTTTTTCGCAGAGGTAATAACTGCGTAGGTCTAGGCCGTGAGGCGTAGAGTAGGTTTCGATGGGACAATTCGACGCGCTGGCCAAATTGTCAGTAAGATAATAAAAATTAGGTTTATTAGTTTGGGCCCACTAACTAGTGAGTGGTTAGTACAATTTCGCGTCGTAAATGTACCCACACACAGCACACGGTTACCCTTTTTTATTGCGAATTCACACGGTAATTAGTGTTTATTTCGCGTCGTAAATGTAACATCCAAACACAAACTTTCTACTCACACATATATAGTACTTCCAAATTTACATGCAACATAAAACTTGTTCTGCTAACATAGTACTTCCGTACTAAAACGAGTATATAGTACTTCCAAATTTACTAGTATGCTGCCACGTATGTCGGGAGAAAAACTCCTGTGCCACCAACAGGAGTCGAGCGCATCCAGAAACCATAAGCTCCTGCTGATCCGAGGTAAGCAGGGTAGCCCATAACTGGATCCAATAAGTCGCCATATTGATAACCTGTAAGACATGAAAATTTGTTTTCCTGTTAAAGACAATATTATTCCTGCAATTCCAAATAGACCAACAAATTGCTGAAACGCCAATACGAATCCTAGCTTTGGTCTTTTTGTCAATCCATTCAACCAATTTCCAAACATATTGGAAACATTTGTGGGTGGAGGGATATTATATGTACAAAACACAACACGCCATAATAATCGAGCAAAAGGACACGAGATGAATAAATGATCTATAGATTCCTCACATCCACAAAAAGAACATTTAGTGCATCCATGCCAATTTCTTTTGATTAAATTGTCTTTAGTGAGCAAGACCTTTCTATTAAGGAACCACATGAAAATCTTAATTTTGAGAGAAAAAAGTGAGTATATACTTCTCCGGATGACTTCTCTTGTAGTAAAAAAAATGAGTATATAGAAGATGCAGTATATACTCGATCTCATCTCAAGTAGTATATACTCACTTATCATCTTGTAGTGTTAAGCAGTGTTAAGCATACTTTTTTTGTAATCCTACTACTATGAGTATATATAGAAGTGTTAAGCATACTTCTTTTGTAATCCTACTACTATGAGTATATATAGAAGTGTTAAGTAGTATATACTTATACTATGAGTATATAGATTACAAAATGAGTATATACTAGATATAGTAGACATAGTAGTGACTAAAAATGAGTATATAGAATATGCACAGACATAGTAGTAGGATTACCAAAAGCCAGATGACATAGTAGGTCTTCAGTTCTTCACACATGCATATATACAACATAAACATATATAGTAAGACAACGACATGTTGCTGGAATAGGGACATCTCTTGTCCTAGTCCCAGGACTCCCAGCCACTCTTCCTCTTGTTGGGGTTGTAGGAAGAAACTGCCACCTCCCAGGACTCACTTGGCTGCTGAATGGTATTGTTCATGGGTCGTGGGAGGTGCGCTGCCACATTCTGCAGGTGAACCTGTCCCTTGTTCACTAGGCTGATAATGCGATACAGTTCGTAGGTGATATATCCATCCAAGATAGCATAGTTCAGGTTTTTCTCTGAAAGTGGCTTCCATTCCCAGTACGAATGCCCTTCGCGTTTCTGCATGTTATCCTTCATACCTTCCTTCATCTTCAAGAACTTTTTGTGGATGAGCTTCCTAGCTGCCATTCCAGCCCTGCCGTATCTAGCACCTTCAATCTTGTAGATGTCCTGGATGTCGATGTGGTACTCGATAGGAATGTGCAGCCAGTCGTTACTAAGCACTCGTCTGTCCCCTCTTATGTCCACCCCAACGAAAGTAATGCTCTTGTTCTTCAGAAAATCCTTTAGGCTGCGTGGAACACCCGTTTTACACCTACATATATATCATAACGCAAAAATGTAGTTAATATGGGATTAGGAACTTGTTTTATATTATATATATGCAGTGTAGTGAACAATTTAATTAGTTGAACAACTAAATAATAATACGTATAGTACAAGCTAAGCACTAATTAAATGTTGGGGAACGACTGTACATTTGTAGATCAATCTAGCATGCCAAATGTTGGGGAACTAGTACACATTGCTAAGCACTAAATGTTGGGGAACTAATATATAGGAAGAACTTTGACCACACAAGAAAATTTGCAGATTAATCTTGCATGCCAAATACCGTCAGAACAATGGTTGCCAAATTAACAGAGCGGATTTTAATTTTATTGCGCGCATGTGCTGTTCGTAGTTGATACCAAAAATAAATAAATAAAACTCTTGGCACTCTCAAGAACAAAGGTCGTACTCAGACTTCAACAAATTATTTTGGGGAAATGATAGTACCTGATCTTGTGAAAGACGAGCACATGCTCCCTCATGGCGAGCTGCATCACCGCCACCTTCCTCTGCCTACTGTTGTACTCGATATCTAGGCCGACGAACTTGATCTCCTCGTCCGCGAGCCAACGCTCGTACTTCTCGAGGATTAGATCCACGGTTGCGGCCTCGTTCGTGTACACCGCCTCGATCCATGTCTCGCCGTGAGCATGCACATATCTGGTCTCCGTCGTTTCCTTGCCGTCGTCGATGCCTACCCAAAGATGGGGATCATCGGAGTCCTTGCTCGAGTTGGATCCCATGGTGGAGGGGAAGAGAGAGAGAGAGGCGCGTGAAGGAGAGGCGAGAGGATGTGGTGGAGGCGACAGGATAATGGTGGAGACTGCTAGAGGCGAGAGGAGGGTGGAGACTAGAGAGGACACGCCGGCGGAGAGAAGTTATGTTGTGGGGTTTTTTCGGTAGTGGTGCAGAGGCGAGAGGATAGTGGTGGAGACTACTAGGCGAAGGAGGCGAGGAGACAACGCGGCGGCTCTCTTTTTCGCTCTGCCGCGGATCTTCTCCATTTCGTTCTGGAGCGGTTCCTTTTTTTATTTGTGCAGCGGTTCCTCCCCTGCGCCCACCGGAAGCGGTTCAATTAATTGCTATCATCTAATTGTTCACTGTTTATAAGGGATTTATAACTGCTAGTGCAAATGTTGCAACCTGAACCTAAGCATCCCATACATTTATGGAGGCAAAACTGAGTAGATTGAGGTCTGTAAGGGTAATTCGATAAATAACCCAATATTTTATCAGTTTTATAAACAAATCATTCCCATACATGAACCATAATAGACTTGTAGCTTCAATAGAAATCTTGCCACACTTTATGGAGGCAATCATAAAAACGATGGCTTAGGAACGCATACAAGAAATTCAGGACGATTGACAGTATTGATGTCACAAATATTACACGATAAAAAATAATAATCAGTACTAAAATTACTTCAAAATAAAATGTTTTATCTCAAATGTTGTTGTTTCCCAGAAATTTAATCAACGCCACTAGTCTTCAACGACGAGATCGGTAATAGCGTGCTCGGATGAATGACCTCGCCAGTTGTGGACCCATATGACCTAGATCGGTAATAGCGTGCCCGTACGAGTGACATCGCCACTTCTTGACCCAGATGACCTAGATCGGTAATAGCGTGCCCGGACGAGTGACATCGCCAGTTGTGGACCCAAATGACCTAGATCGGTAATAGCGTGCCCGTACGAGTGACATCGCCACTTCTTGACCCAAATGACCTAGATCGCGGTAATAGCGTGCCCGGACGAGTGACATCGCCACTTGTTGACCCAGATGACCTAGATCGATAATAGCGTGCCCGGACAAATGACATCGCCAGTTGTGGACCCAGATGACCTAGATCAGTAATAGCGTGCCCGGACGAGTGACATCGCCACTTCTTGACCCAGATGACCTAGATCGGTAAAAGCGTGCCCGTACGAATGACATCGCCAGTTGTGGACCCAGATGACCTAGATCGGTAATAGCGTGCCCGGACGAATGACATCGCCACTTCTTGACCCAGATGACCTAGATCGATAATAGCGTGCCCGGACAAATGACATCGCCAGTTGTGGACCCAGATGACCTAGATCGGTAATAGCGTGCCCGGATGGATGACATCGCCAGCTGTGGACCCAGATGACCTAGATCGGTAATAGCGTGGTCGGACGAATGACCTCGCCACGTTTTGACCCAGATTGGGCATTTTGGTCAAAACATCGAGGCCGAATTGTGGATAAACCCTATCAAGATTTGTGTTTTGGTGTAGCATGAACACTGTTGCAGGCAAGGATCATGATTTGTGTGCTTTCTATTTTGCATAGCACTTGTGAAACCTAATGGGGTCAAAACAACATGGGTTTTGTCGACATCGTTCATGTCGCTTATGGGGCATCTATGAAGAAAGGTGCACATAGGAGATCCAGATCGACCTCAAATTTTTTGTGGGTGGTAATGCACACATACTAGGTGGGCTTGCCGACTTTGAGATTTTTCTGACAATTATAAGTGTGCATATCATTTTCTTTTAAGAAAAATGCCAGAAATTGGAAAAAATGCATGAAAATTGGTCAAATTCGTGTTAAAATCATTTTAAACTCACATGAGTCATGCATTGTTTGTATAATCATGTAGGAATTATGTACCACAGGATGTGACAGAGTTTTGGTCAAGTTGGATGCAAAAGGTTCAATTAGGAGGGTATTTTGGGCATTTTGGTCCAAACATCAAGGCCAAATGGTGGATCAACCCTATCAGGATGTGTGTTTTGGTGTAGCATGAACACTGTTGCAGGCAAGGATCATGATTGTGGGCTTTCTATTTTGCATAGCACTTGTGAAACCTAATGGGGTCAAAACAACATGGGTTTGGTCGACATCGTTCATGTCGCTTATGGGGCATCTATGAAGAAAGGTGCACATAGGAGATCCAGATCGGCCTCAAATTTTTTGTGGGTGGTAATGCACACATACTAGGTGGGCTTGCAGATTTTGAGATTTTTCTGAGAATTATGAGTGTGCATATCATTTTCTTTTAAGAAAAATGCCAGAAATTGGAAAAAATGCATGAAAATTGGTCAAATTCGTGTTAAAATCATTTTAAACTCACATGAGTCATGCATTGTTTGTATAATCATGTAGGAATTATGTACCACAGGATGTGACAGAGTTTTGGTCAAGTTGGATGCAAAAGGTTCAATTAGGAGGGTATTTTGGGCATTTTGGTCCAAACATCAAGGCTAAATGGTGGATCAACCCTATCAAGATGTGTGTTTTGGTGTAGCATGAACACTGTTGCAGGCAAGGATCATGATTGTGGGCTTTCTATTTTGCATAGCACTTGTGAAACCTAATAGGGTCAAAACAACATGGGTTTGGTCGACATCGTTCATGTCGCTTATGGGGCATCTATGAAGAAAGGTGCACATAGGAGATCCAGATCGGCCTCAAATTTTTTGTGGGTGGTAATGCACACATACTAGGTGGGCTTGCAGATTCTGAGATTTTTCTGACAATTATAAGTGTGCATATCATTTTCTTTTAAGAAAAATGCTAGAAATTAGAAAAAATGTATGAAAATTGGTCAAATTCGTGTTAAAATCATTTTAAACTCACATGAGTCATGCAATGTTTGTATAATCATGTAGGAATTATGTACCACAGGATGTGATAGAGTTTTGGCATTTTGGCATTTTCTTTGAAGAAAGGTGCACATAGGAGGGCATTTTGACATTTGTGAAACATAGCGGGGTCAAAACAACATGGGTTTGTTGAAAACATCGAGCCGAAAGCACATGACCACACGGAAGAAAATACGAACTGCAGATGTACCAGCAAAACATTGTCTTCAACAGCCCAACAAAAGCAACACACTACATAACTACTAAGATAGTCTTACTTGTTCATCCAAACACACTACATATATATTTACATAAGTGCAAGCACAGAAGCAAACTAAACTCCAGGAAGCATCCTACGCCAGCTTACGCCTCTTGTTCTCCTTTTCTGATTCTTCTTCATCTGATGAATCTTCAGGAACATCAGTGTCTGAATCTTCACAATCATCCGGAAGCTGAAATCCAAGTGGCAGTCCAGCGTCTAGCCTCTCCAGCATCACTCAGTACAGCTCGAACGCCACAAAGCCATGAATGGCGGTGTAGTCCTTGTTGATCTTGGCAAGAGGTCTGCGCTCCCACATCCGGTGCGCTGTGTGATGGAGCTTGTTCTTCATATTTGCGTACCAGGGATCAATCAGGTCCGCAGCCATCACACTCATGCCAAGCGTGTCATTTCGAGGGAGCCGGTACAGGTGCTGGAGGTCCACATAGAACTCTGCTGGAATGTTGACATTCGGCCAGGTTTGAGGAAGAACCACCTTGTCTGTCTTGGTGCCTACGCTAGCAAAGGTAATACCTTTGAAGCGTAGAAAATCCGCAATATAGCAAGAACACTTCCAATGGTCAGAACTACAATAACCAAGACAATGTAGAGTTAAGTTTAGTTAAAAGATGTAATTTCATAGGTGACAAACAAGTATATGATCATCAAGTCCACCTAATGAGTTAAGTTTAGTTAAAAGAATTGAAATATGATGAACAAGTCCACCTAAAGATTTGAAATATGATCAACATGAATTGACAGAAACACATGTGCTTACTTTATGCAAAACTATGCTGACTTGATTTGTTTTACATTTTCCTAGTTTGTATATAACAATTCTAATTTGATTTGTTCTACTTTTTACTAGTTTTCATAAATATGAACACTT
Organism: Poa pratensis; assembly: GCA_947311845.1. Taxonomy (NCBI): domain Eukaryota; kingdom Viridiplantae; phylum Streptophyta; class Magnoliopsida; order Poales; family Poaceae; genus Poa; species Poa pratensis. The sequence continues at coordinate 60,192,486 of CAMZMU010000034.1, read as the reverse complement.
CTAATTGGCATGACCATCTGTTTGAGCCACAAGTAGTACCAAGACTGAAACAAAAAAAAAACCCATAACAAAATCAAGTCAGGTACCAAGACTGAAACAAAAAAACCCCACATGAATTGACAGATCCCCAAGACTGAAACTAATCCGTGGCATCGCAAGCACAGTTTCAAACTAACCCCGAAGACAGAAATAGATCTAGGAACTTCTGTCTACCGTAAATATGAACCAAATTAGTGACATCGCAAGCAGTTTGAGCGACATCTAGTACTAATAGTAGCACTAGTACCCTGGCAGAAGGGGTGAAGCAAAAAACCCTTAATATAGCAACATGCGTGGCCACGTTTGTTCATACCTGGCGTACTGGAAGACGAGTACATGGCGGCGCATGGCGAGTTGAATGACGGCCATCCTCTTGTCTTTCAGGGCGCGGTCCGAGGTGTACTCCATGTCCAGCCCCATGATCTTGGGGTCTCCAGCCGCGAACCACTTCTGGTACATGTCGAGCACCCGCTCTAGTTCCGCTGGATCGTTGGTGTAGACTGCCTCGATCTTCTGGTTGCCGTGGACGGTGACGTCGTATGTCTCGGAGAAGTACTTGACGGTGTCCATGGCGACGCCGCGGGGGAGAAGAAGCACAGATCGAAGTGGAAGCGGAGAAGACGAGACGAAGCAAGTGGTGAAAACAGAGGGAAAAACATAGGGGAAAACAGAGGAGGAAGATGAGACGAAATGGGATGGGTGTGAAATCGTAACTGCGTGCGGTTGTTTGTACGCAATAAACTAACCCACCGACTGACATACGGGCCCAAACACAGTTAGTATAATCGTCGATCCAACTGACAGGTGGGACTACTCGGTTATGTATTGTCACGTCAAAACCCCAGAACCGCCGCGCCGTGCCTCTCTCCTCTCGACCTACCGTGTAATTGACTGCACCAAAACCAAGCCCGACCCCTCCTCAAGCAGCCGCCACGTCTCACCACTTACGTCATTCACCGCCGCCACCTCTCTCGTCACCGGCCGCTCACCATTGGACCCGGCACGAACACAATAATTCATTACCAACATTGTCCACGTACGTCTTTCATTTTCTGGCCTTTTTCTTCCAAGAAAATGATAGCAACACCTATACTTGTCAGAAAAATCTGAAAATATGTTGCATGTGGAAATTTTCTAAATAGGGAAATATACTTTTTTGCTGCATGTGGATGGCTACTTGGAATGGAACAAACTTGTTAGCACTTCATTTAAGTACCACATATGCACGCAAAAAACAACAAAATTACATGTAGGTACAACGAGTTCATGTTTGTTAGTTTTAGATCATCTATAACATTCAGTAAGCACCACATAAATTCAGAAAAAAAATGCCAATCTATATGAAGCATGAAGATCCATGAGCTTCAACGAAAAATGTGTGAGAAGAAGACCATATCCATGGCACAGTTAGTCATACTGAGCAGGAACACATATTTGACACATGGCAGGACATATTTTAGTTATAACCCAGATGATCACCTAGATCGGTATTAGCGTGCCCGGACGAATGACATCGCCACTTCTTGACCCAGATGACCTAGATCGATAATAGCGTGCCCGGACAAATGACATCGCCAGTTGTGGACCCAGATGACCTAGATCGGTAATAGCGTGCCCGGACGAATGACATCGCCAGTTGTGGACCCTGATGACCTAGATCGGTAATAGCGTGGTCGGACGAATGACCTCGCCACTTTTTGACCCAGATGACCTAGATTGATAATAGCGTGCCGGATCAATGACATCGCCAGTTGTGGACCCAAATGACCTAGATCGGTAATAGTGTGCCCGTACGAGTGACATCGCCACTTCTTGACCCAAATGACCTAGATCGGTAATAGCGTGCCGGACGAATGACATCGCCAGTTGTGGACCCAGATGACCTAGATCGGTAATAGCGTGGTCGGACGAATGACATCGCCAGTTGTGGACCCAAATGACCTAGATCGGTAATAGCGTGCCCGGATGAATGACATCGCCAGTTGTGGACCCAGATGACCTAGATCGGTAATAGCGTGGTCGGACGAATGACCTCGCCACTTTTTGACCCAGATGACCTAGATCGGTAATAGCGTGCCCGGACCAATGACATCGCCAGTTGTGGACCCAGATGACCTAGATCGGTAATAGCGTGCCCGGACGAGTGACATCGCCACTTCTTGACCCAGATGACCTAGATCGGTAATAGCGTGCCCGGACGAGTGAGATCGCCAGTTGTGTCAAACCTGGTTTTATCACTGATTTGAACACACAAATATGGAAGTTGTACTATCATACATAACAACAGATTTTCATATTTTAATAGCAGTACAAGATTTGATTGTTTTTAAACCCGATTGAAAAAATCGTAACAGAGGGCAGTGGAGAAAGCAGGGGAGAAAGCAGGGGAGGAGGGAGAAAACCAAAATTTACCCACCAAAATTTACTCCGAGAAAACTCTCTTTCGGCAGAGGAGGGAGACCACCGCCGCCGTCGCCGCCATCCATCTCTCGACCTCGCCGCCCCTCGCTCACCATCCCTCTCTGTGCCACCGCATTCTCTCGACCGCCGTCGTCACCCGTGTCGTCATCGCGCTATAGATTGACCCACGTCGCGGCGATTCACCAAAGACACTACATCACAGTACAGTTTTAGGGGCACTTCATAGTGCCCCTAAATTACTTGAACTCCGCCGTACAGGCAACTCCGCCTCTTCCATTTCATTCTGCTCCGCCTCTTCCTCTCCTCTCCTCTCCTCTGCTCTGCTCCATCTACTCGGCCGCATCTGCGAGCCACCGGCAAGCCGCCGGCGACCATCTTCTCCGTAGTAGTTCGTCAGTGGACAACTTCGCCTCGGGTAAGCCAGCGCCTCGGGTATTTGATTTCTGCTCAAGAATTGCAGATCCAGAGAGATGGTCGGGGTAGATGATACTGCATGCTATGTATATTCTTACATTCAAACTAGATGCATCTAGTTTTTTTAGATTCGGAGTAGATGATGGGGGATTCAGTAGATTCAGAGTGGCTCGTACTGTTCTTGTTGCAGTAGTGAAAATTTAGTTGTTGCAGTAGTGATTCAGTAGAAGAATAGGGATTTAGTAATGCATTTGGATTACTACTACCCCTAGCGCCAATTTGGATTCAGTCTGTTATTGTAACCCTAAATCCCTACGCTAAGATTTCCATCTGTTATAGTAACTACACTAGTAACTGCACTACTGATTCCCCATCTGTTCTAGTAACTGAATCCACTTGCTAATGTATTCATAGATAATATAAGATATCTGCCAAATTCAGACTTCAAATTTAGAGAAAAAATTTGCTAGTGATTTCAGTAGATTCAGTAGTTTATTTAGTAACTGCACTAGTGATTCCCCATCTGTTGTAGTAACTGAATTTTGATATCTATGTTTACCTTGATGTAGAATGGGGAGCAGCGACCCGAAGTACGTCGTTCTGGTCCATGATAGTGACAGTGAAGATGAGCGTGCGAGGAATGTGAAGGAGACAGCCGAGCTATTCAAGAACAAAAATCCTGCTAGAATCTTCAAGAAGAAGGCCAAGTTTTATGAAGTTTTGGCAAGAAAAACTTATGCAATTGTACTAAATTGATGCACTTGTATTAATTGCCCCAAAAAAATTAACATGTTTGTTGCATTTGGTAGGGCCTTCTGAGAAAGCTGTTGACATTCCTAGTAGCAGTGCTTGCAAGAAGACCCCTCCAAAGTCCAAGTTACTTGAAGAAAAGTCCAAGTTAGCTTGTATTCTTATGCAGTTCTATATTCCTTTATTTGTAGGACCCAAAGAAGAATTATACACTCCTGACAGGAACTTTGACAAGCTTTGCATGTTTGGAAACGACATGTACCTCACAAAACAGCAGCTTGACTTTCTGGATGAGTACTGTGAGAGGTGTGGCCACAGAGATATCAAGTTCTATGTGCACAAGCTCACCAGTTCCAATGTCATTGACTACAAATGCAAGATGGTAAGACATTACTACTGGCCTATCTGAATTTGTGAATGTTATTGTTGTTCTTGATGTGATGTGCTAACAGTTCATACATAATAGGTCTTTGGAGCTAAGTTCAGTAAGGAGTACCTGCAGAGTCATCTGCCAACAGTTCAAACTCTGTGTACCATCCTTGATACCAATACCAGGGCGTTCAGCATTAAGATGAAGATGGCCAAGTTCACAAACAATGCCATAATGACTGGTGAGTGGAAGAAAGCTGCTAAGGAGTTCAAGCTGCAGGAAGGTCATGTCGTCCTCTTCAACTTCACACAAGCTTGCTATGGTGGGCTGAGGCTGCACATTGAGAAACTTCCTGTTAACTGAAGATGTGACTGATGCTGGAATGTCAGTGCCTAGTTTATATGACGTATATGTCTAGGTTGTGAACTGTGTGGTTTAGTACTAAGTTAATATGTAGTCTTCTGAACTGTGTGGTTAAGGCTGTGATGCCTGATGATCTTATGTGTATTTTGTGAAAGTGAACTGAGTGGTTGGCTATGATGCCTAAGTATTGTAATTATGTAGTGATGATGTGACATGTGTTTTAAGCTGCTGGTTCGACTATGCTTGTCAAAGTGGGTTTCACTGTGGGATAGATAAGCCTGGATGTCAAGAAAATTAACTGTGTAGATGCTGCCTAAGAAGTTTGCGGAGTTGCTGAAGGGCCGTGTACCGCGTGTACTGAAGCTGCTTGAGGCAGACGATCCGAGTAGCAGCCCGTGGGACATGGATGTGCTGTTCGATGCAGCTGGCCTCATTTACCTCGGGCGCGGCTGGGAGCAGTTCGTCCAATGTTACTCTCTGGAGCGCGGCTGTTTCCTTGTGGCGCCCTGACCCGACTGCTATACAGTGATGTTGTGTGTCGCCGGTTAAGCGATACAACCGGAGGTTACGGGTTTACCAATCCCCGGCCAAAACCTTTGGCAGGTGTTGCTCGGAATGGATCAGCGGCAACACAACACCCCGATTGATGACTTAACACAGGCACAACTATCAATGCATAATAGAGAGATCAAGACTTGTGGAACAACTGGCACATCACTGACTCTACGACACAAATCATTATAGTTCAACTCTTATAATAGAGAAAGATAGCAAATTACAGCCAGCGGTCACAGACCCAACAGTACAACATGCGGAAGCGAATTAGGTTGTTCTAAACAACAAGATCCAAATTATGGCCTAAGAGGCCTACAGATAAACATTCAAGCGCCAGCTGTCCCGGGATGTCCCAAGCTGCCACCTGGGAACCCCAGACTACTCCTCGACGTCCACAAAGAACCCACCTTCGAGGTCGGTGAAGTCCTCCTCTGAAACAAAACAAACGACGTTGATTTCGACGAACTCGCAAGATTATATATAGAGCTTTAGCTCGATGAGGCTTTCAAGGTTTTATGGCTGTTTTGCATAAAGCTGATTTTATTTATGAAAACATAACTCCATGGCATCGACTATTCAGAGTATTTTTTAAAGGGGTAAGGAGTAACTCTTTTCTCTTGATCACACTTTTTCATCATCAACCACCATCATCATCCACTGTACCTGTTCTACAAAGGCACCTCCCCGAATCACCCTCGAGGAAGTCGACCTTACAATCTTGAGTGGTACCTTTAGTACCCAAGTTTTAATCATTCCGTTCAAGTTATTCTATGGTCTCTGAATCCGTCACCAAGTCGTCCATAACCGCGGACACGGCTTTTCGAAAAGATTTATCCCTGCAGGGGTGTACAATGTGAAAGTCGCCAGGCTCCCGAGGGCCCTCCCAGCTTCTTATCCATGCGTACCGTCCGGCCCATTGCCTAGCTCTTAGCTCTCTTCCGGGGAAAGCCGGCTGGGTGGGAGCGGATACAACCTTTACCTCGCTTAAGACTAACCCAGGATCATCAGTGGCGGTAGGACAAGAGGTACCTCCAGCACCCTGTCCCGCGGCCACTTATTTTCCTGACACCACCATCCTCATCTCAGTCTTGGCCACCATCTCAACGCACGCGCAAATGGAAAGCCAAACTAGAGGACCCCCGGCTAGTCCGCCACAAGTTAGTCGGTCGACGAGGTTCCATATGCCCACGCATGGTTGCACGCTCAGTCTTGGCTCCAAAGGGGAGAACTTGCATCTAGGCGACGAGAACGATACAACCCACCACATCCACTGTGGCCTCTCATCCCCGCCTTTAAACAGTTTATTAAAGTCACCACCATTTTTCCATCACATCCGAACATTCCATCACTGTCACAACAATGAAACATCCACCGGACTGCTAAGCATTTCACTAAGCATGGCTAAGCATATACATAGCATAGTTAAGTAACTCCGGCAGCAATACATTCCTATGGATATTAGGAGGGGAAACAGGTAATGGCATCGGAAACTTAATGCAACTATAGGATACTCTAATCCAACCAAATTGACATTTGGAAACGCATGCAATATTGTAGTGGAGAAAATATTTGCGGAAACATAGGTGGAGACATGCTCAGAGGGGGGGATTACGCTTGCCTTGTTCAGGGTGCTGGTAGTACTGGTTGTCAGGGTATTGTGGAGAAACCCCGACTCCTTGATCTATCGATGTATAAAAACACCGGAAAGCACAATCAAATACCACACCATATAAAACAAGTGCAATGCACAAGCACATGATGATATGACATTTTAAATGCACCATAGAAGTATTAAACATGACCAACAAGTTAAATGGGGTCACAAATATATTTATTGCATTATTTGGATTAATCCCCATATTTAAACTTAATAGGATTAGCCAATTTCGAAAATATGCAGTACTGAAATATTGCTCAACTATGCATGGGAATGATGCTAAAGTACAAACATTTTCATTCTGAGCATTTTGATATAAAGAACACATTTTTCTGATTTATAAATAAAAAGACATGGATTTTCCAAGAATTATTTCTTTTCTGCCCTTTTCTTCAATTTGATAAAACATTAACGAAATTAATTTATTTGGATGTGTGAGTTATACCAATAGACAGGTTGTATTTTTCTGAACAATTTGGTATATTGTTTACCATTTTTGGACAAGTATTTCAAAAGATATTGAATTTACAAATCTAATTTGTTTTCTGTCTTTTATTTTCTTTTCCCAGGAAAAATCTACCAAAACGTTTTGCACACGGGTTGTGCTAGCCTGTGCCACTGACTGGCGGGGCCCGTGGCCACGCTGGCAGCCACGCAAGCGTGCGGGCCCAGCGGCCGGTTTGACCGGAGCGCGGCGTCGCGGACGCGCGCGTCGGCCGTCGGCGGCGACGAGCACGGAGACGTCGACCTACAGCACGAGGGAGCGTTCTACGGGTGGCTACGGACTCACACGGACACGGCGAGCAAGAATACGGCGGCGCCGCTACCTATTGGTCGCCGGAGTTGACCACGGCGACGAGCTACGGCAGCGGTTGCGCACGGGCTACGGCGAATCGGCGAACCAGAGTGCGAAAACGAGGACGGAGATGTCGAGGAGGACCGTGGGCTCACCCTCGACGCGTGGGTAGGCTTGGATTGGACGGAGGTGGGCAGAGGCGGTGGTGAGCTTGTTCGACGTCCGGCGGCCGGAGAGGAAGAAGACAAGCGAATGCGGCGATTTCCGGGCTTCCCTTGTCGATTCCCTGTACGAGGTCGAAGAGGACGACGAGGCGGAGTCGACGGTGTGCTTCGATCTGCTCTGCGAGCTCTCAATCGCCGGCGGCGAGCACGGCGGCCATGGCGGCTAGGGTTCGGTGGAGAGGGAGCAGAGGGAGCGAGGGAACGAAATATCTGGGGGGAGAGAGGGTGCACGCCTCGGTGGCGACCTTATCCTCCTCGCAGAGGTCCGCGACGGGCAGGGGAGGGCTCGGCGGCGAGCTGGTGCGACGCGAGCCATGGCTCGGTCGCTACAGCACGAAGAAGATGATGTTTTTATGAAAACCCCCCTGGCTGCATTTTTCTATTTACAAAGAAGCCCTTTTTTGTTTCTTTTATAAATCCAGTAGCATTTCCCGAATTCAATTGAGGCACTTACACAATTTATAAAAATCTGGGAAAATTCATATAGCCTCCCAATATCATGTATAAGCACCACAAAAATTGGGGTTACCAAATAAAATGTTTTGAGCAACATTTGTTCATAAGGTTTGGGTATGGCATTTTTGTTAAAACCAAAATGAATTTACTTTAGAATTTTTAAAGCAAGTGAAAAATATTTATTTTGAACTCTTGGAACTTCCTTGAGAAAATATGGAAGTTTATTTGAATTGTTTTTGTCACAACAACTCATTTGGATTTAGATTGTTTAGAAACAATGGTTGCTTTTGTTTCCATTTGTTTTTAATTTGTTTTCCAAATCTTTGTTTCAACTTGAGCACTTAAGCAAATAATGCCATGATGCATGAATGAAATGCAAAAGTGGAAATTTTATTCACAAACTTTCAGTTCACTAACTTGGGGCTGTTACATTCCTCCTCTTCAGTTTCGACGGCGACACCTTGCTCACCGTCAAGGTGTTCGGGCTGCACATGTGCCGCAGGCACTACTTCTTGACCCAGACGACCTAGATCGGTAATAGCGTGCCCGTACGAGTGACATCGGCACTTCTTGACCCAAATGACCTAGATCGGTAATAGCGTGCCCGGACGAATGACATCGCCAGTTGTGGACCCAGATGACCTAGATCGGTAATAGCGTTGTCGGATGAATGACATCGCCAGTTGTGGACCCAAATGACCTAGATCGGTAATAGCGTGCCCGGACGAATGACATCGCCAGTTGTGGACCCAGATGACCTAGATCGGTAATAGCGTGGTCGGACGAATGACCTCACCACTTTTTGACCCAGATGACCTAGATCGGTAATAGCGTGCCCGGACCAATGACATCGCCAGTTGTGGACCCAGATGACCTAGATCGATAATAGCGTGCCCGGACGTGTGACATCGCCACTTCTTGACCCAGATGACCCAGATCGGTAATAGCGTGCCCGGACGAGTGACATCGCCAGTTGTGTCAAACCTGGTTTTATCACTGATTTGAACACACAAATATGGAAGTTGTACTATCATACATAACAACAGATTTTCATATTTTAATAGCAGTACATTATTTGATTGTTTTTAAACCCGATTGAAAAAATCGTAACAGAGGGCAGTGGAGAAATAGAGGAGAAAGCAGGGGAGAAAGCAGGGGAGGAGGGAGAAAACCAAAATTTACCCACCAAAATTTACTCCGAGAAAACTCTCTTTCGGCAGAGGAGGGAGACCACTGCCGCCGCCGCCGCCATCCATCTCTCGACCTCGCCGCCCCTCGCTCACCATCCCTCTCTGTGTCGCCGCATTCTCTCGACCGCCGTCGTCGCCCGTATCGTCATCGCGCTGTAGATTGACCCACGTCACGGCGATTCACAAAAGATCCATCGCAGGCGGCACTAAGGTTACCACTTCTTCTCTTCTGGATGCGATTGCAGAACGATTTGAGTTCAAACACGAATTTTCTTTTCGTTTCCAAGTGTCCTACTTGTCTCGACAGGAAAGAGTTGTGCGATCTGGTGCTAGATATAGATGGTAGCACGTATTTATGTTCGATGTCATTCATGATTGATTGGTGTGTTACACGTTTATTACTGATTGAGATTGTACTTACATGCATCTGATTGAGATCAGTGGCGGAGATAGGGGAACAGTAATTTCTCTAGAATTTTTTGCTTAAACCGGCCCCCCCTAACTCTGATAATTTAGTGTTTCTGCCTCCGCCCCTGATTGAGATGTTGGACTGTACCTTCATGTAATTTTGATAGTTCCAGGTGCCCAATTGATGTTGGTAGCTGGTGTTGTGTGTGTCTTTTTCTAGGTAGGTACTTTGTGATGTTGAAACTAAGAGCTCTGGTACTCACACTGCCCTTTTTAGGACCAGTAGCTATTTTTAGTAATTTCCCTTTTTACTTTTCAGCAGTACAATTTATGTGAGCCCTTTTTAGGACCAATAGCTATTTTTACTAATTTCCCTTTTTACTCTTCAGCAGTACAATTTATGTGAGCCCTTTTTAGGACCAGTAGCTATTTTTAGTAATTTCCCTTTTCACTCTTCAGCAGTACAATTGATTGTCTGCAACCCATTTCTGTGTCATACAAGTATATTTTCTACTGTGAATTATGTTGTTCTTCACATCATCCCCTGCCACACCAGAACTCGCTTCCTTAGGAAGTATATGGTGTGAACGACGGTACGATTGTGCTATGTATAGATACAAATGGCACTAGAATGACTAATTTAGATCGCTCTGAACCTTGACAAATGATTTTCTCTCTTGTTAATTGCAGTTCCGTACTTCCATGAAATTCTTGTATGCATGTCAAATTTAAATTGCACTTATATGAATGTCTCTGAACCTTGCTGCTGCTAGACTGCATTTAGTCCTAAATTTCTAGTGAACCTTGCTGGTGCTAGAATGCATTTAGTCATGTTTTGGAACCATGCTGTTTTGGCGTGTCTGCTAGATGTAACTGAAGTCAGACTTTTTTGTACGATCAACAGGCGGCCTTGCATACGATGGACTGCGAGTTCTTCGCTGTAATAAACGATGCTTCATCGGACAAATTGGTATGGTACTCAGTTTAGGTGTCATTTTTTGTCAGATTAGGTGTAATGATGTTCATGGCCTGCTCTATCCTTTGCTGCAGTCGCTGCCTAGGAAGTTCGCGGACTTGCTGGAGGACCGTAAACCCCGTGAACTGAAGCTGCGTGAGGTTGGCAATCGGCGTAGCACCACCTGGGACATGGATGTGTGGTTCGACAGCACTGGCCGCATGTTCCTCAAGTGCGGCTGGGAGTGTTTCGCCCGGACGTACGGCCTGCAGCAAATGTATATTCTGTTCTGCAGTTACGACGGCCGCGATGTTATCACAGTCAAGATGTTCGACCTGAGCATGTGCCGCATGCAATACGACGCGACCTACAGTACGTGCACTCTATAACCAAAATGTCAATTCTACAGTATGTTACCGGAAATTTAGCTGCATTTTTTTATATGATGAACAGAGGGATCTGTTAAGATGGAGTTGTCAGACTTTGAGTTCTACAGGGCCCTAGAAGACGCTCCATCGGACAAACTGGTACGCTTCATCGACCCACACCACCACTTCAGTTATTTAGTCCTCCATCACTTCAGTTATTAACTCCGGCAGAGTGTGTGAGCTATGACCCTGCAGCTAGTTAAATTTGTGAATCAAAGGTCTAGTAGATGGGTTGTAGTACCTCAAGTGCTCTTGGTGCATATGTTCACTGGATATGGCAAATTTGAGCTCCCACTGAATGTTCATCTTTTCAAATAATGTGCTAAACAACCTGATTGCTCAACTTTGATCAAGTAGAACTGATTACTGGGTACTACTTGTTTACATTTTTATATTAATGTTTCATCATCAAACAGTAACCTTTTTGTTGTAAGCCCTCTTTTCCATCTATTTAACTTTTATATTGCTGCAGATGCTGCCTAAGAAGTTTGCGGAGTTGCTGAAGGGCCGTGTACCGCGTGTACTGAAGCTGCTTGAGGCAGACGATCCGAGTAGCAGCCCGTGGGACATGGATGTGCTGTTCGATGCAGCTGGCCTCATTTACCTCGGGCGCGGCTGGGAGCAGTTCGCCCAATGTTACTCTCTGGAGCGCGGCAGTTTCCTCCTCTTCAGTTTCGACGGCGACGCCTTGCTCACCGTCAAGGTGTTCGGGCTGCACATGTGCCGCAGGCACTACACGTACGACCACGACGCCAGTACAAGCAATGAAACTGGCCCAGATACCAGGACAGATGAGGAGTCCACGGATGAGGAGTCCACGCACGAGGAGTACACGGATGAGGAGTCCATGGATGAGGATGACCCATTTGACTCTTCCATCATCGTCTCCCAGAGAGCTGATCTTGATGACGATGAGAAGGACCACATCCGTGAGCTTCTACCCCCAAAAGATGAGTACATTGGAGTGCCATATGTGACTCGTTTGACGAGGACAAATTTGGCCAGATATGAGATGGTACGTATGGTTCTAATGCTATTTTTGTTTTTCTACACAATTTGTGCTTACAACGTGTGCCTTTGTATGACCTACTTCTTTTTGTCTTTCATCCACACGTTTAAAATCCAGAAACTACCTCAGTCCGTAGCGGACAGCGCTGGCATTCCGTCTTCAGGCCATGCTGGGCTACGCCTCGGAGCGTCAGGGGCGTTCACCACCGTTCCATACAACACGGACAGTGACGGCCGCATTATGTTTGTCAGGAATGCATGGCGGCAGTTCCTTGAAGGCAAGCATTTAAAGGAAATGCAAGCTCTTCTCATTACACTTAGGAGCACCCGTAACCGCCACTTGGACGTGAAGATTGTGATGCAGGCGGTGTCGCCCTGGTTGTAGTAGTCTGCCAACCAAGACATTCGCATCAGATCATGAACACATGGATGACTGTAATTATCGTAGGGGCAACAGTGATGTGCTTGAGTACATTGATCACCAAAACCCTTTGCATTGATGTGCTTCAGTGCATTGATCACCAAAACCCTGTGATGTCTGCATCTACAATGAAGATTATTGGTCTTCTCTATTTTTTCAGTGGCAATTTGACGTTTGCAGACATTAATAACAGCTAATTAGATGCATGACATAATTGTTCAGGGGCATTACATGACTCATGTGAGACTTCCACATGTTTTCACCCCTACTTTGAAGGTTCTAGGCCTTTCGGAAAATTATCTGACTATGGTATCACATTTGGGCACACTTACATTAGCTGCACACTCACAAAAAAGTTTGTAGCCTCACATTGCTCCCTAATAGGCCACGGTCGTCGACGAGCGGCCCATGATCAAGCCACACAGCACTAAGTGAGTGCATAGGGTGCAACAAGGTATAAAACCATGGTTTCAGTACTGTTTAACAATCTCATTCAGAAACAAATTAAGTTACCTATCTCATGTCTACAATTCATAAGTAGTGGTTCAATTTCATGTCAGTCATTCTTGCATCTTCCACTGCCTCCATTTGTTCCTTCCATCCTAATCATCAAACACAAAAATTACAGTAATATTACTTTCAAATATTGCTTCCAAATATTAATTTCCAAACTTATTTATTTTTTCTTAATTAAAAAAACCAGTCAACAAATAATTACGTTCCCACCAATGTAGTTTTGGCCAAAAATTCAAAAACCTCCGCTAAAAGGCCCGTACGTAGAGTCTCTGCGAATTTTTTGTTCCCACCAAAACCGAAAAGCATCCTTTTAACCTTCCCGCTAAACTCTCTTCATAACTACCCACGACCCCCAACCTAAACGCAATCACCGCGGCGAGTTTGTTCGCCATCGGATCTGAGCTCCCTCATCGTCCTCACGGCGACATGACGACGTCGTCACCGGAGTCAACGGAACGCCAATTCTCTCAGGTTATTCCTTCGTCATCTGCTTCTCGTCCGCAAAGATGTGCAGCGTTTATCCTACCCTAGAATTACATGCTGCCGGCGGCGATCCTTGCCACGTTAGGCGCCGCCGCCGCTGCTTCGCCCGCGCCGGCGAAAATGCTGAGGAAAGCGCGGTCTCCATGACGCGCCTCCCGCGTCCGCACTATCTGGCAATTGCGCGGTTTGGCAAGATCGTAGCGGCGTGGGGTAGTTCTCCTTGGTCGGCTACCCGCCCGTGTCAGTGATCTCGCCTTTTCTTATCTGTTCTCTAAATTGGTTTTTCTGATATGTTCTTCTTTTTGTTCTTCTCTGATCTTCCTCTGCTCCAAGCGTAAATCTGTGTATGAACGTCACCTGGTCGATCATAGGTCTATCTGGAGTTCATGTGTGCTTTGAGTTTGCCGTGCTGTGCACCATCGTACTGACGATGGGAGACTCGTTATCCATGAGAAAAATGCCTCTGTCAATTTTCAGCATGTTGTTCCTCTGTTGATCATTTGCGAACATGTTTTTCTTATCGTGTATCGAACTGAGAATTAATGATAAATGCATACTTCATTTTACAAACTATTCATAAAATTTACATAGCCATGTAACTATTCTTTTATTTCAGATCTGCGAATTGACTGATTATTTTGGTGCTCATTTTTTACTTCTATCTAACTGTAGACGCGCGAGGACATTTGGTCACTTAACCTGTACTACGAAGATGAGGATAAAAAACAGAAAGTTCTGGAAGCAACAATCGAGAGGACTGACATCTGCTATATGGAATTGATCAGTTTGATTGAAAGTGTTGGCTTCTGTGCCGGGCGTCATTACCTCTACTGCAGGGTAAAAACTGCCGATGGCAGAGGAAAACTTGTTCCCATCGAGCATGGATCTGAAGTGGAGAAATTGGTATCCCTGCACAATAATGAGAAGACGATCAACCTGTGTGTGTTTAGGGAGAAGCCCAGCGTTGATATTGCAACACAAGGGTCTCATCTTGATGATGAAAGTGGATCCACCAGAAACAAGCGATACACTGTCTCAGGTTATCCTTTCATCCCAAATCTCGAACGCACAACACCTACAATACAGACTTTAATACATATTTTCCCGGTCACATTTTAATGCATGCTTTAACTAATCAATAATTTGGATAAACATGCAGTTAGGGATGCAACAGCTGAGGATCAAGATTCAAACGAAACAGAAGATACAGATTTCTCCCTTACCAATGGTACACAAGTACATTAATTCTTAATCAGGTTTCTGAATTGTGCACATTGCTAATGCTTTGTCCATTTATTGTTTACATGTTCAGTAAAAAAAGGATCTGTTACAAGGACAAGGGTTGAAATTTTACAAGCTTACAAAAGAAAACATGGAAAACGTAGATCTGGTAATTTATTTTTGACATTTAAGCTTTCTCTAACATTTGCTATATAATGCAGAAAAACCTTGATTGCTGATTCAGTACAAATGTTAACCCTGATACAGGAACTGTAGACCAATCTAACACTGTAGTGTCTGAAACTGACATGTGTGCCCTTACTGAATGGCCTTCCCATGCTCGCCGCTACCGCCCGCAGCTAGAGGACGGTACTAGCTTTTTTTTACATTTATGTCCTCATTTCTTACAATCTACTACACAGTAAATTGTTTCTTTGTGTATGTTTTGGGCTGTAGGCGCTGACGGACCCAAGAAGAAAGGGCGAGGTGTAGTAAAAGGAATAAAAGCATCTAAGAAGCGTCATGCCAATGGATCTGGAAAGCTAAATATTGCATTCTCTGATAAATTGGGTGGTGCAGTAGGAATGAACTACCGTTCATTCAAGGATGACGTGGTTATCTTAATGAAAAGAAGGTTACCAATTATTGGAGTGAGGAGGTGGTCAGACATTCACCCTGACATCCATCGACTCATAGTTGATGATATGTTGGTGAGTACAACCTTTCTCACATGTGTTGTCTTATTTTTTCGTCCATAATGAACTACTAAAGTCTATCCGTTTGTTGTACGCATTACAGGACAGATATGATTTGGAAGATACACCACAAACAGCAGAAAAAATTCTAAAAATTGCGAAAGAGCGATACAGAGGCTGGCGAGCATCTCTAAGCTGCACTTACAAGGCATACAAAACAGATGATGCTAGAATGTCAAATATACCGGAAGATTTACAACCGGAAGAGTGGAAATGGCTGATTGAGTACTTTGGCACTGATCAGAAATTCCAGGTTATTTCTATGCTCACAGTTTGTGAATTTTGTACTATCATGAAATGGCTTGTCTGACTCGTTTTTTTTATCACTGAATGTGTAGCAACTCAGCCAAAAGAACTCGGATAACCGTAAGAAACTCAAGATAAAACACAGAGCTGGATCAAAATCGTACTCTCAACATAGTTTTGAGAATGTATGTGCCTACTCACTATGCATGCTTCGCTGCTCACTGTGCTTTAATGTTTGTAGCATCTAATTGTTGCACTACTTGCAGAGAAATTCGGAAACTGGAGAAGAGCCAGACTGTATTGCTCTCTGGGAAATCACCCACGCCAACAATGGAACATGGACTACCGAAGAGTCCAAGAAAGTTTACGTGAGTATACTGACTTAGAAGCTATTCTCAAAACATATTTACTGTTGTTCATCGTGGATGTTTCTTCATCTGATGGGAGTGTTTTTTTCGTAATTAGGACAAAGCATGTGAAGACATTGAAAACAGAGTAAAGGAATCTGATGTTCCAGTTTCAGTTGAACAAAGAATCAATATTTTCCAGACTGCGTATAAAGAAATCGTAGCTTGCAAGTCAGCGCAGCCTCGTGGGTTCGGATACATGGCCAAACTGCCAACTAGTTCTGAAAGGATTAAGTTCCAGGTTGAAGAGCAAGCTCGTGCTACGGTAGAGACCCAAAAAGTAAACTCTGAGCTCAGCCAGCAGGTCACTGAATTACAACAGAAGTTACAAGCTGAACGTGCTAGCATGGACGAGAGGATTAATTTAGAGCGTGCTGAGAGGGAAAACCTTGAGGAGAGGTTACAGGAAGAGCGTGCTGAAAGGGAAAGAATGATGGAATTGGAGAGAACCTCAAGACAGGAATTTGAGACAAACTTGATGGCACAGTTTAACTCACAGTTTCAGTCAAAGTTTCAAGAGTTCTCCCAACAGATGGAAAAACAGAAGTTGCAAACACTTCAGGTGATGATAGTCATACGCTTGCAAACTCGTAAGATTCAGTTGTTTACTTGCATTGCTAACAGTGCACTTCGTTTTTGCAGATGTTTAAGAAGTCAAACCAGAAAGAAAGTATTAGTCCAAACCTGCAAACACCACTTTCACAGAGCCCTGCTAAGAAAATATTTCCTCCGCACACCACGGTACAGGGTTCTCGAATGTATAAAGCAATGGTAAGTCACAAACTTGTACAAATCGGTACTAGTACGTACTGTTTTTGCTTCACCCACACTATAGCCTTGCTGCACCTGCTTCTTATGTTTCACTATGTGTTGTTTCTTCGTTGACTTACAACTACTGTTTTTTCTTCACCCACACTATAGCCTTGCTGCACCTGCTTCTTATGTTTCACCATGTATTGTTGCTGTGTTGACTCACAACTTAATCAAACAACAGATATGTGCTAGCTAGGATGGAAATGGACATGAACTAAACTTTTTTTTATTCTTGATTGCAGGATGGAATTGGAAATGATAATGGAAAAAAATAGCTGCACTGGATTCTACATCAAGTACATTAGGATACCTACGATATTTTTGAGTTTCATTTGATCCATATTGTATGAGAATTATGATTTGTATGAATTATAAATAGCTATGAGAATTATGATTTGTATGAATATACATATTGTACGTACGGTTTTGAATATTTTAATTCAATGCCCGTATTTTTGTTTCCTTTTTTTCTTTTTTTTTCTTTAACGTGGCAATAGGTAATTACCACGGTAAATGTAGTGTTGCGTCAAGCCTCAGTCGCCACGACTACCTGTTTTGTTCACATGTTGTGATAACTGCTTGGCGCCACCAACAAAAGTTTTGTTGAAATAGACTTTCGCCACCAACAGTGGAGATCGTCGCAGTACTTTTTCTCCACAAACATTTTGGCCGTTGCTTTAGCTATTTCGCGCCACCAAACCAAATTTTGTTGAAATAGAGAATCGCCACGAAAATTTTAATTGTCGCACTAGTTTCTCGCTACTAATATTTAGGCCGTTGCGATTACTACTTGTCGCCGCCGAAATAATATTTGTTGGAATAAAGCATCGCCACGAAAAGTTTGCACGTAGCGACTACTATTTGGCGCCACCAAAATAATTTGTGTTGAAATAGAGTATCGCCACGGAAATTTTTCATTGTTGCAGTAGTTTGTCGCTTCAAATTTTTTGGACGTGGCGATAACCAGAGAACTCGTGTTACCACGATTGAATTGTTTGTGGCAAATCGTTTTTTCCACGCGTATAAGGTTTGTTGACATAGTTTCTTGCCACAAAATTGGACGTGGCAAATAAACTGGACTATTCCAACGAAAGAGCAGGCGCAACGGAACACGCGCCGTTGCCACAGTGGTCACTCGCCACGGTTCGGTATTTGTTGCACTAGAGTTATACCCACGAAAAACATAGGTTGCATTAGGTGAGTGCCGCAACGGAAAAACGAGTGGCAATTGCCCGAATAAATGGTTGCAAAAGGCCAATTTTGTAGCCACGAAAATCATTCCGCGGAGACAGCCTAGTACCACGCGTTTAGTCTCAACGACGCCCAACAAACGACGTTTGGATGCAACAGGTACCAATTGCGACGATTTGGCACTTGTTTCAATGATTTTGTTCGTGGCAATAGACCGGATTTCTTGTAGTGCAATACAACAAGCACCGCATGGGGCGTAGTACAGACCACTTTTCTTTTCTTTTGAACTGATCACAACACCATCGATCAATAAGAGAGCTATAAGAGCAGCCACACATGAGTTACGCTGAACCAATTTTCCCTAGGCCGGCACTCAGGATTAGGGAAATTACACAGGACTCAGTAGTGCCTGGGAGTGCTCCGTTTTAGCCCGGATTAAATGTAGAAGAATGAGAAAATGGAAAGTGCAGAAGAAGACTATTTAAACTAAGTTCACTACAGTTAAACATTTTGTATTCGGGGAAGGGGAGCCTGCACCCCTAAATATTTAAGCTACATAACGAATTTGGAAACGGGAAAAATATGCTACGTAAGTTCATGAGCTTGGCAGAGCTTGATCTACTACTTTGATGTACTATAGAATAGAGTTTTAGCCCCAAAACAACAATCGCTACTGCTAAGACACAAATTTAGAAACATACAACAGTCATTGTGGTCATAATTTGCAGACCAAATGGGCATGTACTAGCTGATAACTTCAATATAGCAAAACGCCAAGGGATGAACTAACCAGATGGACTTCGGCTCCTCCAATCTTCACACCACTTGCTGAGGAATCAGTTGGTGGTAGAAACTGAGCCGCACTAGGGGAAGGTCTAGCGCCGCAGGTGGAAGGGGCAGGTCCAGATCCAGAGGGCGCAGGATGAGCCATGTGCTCCGGAGGTGGATGCACTAAGACGAGATGTAGTGGCGGTGGCAGCCGCGGCGGCGGCGACACGAGGTCCAGCTCGGGTTGCATCTGTGCTTCCCTGTTCTAGATGCCCCAGCTAACCCTAGAACTCCATTTGAAATCGAGTCTTCTCTTGCAGATCGGACTGGAGGAGGAACACGTACAGGTTGAAGACGAGACTATTCGATCAATATAGAATAAATCAGGGTGTTTTTTGCATATCCGGCAACAACGGGACCGAGCCTCACAGGGGTGTTTGATCCTGTCCCCACGTACAAGATCTAACGGCCCATGTTCTTTGAAATGCATTGTATCAGCTAGGAGCTTGTATCACTAGATCTTCTCTCCGTGGATGTAGTATAGAGGTGGGTGTGTAGTGACTTCTTTGGTAATTCATGATTTCGAATCCTCTTCATGTGCTTTTATTTTTTTTTCAAAAATAATTTGAACGCTAGGCTACAAATCTAGCCAAAAATTAAAATTATCTTTGACATTTGGTAAAATTCTCGAATATTATTAGGTTCGAAAAATAATACAAAAAGGAAATATAACACCCTAGGCACGACGCGGTGGACAATGGTGCACTGCTGGAGCAGCTTGGTGCAGGGGAGGGGTTTCGCCAGGCCGGCCATCGCAACGCAGGTAGGTGCTCATGCAACACGGTGGTGGCGCTGGATATTGCCAGATGCCGCCTCCATTGCCGCCGGCACATGAAGCCCATCTGTTCTACCGTGTTCTACGGCTCCCACCAGTATAGCCGCCATGGGCTCATAACAAGTATGCGCTTCGCCGAGCGTGGAGATGGGGCTGCAGCAGGACGCATGCCTCGGCGCCGTTATGGGACGGTGGCCTCGGCGATGCGGACGAGGCATCGAACAATGGCCCAATGGGAATTGCCGACTGCTAGGGAGTTGCTGGTGGCCAAGCCGTGGAGGCGCGTCACTGGCGTCCGCCGATCTCCGCGTAGGTGCTCCATCTCAGATGCGCGAGCGCATGGTGAAGCGAGAGAGGCCGCAGCTTGGTATGGATTTCCCGGCAGCGACTGACGACGCTGCTGGTGCGGTGCCAGGTGCCAGGTGAAGCGAGAGACGCGTGTTTATAATTGTTCATGGATTTAAAAATTGTTTACGAATTTGAAATTGTTAAGAAAATTATAAAATTCTCATGAATTTTAAAACGAGAAAAAAGAGAAGAAAGGGAATGACGTGGGTGTACCCTTCGGGTGCTCCACCATGAGGATAACTGGTGCACGTATAAGCTAAGGTCCATGGATAGGCCTGCCAAACAACCAGAGATCAAGGCCCACGAAGGAGGGCCTAGGAAGATGGCGTACGCCCCAAGATTAGTAGGTTAAGTCGGTAGAAGCTTACCTTACTTGTAAACCTAATCGGTTGCGAATCCCCGAGACCCAGCCTCCTATATAAAGGCTGGGAGGGCCGCCGATTTAGGACACGCAATACTCAAATCACCAAACCCTAGCGAGATTGTCATCTCACCGGGACACCATTGTACACCTCATATATCAATAATCAGACAAGCAGGAAGTAGGGTGTTACCCTCCGGGGGCCTAAACCTGGGTAAACATTGCTTGTCAGCCGACGATACTACTAATGCTACCACGTCTCTCCCCCTGGTGCCGAGCAATGGGATTTGATGTGTTAACACCACGTCAATTGGCGCCGTCTGTGGGAAAGATTAGCGTTGGATCCGCGGTGTCGGCGGCTCCTTCAGCAAACGGCAACTCGCCGACTTCGTCGACTTCACCAGCAAACGGCAACTCGCCGGTACCACCGACTCCAGAAGCAAGCGGCAATTCGCTGACTCCAACGATCATCGCGCCGATGTACTTCGGCTCCTTCGGATTCGACCCACACTCGCCGATCGCTCGCCCGGCATTCGCGGACCTCCACTCAGGTGCAGATCTGGCTTTTGGCAACTTCAATTTCCATGTTAGTCGTTGGGGAACACATAACTTGACAGACCCGCGTCGACTCAAGGCGATCGCGCCCGCATCTCCATCGACCGCATCTGCACCGACCATGGCTGCGTCGGCAACGCCTACATCGACTACATCTCCATGTTCGCCGGCGATGCTATCGCCCGAGTCATCGTCGACTGCAAAATTCACACCTTTTTCGTTCGCGGAAGGCGCGTCTTCCTCGACTGCTTCACCAAGATCTGCATCAGCATCGTTCGACTCACCAGGGAAGCCGAGGAGGAGGCCGATTCCGCCTTCCAGTACGACAGCGACAAACCGCGCGTACAGCTCGACGATTACATCGACTCCGACAACTCCACCGACAACAGGAGCGATAGCGATCGAGGCAAAATCTCGCATAACATCCCCTTCCATGTTAGCATGGCTATTGGGGGCACCAGGACAGATCCCGAAACATCTGAGGCTGCCGCTCGCAACGAGGCACCAACATACCCCTGGACAGTAACCATGCCGGACGGAAGAACAACACTCGTCATCACGGAGGAGATGGCGGCCAAGGTTAACAAGGCAATCGAGGAGTGCCTCATAATGCCCGACGACTCGACCCGCGAAGAGCTCCCGACATACCAGTACCTCATGTGGCAAGAAAACCTTCGACTGAAGAACTACCGTGCAACACTCGACGAACGAAGAAGGCAGGCCAGCGTGTCGAGCGCGCGGCGAGCGGGACTGTCTATACACTCCACAGGACAGACAGACCCGAGGCATCAGTCCAGGACACGACGAATCTCCGAAAGAGACAGAGCGGACCTGACCCGCAACTTGGGCCTCTCGTTCATGACGCACGACGAAGAAGGGATCCCTATCCCCAAGACAGCCACGGGAGCCCTGCTCTCGGTGGCTACATATCTCAGGACTACACAACCACCCGCGGATGATCCCAACGCGGCCCTATATCGGCAGCAGATCAAATTGCTCAATCTGGCCGCCGCGGCCATCACACCAGGAACTGAGACTGCGGGAGGAAACACGCCACATGGAGGAAGCAGAACCCGCCGCGCAGGAGGCCCACGACGAGACTTGCAGACTCGCGATGATCGCGACCGAGCCGTCACCATCCATGAGGATAGAGACCGCAGACATCGTGACGATGACAGGCGGAGCCGAGGACAACTCGACACTCGCCACCGCCAGGAGAGCACGGATTTGCGCGACGTCATAACTCAATGTCGAGTCAACAAAAGTCGATCCAGAAGATCTTCTCACTCCTCCAGCAGTGAATCATACTCTGATGACGAGTTCGAGCCTTGCGGATCTTTGTGCTTCAGTCGACGCATTCGCGAGTCTCAGATGCCCAAAGGGTTCAGGCTAACATCCGAAACACCCAAGTTCGATGGCCGCCAAGAACCGTCATCCTGGCTGGAGGACTACAAGATCGCAGTCTCCTGTCAACGAGGCACAACGACAACGACAATGCAATACATCCAGTTGATGCTTGTGGGTTCAGCCCGCGACTGGCTCAAAAGCCTGTCCCGTAGTAAATACGACTCATGGGATACTTTCACGAGGACTTCGTCAAAAACTTCGCCGCAACATGCGACCGTCCTGTGACATTCGAAGAGCTGCGAGCATGCAAGCAGCGCTCGGACGAGTCACTGCGATCATACATCCGGCGTTGGACCACCATACGCAACTCCGTGGGCACGGTGTCAGAAGACAGAGCGATCGACGCCTTTACACAAGGCCTCGCTAGACGAGGCTTTCGCGAGGCACTCGGAAGGGAGAAGCCGAGCTCCATCGCCCAGCTCATGAAGGTCGCCAACGAGTGGGCGGACGACGAAGATTCGGTGCGAGACAAGGACCGCGAGTCACCACACCGTGACAGCAACAACTGGAGTCGCAGAGATAGCCGCGGCAACGATCGGAGGCGAAAATGCAAATCTCATCACTACGACGACGCTGATGGAGCCGAATTGGTGGCGGCTGGATACATCGACACTCGCGACGAACGCGACCGCAATGGAGGTCGTCAGGACGACCGCAATGGGAGTCGACAGGACGATCGTAGAGAAAGCCGCGACTATAGTCAGCGCAATGATGGGTACCGCATGCGGGAGTGGCGGAAAACCCGCGATGACTCGCAAGATTAGCGGACACCCGCAGAAGAAATAGAGGAAGAGTGCAGATTCCACATGTTCAAGGGTGAGGATGGAAAACTTCACTCGAGGCATCTGTTGAAGGACTGCAGAAAATTCACCAGACTGGCGACCGAGTACGCCCGCCGCTTCCACACACCCCCCGCTGCAGCTGCAAACGAAGCTCCTCCAGCACTTCCTGCACCCCCAGCAGCCGGGCACATGGCGGGTGCGGTACATCATCAGCCACGCATAGAAGCTCCTGGCACGGCAGGGGATCAATACCCTGCACCTCGCGGCCAGAAGAACATGATACAGAAGGGACGCCCCTCCAACAGGGAGCAAAAACTCATAACTCGCCAAGTCAATTTGGCCACCATGGCTCCTCCTGCTGTCCCCGAGTACCTGAAGGGGTCATAAACCAGCATCACATTCTCCCGCGATGATCACCCCCCGGCCGTTGTTGGTGCAGGGCACGCCGCGTTGGTACTCGACGCTCAAATCGGCGGCTTCGCCATGTCCAAGGTCTTCATGGACGGAGGAAGTGGAATCAACATCTTGTTCGCCGACACCCTTCGCAAAATGAACCACTCAACTAAAAATCTGGCAAAATCAGATAACACCTTCCATGGCATCGTCCCGGGCAAAGCGGTCTACCCGCTCGGCACAGTACAATTTCCGGTAGTCTTCGGCGAGACGGGAAACTTCAGGACAGAGAAGATCGACTTCGAAGTCGTCGACTGGAAGTCACAATATCACGCCATCCGTGGGCGCCCGACGTTCGCTCGGTTAATGGCGGTCCCGCACTACGCTTACCTTAAGCTAAAGATGCCAGGACCCAATGGTGTCATCAAGGTGAGCGGAAACTTCCAGCGCTCGGATAGCTGCGACAGGGAGTCCAGTAAAATATCCGAGATGCTCGGCATGCAGGAGCAACTCGCAGATCTCTCCCTTACCAACAACCGCACACTTTTTCCTGAAGCCAAAAAATCGGCACCCGACAGCGCCTTCAATACCACAAATGATACAAGGTCGCATCAGGTGTACCCGACGGATCCATCGAAGACGGTCAACGTGTCATCAAGTTTAACTCCCGCATAGGAAGGCGCGCTTGTCAACTTCCTCCGTGAGAACTGGGAAATATTTGCCTGGTGTCCAGCTGACATGCCAGGTATTCCCAAGGAATTTGCCGAGCACTCCCTTCAACTATTTCCAGACACTCGACCTGTGAAGCAGACGATGCATCGATTCTCCGAACCGAAGCGTGAAGCCATCGGTCAGGAAGTCGACAGATTACTCGCAGCCAAGTTTATTCGCGAGATCAAAAAATCAGACTGGGTGGCAAATCCCGTCCTGGTACCAAAAAAGAACTCATACATACTTCGTATGTGTGTCAACTTCACATCCCTGAACAAGTGTTGTCCCAAAGACCACTTCCCGCTACCCCGCATCGACCAGATAGTCGATTCAATTGCGGGTTGCGCGCGTCTATCCTTCCTGGATGCCTACTCAGGCTACAACCAGATAAGGATGAGGGTCGAAGATGAGGACAAGACAGCCTTCATAACGCCATACGGCATCTACTGCTACACCACAATGCCCTTCGGGCTCAAGAACGCGGGTGCCACGTACCAGCGCATGATGCAAAACTGCTTCAGAGAGCATATCGGACGCAATGTCCAGGTCTATGTCAACGATATCGTCATCAAAACAAAGAATGAGGACATGCTCCTCGAAGACCTACGCGAGACATTCGCCAACCTCAAGCACTACCATATCAAGCTAAACCCCAAGAACTGTGTCTTTGGCGTGTCAGCTGGACAGCTCCTAGGGTACCTTGTTTCGGCTCGAGGCATTGAGGCAGACCCGGAGAAGATACAGGCCATCTTAACCATGTCACAGCCGACCAAACTTCGGGAAGTGCAGCGGCTAGCAGGTCGGGTGGCTGCACTCAGTCGATTCATTAGCAAGCTCGGCGAAAAAGCGCTCCCATTCTATTAGCTAATGAAGAAGTCAGACAAATTCGAGTGCACGCCCGAAGCTCAGGCAGCCTTCGTCGACCTCAAGCGCGCACTCACAACCCCTCGAATCCTGGTCACGCCACGGGAACGTGTGCCGCTATATCTATATGTCTCCGCCACCAACAGGGTGGTAAGCACCGTGCTTGTGGTCGAGCGCGCGGAGGAAGGTCACGCCCATGGCATACAACGACCCGTCTACTACCTCAGTGAGGTTCTCTCCATATCAAAACAGCGGTACCCGCACTATCAAAAGCTGGCCTATGCCGTATTCATGTCATCGTGCAAGGTCGCACACTACTTCGCCGAGCACCCGATAACTGTTGTTAGCTCGGCAGCACTTGCTGACATCCTTACCAACCCCGACGCAACAGGACGAGTCGCCAAGTGGGTCATTGAGCTGGGACGTCGAGATATCAAGTATGAGCACCCGAAAGCAATCAAGACGCAGGTACTTCCTGACTTCACCACCGAGTGGATCGAGGCCCAGCTGCCAGGAGTCCCAGATGTGTCCAACTCCTGAACCATGTACTTTGATGGGTCGAAGAAGCATGATGGTGCAGGCAGAGGCGTCACACTCATATCACCAAAAGGGGACAAGCTCCGCTACGTCTTGCAGATGGACTTTTCAAGAACCTCCAACAACGAGGCGGAGTACGAGGCCTTGCTACACGGCGTGAAGATGGCAAAAGCTTGCGGGTGCACTCGACTCATGATATATGGCGACTCAAACCTCGTTGTGCAGCAAACAATGAAGGCATGTGATGCTACCGCAGACAATATGATCGCCTATCGCGAGCTGTACAATAACATGGAGGGCAACTTCGACGGTTGCGAGCTGCGTCACATCGAACGTGAAAGCAACGAGGAGACAGATATGTTAGCCAACCTAGGATCTACTAAGGCACCAATACCACCTGGAGTATTCCTCGAGCACATCGAGCACAGATCTATCAAGGTCAAGCACGCTGCATCACCTTCGGCTCCGGCCACCGTGGACAAGGACACTCCTCCACCTAGTACGAAGGACCCGCCAGTTAAAGTTCTCCTCATCGAACCAACTTGGACGGACCCGTTCCTTGCATACATGCTGCGTGATGGCCCTTCACGTAGTTACCCCACAACGGCGCCAGAAAAGGTCTTGACGGCCCTTCGTGTGGTTACCTGCGTGAAAAGTAAATGGGTTAGGTTGAGACTCCAAGTGCAGAGTGTATGTAGTAGTGGAAGACAGTTTTCCCCACGAGGGGTGACTCGAGGGTTTAATATCGAACTCTCGGGGAACCAGTATTTCAGGTGTTATCTCCTTATCCTTCTCTTGAGAACCTGCAACAAAATAAATTGTTTTGTGCCCTCAACCTCACCAAGTGGTTGTCAAGCACAAGGTGTGAGAATGATAATAAAATAAATATGCAAACAGTAGTAAATA
This sequence comes from Poa pratensis, assembly GCA_947311845.1. Classification (NCBI taxonomy): domain Eukaryota; kingdom Viridiplantae; phylum Streptophyta; class Magnoliopsida; order Poales; family Poaceae; genus Poa; species Poa pratensis. Next base: position 60,165,932 of record CAMZMU010000034.1, on the reverse strand, counting down.
TGCAATGATGGTAAAATAAATATGCAAGGATGATGGTAGTAATGATAAATGATATTTTTGGGTTTTTTATGATGAATGCAAGATGTAAAAGTGTTTTTGTATTTTCGGATTTAATAATGGCAGCAAACAAAAGTGGTGATAAAAGTGTTGGAAAGGTGTTTCTTATGATTAAAAATGGACCGGGGTTCATGGTTTCACAAATGCACTCTCTCTTGATAACGTGGTAGACAATGGAACACTAAAATTAACATGTAAGATGGCAAGACATGGTTTGACAAGTTATTAATAATATGGGCATCACGTCCTAACATAGAGATCTCAAGTATAAGTTGTTCTCTCTCTTATGCTCCACCAAGATGCGAACTAAATCATAACACCTTAGTAATTAAGATAAATCAGAGCATAGCAATAAGTTCAATGACATGAAGTTAAAATAAGAACATGCTAGATCTAGTCATGGAGATAGTGGCCAAGGTCACATCCACTCTCCGGTAGCATGGTATTTTTGTTTATCCCTAGTGAGGCAACAAAGTAAGGTAGAAAACCCAAGTGGATCGCAGAACTTTCTCTCACGTTCACTGCACTAGCCACCCCCCGTTACTCCAACTAATGCACACGTTCCCCCTCACATGCTCTCATAAACATGCTTGATCATGACAAGTAAATAAGAACGGGGTACATAATATGCATCTACTTTCATAACTGAAACAAAACCATTGCAATCTCAAACATGTATTAACTCATAATAAAGATCCACCACAAAGGAATTACATAGATGACCGTAATCATGTTCAGCAGCTCATACGGTACTAATTAGTGAAGCTCATAGAGAGGAGAGATACATAAGTTACTTCCACAAACCCATAGTCCAGGGGTGGACTACTCCCTCTTCATCATGGTGTCGGTGGAGATGTTGTTGGAGGGGAAGGAGACCACACCGGCAGCGCCCCGCCGGAGTTTTCCCCCTCCAATCTTCAGCTCCAGGTCTCTGTTTCGTGGTTTCTGTGTTTCGGCGGCGCTCCCTTTCGCGAAAGCCCTGGGGGGTCTATATATAGTCGTTTTTAGGTCAAGACGAAGCTTCGGGAAGAAAGATCGACGGCAGCGGAGGCCCGAGGGCCATGGTGGGTCCCACGCGGTCAGGGAATCTGGCCGCGTGGGCCCACCCCTTTCGGCCTTCTGGTCTCCGTTTCTTCGATTCCTTTGCGCCTACGTTTCGTTCCTTCCAAAAAAGTGATCCCCGTAAAGTTTCAGGTCATTTGGACGTCGTTTGGGTCCCTGAAACATCAAAATATAGAAAAAGGGGTTTTCTGACAGCGCAGGGTTAATTCCAGAAAAATGGGGAAGTTGTTAATTATCCCCAAAACTCAATATAAATCATGAATATAACCCTTATATGATGCAAATAACATGGAATAACATGTAATAAAATGTAAAGTTCATGTATGCATTTTACATGCATCAACATCCCCAAGCTTAACCCATGCTCGTCCCGAGTATGAAGGTGATAAAACTAACATGGACTTTGCATTTTAATACTATCAATGGATATCAAAGGTGATTACTATTGCTACATAGAGTCAAATGATTCATTCTTCAAAGGAATAACAATATGCAAGATAAATTATGAAGTGATATCAAATACTCAATGTAAAGATGTTCAATGATAAATTCACAAAGTGTAATATAGAAGAAAGTACTATGGACCAAATGTATGCATAATGAAAAGTAAAAACATCCTATGGTGGTCATAGAGTACTTCTTATGAAAACTGAATATAAAAGGTGGACACTTTGGATAGATAAATAAGTAGAGGTAAAGCATGAATAAGTTTCATCTAACTTCCAAACACTTCTACTTAAGTTAATGCTTGCAATGTGGTAGTCATTGGTGTGGAGCTCTCATTACCCCTATCATAGCATCTTGAATGATTAATGTTTAAAGTGAAAGCAAATATGAGTGGTGTGCTTGACAATGTATTGGTTGAATGTCTCATGTCCCTTGAATACAAGTACCTACACCATGTGTTACTCACTTTGGTCCACAAAGTAAATTCAAATAAAGGTCATTGCAAGTAATAATAGTATCATCAAGAACTGCACTGGGGTACCTCTTGCCCCTTGACATGAACAAGCCCATGTCAAAACAACAAGACAAACAGACAATGAACAATCTCAGCACTCTTTTATTTACTATGGGTATAGCTTTTTATTATGAGGTGCATCACTGAATGAACATTATGGTTATGCTGTAAATTTCCACCATGAATGATGCATGGCTTAGATTAGCGGCCCAGGCATTTCTCTAACCATTTATACAAACTCTTTGAACTTACTAAGTATCCACATTCATTTCACCCATGATAGGCATCCATAAACAAAAGTACATGACATCAACTAAATATAAATAAGTGCAATGTTGAAAGCTTGCCATGTGACAGCACATATGGGCTAACTCCCAACCAAAACAATTGTCAAGCCCACAACTTCATAATTTTAATCACAATGGTTCATGCTTATTAAATGCAATAAAAGTAAATTGTGCATCAAGTTCGTGAGAGCTTTTAACCAATTTTTCCCATGACAATCAATAACATAAGCATTTAAATTCAGAAATGTAGATAACACAATATAACATGATAAACATACTTGGAATAGCATAAAGCTAATAGGTAGATATGGTGGACTCACTGGAAAAACTTTGGTTGAAGGTGTTGGGAAACAAGCTTTTTACTTGTTGTAATTTTTGGGCTAGCAATAGGGAGAAAGTTGACCATCTAAATGCATGCATAAGTGTCCATAGAACTAATCAATCCATGTTAAACCAAGTAAAGTTAAAATTCAACATCTAAACATGGTAAAAGATAGCTCTTGACAACACACTTGCAAATTAACATTCATTCAAAGCACATGAATTATGCAACTATATGTATCTTTTAAAATCAACTCAAACATCCCTATCCCAATATATTTAATAGCATCCAACATAATTCAACCCAAACTTCCAGTAGCTCTCTCATATATAAATGATAGTGGTGGTCTTATTAACAAACCGAAATAACAAAAGCAAAAAAAAAACAGACGCTCCAAGTTTATACGATAAAGTGCTTTGATCGAAAAACAGAAGTTAGACGTGTGCAAACCGAGAGTGTGTTGGTCTAGTGGGGTTGTCTTGACATCCCCAAGCTTATGGTCTTCACCATCCTTGGATAGCTCTTGGTGCAGCTCCTCTAATCCCTGTGAAAAAACTTCAAAACACCGTTTCTCCCATTTCTTTTCTGTGGGGTGATATTAGTAGTGATAAACAAATAGGTTCCTTGCTGCATAAAATCCTTAGGCAAAAATTCATATGAATGTCCAGAGAGTATATAATGTTGTATGCCTACTCATAAACTCAATTGAATCAAAAAGATTCAAGCAAAAAGCTCAAAGAATGCATCAAACAATATCAAGACAGAATCTGTCCAGAAAAACAGCAGCAGCAAAACGCATTTTTCTACCCTACTTAAACTCGTCAGAAAAATCTGCAAAAATCACGTATACAGAGGATGAAAAGTTGAAGCTACAGTTCAAATTACAGCTCAATCGGAGTTACAGATAAAAAATGAAAAATCAAACCGTGCACAGACTTCGTGCAGGCAGAAAACTCTCCGAAAATGAATAGCAACTTTTCAAACCCAAAATAGGTAAAACTTGGTTCTTTATTAAAAATCCCAGAAACAAAACTAACAAACTACTCTCTTGTTACAGCAAGAGGACTCAAAGAAAATCTCAAACAAAAACAACCGGGTTGCCTCCCGTAAAGCGCTTTCTTTATATATAGCTAGGCTTACTTACTTGATAATCAAAGGGGACGTAGCTCATGAGGGAGCTTGAACCTTGGTGTGTCCCTCTTCCTTGGGAAGTGTTCCATGCTCTTCTTGTGTGGAAACTGAAACTTCACATTCCCTTCCTTTGAATCAATAATGGCACCTGTAGTACGAAGAAAAGGTCTTCCCAAAATAATAGGACTAGAGGTTTTATTCCCCATGTCCATGATTAGAAAATCAACAGGCACAAAAGTCATGTGTAACTCTACCATAACATCACTTACTTTTCCTAGAGCATGTCTAATGGAATCATCAGCAAGTGCAAGTTCAATAGAGCATTTCTCAATATTTTTAAGTTCAAGGACTTCATATAGTTCTTTAGATAATATAGAGACACTAGATCCTAGATCTAAAATGGCATGGTGTGTCTCTTTTCCAATGGTTACTAGTACCTTAGGGATCCAGATATCCCCAAGCTTAGGTGGTATCATAGCTTCTTGATTGTACCTAGCAATCTTTTCTTTTAAGACATGATTAGCAATATAGGAACCAAAACCAGCCTGGTTAATATTAACAGAAGGATCACTTGCAAATTTTTGTAAGATAGAAATTAATTCATGCAAGCTACACTTCTCTAAATCAACAAATGGTTCCTTAACTTCACTAAGCATTTTAACTTCCTCAACTTTTTTATCTCTATTATATAGATTAAATAATTCATAACGGTCATCAAACACATCTTCAGGTACTTGAGCTTTTTCTAAACTTTCTTTAATTTTTACTTCCAATATCAAGCCATCAAGTAGAATGTAAGCATCAGCAATAGTAGTATTTATGAAAGAACCCTTACATTCATTGTCTAAAAAGAGTTTAGAAGTTTCAGACAATCCTTTATAAAATATGTGCATGAGCATCCAATCTCTAATACCATGTTCCATTCCATAAGCTATACCTCTAAACCTTTCCCAAGTTTTAACCAAGGTTTCTTCCTTATTTTGTTTAAAGGTGATAACTATTTCTCTCATATTATAAACCATGGCTGAAAAACAAAACCTCTCAATGAAAGCAGCTTTCAAATTAAACCAATTGCTAAAATTCCCAGGTGGCCATTTTAATATCCAATCTAGAGCTTTTCCAGCCAAGGAATAAGGAAAAAGCTTTACTTTGATCACATTAGCATTGGCATGAATCAGGTTTAATTCTTTGCATCTTTCATTAAATTTACTAAGATGTTGAAGAGCATCTTCTTTCGGTTTCCCAGAAAAACGATTTTCAAAAATCAATTTAGTGACATTAGGATCTATCTCAAATTCTTTAACAGGGAAATTCCTATCTTGAGGAAAATTCTTAACACTAAATGGCCAAAAAGTTCTTTTCTCCATTGAGCAAGTTTTTATGTGTTTTTAATTTTTTATGCAAAACTGAAAGTAAAATGACACTAATGCAACTCAAAATGCAAAACTGAATATAAAAATGCAAACCGAAATATAAAGATGATATGCAAGACAAGAACAAAACAAAATTAAATGATTGTAGGTAAAGATGGATAAGATGATGCTCACTGATGCATGTAAAATGCATACATGAACTTTGCACTTTAATTGCTTATATTCCAATCATATTTGCATCATATAAGGGTTATATCAATGTTTTATAATGATTTTTGGGAATATTCATTTATTTCCTATTTTTATGGAATTAACCCTGCACAGGCAGAAAACCCCGTTTTCTTATTTTAATGTTTCAGGGACCCAAACGTCAACGAAATCACCTGGAAATTTACGGGCATCAATATTTGGAAGGAAGGAGACCTGTGGGCGAAGGAAGCGAACAAGCGGAGGCCCGAGGCCCAAACGGGGGTGGCCCACGCGGCCAGTTACTGTGGCCGCGTGGGGCCCACCCGTTTGGCCCTCGTGGCTCCGTTGCCGTAGATCTTTTCTCCACCGACATAGTCTTGACCTAAAAACGCCTATAAAAAAGGTCCCCCGACGTTCTCTGGAAGGAGCGCCGCACAAACACAGAAACACCGAAACGGAGATCAGGAGCTGCAGATTGGAGGGGGAAAACTCCGGCGGGGCGCTGCCGACGTGGTCTCCATCTTCTCCATCGACTTCTCCACCGTCTCCATGATGAAGAGGGAGTAGTCCACCTCTGGACTATGGGTTTGTGGAAGTAACTTATGTATCTCTCCTCTCTTGAGCTTCACTAATTAGCACCATATGAGCTGCTGAACATGATTACGGTCACCGTTGTAATACCTTTGTGGTGGATCTTTATGAGTTAATATATGTTTGAGATTGCAATGTTTGTTTCAGTTATGAGTATAGATGCATATTATGTACCCCGTTCTTGTCTACCTGTTTTGATCAAGCATGTTTATGAGAGCGTGTGTGGGGGAACGTGTGCATTAGTTGGAGTAACGGGGGGTGGCTAGTGCAGTGAACGTGAGAGAAAGTTCTGCGATCCACTTTGGTATCTTTACCTTACTTTGTTGCCTCACTAGGGATAAACTAAAATACCATGCTACCGGGGATGTGGGCGTGACCATTGCCACTACTCCATGACTAGATCTAGCATGTTCTTATTTTCACTTCATGTCATGATACTTAATGCTATACTCTGAGTTGTCTTAATTACTATGGTGTTATGATTTAGTTCGCATCTTGGTGGAGTATAAGAGAGGTTAATAACCAAAAGATCTCTATGTTAGGACGTGATGCCCATATATCTAAGTAACTTGTTATCAAACCCTGTGTTGCAATCTCATATGTTAACTTTGTGTGTTCCATTGTCTACCACTTTATAAAGAGAGAGTGCATTTGTGAAACCATGAACCCCAGTCCATTTTTAATCATAAGAAACACCTTTCCAACACCATATACCACTTTTCTATTTTCAGCCATCATTAAATCCGAAAATACAAAAATACTTTTCATCTTGCATACATCATTCAAAAACCCAAAATATCATTTATCATTGCATCCACCATCATTGCATATTTATTTCTTGTTTGCATTGCATAACTATCCTGATATCATTCTTACACCTTGTGCTTGACAACCACAAGTGAGGTTGAGGACCAAAACATCTAACCTTGTTTTGTAGGTAACCAAAAGAAGGATAAGAAGATAAATCTACCACTTCAGATTCCCCGAGAGTTCGATATTAAACCCTCGAGTCACCCCTCGTGGGAAAAACTGTCTTCCACTTACTATACACTCTGCACTTGGAGTCTCAACCTAATCCCGTTTATTTTTGCAGGTATCAAAGCCTTGCTCTTCGGGACCATCACTCACGTAGGTGCAACCTCCCCAAGCTTAGGTTGTTACACAAGTTGGTGATGAAGTTGACTTGATGTGAGTGATCCTTGCATAAACCTTTCAGCTATGGTTCCCCGGCAACGGCGCCAGAAAACGTCTTGATGGCCCTTCACGTAGTTACCCCACAACGGCGCCAGAAAAGGTCTTGACGGCCCTTCGTGTGGTTACCTGCGTGAAAAGTAAATGGGTTAGGTTGAGACTCCAAGTGCAGAGTGTATGTAGTAGTGGAAGACAGTTTTCCCCACGAGGGGTGACTCGAGGGTTTAATATCGAACTCTCGGGGAACCAGTATTTCAGGTGTTATCTCCTTATCCTTCTCTTGAGAACCTGCAACAAAATAAATTGTTTTGTGCCCTCAACCTCACCAAGTGGTTGTCAAGCACAAGGTGTGAGAATGATAATAAAATAAATATGCAAACAGTAGTAAATATGCAATGATGGTAAAATAAATATGCAAGGATGATGGTAGTAATGATAAATGATATTTTTGGGTTTTTTATGATGAATGCAAGATGTAAAAGTGTTTTTGTATTTTCGGATTTAATAATGGCAGCAAACAAAAGTGATGATAAAAGTGTTGGAAAGGTGTTTCTTATGATTAAAAATGGACCGGGGTTCATGGTTTCACAAATGCACTCTCTCTTGATAACGTGGTAGACAATGGAACACTAAAATTAACATGTAAGATGGCAAGACATGGTTTGACAAGTTATTAATAATATGGGCATCACGTCCTAACATAGAGATCTCAAGTATAAGTTGTGCTCTCTCTTATGCTCCACAAGATGCGAACTAAATCATAACACCTTAGTAATTAAGATAAATCAGAGCATAGCAATAAGTTCAAAGACATGAAGTTAAAATAAGAACATGCTAGATCTAGTCATGGAGATAGTGGCCAAGGTCACATCCACTCTCCGGTAGCATGGTATTTTTGTTTATCCCTAGTGAGGCAACAAAGTAAGGTAGAAAACCCAAGTGGATCGCAGAACTTTCTCTCACGTTCACTGCACTAGCCACCCCCCTGTTACTCCAACTAATGCACACGTTCCCCCTCACACGCTCTCATAAACATGCTTGATCATGACAAGTAAATAAGAACGGGGTACATAATATGCATCTACTTTCATAACTGAAACAAAACCATTGCAATCTCAAACATGTATTAACTCATAATAAAGATCCACCACAAAGGAATTACATAGATGACCGTAATCATGTTCAGCAGCTCATACGGTACTAATTAGTGAAGCTCATAGAGAGGAGAGATACATAAGTTACTTCCACAAACCCATAGTCCAGGGGTGGACTACTCCCTCTTCATCATGGTGTCGGTGGAGATGTTGTTGGAGGGGAAGGAGACCACACCGGCAGCGCCCCGCCGGAGTTTTCCCCCTCCAATCTTTAGCTCCAGGTCTCTGTTTCGTGGTTTCTGTGTTTCGGCGGCGCTCCCTTTCGCGAAAGCCCTGGGGGGTCTATATATAGTCGTTTTTAGGTCAAGACGAAGCTTCGGGAAGAAAGATCGACGGCAGCGGAGGCCCGAGGGCCATTTTGGTGGGTCCCACGCGGTCAGGGAATCTGGCCGCGTGGGCCCACCCCTTTCGGCCTTCTGGTCTCCGTTTCTTCGATTCCTTTGCGCCTACGTTTCGTTCCTTCCAAAAAATGATCCTCGTAAAGTTTCAGGTCATTTGGACGTCGTTTGGGTCCCTGAAACATCAAAATATAGAAAAAGGGGTATTCTGACAGCGCAGGGTTAATTCCAGAAAAATGGGGAAGTTGTTAATTATCCCCAAAACTCAATATAAATCATGAATATAACCCTTATATGATGCAAATAACATGGAATAACATGTAATAAAATGTAAAGTTCATGTATGCATTTTACATGCATCACTGCGCAATGAGCTACCGGAAGACGCAACCGAAGCACGGCGCATTGCTCGACGCGCCACGACATACTTAATCATCAAAGGTGAACTATACAAGGGAAGCATATCAGGGATCCTCCAAAGATGCGTTGCACTAGAGGACGGCAAGGCCATCCTTCGGGATATCCACGCAGGAACCTATGGACACCATGCGAGCAGTCGAGCACTCGTCGCCAAGGCCTTCCGAGCAGGGTTCTACAGGCCAACTGCACTCAGGGACGCGGAGGACATAGTGAAGAGGTGCATCGGCTGCCAGAAGTTCGCCACTAAGCCACACGCACCTGCATCAGAGTTGAAAACCATACCTCTCGCTTGGCCCTTCGCCCAGTGGGGGCTCGACATGGTGGGACCACTCAAGAAATCCTCACGTGGAGGACATACCCACCTCCTGGTGGTAGTCAACAAATTCACCAAGTGGATCGAAGCGGTCCCTATCATGAATTCAACTGCCACAACAGCGGTAAACTTCATCAGATCAATCATATACCGCTTCGGACTCCCTCATAGCATCATAACTGATAACGGTACAAACTTCACGGCGGATGAATTCCGTGACTTTTGCAAGGACCAAGGTGTGAAGCTCAACTACGCATCTGTGGCGCACCCGCAGTCGAACGGACAGGTAGAAAAGGCCAATGGACTCGTGTGCAGCGGGATCAAGAAGCGTCTGTTGGTGCCGTTCAAGCGAGCTGCGGGTGCCTGGGTGGAAGAGCTTCTGGCCGTACTTTGGAGTCTACGAACTACTCCAAATAGGTCGACACAATGCACACCATTCTTCATGGTGTATAGCGCAGGAGTAGTCCTACCCTTTGACGTACAGTTCGACGCACCCAGAGTCGTCGCATACGACGAAGAGGAAGCGGAGGCAGCACTCGAAGATAGCGTCGACACACTAGATGAAGCACGTGACATCGCGCTCGCTCGCACACCCATCTACCAGCAAAACCTCCGCAACTATCATGGCCGTCGACTGCGCACCAGGTCCTTTATGGTCGGCGACCTGGTGCTCCGCTTGAAGCAGAAGAAGATGCACAAGCTCGCCTTTTCATGGGAGGGACCCTTCATCATCACGGAAGTCATCGACGGCGGAGCATATCGACTGAAGCACGCGAAGACAGGAGACCTTTCGCACAACCCTTAGAACGTTGCGCACTTGCGCCATTTTCATGCTTAGACAGCTCATTCATCAAATGTAATAGGCGACATGTCGAATAGCTGCAGGTTTCAGACGCACTATTTTCCTTACCAGGGTACCTAAGGGGACTGGAAGGTTTTTAATGAGGCGGCCTGCAGCTTAACTTCCAAAAAATGGAATAAAATTGATGTTCCTCTCTTTATTCTTTGCATAACACCAAACAAAAAACATCGGCCGCACCCGAACACTCGGGGGCTGCGCCACGCAGGTCAAACACAAGAAACCTCGGCCGCACCCGAACACTCGGGGGCTGCGCCACGCAGGTCAAACACAAAAAACCTCGGCCGTACCCGAACACTCGGGGGCTGCGCCACGCAGGTCAAACACAAAAAACCTCGGCCGCACCCGAATACTCGGGGGCTGCGCCACATAGGTCAAACACAAAAAAACCTCGGCCGCACCGGAACACTCGGGGGCTGCGCCACGAATGTCAAAAACAAAAAACCTTGGCCACACCCGAACGCTCCGGGGCTGCGCCGTAAAGACCAAGCATAAACAAGTACTCTGGCCTCACCCGAACACTCGGGGGCTGTACACAACACCACATCTCGCAAAAGCAAAAGTTACAACTCCATACTCGGGGGCTAAACCCCGCCTGTACATAGCAATCGTTCATGATCAGCTTTCATGCTTACAGACTGCAGAAGGTAATTTTATATACAAATTATACAATAATATCTAATCTACTCTGCAGATTCCTCCTTCGGCTCCGCCCATTTCTTTTCTTCTTTCAATACCTGGTGAATAAGGACCAGTGCGTCCACTCGAGTCGCGTCGTAGTGCTCCTGCATGGGCACAGGACCGCCACCAGGCACTGGTGGTGGACCCAGCGCGATTTTCTTCAAGTCAAGATTGGGCAGACGAGCCCGAACAAAGGCAAGTGCAACGTTAGCCCCGCTAATGAGTTGCTCTCAAATGAACTTCTTTATGGCTTTGCCTTCACGAAATCTGTTCAGTAGTGCCGCTAGACCTTGTTGTTTATCATTCAACGGAAACAAGGACTGGTGCACTCGAGCTAAAGCTGACCTGTAGACTTAAAGAAGAACAGCCGCACGCCAGGCACGGTCATGAAGCTTCGCCAGCACAAGACCTCACGCCCTATCACACCAATAGGGGTGAGTGGAATACTGTGGCTACTAGCATATCCATTGAAATGATCGTCCAAGCGCGCCGCCTCGGCTTGACTATCTGTGCAAGCACCTGCAAAAATTGCGCTACATCATAAAACAGCTGAATGCAAACAACTTGACGACTCGTTCGGGTGCACTTACATTCCAGATGCAGATTCACCTTGTCCAGCTCCTCAAGCAAATAAATCTCCTGGGCCATCGCTGGTGAAGGTCTCGACTGCAATTCAGCCAGCTCACTCTTTGTTTCCTTCAGCCCTTGCTCTGTACTCGCGAGTTTCTGCTGAAGGAAGTCGATGATCCTCTGATCATTCTTGCTCCGAGTATTTGACTTGGGAGCGGTACTTCCAGAAGCAGGGCCTGTCGACGCACCGGCTGCTCCAGGCTACATAAGAACAATTCAAGCATGAGCGATGTACGCTTAACATACACACCCGATCCACAATGCTCGGGTACTATTCGACCCATAAGTGTAATCCCAACACAAGAATGGTAACAAAAGCATAGCTTATAATGTTCAAAGCCTCGTATGGCATCAGTTTTCATTACAAGAGACAAAAGAGAGTCATGTCATCTACGACATAGACTCAGACCTAGACCTAGCGGTGCGGGCAACACGCTCGGCAAGGATGGCGGCACGTTATTCCATCATAGCCACCATCTTCCTCGACATCGTCCCCGCCTGCTCCTTCATCGCACCCGTCACGGCAGATTTTCTGTCAGGTTTCTTCGGGAAGCCAGCTACGGCTTTCTCAAAGTCGCCTGCAACACCATGGCCAAGCAAAAGAAGGAAGGTGGTCTCGGAGCCACCTACCATTTGGGCGCGGGCGTAATTAGTCAACGTCGATGTTCCAGGCCCGAACACATCGTCTAGACCCTCTACAGTCGTGGGTGGCGTGCCTTTCGGGAAGACAAGCTGGTGAACAACAGCCCCTGTCAGGTCAAGAAAATTCAGACCCAAAGCACAGTACATTCAGCTAATGTAGCACACGGTAAATTCATTACCTCCCATAACATGAGCCAGCGAGCGCAGCCGCTCCGTCTGCAGCATCTCGCGAGCGTCCATCTCTTTGAGCTTCTCACGCTCAGCTGGAAGTTCCTTCTCGAGCTCCTGCACCCGAGTCAGAGCTACCGCTCACTCACCTGCAGACAGTGCGACGTGAATCTTCGCGTCTACTTTTTCGCCTAAACCAACAGATATGAGGAGAAGGTCCTTATTGTTTGACTGCTCTAGTTTGGCTCGCGTCTGGTCGCGGTCCTCCTCCATCTACACATAGGTCTCACCCGACTCCAGCATCATGCGGTAGAACGGCTGCGGAATAAAACGCAGAACATAAGCATCTGAGCCTATTCCCAACTACACCTAGTTGCACATAGCCTCGGGGGCTACTCCCATCAGGTGCGCTGTCGCGCACCGAGGAAATATGAAGCATAACATTGTACTTACGTGGTTGAAGCGCTCCGGCTGCGCAGCACCCGAAGAAGAGGGCACGTCTCCCTTTGGTCCAGCAGGCATGCTCGTCGGGACCGTCCTCTCCACCCGATCTACATCTTCCGAAGATGAAACAGGTGTAACCTCGGGAGCAATGGGCGCCGCATCCTTCTTAGGCAGGGTGTCCTCGGCCGAGCTGAACATCAACAATCAGACAAGACAAAGACAGAAATACCCAGACAACTCGAACAAAATAAGCAAGTGGTCACCTGGCATCTTCATCATCAGAAATCAGAAGGCTTGTGTAATCCAAGTGCGCGACGAACTCTGGTGCACCCTGAGGTGAGACCGCGCGCAATGGAGTCACAACCCTGGCTTCTTTCGAGTCAGGCGACGAGGAACCCGAGTCCTCGCCGTGTTCGGCGTGGGAGGAGAGCTGGCCGCAGTCGACATCGTCTCGTCTACGCGGCGCTGTTTTCGCGGCTGCTCTTCCTCCTCTTGCACGGATTCCTCCACCTCTTCGACTGGTGTGTTGTAACATCCCAAATTCATAAACAGAGAAATATTCCAAAAATGAGAGCCAACAAAAACTTTTGTTAAATTATATGTGTTGGTTATGCTTGTTACTTGTGTATTATACTTGTGACATTATTTTCTTGTTGCTTGTAATGTGTTTGCTTGAATTGAAAAGATTAATTACAAACACAAAGAAATTGAAACAAGAAATAAAAGCAAAGTGACAAGTGTCACATAGAAATTCACCAAGTAAGAGATTGTTTTCCTTTACAATAAAATTCAGAGGAGTGGTAATGTAAACACTCCCATTTTGTCCTTACTACTTTTCTCTCTCAAATAATATTTTGAATTAGTTTAAAAATTCAAAAGTAAAATTCAATTAGCAATAAAACCAAAATTTAATAATTAAAACCCTATGAAAGAAAATGTTGCAAAACATTTTATTTTGCAAAGCCAATTTTTGTGGAGCTTCTGCACATTATGAGAAGGCCCCACAAATTTTGCCAAATTTTTCTAAATTGATTTAGTGCCTCAAATAAAATCAAGAAGTACTACTTCAATTAAACAGAAGGACTAAAAAGTAATTAGAAGAAAGAAGAAGGAAAAGGAGCAGAGCACAGGAGCCAGGGGGTTTTTGCAAAAGTGACGTCGTCTCCTACCCCTAGCTCCCCGTCACCGTCGCCGTGTCGCCATGACCGTCGTCGCCGTCCCAGGCCCCCCTGGCCAGCCCTTGGCCTGTGATCGTCCACGTTCGCCGCCTCTGCGTCCGCCGCAGTCGCTCGAGCATTTCCTTGACCCGAAGCCGTCCCCTGTCCCCGATGCCGCCGCGGTAGAGCACGAGCACCGCCGTGAAATTCGCCCCACCCCCTGCACCTCGACGCGTGCCACTCCGCCCAGGCCTTCTAGAAGACACTAGAGCCTCGCTCGTCACCGCGTTGCCCCGCCCCTCGCCGTGCCTCGTCAGCCTCGAGCAAAAGATCTTGCCGGTGCGCCGTGGACACGCCCGTGCACCTCGCCCATGAACGCCGGCATCCGCCGCTATAAAACCACCCCCGACCCCCTCTGCTCACTCCACACCACCCCATCTCCCTTTCCCCCGCTCCAATTTCACCGTGCTCTGCCCGGAGGGCGGACATTGCTGCGCCACGGCCGCCGTCAAGGTCGGACACGGCCGCCGCGCTGCTCTACCCTATTCTCCCCTCTATGCCTCGTAGCATGATGCCACAGCTTCACCACACTCACCCGCCCTTTTTCCCTCTGGATTATGCACTGGCCCGTCGTCAGGAGATCGCCGGAGCTGCAGCCCGTGCCGTGGAAGTGCGGGAGATCGCCGCCGTCGAACCAGTCCGTCCCAGCTCGTGCCGCTGCTCCAGCAAGCTTCCCCACGACCCCCGCCGTCGAACGCGTCCACTCCACCGCCCCTAGGCCCCTCAGGTACCCCTCTCTGGCCACGCTCGCCGTCGCCGGCGCGGCAACGCCGCCGGAATTAGGTCGTCGCGGATGAGATTGAACATGGACCGTTAGATCTTCGATCTACGGTAGCATACCACTTCACTTAAGTGTATCGCTGACAGGCGGACCCCACTGTCGGCATTTTATTATTTTTTCCCGCGTGCACTGTGCCACTGCCATGTAGGCCCCACTAGTCAGAAGTTTGAACATTATCCAGAACAGTGGATTTTCTTAATTTAAATTCTCTGCAAATTTCAATACTGATATCAACTTCAAAAATCAATAACTTGAGATTTATACATCCAAATAATTCAAATTCAATTGTTCTGAAAAGCTTATGAAAATGTTTAACCAACCCAATTGGTATCATGTCATTTAATTAAATAAATAAAAAGTATTATTAAAAATACTACAGAAGGTTTAAATTCTAAACTTGTTTTTTTCTGATACTCTGTTAGTCCAAATAATTCCAAATGTTAGCTTAGTACTGCCTAGTAGGACCTTCCCTAATTTTGGTAGAATTATTTGTGCAGCAGTATTTGTTTAGTATAAAGTTGAAGTTTAAATACCCCTCTGCACTCAAACATTTAAATATTTAATTGGTAAACCCAAATGAATTAGGACCAATTTTTTTAGGTCACATTTAGTCATGTTTAGTTACCCCTAAAAGGATTTAATTTTTGAAGCAATAGAATTTAAATGGTAGCCAAAACTTGATTAATAAGCTTCTGGATTCAAACAAATGTGTAGAGAGTTTAGTAACTCCAATTGAACCAAATCAAATTGTGTTGTCTTCTACACATCAGTAGCTTTCCATATAATTTTAGTTTGTATTTTTGTGAGCAACAGAACTCAAGTTATTGAATTAAACATGTTCCACAAGTTTCTGCCATAATGTTGAACATAAATAAATGATGTTTAATTCAAATATTTTGAAACCAAATTGTATGGTTTGATGAGTGCAGTAGCTATGTGTGATGTTCATGATTGTTGTGTTGAGATGATTGCTTGTATAGCTTAGTGATTGTTTGCATTGTTTGTTTATTAATTAGACGAGAACGTTGACGGATATATCGAGGAAGGAGAGTTTGCCGAAATTGAAGAACAAGGGCAAGATCACTTTGCCAAGCAAGGCAAGCTATTCTCTGAGCTTGCACTACAAACATATGCATCTACTTTCATAACATGTTTTACTCTCAAAGCAAGATTTATAAAACCCATTTCAAAAGTATATGGAAATTATTTTGCCACCTATGTAGAAAAATAAGATAGATATATCAAATTATAGGATGGGAAAAAACAAATATGTTTTATTCAAAACTCCTTTGAAATTACTTGTGAGATTATGAAATACCGAGATGTCGGTGTTGGAATGGAGAAGTGGAAAAATGGTGATGTTTATGAAAAATGCACAGTGTGTCCTTGTACTTACGTCAACCATCCGATACCCTGTGCGACCACATCCACCACATATGGGAAAGGGTTTAGTCATATAATTTGCTCATATTAGTACTGGATACCTCATCGACGGAGATGACTCCGTCATGCATGAGGGGATAGTGTGTTGGTCATCCCCTGACCCGGGTCCTCGCTCAAACTCTATGAAAGATAAGGAGGAGGATTGAAGGTTCCACCATAAACCGCCGGACAAAACCTATGAGTCCTCACACTTAGATTTCGAAGGGAGGGGATAGTGTGTTGGTCATCCCCTGACCCGGGTCCTCGCTCAAACTCTATGAAAGATAAGGAGGAGGATTGAAGGTTCCACCATAAACCGCCGGACAAAACCTATGAGTCCTCACACTTAGATTTCGAAGGGCTGGGTTAAGTGTGTTGGAAGTGTCATATGGGGAGGATCCTATACTAGCATGAGCAAAGGACAGGCTATGGTCGGCGGCTTACTTCGCATACACCCTGTATGGCGAGACGTGGCGGACACGATGAGTTGCCGGATGGATGTGGGAAAAGCGTGCTACCTCTGCAGAGTGTAAAACTATTCGAATAGCCGAGTCCTCGGATATGGACAGTTGGAGGCCCTACTTTGACCATGTGCAAGTTTTTGGAAAAGTTTTTAAGTTTAAAAAGAAACTGAATTGGAGATGGTGTTACACAGCTATACCACATGGAGTGGTATGAGTTGTTGAAATAGATGGACCATGGTGAGCCATGGTCAGAGACAGGAGGAGTTTTGGAGAACAAATGAGATGGTGGTTTCTTTTAAAAATAGTTATAAAACTCTTCTTACCTTTTTCAATAAAGATATAGAGATGTTTAAAATAAATAAAAGTTGTCCACTAAAATAAAACTATTGCATACTCATGTTGGGGTAGTTTGCGAGTACATTCAAATGTACTCATATTGGTTTCGTCCCTGGCTATTGACCTAGCCAGACTACGAGGAGCACTACGCCGAGCAAGAGTATGGCGACTTCTACGCCAACTAAGGATCTCCACAAGTCAGCTGCCTGTCGGGTTGTCATCGTTAGAATATGATGTCTACTACGCCGTAGCTTCCGCTGATATTTTGGTTTGGCCCATGAAGGCACCTATGTAAGAACTTGGTCTAAATGACCATTTATGTAAAGACTTTATATATTCGGTATTGTAATGGATGTAAACTTTGGTATCCAATTCGGATTATGTGCAACGACAGACTGATCACGGGATCGTTGTGTTAAGCAAAATCTCCACCTCCGCAGTCTTTCCATCCTCGGGAAGTGGAGGCAGGGGACGAAAAGAAGTGTGGCCCTGCCCATACGAAATCAAGGAGATTCAGTCAAAAGACTTACAAATTTCACGGCAGAGTACGCATAAAAACAGGGCGTACCTCGGGCAGCGGGTGATCGCTGTCAAACGCGTCAACTGGCAGTCGAGAGGACAAGGGTCGTTCGATGTCAACTTGGTAATCGAACTCACCCGAGCCTCCACTTCCCTTTTAGATGGCAGAGCCTCCTCCTCTGCCAGGCGCGTAGGGTCCTCAACGCCTTGGAACTCCCACATCGGGTGTGTCCGCACTCGCAGTGGCTGCACACCCCTTTTGATAAAAAGCGAGATCAGATGAAGGCCGCTCACTTCGCGGCCGACAGTCTTCAGGAGCTCAGCAATCTTGGCCAGCAAAGGCTTCGCCTCCGCTTCTTCAGTCGCGGTGGTGTGGTGCAGCCACGCTCGGGTCTTAACCAGAGTCGCATGGGTCCTGACGTAGAACCACTTCTTCCTCCAGTTCTGCGTGGACTCGACTTGTTGGAGATCGAAATACTCGACCTCTTTGCGCACCTGGATGTTGAAGCCCCCAACAGCATATACGCCGTCCGGACCGGCGTTCCTCTTCACATTGAAGATCTTCTTCCAAAGACCCCAATGCGGGTGCACCCCCAAAAAACACTCGCACAACACAACAAAAGCAGCGATGTGCAGAATGAAGTTGGGGGTGAAATCATGCAGTTGCACCTTGTACGCATACATCAGTGCTCGCACAAAATCGTGAATAGGGAAGGAGAATCCCCTATTCACGAAGTCGTGGAAACATACGCGCTCGCCCTCACTGGGTTGAGGGCTTACCTCATTCCCGGCACGCACGTCGGCAGTTCCCCGTGGGAGGGGATCCATCCGTCCCGTCGGTAGGCCTCAATCTGCGCAGTCTTCATGGTAGACCTCGTCCAGTCGCCAGCTTTCTTCTTCAACGTGGCCACGGCGCCGACGGCGGTGTTGCTGCCAGTGGCGGCGGCGCCGGCGGCGACCTTAGCCTTCTTTCCTGCCTTCGTCATGGCGTTGGTGGCTATGAAGCAACGGCGAGCAGAGGAAGAAGAAGCAAAAACAGCGGCGGCAGGGGAGACATTGACAAGTAACAGCGATTTACCCTGCCGTTCCCCTATTTATTCGCATAGGCCACGATCCCCACCGTTGATGGCAGATCGTGCGCCGCAACACGTATCCAACCATACACGTGGCGGTCGTGGAGAGCAACCGTCGCCGGCCACTCCGCCCACTACGCACGGGAAACGAGGAGGCCATCATCACGTCGCCGTGAAATCGCGTCAAAATGGTCAAATCAAGCCCAAACGGCACCGTCTTCGGTCAACACTGCAAACTAGGACCCACACGTCATGTCCCATCCATCACAAGGAAAGCACGCAACCGCTTTTCAGATGGCGCAGTCGCCGCACGCATCATCCCTGATGTCATCACAAGCGCGACGCTCCAAAATGCACTCGCGTCCCTTCAGGGGTCGACTTTGAGGAAGACAAACGGACTAAGCAAAACTGGTCACTCGACCGTCCTATAGGCTATGTCATATAACTCCCATCGGGCAAAATTTTATTGACTGCTGCAAAAGTTTCAAAATCTTTGAGATTATCCTCAACTGCAAGCAATTAAGCACAATCTCGGGGGCCACTCCCAACGGGAGCGATGTCGTGCACCCGATAAACTAGAACTCAGAAACATTAAGCTGTCCAAAACCATCAGTCGAAGCTTACTCGACTCAGATCGAAGCTTACTCGACTTGGCTGCTTAGCCTTATGCAAATATCAATCACAAATCCCCGGATTGCGTCCGCCGCATTTAAATCTCGGATGCTGCACGCATTTAAATCTCGGGACCCGCTATCACAGCGTAAGCCCTGCAACTTTCTATGTCAGCAGACATGATGAAAATCCTAGCAGACGCGTTAGGTGTCAAAGTTATGCTGCAGACCAGCTCTGTAAGACCTCCGTGGCCTGAGTCGGATCTGACCAGCTTGTTCCGAATTCGAGTCCGGGGACTCAAGCTTGAAATAGGCTAGTAAGGTTTTGCCCAGAAGTGCAGTTAACTGGTCCCGATCCGTCGAGTGTACCAGCCTATTATGTCAATCCCTAGGCAAAATAGCAAAGCGTCAGTCGAAGCATATTTCGACTCAACATGCCCCTTCGAGGCAAGCTCGATGTCAGAACAAACAGATCAGTCGATGTATTTCCCGACTCAACAGACTCACTCGAGACATTCTCGACTTGAATACATCAAGGGAGCAAAGAGCTAACAGAAACATTGCAAAATCAGCCTACAAGGTATATAGCAAAGCAAGCAAATTACGGCGTGAACTTACGGAGGAGTCCTTGCCTGATTCTTCGAGTCGTCCAAGCACTCGGGGGCTACTGACGTGGGTGTACCCTTCGGGTGCTCCACCATGAGGATACCTGGTGCACGTATAAGGTAAGGCCTACGGATAGGCCTGCCAAACAACCAGAGATCAAGGCCCACGAAGGAGGGCCCAGGAAGATGGCGTACGCCCCAAGATTAGTAGGTTAAGTCGGTAGAAGCTTACCTTACTTGTAAACCTAATCGGTTGCGAATCCCCGAGACCCAGCCTCCTATATAAAGGCTGGGAGGGCCGCCGATCCAGGACACGCAATACTCAAATCACCAAACCCTAACGAGATTGCCATCTCGCCGGGACACCATTGTACACCTCATATATCAATAATCAGACAAGCAGGAAGTAGGGTGTTACCCTCCGGGGCCTGAACCTGGGTAAACCTTGCTTGTCAGCCGACGATACTACTAACGCTACCACGTCTCCCCCCCCCCCCCCCCCCCTCAATCTCAACCCTAGGTGCCGAGCCATGGATTTCATGTGTTAACACCACGTCAGGGAATAAGATGAATAGTAAAAACCAAAAAAAGAAAACAATACATTGGAAAAAAAAATAAAGAAAATGGAAAAAACGGGCAGGGAGCTTCATAAACCCGTGAAAGAGCTATGTAGGCCGCCCACTTATCGAATTGGCTCTCGGAGGGGGTGCTCGTGGACGGGGCGCTCCTGTACACCACGCTTTGAGGCGCGTGGGCTGCTACAAAATGCAGACCAATAAAAAAGAACTGTTTTATTTTTAATTTGTGAATATTTTTAAAAAATCAAGTTTTTTATTTATAGAATTTTTTTAAAGGGTGTACACAAAATTAAACCTACATTTTATTGTAAAATCTTAGTTTTTTAAAATGAAGAAAACTACTCCCTCCTATTCATATTAATTGTCGTAGATTCGATAATTAATATTGATCCAGGGGAGTACGTGATTTATATTTAATTTATAAAATTAGTTCCTTAGAACCCACGATTTCATTTGAAACATGTGACCATATTTTTTGACCGCGAGCATTTTTCTAAATCTCGTGAACATGCTTTTCTGAAACATGTGACCATCTTTATTTAACCTCGTGAACATTTTTTTGAACCCGTGAACATATTTTAACCATGTAAATATTTTTAAAATCGGTAAGCGATTTTTGTTTAGTCCATTAATTTTTTTTTGAAGCCGGGATACTATTTTTTGGGCTTGTGAACATTTTTTAAACCCCATTAGTATTTTTTAGACCATGAACATTTTAAAAAATAAGCCATACATAAAAAATAAGAAAAAGAAAAGAATGAAAAACGAGAAACCAAAAAGAAAACCTGAATAAAAACCGAAAATAAAACCTCAAAGAAAAGGAACAAAGACAAAAACGGTAGAAAACAGAGAAAAAGATAAAACCGTGAAAACCGCAGAAAAACTGAAGTGAAACATGACCCTAAAAAGAACACGAAAAAAACGTGCTACAAATCCAGCGCTAAAACAAAAATGGGCCGGCCCACGCGAGCATCTGGGTATGCGGCGCGATTGATTTGCCCACAACGGAGGTATATAGGATTTCGCTGCGGAAATGCGTAGGCTGCTGCTTCTTCGGCGGAAATGACAATCCGCAACTAGTTGCGGGTGCCGGATACCCCACTTCCGAGTGTCCAAAAATCGCGAAAAAAATCATGGACATGGGTTATGTCGAATCTTCGACACCCACAAAATTTCATCCAAAAATATGAACATATGTGGCCTGTGCAAAAAAGACAAAATAGATTCGACATAACCCATGTCCATGATTTTTTTCACGATTTTTTGAAACTCGAAAGTGAGGTATCCGAAAACTAGCTGCGGGGGCAACTAGTTGCGGATAATTCCCTCACCTTCGTCGGGCTCGGGCCCATTTATTGGTATGGAGCTTCTCCAAGTCTCCTTTCAGCGCACGCCTTTATTTTTCACGTCACACCGGCTTGGTCGTGTTCGTGTGTGATGAATGCACGGATGCACCGGCCATGGTGGATTTGTTGTGTGCGAGTTCGTATCGGTTATAGTGGTGCCTCCATGGTCAGCTGTGGAGGTCAACGTTTAGGGGATTTTTTTTTTGAAACTGTGGGGCAAAAGCTTTACCCCATATATTAATTAAGCAGAAGGTGTCCGGTTTATTAGTGGAAGAAACCGGGCGAAAAACCATACAACAAACAACCACAACAAAGAACACCACGGGCAAATCCCACACAACACCCACTCCACGGCCAGCCGGCCAGCAAACCACCCTTGCCGGAGAGAAGAATCCGCAACTGCTATGGGAGGAGCAGGTATGGGACACTCCGTCGTAGATGAAAGCGGCCACCACCGGGGAGTCTCGACGACGAACAGCACCGACAGCAGCCTTGTCGCCCATAGGGATGAAAACGGAGCGGATACGGACGGAACTGAGTGGTGCCACATTTGTTTTCATATTTTTTTGCGGAAGTGGAAACAAATACAGAAACCCCGGAAACAAATACGAAAACAAATATTGTCGGAAACAGATACAGACCGAATACGGCGCGGAGACGGAACAGAAAGCGGATGTTTACCGGAACCGAGAGACGCCATAAATAATAAAGAAAAAGCCAAGAAAATCAACAAACTTTTCAACTTTCTAAGATGAAATAAAATTATAAGGCTATAGCCTGATTAGATAATATACTATGCAACATTAAAAAATATATATTATCATCCTTATCCATAGTAGAACACTGAAATAGAGAACTGGGAACAACCTGAGGGAGAGATGATATGCGAATACATAGGTCCTAAACGTGGTAGTTTGAGATTCTTTTCATTTTTTTAAATGTTCTCACTAGAATTTCCGTGCTTGTTAGATTCGGATTTTACCGCGTAACAAAAAACGGAAAGTTCCGTATTACCGGAAACGGAATTTTCGTTTCCGGCGCCGTTCCGCCGGAATACGCTGTTCCGTTTCCGTTTCCGTTTCCACGTAAAAGTTTCCGTTTCTGTTTCCGTTTCCGTTTTGCAGAATTCCGTTTCCGTTTCCGTATTTCCATTCCGTTTCCGTTTTTCCGCAGAAAAGTCGGAAAGATTCCGTACCGTTTTCATCCCTAGTCGCCCACACGACACAAGGAGGAACGCCCTCGATGATGCAGAAAAAACTCGGAGCCGCCGCCCCGACATCCAACCCTCCATCACGCCCTGCGCAAACCACCTGGACCACCTTCCGGGGCCGCCGCCCCGACATGCCACCGCCATACCCGGGCCACGACGCCGCACGACTCGGCCACCCACAGCCCAAGCTGCACCAGGTAAGCCGCTCGCAGACCACAGCCGTCGTACCAGCATCCGGGGCCGCCGCCCCGGCCTAAAAGGCAACCGCTGCTGCCGCTGCCCCAGCAGCCCCGACAGCCTCGCCGCCAGCACCCCCTTCCGGGACCGCCGTCCCGACATAGCACCGCTCGCAAACGAGCCACGACGCCGCACGAAGCAGCCACCCGCAGCCCAAGCTGCCCAAGGAGAGCTGCTCGCAGACCACGGACGTCGTACCAACATCCGGGGCCGCCGCCCAGGCCTAAAAGACAGCCGCAGATGCTGCCGCCACACCCGCCTTGACACCCTCGCCGCCACCTCCCGCAACCACATGTCCCTCCAGCCGGTCACCCCTCCAAGAACGATGCCCCAAGGGGGAGCATGACACAGAGCGCCATCATCGCCCGATCCCGGAAGATCTAGGGTTTCCCCCGGAGTGGTCCGAGTGAAAGGCGAGCACCACGTCTCGACGGCATCTTCAAGAAGAGAAACGGCGCCCGAAGGCGTCGTTGCCGCCTGCCCGACAACAGCCGGAGCAGAGCTTTCGCTCGACGTAGCCAAGTCTTGCACCCGCTCACCACGAGACCGACTAGCCCACCAGCTTCCACACGCCACGATTCCAACAGCAAAACCTCCGCTGCCGAAACCAGCCGCCCACGCTCCACGGCACCCCCTGCCACGGACCTGCAGGAACGCCAACAGAAGCGTCCACCACCCCTCCACTGCGGCAGCAGCGGGCGTCACCTCACGATGCCGAGCCACGAACCGCGAGATGCATCGCCGGCGGCCCGCGGCCGCCAGATGCAGGTGCGGCGCCGCCGCGCCGCCTTCCTCTCCGCCACCGCACCAAAGTGTGGCCGCGCCATGCTTCTGCCGCGCTGACGCCGCTGAAGACCCGGACGGCCACCTTCCTCCATCTCCCACCGCCATTCCAACAGCAAAAGCACCCACGGCCCTCCAGCCGGCCATCTTCCACTTCCCTGCAGCCACGAGGAAGTAGCACAGCACCCACGGCCTCCTGCAGCACACCACCACCACCAATCCCAACCCAGCAGCGACCGGCCACGGCTGCGCGCCCGCGACAGCCAGCACCAAGTGCGAGCACCACGCCGCACCACGCCAGCCAGCACCGTCGCCTCGCCGGGTCACCACGGCTGCGGCCCTCCAGCCCAGGGCCGACCCAGATCGGGCCCGCGGGCCGCCGCGGCGCTGCATCCCTTGCCGTCCTCCCTCGCTCCGCCCCAGCGCAGGTCCGCCCACCTCGCGCTGCGCCACACCTCCGCTGCTCCTCCTACCCTTCTCCTCGCCGCCAAACGAGCACGGCCACCACCCCGCGCGACCTGCCGAAGACCACCACCTCTCCGCGCGTAGAGGGGATGGTTGGGTGCGCCCTCCTCGCCCCCCGTCATTGACGGCCGGGCGCCGCCACCGCCGCCGGCGCCGGCGGCGGCGGCCAGAAAGCACGCGGATCTAGGGTTTTTTTGTTGAGGTGTTGGACGCCCCCGGAGCCGCCCGCGCGAGCGACCCGGAGGGCAGTTTTTCCGTGGATAACTCTAGGGGAATTTTTGGTGTTGCATACAATGTTGTGATTTGCTATAAGCTCTGTCGTTGGCAGCGAGCTTCGCCGGCCACGTCCTCTGATGGAGGCGAGACGGGAGAGAGGTGGGGAGGCGGCCGAAGGCCGCTAGGGTTCAGGCCTCTGGCGCTGCCCGACCGCTGGCGACACGGGAGGATCAGCCGAGCGGGAGCCTTGTTCACAGTCACACTTATGTGAGAAGTTTTGCAATAAATATAAGAAAAGTATAAAAAATGGCAGTGTCGTGTTTCAGAAATATGTTCCTAAAATACTGTTGAAAAGAGGTATGTTTAATGGCAATTCAAATTGGCTCTCGAGCTCATATGCTCCTGGTAGAATAAAAAATCAAAAACCTAATAATAAAACTTTTCGAAAAATTCTGAAAAAAAATTAGTGACGAACATATACATGTTTTTTTCAAGACGTGCCAAGTGTCATGATAAAATGACATGCGTGACGTTCTGTGTAAAAATAACAAAATCAGTGCGGATGTCATTTCACCATGAAACTTGGTTCGTATGTAGAACATTTGTATATATTTGTCTACAATTTTTTTCGGAATTTGTTGAAATGTTTACTATTGTTCTAAAATAAATAATTCTACCAGGAGCACATGATCTCTTGGGCCAAAACGCCTTCCCTATGTTTAATAGCATCATAACGCCAGAAGCTTTAGAGTGCGGTTGAACTCCTCGGCAATTAGTCGCTCCTAGGAGAATTTCTGGCAAAGATGGTGCCATGATTATCAATGTCACTAGAAAAACATCGACATGGGGGAAATGGTATCTACGATTCATGGGAAATTTGTGGTTTTGCTGCGTGAAGTGACAACATCCCGAAGACCATAATTTGGAGTGGTAAATATCGAACATAGGCCAAATTAATTTCATTGATGAGGTAAGGTAACCGTACAACAATAAAATTATGTATCTAGGTTACAGTCACCATCGCCATCAGATGCTTGTACAACTACGACTAAAGATACATGTTGATGTATACCACTAGCCTGCTATGTGAAACTGAACATTCAAGCATCATATTTCAGTCTATCACGAAAGCTTAGCTGCATGCCTGCATCAACATCGCTCATCTCTGCAGGTTCGTAGTTAAGTAGCCTGTGCAGCGGAAGGAAATATGGTGCTACTGATGCCAACACAATGCAAAATAGTGCTGCAATTCCAACCCACCAGGTAAAATGCGGGACCCCGAGCAAAAGTTGGTCGCAAACTGCAGAGCAATGGAAATCACAAAGCGCACTTCAGATTAGACGCACTGTTTAGGTGCTCGCAATGATAGCCAACAGCAAAGAAAGGGAAAACTGGACCTAAATAATTTGGCGCACACTTAAAGAGTGTGAATGACACTATTTTAAACGAAGCTCATGCTATCCGTAGTGACCACGGTTAATTAAGGGTAATAGGAACCAGACTATGTGCAACAGACGGCTTAGCAGAAAGGTTTGGGCATACTTACTGATCCTAATCACACGGTCAGAGTAATTAAGCTTGCCCTTTCTGCTTTGCAATATGAAAGTTCACTAATACATATGGATGCTTATGTGTACACTGTACAGTACCACTGCACCTACTCAGTTATGCTAAGAGCATCACTAGTACCCTCAAACCCTCGAACCCTTCTAGCGTTTTAAGGGTCGAGAATTGGCCTTTTTTGCACTGGGTTCTAGTCTTTGCCTCAACCCCAACCTTTAAAACTGTCATTTCACATATCACAAATTTCATCACATATCACAAATTTCATCACATTTGACATAAAACAATAATCATTCTAGTTATTATTACAACACCGAATAGTACTTTCAAGCACATAATAATCATTCAAGTTATTACAACAATGTTGAAGCAAATTACAACAATAATTGTTCGAATCAAATAGGACATAGAAATGCAACACAAAGGTAGATCATGCGCCACGGCGCCGCCCATCCAACTGCCACTGGTGCTCTACTAGATCATCCCGGAGCCGACCATGAGTGGTTGCATCCTCAATCTCACGATGTGCTTGAAGAAAAGCTTGTACGCGACAAGGGTTTCTTTCCGGTTGCACACGTGTACCAACATTGTCATAGAAACAAGGCAAGTTTAAACCTCTCTCATCCTCTAGGATCATGTTGTGTAGAATCACACAACATTTCATGATGTTCACCAAGGTTTTCTTGTCCCAAAACCGAGCCGGACCCCGAACTACGGCAAACCTTGCTTGCAAAACACCGAAAGCTCTCTCAATATCCTTGCGGGCTGCCTCTTGTGCCTTGGTGAAATGAGCCTCTTTTTTGGTTAAGGGCACCCCATTTTTCTCCTTGATGGACTTCACAAGAGTTGCCCATTCGGGATAAATGCCATCGGTGAGATAGTATCCCATTGAGTACTCATTGTCCATGACTTTGTAGTTGCAAGTTGGAGCATCCCCTTTTATTAATCTTTTAAACAAAGGAGATCTATTGAGCACATTGATATCATTGAGTGTTCCCGGCAACCCAAAATATGCATGCCAAATCCATGTGTCCTCCGATGCCACGGCCTCAAGCACAATGGTAGCATCACGGCTTTTACCGCAATACATGCCGTGCCATGCCTTTGGGCAATTTTTCCATGTCCAATGCATGCAATCAAGACTACCTAGCATCCCCGGCCATCCCCTTTTTTCATTGATTTCCATCAATCTCTTTGTATCTTCCTCGTTTGGTGCTCGAAGATACTTTTCACCATACAACCGGATGACCAACTTTGCAAACCTACGGACAGACTCCGTGGTTGTATCTTGTCCAATGCGAAGATACTCGTCGGTATAGTCCGCGGGTATGCCATAGGCGAGTACCCGCATTGCCGCCGATATCTTTTGGTATCCACTAAACCCCATGATACCGGCGGCGGATCTACGACGCTTGAAGTAATCGAAGGCGGCCTCACAATCGGTGACAATCTTCACAAACAAACTATGGCGCATTCGGTACCTTTTGCGGAAGAGGCGAGGAGGGTATGTAGGTACCTCGTCGAAGTAGTCTTGCATCAAATGCTCGTGTCCGAGAGCGCGGTTCCGGTAGATGGTGACTCGCCCCATCTTCGACCCTCTCCTCTGATCCATCAGCTTCGCACGGTCTTCAAACGCTTGCACGTCGACGAGGAGGCTCATCATCTCGACGTCGTCGTCTTGCAACAACTCGTCAATGTCCGAATCGTCGGATGACGACCAACCCGACGAATCAGACAACGAGTCCATGTCGTCGGTGTTCATCTCCATCTACACAATAGTTAAAAAATGTGAGTGCCAATGAATCAACAATTAAAAACTGAATCAACAATTAAAAACTGAACAAATTTAAAAATGCTCACCGTCGGGATCGTCGGTCGGCCGGGAGCGGTGCGGGGAAGGAGGCGGCCGGGGAAGGAGACGGCGGCGTTGGCGGCCGGGGTAGGAGGCGGCCGGGGCAGGAGGCAGCGCGGGCGGCCGGGGCGGGGTCGGAGGCGGCGTGGCCGGGGAAGGAGCCGCCGGGATCCGCGCGGGGAGGCTCGGGGAGGACGCGGCTCGGGACGACGCGGCTCGGGGAGGCGGCGTGGCGTGGGCCGCGTGGAGGAGGCGCGGCGGCCGGGGCCGGGGAAGACCGCGGCGTGCGGGGGGCGGGCAGCGGCGGCGGATCCGCGCGTCAAGGAGGAGGCGCGGGCGACGGGGCCGGGGAAGGACGCGGCCTTGGGCGGCCGTGGCCCGGGCGCGCCGGCGGACGCGGGACGGCGGGGACGGCGGCGGGCGGCGGGCGGGGGCCGGATCCGCGCGGGGGCGGCGGCGGCGCGGAGGTTGGGGAGGATGAAAATTCCCTCCCGCGCGTCGTTGCCTTCGAGTGCAGGTCGGCAGCGAATTTGCTCCCCAGCCCTCACTTCTACGGGTTGGTAGGGTGTTCCCAGGTTGGGCCTCTAAAAAAATTTGAGGGTTTGAGGGTTAAAGGGGTCTAGTCTACGCGTTTTTTTTCCGTCCAAACTGTAAAAAAGCAGTTATTTTTAGAGATTTGGGGGTTTAGGGTACTACTAGACATGCTCTAATCCACATGGCCTTGGAGTAATTAAGCTTACCCACATATAAATATTGCCCAGGAGTTAGGAACCTAAATATATGGTCTGCTATTCTAGATATTTAAGATTGAGTACTGATTCTGTAGAAATTCAAATTCAGAAACCCAAGATAGCTACTAGGCCCAACTTTAAATCATCCTCGATTTGTTATCTATTAGCCAATGAAATATTATTCTCCACGTGAACACAGGTTCAGCTATCTTCTTTCTTCCTTATAACAAAATGGGGGCAAATCAGTACTTATGATTGCTTATCAATGAAGCAAAAATTTGTATGATCATATCTATACCAATGCAAGATATATGTATTAAGAATCATCAGATATCAGGTAGCAGCAACTGGAACAAAACTTTCTTATATTTTATGAATAGAACATACATCAGAATGTCGCTCCATTGTCCAAGAAGGGAATAGCAGAGCCTTGTACTATAACATCCCCAAAAAAAAAAATTGGAATGTTAAATAAAATAATTTTATTGATTCATTTGTCTTGTCTTGGTTAAAATTTTCTGAAGAATGTAAAAAAATTGAAGACTTGTTTAAAATTATGTTAAACCTTATTTTCAATATCATATAAGAGTAGATTAAAATGACAATCCAAAATAAATAAATAAATGGTTAAAAAACTTTTATAAAATCTGGAATATTTGTGTTTCTTTTTAATTCCACTCATTTTGGATTTTCGGGATTTTTAAGTATTTTTCCAAACATTTGTCGTGTTTGCACAAGAGAGGAAATAATATGACATTTTGGAGTAGATTAAAATGACAATCCAAAATAAATAAATAAATGGTTAAAAAACTTTTATAAAATCTGGAATATTTGTGTTTCTTTTTAATTGCACTCATTTTGGATTTTGGGATTTTTAAGTATTTTTCCAAACATTTGTCGTGTTTGCACAAGAGAGGAAATAATATGAAATTTCCAGATATATGGGAAGTGTTGGAAAATATTCTATTTGGTGTCATTCCAGTTTTTATTTGCATTTTGACTTTTGCGAATATTAAAAATAATTTTCAATTAAAAAATCATAAGAGAGAAGATAACATGACATCTTCACATATTTAGAGTTTAAAAACATTTGTGGAGATATTTAAAACCGTAAAACTATTTTGATTGGAAGAGAACACCAAATATGTGAAGATGTCATGTTATCTCCATAAATGTTTTAAACTCCAAATATGTTAAGTAATGATATAAAATATTTCCAATCATTATATGGTGAAGATATCATGTTATCTTCTTAAATTGGAAAATATTTTTAATATATTACCAAAAGTCAAAATGCAAATTAAAAAATTGAATAACACCAAACACTTTCCGTATATCTGGAAATGTCATACTGTGTCCTCTCTTGTGAAAATGTGACAAGTGTTTGGAAGATTATTAAAAATGCCAAAAATCCAAGTGAGTTCAATTAAAATGAAATACAAATATTCTGGTTTTTTATAAAAGTTTATTCAACCATTTATTTATCTGCTTTGGATAGTCATTTTAATCCACTCTTATATGATAATAAAAGGAAGATTTAATAAATTTTAAACAAGTCCTCAAATTTTTTAGATTCTTCAGAAAATTTCACCCAAGAAAGACAAATAAATCAATCAAATTATTTTTATTTAATATTCCAAAATAGGAATTATTTGGGTTGTTATAGTACAAGGCTCTGCTATTCTCTTTTAGGAAAACAGAGTGGCATTCTGTTGTATCTTCTATTCATAAATTTCTGTCCTAGTTAGACTAATCTGAAATGAATATCAGCGGGAAAAGGAGACGTAAACCAACAATTAAACACTAGTAGCATACAATGGCTAATCAGTTGTGAATATTACAAAAGGGAAAATGAAGTGGAAAGAAACAGCAGTAGCATACCAATATTGAACAGGGCAAGCTCTCTATCTGGCACATTTGGCTTTGCAACCACGCCCTCAGGCTCCACAGTCACAAGAACATAAACCTGAATTCGATCACAAACAGCCATTGTAAATTTATAGTTGCATCCAAACAACAAATCTTAGTTGAAGAGTTACTGAATACCAACCAGCTTGGTGCTCTCAGCCTTGAAAATTATCTTCTCCGTGTTGAGCAACCTCCTGTTCTTACTTCCCCCGTCCTCCACAGCATCAGGATCGTTCACGAGCTGAATCGAAAAGCTGGATGGAATCTACAAACGCAAGCAAATCCTTCGAGAGCCAGAGGCTGCAATTGGTTGATGAAGCAAAGGTTCCTTGTTTCTTCAGTCAGTGGGAAGGATCAGGTCGTACGGTGGTCGGGTAGGAGATCTTGATTTCGTACCACGCGGGCGGACGCAGGCCGGCGAGCCTGTAGAACCTCCGGCCGCGGCGAAGCGGCATAGTCTCTCCCACCAGCTCATCCCCGACTCTAAGGGCCTTCGCGTCCTCCACCTCCTCCAGGCTGCTGCAGGAGGGACACACAATGGAGCTGTTAGCGCACAATAACGGATTAACGGGGAGGGGGGAAGCGAAAGAGGCCCACCTGCGCGCGGAGGGGAACAGGAAGAGGATGATCATGAAGAAGCACATGCGGCGGCGGCGGCGGCGGCATAGGAGATCCCGCAGCATAGTAAGGAGAGTGGAGGCGACGGCGATGGCATTCGAAGGCGGGGCAATCCGCCGCGACGGCGACCGGAAGGCAGTGGGCAACGGCCAACGGAGTACTCGAGTCTCCATTTTCAGAGAAATTCCATAAGTACTGTGTTCCTAGATTTTTTTTTCAGGGAGCTGTTTCGTTAGACTGAAAATCGTAGAAATTTCCATGTAATTTATTTTTCATATAGTGCTAGTGACCTCTCTGTGGATTTTGGATGATTAATGACAAATGACTAAGCGACTAATGCATTATTAAATATACACAGTAAATTTGTTCCAAAGTTATCGGTTTAACCACGAGAAAGTTGACACATGTGAGCCCGGATGGTTAAGAGGTGCTGATACCTACCTTGCTCGTGAGATTCCGAATTCGGGTGTTAGCGCCCGCTCTCTCGTGTGTACACATCCAAAAAAAATATTAAACTGCTTGGAGTCATGTCTAACCCCAAGTTGCATTTCTTTAGAAAAGTTGACACATCAAAATAAAGTGAAAATAGTGCGCACATAGTACAAGAACTCATAAGTAAATTGAGTACCCAAGAAAAAGTTGAGAAGTCAAGTGCAGAGCTAAGAGCTCAAATCCAGAAGCGAAGACTAAACGCTTTAAATTTTAATGTTTTTGAGTTATCAAAAAACCATAATATTAAAGGGAGGGCAGATCAAAGGACGGAAGCGGAACCTGATTGCATGCTCATTAAGGGTGTGCTCGGTTTGGGGATGGGGTTGAATGGAATGGAACGGTTCCGCACCTGGAGCCCGTTCCTGTGTTCGGTTGAGAAGCGGAATGGAACGCAGTGGTTCCACTGAAGGGAATATTCCCCATATATGCGGAATGCACTCGTCCGGCCAAATCGGCCGGACCGAGTGGAACGGGCTCGCTAATGATGAGATAAAGAAAATTATCCTACCCCTCTCTCTCTCCCTCGCGTGACCCTATCCACTCTCTCTCCCATGACCAGCACGGACGGCGGCCAGCAGGCGCGTCAGAGCGGGAGCGGAGCGGGAGCGGCGGCCTCGGCCAGCCTTCCTCCTCTCCCATGCGCGGCGGAGGCCTCGGCCAGGCCAGGCGCGACGGCCAGGGCGGGGGCGGCCAGCAGGCCGGCGGCCTCGGCCAGCCTTCCTCCTCTCCTGTGATTTGGGGGAATGATTAGATTAATTGAATGTTTAGATTAAATTAGTCTCTAATTAATTGAATGTTTAGATTAATTTGATTCGGTTCCATTCCACCGTTTCCAAATCAACCGAACATAGCAATAGAATGGAACCATTCTGATGGAATGGAATGGAACCATTCCATTCCATTCCACTCCATCCAAAAAATGAACACACCCTAAGATCCATTTCTCGTAGAACAATGGTTTGGAAAACAGCTTTAAACCTAACATCTGACATCTTTTACTTTGCCGTCAATGTTTCTCCTCTCTACTCTAAATTCTTTGAGAGAGAAAGAGGGTGGGCACTAAAAGCTGAAATCAAGAGCATGTTCAAATAATCGGGATCTGCTTGTTACTCTTGTAGGTTGTCACTCCTAAATGGCTAGGAGTCAGATGCTCGAACATCCGGTTTGTGGATTTTTCGTGGCAAGTCTATGAAGGTTTTTGTTGATTTCCTCAAAATGATCTCGAAAAGATTGGATCAAACTTGTGAGCTTGGCTAGCGGAAAATAAATGTCTTAGAACTTTGGTGCACGGGTGCATAACCTCTCTGAACGAAGACATAGATATGTGCAAACAGATTAAACTTCAGAACCAAATCAGGACTCTTCGTTCAATTTACTTTGTTATGTTTCTGGTGCTTCAGATACTATGGTTGCTCTGTTATGTCATCTCTGTTTCTGAAGTCTCACTTTATCTCTTATTTGATTTACTTTGTTATCTTCGAAAGCATATGTTTAGCCTTGATCCTATTGCTATAACTATGTTGCTTCACATAGTTGTTGCCTTACGATTCAACTTATGTTCTGCTAGTTCATAAATGAGCTTTAAGTTTTTGAATACTCATTTTTACTATAGTACATTTTATTAAAAAATATTCACCCCAGAAAGGGTGGACACAAGAACCGAAACAGATATATTTCGTATCTGTTTTGGGTCGACGCATTGTAGTTGCCCTAAGAGTAATTCCAACGCGCCGACGCATTTGGTCGTTTCTGTCGGATCGAGTCCGTTTTGGGGAAAGCCACGGCTCAACGCGTCGACGCAAACGGACCGGCGTCCGTTTTTCTTTCCATGCGGGCCCATTTCTAGCCCAAATTTGAGCCGGGTTTGCGTCGGCGAGGACATGCGCGGACGACCGCCTTGTCCTCCCCCTGGCCCACCAGACAGCACACAACACACCACTCCTGCCCTTTCCTCTCCTCCCTTCCTCCCGACTACCACCCACGAAAACCCTATGGCCGACGAACCTGCCGCCGCCGCCGCAACAAGAAAGGGTCGGGCCAGCACCGCGTTGGTGAAGCCAAAGAAGGATCTCACCCCGCGCGTAGAGGGCAGCGGAGACGGTGAAGAGAAGCAACCAGAGGAAGAGGGAGAAAACCAAGGCTGAAGAGGCGGCCACGACGGTCGCCGCCATAGCCACCAAGGCCGCCGCTGAAGCTGTCGTGGCCGCCGCTATAGACACGGAGGCCATCGCCACCAATGCTACCACGGCCACCCTCCTCATGCTTGGGCTAGGGTCTGCCCTCGCCGACTCTGTCACCTCCGCCGTAGTAGCCAGCTCGGTGTCCTCCGCAAAACCTCCCAGGAAGCCATCGTCGAGCCTGTCAACAATGTCGTTGCCTACATACGGCTTCCTGCCCTGCCAGGGCACCGTTCCGATAGGCAAGTCCTGCCTTTTCGAATCACCGGGGCGATTCCGCACTGATCCCCCGGCGGTGCCTCCAATCGACCTCAACGCTGCACCTCTTGCCAGCGTCACCTCCTTGCCAGCAAAAGGGGACGTCATGTTGGAGGTGGTGCTATGATCACTTCCATGAGCAAAGGTGCTTCGAGCCCCATAAATTTGATAGTGACCGCAACGAAGTGTCACTCTCCAAGAGATGGGGGTTCATCCAAGCGGAGTGTAGCAAATTTGTTGGCGCCTATGAAGATGTTGAGCGCCGGTCCGTGAGTGGAATTGGGGTGAAGGACTTCGTATGGTTTTCATTCCCGACCCTTGTCTTTGGTTTGCTCCCTCCTTTGTATGCATGTATGTCAATCCTCTTCGTTTCATCTCTCAATAGGCATTCCAATCTTTGGAGACCTTCAAGTCCCAAAATGGGGGCAAGGCCTTTACCTTGATCCATTGTTTGCGCGAAATCAAGGATTGTCCAAAGTGGAAGGAGCCCATGGCGTCCATGAAAAGGTGGGGGCGAACCGGATGTGGACAAGGAGGCCCCAAGTGACAAAAGGCCAAGGGGAAGGCCAACACAAAGCTAGATGCCAAGCGTGATGTGCAAACAATTGCTTTGCAAGAAACCTTGAAGGGGTTCATATCCCAAAAGGATAAGGCAAGTGACAAGAAGGAGGAGAGGGAAGAGGGGAAGCGTCGTGAGTGGGAGAAGAACTCGAAGAACTTCTTCGAGATACAAAAGAGGAAGCTCGAGATCGGCGAGGAGAATGCCCGCTCTAGAGCCATTGAAGTGAAGGCAAAGATTAGGGAGGTTGAGCATGCTCTACTCACCAAGGAGGTCCGGATCATGACGACCGATCTTGCCACCTTGACCCCGAGGAAAAGGGCTTGATTTGAGAAGAAGCAAAAGTGACTCATGTAGCGAGATGATTGATCATCTCATTTGTGTTTGATGGAACTATGGCCGGAACATGGAAGTGGCCTCGTGCAATTTTTTGGGTACAATGTTTGTATGTCGACATGGCATGGCATGGATATTTTTTTGCTACAATCTTTGTATGCCGGCATGGCAAGTTTATTTTGCATAATATCCTAACTTATTTGGTTAAATGTGTCAAATTTGGTTGGATCGGAAAAAAAAAAGACAAGACGGATCGAATGGGTCGCCCATTGGATGCACTGACTAGAAAAGGCCAGACATGGGCCGGACACTGTCCGTTGGATGATATAAACGGATAAAAAAACTTATCCGTTTGGGTCGGTGCACTGAGGTTGGGCAATTTGGACACTGTTGACCTCTGGACGAAACTATAACACAAAATGAATCTCCGGCGAAACTATTTCACGCATCTGACCCTTTTGGGTAGCGTCTAACGATCGGACGCTACACTACTACACTGTGTAGCGCCTTACGATCAGGCTTTACACATCCGGATGCGTGAAAGTAGTGTAGCGCCCGATCGTTAGGCGCTACACAGTGATCAGGCTTTACACATCCGGATGCGTGAAAGTAGTGTAGCGCCCGATCGTTAGGTGCTACACAGTGTAGTAGTGTAGCGCCCAATCGTGAGACGCTACCAAAAGGGTCAGAAGCGTGAAATAGTTTCGCCCGAGTTTCATTTTGTGTTAAACTTTCGCCCAGAGGTCAACAGTGTCGATTTTGCCCTGAGGTTGCTCTAGCAACTTGTAACTCTATGGTCTAGTTGGCGGAAGAAAAGCCATCGTCCCGGCAGGCTGCCATGCCCGGCCGGCGTTCGCCTGCAGATACCATGGGTAGCTAGAGGACGACTCCTGTAGGCTGTAGCATCTGACCGGCTGGCCGGGGCCGGCAAGGCCTGCCGGTTCCATCGATGTGACAAGACAAAAGCACGTCGTCTGCGAAGACGATCGACGCTAGCGCATGCATGAGAGGATGGTAGTACTAGCGCGCACGACACGACATGCACGAAGCTTGGCCCGAGAGCGCACGGGATCCCATCCCTTCCCAGCGCCCAGGGAGGACGACGAGACCTGCATTGGTGCACGTCTTTCTGTCCGAGGCAGAATACTGCTCAGCCTCTGTGTGATTCTTCTCACGAAACCATCTGCAGCAAGGATGCAAATATTTCTCCTTTTTCGCCCGTGCCCACAGATTAAACCACACAATTAATCATCGATCAATAATGGAACGGGTTTCAGCTAATGATCATCTTCCCGAGAACAACGAAGCTCTTCAGACTTGAAAAAACTACTACTCAGCCTACAAAGACTACTACATGGATTCACGTACCACTCTCTCTAGCCTCACCCTCTCCCTCTCCTCTAATAATACGTAGCCGCTAGCCTTGATAATGTACCGCAGACTTGTCGATCGACATCCGCCCACCCTTCACTTGCAGAATGAAGCCACGTTTCATCCCTGAGAAATCGAGATACATCCACATCAGACGAGATGCACCATAAGTCATTGAGTTGAGGTCAGGCTCGGTGTTTTTAT
This sequence comes from Poa pratensis, assembly GCA_947311845.1. Classification (NCBI taxonomy): domain Eukaryota; kingdom Viridiplantae; phylum Streptophyta; class Magnoliopsida; order Poales; family Poaceae; genus Poa; species Poa pratensis. Next base: position 60,129,187 of record CAMZMU010000034.1, on the reverse strand, counting down.
GTTGTAAGAACAGAGAACTTGTGGCTCACCCTGGTCACAAATTTATCACTTTTCATATTCGCGAGACTCCACCAGTACATAGACAGGCTTGCCATTGAGCTTGTAGAAGTCCTGCATGAGAGTTGATGCCTCAGTAACCATATTCAAGTACTAACAACGATGGCACGTTCATGATCTTGCAAAGTAACTAGGGCAATTCGAAAAAGTTCAAAGGAAAAGTTTTCAATCAACTGTTTACTCTTGTTCTTACTTACGTCAGTTTCAACTTGTCAAGCAACAGGACCCACTATCCAAAGGTGTTTCTTCGAGGTTTTGTTGAAAAAAGGAGAAGAAAAAAGATATATATATACCCAATTAAAAAGTCTTATGGATAACCACCGATACAAGTATATCTCAGCTGTGGGGAACAGAGTAGACATGGTCATGTTTCATGTTGCTTTTTCTGAAGCTATTCCATTGACTCCTTTGTCTGAAGCTATATAGAATCAACAGGCTATATGAAGGGCACAGAGCAGACAGTATCTGAGCAAGTTAGCAAAGTTGCAGTACATGCCAAGAACTATGCAATGGAAGCGGTCAAACCCAGTGAACATGTGATTGACTAGGCTTCAGAGCAGTAAAAAAATAGGAATTCCTAACAAGCACGAGTGCTAAGAATTAAGTAGCAGAACAATATGTTTATGAAATCTCAATCGACAGTTTTTATATATTTAGTCATGTCTGGTGAGAGTACCTTAAATTTGGGGAGCCCAATGAGGCAAGCACACTCAACGACATCTGCTCCAGCACGTTCTGTAAAACGAAAATTTCAGTAAGAAAAAGTATTCCAAAAGCTTATAATCTTTTGCTAGTCGTGCAAGATTAAAAATAATCCTCCACATAAGTATCCAAAACCAGTGCTGTGTTCTAGAAACAGGTTCTGGAAAATACTATTATAAAAAGACGCATGTTTAATAGCATGATAGGGTCAAAAGCTGCAGAGTGCAGACAACGAAAGGTGTAGATGAAAAGATAGTAGCAAGGTGTGAGTACTTGATTCTGTGATAGAAGTACTAAAAACATGTAGTGTCGACATCAAATCATGTTTCCAGATCAACTTGTATTAGGACATATCTTCAAACAAGATTCTCTCCACAGAGATCTTCCCAAGATGCCGTCTTCATTACATGTTAGGGGCACGCATGTTATCAGTTAGTTATTTTCGAGAACACGCCATGGAAAGGCCTATCAATTTCATAGAAGGAAAAGGTTAGTTATCACCAAGTTGTATGGGTGCCTGCTATCCGTACGAGCAAATCCAATTAGTCTATTACTTTCCAGGATTACGTTAGTCATTTCTGACAATACAGATGGCGTTGTGATAGTGGATTTGAGGGTGATAAAGGATGTTAAGGGTGTGGCACAGTTTGAAGCTAAGTGACTGATTGACTGGCGCAATCCACTTGGTAAGATACTTGGTGATCGGATCCTGAAGCAACTGCCGATCTACAACGCACTGTGATAGTGGATTTGAGGGTGATAAAAGTTGTTCAGGGTGTGGCACAGTTTGAAGCTAAGTGACTGATTGACTGGCGCAATCCACTTGGTAAGATACTTGGTGATCGGATCCTGAAGCACTGCCAATCTACAATGCACGGGTGGCACCTTCAATATGCCACAAGCTAACAAGGTAGAACTGATGACTGATTAACTGTTACATCGGTCGGTGAATAATCTGCTGTGAATATGCCAGTGGAAAGGGGTATAATCTCTGAAGTTGCACAAGTAACAGAGAATTAAACAAAATGGCAACTATGCGAATCACCCAAGGAAATAGCTATCAAAATCAAGATCTTCTTTCTAGATTCTGTACCAGGCTCCAACAGCTACTAATTGCATACCCTCGACACAAAAAATACAAATTGCATATCATATTTGTTTAGAACCATGCAGTACAGGTCAAGGTTTCATGTGAATACATAATTATAGAGTTTCCTCTAAAAATAATCATAGAGTTTGATTGTTTTGGCAATACTTACCCATAAGATTTATCGCAGCACAGAGTGTCCCACCAGTCGCAACCAAATCATCGACGATCAAAACACGCTCGCCGGGTTCTATAGCCCCAACATGCATCTCTAAACAATCAGTTCCATACTCCAGAACATAGGTCTCGGAAATCACCTCACCTTTCAAGGTTGTTACAAAAAACGATGTCAGTGCATTCGTTTGCTGCAACCATACTCTAGTAGTCTGGTTGACAATGAAGTCAAGCTGAATCAACACGGTATCTTTCAGTCTAACAGAACACATGATGAAAAGTGCAAAGAGAGATTGCACAAAAAGTGCAGCAGATTTTATCATGCGCTGCATGAAGGGATTGACAATATTTTTTGATGTTAGAGATTACGGACCACAGCAGTAGTAAAGATCACCAGTTTACTTAAAAAACATATCCCCGCAAAAGTGAAGGGAAAAGGAATGCTCAGCTAGGTTGTACAGCAAACTAGAAAGACAAACAGCAACAGGTTTATTTCAGAGCGTGGAGATTATCCAGAAAGGAACTTATTCAAGGGAACCTCACCTGGGAGTTTCTTTGGCTTACGCAGCGGTATGAACTTGGCACCGATGGCTAGTGCAATCGCCGGGCCAAATATAAACCCTCTGGCCTCGATCCCTGAGGAATCGAAACAAACAAGTCACATCGACCTCACTGAATAGTGCACTGACATACAAAGTTACAGATAATAAAACAGAAGCGTCTGTCTAAAGTAACCACAACATAAGTTCAATTTAGCCGAGAATGATAAGATATTGCTAAAGAAAACAGTGAATGAAAAAAAAAACAGGACCAAGGAGGATATGGCAGGAGAAGCAGACAGAGGATCCAACAAAGAACAAAGCAAAATCTGAGAAGCAGTACTTTCCCGTGAAAACGACGGCAGATTGGCCACATGCGTGCGTGACATCAGAGATACCACCGGGACCAGGAAATCGGTGCTACAGCCGTACCCCGGCGCGGCGCGCCACCACCGTCCGATCCCCGGCAGACACGGCCGCGGCCGTCGGACCACCACCGTCTGGTCCCCGCCGGCTAGCCGCGAGATCTGGCCGTGGCAGGGCTTCCGGATACGCTAATGAATGCGGCAGATTTCCTTGCTCCGGCGAAACACAGAGGGAGGCCGTTGAAAAAGAAGTCAGAGAAACGCGACCGCGTCATGTGCCAAACATTCTGGCGCACGCGCGATCGACCGGGTCGACCAGGCGCCAACGCATGCTCGTCTAAACAAATGCTACTCGCTGAGGATGAGATCGGCCATGGCGATACCGATTATCTTAGCATAAAAAGCCATGACCCTCCACATGCGCACACACCAAACGCTCTGACTTTCCCTTTCGGTAAGCAGCCCAGGATTCACGACCGGAAATGGTCGATGCGGCCCAGGATTCTTACCACGGCCGGCGTCGTAGAAACCGCCACCGCAAGAACAGGCCCTCGGTGACGATACCGGTCGCCGGCCGTGGTGGACTGGATATCTTCCTACAGGCCGCTACGGTTTGGCGAAATGTGGGAGGAGGCATGGCAAAAAAAGCTTAGCCAGCGGGAACAGTGGCGGCGTGGAGGTATAATTGTGGTTGGCTCCGATGGAGTATGATATTATCCTCCCGAGAAAAGTCGACGGAGTAGCTAGAGTGATGCGAAAAAGCGCAGCAGACCCACCGGGGCGGGAGTCGACAAGCGTGGGGGAGCAAAAGGACTACGGGAGATCTCCCGCAAAGATATTACGGAATCTCACTACACTGCAACCAAACAGCCCTTGGCTCTACCACTCAACGCATCGCCGCCGCCTAAGGATGGGTGGTTAACCGGACGGTGCGGAAGCTAGCTGCTGGAGAAGTTATGCATGACAGCATGATGAGGGAGTTTCTTACCGGCGACGGCGGCGATGGCCATGCCGCGGTAGCGCTCGACGAAGATGTCGACGGCGTCCTTGAACACCCCGGGCCGCAGCAGCAGCGTCGTGATGTCGTTGAACATGATGCCTGCATGCGCGCGCGTCAACATGGATGTACCAGTACTCCCGGCCGGCCATACGAGATCAGATAGAGGATCGGTGTATGTATGTACGTGCCTGGCTTGGGGAAGTGCGGGACGACGCGGATGGCGTCGGAGATGCCCTGCAGCCGGGGATCGGCCTCCTCCGCCGGCGCCACCGCCACCACGACGGCGTCGTCGACCTTGGCGGCCTTGACTTCCGGCACGGCGTGGCCGTTCTCCTTGGCCTTGGCGGCCTCCATCACGGTGTTACAGTTGGCCTCCTCGCCCATCTTCTTCCACTGGCTCTCTCTCTCTGCGCTAGGTAGAGTAGAGTGTGAGGGTAGAGGAAGGAAGGAAGGAGTTAATGTTGGGTGGTGGATGGGCGTGCCAGTGTGTGTATATATAGCAGGGAAAAGAGAAAGGGAAGAATGGTCGTTGAGCGTTTATTATCTATCCTTGGAAACAAGCAGCGGGCCTCTGTATAGTATAGTAGCCTGTGTGACCCTGTGGAGTAGCCGTGTAGCAGGAGAGTAGAGCCTGTCTCTAGCCATGGCATGGCAGGGTCTAGCTACTCCCAGCAAGCATCTCTAGCTCCTCACACTTGTATGAATACGTGACGTGAGTGACAATCTCGTCTTCTTGGATAGATGAGCAGTAGCCGTTTCAGCGAGATGCAGGGGAAAGAAAACAGGTGGAGGGAGGAGTTACTCCACTTGGCGCCGCACCGGCCGGCCGGCGTCATTTCCCGGCTCGCTCCGCAGTGCGCACGTCGAAACACGCAACCGGAGCGGAGCGGACGGGGCGGGGAGGATCCGATGCCGCTGCCGCTGCCGTGTGCTGCGTCGACAGTGGCTGCCGGTACGGCGCCTGTTATGTCAACTTTATTTATATCGTCCACGTATTTGGTGCTGCAGCAAGCTCAGCCTCGGCGTCCTCGCTCTCCTGCATCATCGCCCCAAAGACGGACCCCTGACGACGATGCTCTCCCATGCTTTGCACGCTGAAACCATGGCAGTGCTGCCCAAGTAGCCGAGCAAATTAGTGTGGAACGAGTTGTCTTCCAAACACACTGCACCAAACCTTCAGAAGGCTATGACGTGCACCGCGTATGACTATGCACCCCTTGGCGCCCTGTTTAGATCTCAAGTTTCGTTTGCGTGAGAACCGACTAGTAGTCGGGTGGTTAGTGTTGTGGTGGTGCAGCCAGCCCATCAGAATTTAAATCCAATGAATTTCTGGTCTGTGAAGCTCCTCCTCCGTTGGGTTCAAACAAAAGTTTTGTTTGCGTATCAATTTTATTGAGGCTAGGTGCACCACGTAATTGTTACAAGCCGGCTCATAAGCTTGGACGGCGAGCTACCGGTGTTCTGTAACCCGTTTGGTGACCGGCGATTTAGGCATGTCTCCATATAACACGAGTGTTCCATTTTGGTCATATTCCGTGACTACGTCCCTTTTCCCAGCTAGTGCCACTCTTGTTTCCTTGGGTCGGCTCTCTATGGCCCGAGGCCGGAGATAGTTCAGCTCCATCCTCCATGGAATTGTCTTAGGAAATGGAAAATCATGGTCCAGTGGCACTTGGTTGTTTCTTTTTCTATAATGATTTTTTTTAGATCTTGTCGTTATAAACTCTTCTATCATAACATTTTCTCGATAGGAAAAATCATGAAACCACATGCATTACCCGATAAGCGTAGCGACATTAATCCGGTATACATCGAAGACGTGAGTATCATCATCAAACGATTCACATATGAGGTGACGGGATCTACGCACATCACCATGGCGTGTTCACGGTTCACCTTCAAGATTGCTAACCTCTATGAAGGAGACAAATACAAGGCGGCCTAGCAAAAGGTGAATGTGTTTGTTGATGCTAGCTCGATCTCCTTCGATGGCTGAAAATTTGTTGTTGTCTAATTCTTTGACCCTCCTTGTTTTTTCTTAGAAAAACGTCAAAGGCCCGACGTTAAATTAATAAGGCCCTGAACCGCGAAATTGATACACAGTGCCGAACCAGTTTATAACAACGAACCGCAGACACAGGAAACAGGACAACCGAAGAAACTCCAACCGAGCGGGCACACATCAATGGCAACCTAAGGACTATTCTGATGAGGCTGAGAACTATTTGGGCGGGCAAAGATGTTGAGCCGAAGCTCGCCCTAGAGATCAGACCGGCTCTCCGACTCACGCTACACCCTGTCGGCATGGGCAAAGTCGTCGGGCCGAATCTCACCCTAGAGCCCAGGCCGGCTCAACAACACACGCTGCACACCACCAAGACCCACACAATGCCAACAGAGACAACTACCAGGAGAGCACCTTCCTCGTCCTCGCTGCTGAAGCACACCAAGGAAGGTCCAAACGAAGGAACACCGAGTGTGCAGATCAAGATACAAGTTTTGTCAGAGGTGGCATGCCGAAGAGACAACGCCATCCGACGAGGCACCGACCTCCGCCACCCAACCTCCAGAGAGCTACCCATCGTGACCTCCAAGGCGGCGTCTTCAGGAAGAACACGACGCAGAGCACCGCCACCGCCCGATCCGTGGATCTTGGGTTTTCACCCGGAGCACGTAGGATTTTCGATTGTACTTGATAAAGACGGGGGAATTGGGAGAGAATGAGAGAATTGTGTGGGTTCACGTGGTTCCAATCCCTTTTTCTTAGCAGAGAGCGGGCGGTTTCATTCCCTCGTTAGTTCAACCATATTAAACAGGCGCGCCTCCCATTTGCAACTTCAATTCCCAAAGCACATTGCAAACAGTTTTCGTCTATCACCAGTACCATAAGGTCTCACATCGGGCACGAGTGAAAGGATAGACATGGTAACCTAGGGGAGGGAGGCGGGGTCAATAGGTTTCTACAAATTTTCCTTTTCTTTTCACAAGTTTTAGTCTATGCGGATAAATGAGGTGAGCCTAACAAATAAGTGAAACACTCTATATGATGCAATACAATACTTCAAGCACGACGGCTATCACAAACACAACAACAATAGTGAAAGAGCTCGGATAGAAATTACCGAGGCACGCGGAGACGAAGATGTAACCCGTGTTCATTCTCTTGGGAGAGAATTACGTCATGTTGGAGAGGTGCGGGATACCACGAAGGACACACTCGTACGCCACGAAGGCTCACCTTCTTCTCCTTAAGCCTCCTCCATGAATAAATAGGTCAATCCACTATTGGTATACCTCTAGGCGGCCTCCGAATCTTCACAAACTCTTCCGGAGCACAATCCACAACTCGGATGCTTCCGTGCGACCCTAGCCGCCTAGGGTTTCCCAACAAACCCAAGAGTAACAAGTAACTTGATAAACTCAAGGGGGGTCACTTTTTGCTTGGTGGAAACATAGATCTAGACCTCTTCATTTTCCCCAAAGGGGTTTGTATTTGGTTGGAGGGCTAGAGAGATCTTGAAACTTTTGAGCTCAACAACAATGGAGGAGAGAGAGCAAAGCATTTTTTGTGTTTGGCGTTGGTTAACCTACCTCTTGGAGAAGAAGAGCTGGGCTTATATACTAGCCACTCAAAATCTAAAAGTTACACCGATATCGTGCTTTCTAGTACGGAGTCCGGAGCATTCCGGAGCTAGTACCAGAATCTGGAACATGTTCCAAATCTGCCACCGGGTTGTTCCAGGCTTAGTCAGTAGCTAGTGGAGTCGCCCGGTTCAAGCCCGGAGCCTTACCGTAAATCGTTCCGGACCACGCTGTCAGATCTGGAACATTTCGGGTTCTATACCGGACAGGCCATTTTGCAGAATGATCAATATTCAAGTGGGTTGCATCTCTCTCTCCCTCTCTTATTTAGTGGATGCATATCAGGTGTACTGGGCCAGAGGTGTATGACATGAGTTCATCTCCAATAAGATCAACAAAGTACCCCTCTTAATAGTGCGGTGATCCTATCGACTCAAGGACATAAACAGAGAAAGCGAAGCAAACCACCGCCAATTGATCATCCAAAATTGAGGGACCTCCATACGTCAAGCATCATCAACATGAGTGGACTAAAACCTGAGTATACACTTGTAGGTAACATTAGTCCTCTCTAAATCGGATGTCAACTTAACCAAAATATAAATAGGGACATGGTCTTTCAACGGGCATGACCGCATGATCGTTGCCAATATGATGAGTGATGGAGAATGAAATATCTCCAGAATAAATGTTGGTTGGCTAGCCGCGGCCCAGTTTTGTCAGGCCTCGTCGGCCAGGGCAAATCGTGAATTAGTGTCGCCTTATCGCTGTCGTTTCCATAAAAGGGTGGCATTCACGTCCTTCTTTACTAGTGGTAGCAGGCTCATGAAACTGAGGTGCTATCAAAATATCTCTGTCCAAATGGGTCCGGTTCGGACTCGGACATGCATAAGGCACTAGATGTACTCGACATAGGTATCACAATGGTTGTGAGCCCCAAGGCAAAGGGAGTTGGGAGATGGGGCATGCGCTGCCACGCGACTAACAGAAGTCACAGGAGATGCGATTGGCAAGAGTTAACTACCTTGATTGTTTAGATAAATTCGGTCCTAACTAGCCTACCAATGTTCATGCTTTCCTTCTTTCAAGTACCTAAAGGGGTACAAAAAAGATTGGATTTTTATAGGTCTCTTTTTTCTGGGAGAATGACCAAGTTAAAAAGAAATATCGTCTAGCTAAATGGAATATCATCTGTAGACCGAAGGATCAAGGGGGCTTGGGAGTAGAGGTGCTTGATCTTAAGAATAATTGTTTGTTAAGCAAATGGCTTTACAAGTTGTTGAACGAGGAGGGGATGTGGCAGGAGTTGTTACATAATAAGTACCTTCGACATAAAACTTTGCCACAAGTGACAAGTAACCCAACGGATTCTCCTTTTTGGAAGGGCCTCATGGCTGTCAAAGATGCTTTTTTGTCACGTGGACATTTTGTTGTTGGCAATGGCATGATCACTCGTTTTTGGGAGGATGTTTGGTTAAGGGAAACGTCCCTAGCAGTTCAATACCCTTCTTGGTATAATTTAGTGCGCCGGAAAAACGTTTTGGTCGCACATGTTTTGTCAGGCCAACCAATAAATATTGAATTCGGACGTAATTTAATTGGGGATAATTGGAACAGGTGGGTACACTTGCTGTAGCGCCTCATGGAGGTCGGGTTGTCTGATGAGACAGATGTCTTTGTGTGGAATCTTACTCCTTCCGGTTTGTTTTCAGTCAAATCGATGTATTTAGACTTGTTGAATGATCATATAGTTTTTTTGAGAAAATATATTTGGGAAATTGAAAGTTCCTCTAAAGATTAAGATCTTTATGTGGTTCATGTATAAAAAAGTAATTCTTACTAAAGATAATATGGCAAAGCGGAAATGGAAAGGGTGTACAAAATGTGAGTTTTGTGATTCAGAGGAGTCCATTCATCATTTGTTTATAGCTTGGCCCTTCGCATGTTTTATTTGGAGAATTATCGAATTCACCTTTAATTTACCACCACCAACCAACATCACAAATTTGTTTGGGAATTGGTTTAAAGGGATGCCAAAAGTTGATAAAGCACGTGTGCGGGTCGGTGTGTGTGCTATACTTTGGTCCTTGTGGACGTGCAGAAATGATTTGGTTTTTAACAAAACGAAACATATGAATTATTTGTAGGTCATCTACAAGGCTACGTCCCTGCTTGACGCGTGGTCTTTCCTCCTCCCCTTGGAGCAACGGGAGGAAGTGGCTACTGGGTGTGGTCGGCTTGAGGCGGTCGCTCGGGCATTCTACAACCTAGTTGGCTGGCAGATTTTTAATAGACTAAATGATGCATAAGTGTTTCATTCTTTTTGTTTTTCGCTGGCTACTGTTTATCGCCACGCTCTGTGATGCTTGAGATGTAATCTTTGGAACCTGACACTTCAAAAAACAATGTAATAAAACAGCTGTGTGCATCCACGTGATGCAGAGGCTGGGCTTCTCCCATTTCTAAAAAAATAACTAGTGGATAAGTTTGTGTGGAATCTTGAGTCGCTAAATTCTATTCGGAGGGATGTTGAATTTAATGGGAGCTATTTTTTTAATATAAACTGCTCCTTATGGCTACATGTATTAAATGGTTTTTCATATATTTTGCGATGGCATCTATCACTCTACAGCTATCCAGTTTTGCATCGAGCTGTATCTTACAAAAGTAAAATGAGAATGAACTAACTTCACCGACTAGTACTAATCTGAGAATTGTTTTCAAACATGAAATGAAAAGAAGAAACGTGCTCTAGACAACCCGCATCCGGTGGAGCCGGATGAAGATGCGATTGAGCCTGTCCAAATTTGTTACTCCCTCCGTTCACTAATATAATGCACACTGTATCCATCATTTCAATTTTTTATTGAAATGTATGTAGTCAAAATTGAAATGGGTCTAGTGTGCTTTATATTAGTGAACGGATGGAGTACCCTAAATTGTTGGATGAGTTTAGAGAAATCAGCTGCATCATACTTATTCACATGGAACAGGAATTGCAATAGCAAGTCGCACGATATGATCGCGAGTCTGAGGCATGTTCTAAACTCAGCCAAGGACGAAGAGATTCAACATCTCTGAGGTCTTAATCGGGTGCAAACTAAAACCTTGATCAGGTCTGTCTATCAAGCAACGGAGAGAAGCAACCATCATCGACCACCACTTGTTCTTACATAAAGCTGTGCAATTCCCATACGATTAGCCTCCTGTTGTATCTTTTGAGTAACCACGCGCCTTTTTAACTCGTCGATTCAGTAGCAGCAGCGGCAACAGGAGTCGAATCCACTCGTCGATCCACCACTATCCAGTCGTCTTCTAGCGCACACAGTGATCGTAATCGAGCAATGCTGAGCAACCAATCCCAAGGGCCAAGGCCCAGCCTACTGCTCTGTAGACGAGGGCTCCGTTCAGAGCCAGGCCTGGCCGGCTGCCGGCCCCCGGCCGCTTCAGCGGCTGCCTATGGAGATCGCACACAGGAAAGCATAGCCGTAACGTGGCGGATGGTGGAGGAGCTCAACAGTGCGCAGACGATCTTCCACTGTAGCTGATGCGGCGCCATAGATTTCCTGCAGAGAACACGGCAAACGCAGGAGTATGGATGATGATGGATGCGCTTGGCAATTATCATCAGAGCAAGCACCAAGCATCATGCGTGCGTATGCGTCCGTGCCTAGCGTTGTCTAGGTTGTTTAATTTGCACGTACGGTGCAATCGAGCACGCCGTGAGAAATTTTTCGCAAACAGGCGCCCCTGCCGCTTTTGCAAGGAGGGTCAGGGTATTCAGCATGGATGTGGAAACCGGGACCGCAGGAGCAGTTCAAGTGGGCATCACTAGAAGATTTTGTCCACCCACAATCTTTGAGGCCGTGGAGGAGTTTGGCTGGCAGTGCCTATTATCGTCATCGTCCGGATGAAAAAGAGAAGACAAGAAACCCCACCGCATGAATATCATACGTCTTTTACAACTCCCTCAAATTTTAAATGTAGGTTAACGGAGCAAGACTCTCTTTTTTTAATCAGTGGTGTTTCTAAAAACAAATGTACTACCTCCGTTCCAATGAATAAGGCCTATATATATTTTTTAAGTTAAACTATGTGAAGTTTGACCAAGTTTTTTGAAAAAATTATAAGGCTTATTCATTGGAACGGAGTAGGTTCTTGCATGTTTTTTAGTTTTCCAAAAATGGTCCACTACTAGAGAAAAGAACAATCAGTCATTCAGCCCCCCTTGGATCAGCGTTTATCATAAACGACAACGGATTGGTGAACCTTCCGCTGAAAATGCGACGGTATAACGCAAGGGTTCGGGAAAATATTTCACACCGTAGACTGTACCGGCGATCCAAGCGGTCTGTCCGGAGTTTGTTTTCATGTATTAGACCAATATAGAGGAATCCTTATTTTTATGAAATAACTACAACCTGCCATCGTGAAATAGGGTCGAGAGAAACGACCTGTGAGTACAAAGAGAAACACAGGATATAAAAAGAATTAGGGCCCTTTTGTCTGGGCGTTGCGTGCGTTCCACCGAAAAAAGCCAGCCCAACGAACCAAAAGGCTCGGCTGCGCGTCCTGCTTCGCCCGAAGCAGGTTGATTTCCTTCACACCGAAAAAAGCACGCTTGGGGTGCTTCCCGAGCGTTGGGTGCTTCGGAATCGAACGGGTACTGGCCTTGCCCTCTTCCTTCAACGAAATAACATGGAAACTGCCCCCCGCACGAACCGTCCCCGATCACCCAGCGCTGGCACACAAAAAACTTAAAAAAAAAGGAGTCGACGCCCACCCCACAGCCCGCACGAACCGTCCCCGACCTGGCGACCACCCGCACGAACCCGCCCCGCCGCCACTCCACAAATCGCCGCCGCCACTCCACAAATCGGCGCCGGAGCTCCTCCGATCTCTCTCCACCGCCGCCGGAGCTCCTCCCCACCTCTCTCCACCGCCGCCGGAGCTCCTCCGCCCGACCTCGTTGCAGATCGACGTGGCCGCCGCCGGAGCTCGTCCCCGCCACCTCCAGCTTCCTTTCAACCGCCGGAGACCAGGCAGCCGGATTCGCGCGCCGTCCTCCCGGCCGGCCCTACCCGCATCTGGTTCAGCAAGGGGAGGACAAATCCGGCCTGCCTTGTTCCATCCCGGCCGGCCGACCCCGTGATTCGATCTGTACTGGAGTGCATGATTATTGATCTGGACAAATCCGGCCTGCCCGCATCTGTGTGATTCTTGATCTAGTTTTCGTGCTTGATGGATATGCGATCTGTACTGTAGTTTTTTGTGTTATAGCTTGTTATTAATTTGCAATGGAGAAGGTTGTTATTAATTTGTAATATAGAAAATAATCCATTCCAAAATCCATGTCTAGTATTTTGAAATGGAGGCAGTATAATATAGTGGAAAACATATATTGGATAAATATGTTATTTATTACACTGAGCACAACATTACAACTTTTTATATGCACATGTTATTTATTACACGTGATAGCAGCAACAAAACAATTCTGATGACTATAAAGGGTGTTTCAGACAATTCAACAATCTACAGCCAGACAGCCAGCTAGGTTGCCAAAGACCTCCACTGAAAAAAGCCAGCTTCCCTGGACAGCACTTTTCTGCACAGCACCCACAGCCAGCCACAGCCAGCCCAAACAAAAGGGCCCTTAGGCATGAGAAGGCAAAACTACTAAGCATGACAATATCAATGCAGTCCATTCGAGCAACACAAACTGAACCTAAATGTAGCCTCCATCTATTCATGTCACTTCTGCTTTGTTAATTTTTTTCAGCCGCACACAATGGTTGTAACAGCGTGTCCTCGATTGCACTCCTTCCACATTTCCCAAACGAGGAACCACATTTCTTGGCTTAGAGCATCTATACCGGCACCCTCCAAATCGGTGTCCGGCACCCCCAATTGAGGCCCAATTGGAGGGTGTCGGACACATGTCCGACCATGTTTTGGAAGCCGCCCACAACGGCGTCCCCCAAACAGGCACTCCAAACTTTTTTTTCAATAAATCACATCGGCGGTTGTTCTTGCATTTCAAATTTTTAATACGAATCGAAGATAGAGAAGTATAGATTATTACAACACAAGTTCAATTCGAATGCTAAGTTCAAATATGAATTCAAGTTTAACACATCACATATCAAACCGACGCCGGCTGAGTTGCTTTGTCAGCCCACAAGTGCGTCACGAGGTCATCGGTAGCTGCTTATGCATTTTTCCATCACGAATTTCCCGATGCATGACAAGAAATTCTGAATACTGCTTCGACATGCCCGGCTGTGACTCGGCCATAGGCCCCTGGAAATCAAACACCTCGTTGATCAACGACTTCCTTGTATCACGCTCACTCTCAAGGATCATGTTGTGCATGATAACGCAAGCCTCCATGATCTCACACATTTCGTCTAGCGACCATGAAAGAAAAGGGTAGAGGACGACGGCAAATCTGGCTTGGAGCACTCCAAATGCCCGCTCCACATCGACAGATTCTTGCCTCTTTGCAAAATGACAATCTGCCTCGCCGACAGGGTTACGGATAGTCTTCACAAATGTTGACCAAGTAGGATAGATGCCGTCGGCAAGGTAGTACCCCTTGGTGTACTTGTCGCAACAGTGGAACATGGGGTTCCCCTAGTACTGCCAAAGTGGGTCCACCCCATGTGGGCCCAAGATGAAGATGGACAAGACCAAGACTCAAGTCAAGCTGGCGGGTTCACCGTCAAGACACGCATGGCCTACGACGACTAAGGGCTCCGGTCCTGGGGACCTTCCGGGTCCCCGAATCAAGCAAGGCCAGGAAGGACCCGAGAGCCCGAGTTCCCGGCAGGAGGCCAGGCTCCCTCTCGGGTACTTCCTACGTTCCTGTGGATAAGCACTCCACCTCACCGGAAGACTTGGGAAGCAAGGCGAAGGCAGCGCGGGCGGGAAGCACGTCCCGTGGTGGTGTCAGCTCCTGTCCACCCCAAGGCGGACGCTCCCACCTAACCCAAGGAGACGCTAGGCTGAGGAGAGGCCACGTCTCCCCCTAAACTAGATGAGGAGGGTCCTTCACCCCGAAGGTCCCTCATGCCCCTCACGTGACCCTGTGGCAACCCCTTAGCCTATAAAAGGAGGACCAAGGCACGGAGGGAGGAGAGGAAGATAGAACAAGGACGAACACAAGCTAGAACCAGAGCAAGACTAGACTAGGGCTGCGAAGGTAGAGAGGAAGGTGATCTCCTCCGGGTCAGGATCTGTCCTTCTTCTACCTCAGCCAAAACCCTTCCGGGTACCCTGTCCGGGAGGTTCCATTGTAAGCCACACTATGAAGAACTCATCAATCCAGACATGCAGGAGTAGGGCTTTTAGCCTCCGGGCGGCCTGAACCTGGGTAGCTCCTTGTGTCCCTTTGGTTGCATGCTTTGATCGTGGAGAGGAGAGCTTGATCTAGACTCCGCCCAAGAAGACGATTCTCAGCCTCCTTCGCGCCCCGTGCCGAACCTAAAAGGGGGTATCCTATACTCCCGGTGTCCGTGCAACGAGACACGACATCTGGCGCGCCAGGTAGGGGGCGCAAGCGCTGGATTCGCCTACATCAGCCGCGACGGCAAGCTCTTCGTCGACAACGTCGGAGTCTACATCAGGCTCCTCTTCTTCGGAAACAAGCTCGTCGTCAAGTTCTTCTTCTGGTTCGCGTCTACGGCAAGATCGCCAAGATCTGCCTCGACCTGTCGCGGTCGGATCCGCTCCAGGAACAGCCGTCTCCTCGGGACAAGGCAAGCAGCTGCCTCAGTCACAAGCAAAAGTCATGTCGGGAGCTCGGGAGGTCTTTGGAGAGCAAGCGTGCCAGGCATCGCGGAAAGGCTGGGGGCTAGAGGAAGCTCTGGGCGTGGCCCGGGCGCTTCTCTCCTTTCCCCCAGATCAGTGCAAGAGTGATCCCCGTGCGAAGGCATGGATCAACAGCTTGGAAAACCTGCTGGACTACGCTCTCCAATGCCACGCTCCCACGAGTCCTGCCCCGACCATCGACCACGGCGCTGCCGTCCCCGAGCCACTACCTCCGGCGGAGGAACAGCCTGAGGACCCCCATGGCAAGCGGCCCATGGAACTTCCTGAAGAAGGTGCTGGTCAGAGCTCCAACCCCAGGCGTCGTTCGCGGGAGGACATGGAAGGCCAGGCCAGCCAGCACCTCAAGACCTGCTGCACGCCGTACCCTGCAACCGTCTCCGACCTCTATCACCTGGAGCAAGAAGCTGAGGAGACGTTGCGACACTACATCTGGAGGTTCCGGGGCGTCGTCGACGCATTATCCCGAAGTACCTCTGCGAGGCTTCCGTCATCGCCGCTTCCACGTCAACGTCCGCAACCCAAGATGCGTGAAAAGATGAGTATCGCGTTGTGGATACCCTGGAACTTGTGGGACATAGCCGACCGATGCGCCAGGATGGAAGAAGCTGCTAACCTTCCTCCGCAAGATCGTTGAAGCAATCCGTTGTGTACCCGGAAGAGAACCATGTTGCCACAAGATGTACCCTGAAGTGCCAGTTGTCGTTCAGAACTTCCATGATGAATAAAAGATAAGTTACCCTCAAACCTGTTTCTGCAGTCCGTGCTATCTACTTCTCGGGTAACAGAACATGTGCGGAACTAGAAAGGCAAGGCTCGACCGTCGTGCGAGCACTCATGGGGTATCGACTCTCCCGGGGGTAAAAAGCGGTGCACAGACCTGATACACCCCGGGGACGTGCGTGCCAACAGAGTGAGCGGCTTTTTGGGTATCGGTAGGGCTCGCGAGCGCATGCCTGACCTGTCAGGGCCTCGCGGGTAAGCTTACATCCCAGGAAGTTCCTCAAGGACGTGGAGAAAAGTAAAAACATGCTAAAGACAAATAAAAGCAACCCGAGAACTAGAGTAGCATAGCAAGTTCTAGCCTATTACAAGCAAGTTTTAATATGCTGGTACATGAGATCTGACGCAAAGTTTATTCGGGGGCACGAAGTGCCCAAACATGGTGCAGGACAACTAGAGTGGCGGGAACTTCCTCATGGCGAGTGCAGTCGCGGGAGCTGACACCGCCTGGAGGAAGCCTCGGAAGGAGACGAGGCCGAGAAGTCCGGCAAGGCCACGCCCGGATTGGCCTCTCTGAAGGACGCCATCACCAAGGCCGCCGTCGCCTTGCTCGTCTCATGCTTGTCATTCACAAGCGGGTGACCATCTTGTTCTTGAAAGACCGGAGATCAGCGACTACTTCTCTGATGAATCTCGCGACGAGGGGCAGACTCTGGCGCTGTGGCTCCAACACCGGGGCTTCAGTGGGCAGACTCAGCCGCTTCACTCGCGTCGTCGCCAATCGCAGGCGGCCTCAACCTCGGCGAAACCTTCCTGGTTAAGACGGCGAAGCTCGGACAGCTCAGAGATGCCTGGGAGTTGGCCTGGATCAGCTTCTGATGGCCTTCCTTCAGTGCTGCAAGCTCTTACTTGCGCCTCCAAGGATTCTTTCAGCTCGGACATCTTCTGGCCGTCATTCTTGGCCTGCTGCTGCAAAGCTCGGACGGACTCCTGCTCCTGATGGGGCATTCTTGACATCTTCAATGGTTTGGCGGCCTCCTGCTCTTTGGACTTCCAGAGTTGGATGTCCTTATCCTTGGCCTCGAGCTCTTCACGGTGGCGGTCCTCTGCCTCCCTTAGGCGTTTCTCAGTCTGCTGCTCCTGCTGGAGTTTCTGGAGCTCCAAGGCTTCTCCTTCTCAGCCAGTTCTGCCTCCCGGGAGGCTAGCTGTCGCTCTTTCGCCAAGAGGACCTTGCCTTGGCGCTCACTTTCGGCCTTCCGGTCTGCATCTTTCTTCTCAAGAGCCGGGAGCAAGGTGGTGATCTGGGTTGCCAAGCGGTTCAGCTTGTCCATCCCCTTCTGGATCAGTCCTCGACACTCTCGATGGTCCCCACGACGGCGGCCTCACGGTCGCACAGTCTTTGCCCAGCTGAGCTATCCCGCGGATGATGGCATCCATCGCGTCGTCACCGCTGATGGTGAACCCTGGAGTAGCTGCCGGGGGACCTCCCGGGGCAGGCACACTTTTCTTGCGGTTGGCGGCCAGGCTCTCCTTGATCTTCATCAGCGCCGCCATCTCCTTGCTGGCGCCAGAATCAGTGGAAAAAGAGGCAAAAGTCGTTAACACCGTCCCAGTCATCAAGGAGCTCTCTATCAAATCGAGGCCTGGACCCGGAACAGGGTTCGCGGTCTGCGTTCCCATTGCCCGCGAACTCGGGGCGCCCTTGGACACCTCTTGACCCTCTGAAGGCGAGAGGGAAGGTGGTTTCTCCTGGCTAGTCCCCCAGAAGGCCGCCGGGAGAAAAGACGTTGGCCACTGAGCATCTGGGAACAAAAGGATGTCAGGAAAAGCATTGGTGCGTCAAAAAACGAAGTTACCCGCAAGCTCTGGGTTACCTGCTTGCTCGGGCGTCAGGGCGTCGAGCGCTTTCCCGGGTGAGCTAGGGAGGTCGCCGTCACGCTCCCCACTCCGCTCCCCGACGGCCTTCAAGTTCTGCTATGGGAGGAGGAAGCATCCCTCCTCCACCGGCTCCAAGGCTAGTGGCGGTGTCGTCCTCCGCCGTATCACGCCGTCTCTTGCCAGTACCCAAGGAAGGAGAACCCCTGCACCAACACTCGGTCATTTTCCTTGGGGAAGGCAAGAATGCAAAGTGCAAGAAAGAAGTGAAGAAGAGGCTTACTCTCGGGTGCGCTTGGTACCCATTGAGGGGGAACATCTACCGACGCAGCAGAAGAGCCTGGGGGCTCGCCGGGGCTCTCCCAAGGCAGCAGGTGGCTCCACCACGGGTGACAGGCGGCCGGTGGAAGCTCTCCGGCGGGGGGCTCGGACGAAGCCAGCGGCGCTCGCTTCTTCGTCCACATGGTCTTCATCGTTCCCCATCACCACGACTGGCGGGGAACGGCTGCGGACACTCGGGTCTGGGGCAGCATCGACCCCGAGGGCAGACTGCGGGGGCGGAGCAGCCCCTCCTCGTCGTCATCTTCATCATCGTCATCGCTGGCAACCGGGTCGTCGCCAGCATCTTCGTCTCTGTCGGAGCGTCGGTCTCGCGCCCGTCGCCTCCGTCGTGTCGTCGTCAGAGCCGGAGAATTCCTCTTCGGATTCCTCCTCGCTCTCCTCGTTGGACTCCCAGCATTCTCCTTCTTCAGGGCTGGAAGGTGCCCTGACCTTGCGGGTCTTCACCACAGGAGGTCTGGGCCCGTGATCAGCCCGGCCTACAATACCAAAGGCGTTGCAGACCGGCATCTGCGCCAGGATCTTGTCCTTCTCCGGGTCGTCGCACAGGGGCAGAAACCCTTGGGCAGCTGGTACTTGACCCCTGGAGTGAAGGTCCCTCTCACGTTATCCCGGACAAGGTTTTCCTCCATGTCGGGACACCTCAGGCGAGAAGGATCCCCGGGGCCCTGGAAGTTCCAGGCCGGGTGCGGGCGTTTCTGCAGCGGCGCGAGGCGATTGCGGAGGAAATGAGCGACGATGGCGGCTCCGGAAACTTCTTTCTCGCGAAGAAGTTGAAGCGCGCCACGACCGCCGAGAACTGTTCATCCTGCAAGCTGACACTTCTCCAAGTGTCCAGATCCACTGGACGCTCCGTCGGCTCCTCCAGCTGAGCATCGGCTTCTGGCACCCCGACCAAGAACCAGTGATCCCTCCACTCTTCCCATCTGGATTTGGTTTCCATGAGGGGGAAGGCCCACTTGATGTTCGGACGGAAGCAGAACGTGACGCTGCCTCCCATCCAGCCTTGGCCCCCAATGCGAGGGTAGAAGAAGTGGCGGAACAGCGCCACGGATGGCATCACCCCGACGAACGCCTCAGCAGGTGTAGGCGAAGACCGCCAAGTCGAGGATGGCGCCGGGCGTCAGATGCAAGAGCTTCAGCTGATACGCGCGCAAGATCTCCATGAAGAAATCGAGAAAGGGGGGACGAGCCCCATCAACATGAAGCTGTCGAAAATGGGGATCTGCTTGGGTGTCCTGGTCGCCGACGGCGGAAAGACCTCCGACGCTTTCCTGGCTGGGACACCATCGGCGCCAGCAGACTCCATCACCCCGAAGTGCCCCGCTTCCGCATCATCTCCGCGTCACCGGCGAAGCAGCTGGGAAACAAGGCCTTCTGTTTCTTGAGCTCGGCCCGCTCGGCGTTGCGCGCCGATCTCCGCCGCGATCTCTTGGTTTTTGGGGACAGCGGCTTCTCGGTGGGCGAGGCCTCCGCGCTCTTCTTCCTCCGGCGAGAACTTTCATCGAGCCATTGGAGCAGAAGGGAAATTGGTGCAATGGCACAAGGGGAGGCGGCGGAGCAGAGTCAGGAAGACGAAGGTGGAGGCGGCGATTTGGGGATTTCGGCGAATCTGGAGAGGTAACGGCTACAGTGGAAGCCAGTCGTGGCTTATAAGGCATCCCACACGTCACGTCGCGGCCCCATTACTCCGACGGACGTGGGGATCGAGGGGGCGTGCCGATTTCTGCGCGTTTCGCCCGTTGGATTCCAGGATAAGCAAGGGGTCCGTATGAATCGCAACGTTCGCCGTGATTCAGTCAACAGGACCCGGGGGCTCGTCTCTACCTCGCCTCGGCGGGTCCCCAACGGAGCTGAGAAGACCAGGTACCCGGGACCCACTTTGACCTATCTTTAGGCCATGGCCCCGGCAGCTGGAGCAAGAGCCGCCGGGACCATGCCCGGGGGCTACTGTCGCAACAGTGGAACATGGGGTTCCCCTAGTACTGCCAAAGTGGGTCCACCCCATGTGGGCCCAAGATGAAGATGGACAAGACCAAGACTCAAGTCAAGCTGGCGGGTTCACCGTCAAGACACGCATGGCCTACGACGACTAAGGGCTCCGGTCCTGGGGACCTTCCGGGTCCCCGAATCAAGCAAGAAGGCCAGGAAGGACCCGAGAGCCCGAGTTCCCGGCAGGAGGCCAGGCTCCCTCTGGGTACTTCCTACGTCCTGTGGATAAGCACTCCACCTCACCACGGAAGACTTGGGAAGCAAGGCGAAGGCAGCGCGGGCGGGAAGCACGTCCCGTGGTGGTGTCAGCTCCTGTCCACCCCAAGGCGGACGCTCCCACCTAACCCAGAGGAGACGCTAGGCTGAGGAGAGGCCACTCCCCCTAAACTAGATGAGGAGGGTCCTTCACCCCGAAGGTCCCTCATGCCCCTCACGTGACCCTGTGGCAACCCCTTAGCCTATAAAAGGAGGACCAAGGCACGGAGGAGGGGAGAGGAAGTAGAACAAGGACGAACACAAGCTAGAACCAGAGCAAGACTAGACTAGGGCTGCGAGGTAGAGAGGAAGGTGATCTCCTCCGGGTCAGGATCTGTCCTTCTTCTACCTCAGCCAAAACCCTTCCGGGTACCCTGTCCGGGAGGTTCCATTGTAAGCCACACTATGAAGAACTCATCAATCCAGACATGCAGGAGTAGGGCTTTTAGCCTCCGGGCGGCCTGAACCTGGGTAGCTCCTTGTGTCCCTTTGGTTGCATGCTTTGATCGTGGAGAGGAGAGCTTGATCTAGACTCCGCCCAAGAAGACGATTCTCAGCCTCCTTCGCGCCCCGTGCCGAACCTAAAAGGGGGTATCCTATACTCCCGGTGTCCGTGCAACGAGACACGACAGTACTCATGGCGATTGATCACATAGTTGCATGGTGAAGTTTAGGCCGTCACAAAGTTTCTTAAACATCAGGGAGCGTTGGAGCACATGATGTCATTGACGGCACCGGCCGTGCCGAATATGCATGCTAGATCCAAAGATCATAATCTGCCACGGCCTCAGTATGACACTGCACTTTCCGTGATGTCCTGACTTATACATCCCCTGCAAGCAAACGGGCAGTTCTTCCAGTTCCAGTGCATGCAATCGATGCTTCCAAGCATCCCTGGAAATCCACTGCTTGGCCTTGTGCCAAGAGACAGCCGTGTCTGTCTTATTTGGTGATCTCAGATATTCCACTCCAAACACTTTCACAACTGCCTTGCAAAACCTGTAGGTGGCTTCGACGGCGGTGGACTTAGACATACGGAGATAGTCATTCAGAGCATCAGCGGGTAGTATGTAAGCAATGCACCGTATGGCCGCCGTGCATTTCTGAAGAGATGAAAACCCAAGAAGGCCGGTGCAGTCTCTCTTCAGCTCAAAGTAGTCGTCGTAGTCCCGAACGCCATGCACGATCCTCCTGAACACGTCCCTGCTCATCCTAAAGCACCGAAAAATTCATGAGGCAAGTTCGCCGGTTTCTGGGCAAAGTAGTTGACGAACAAGGCATGTGCCCAGTTGCTCTGTGACGGTCCTTGTTGGCCCTCCTCCCCTTCACTGATCCTCCAAACTTCGACGCCGCGTTTGCCTCGACTGCGGCATCTAGAACTGCGGCCATGACCATCTCGTTCTCCTCGTCGTCGCCGCAAGGCGGCATCCTCCGACATCATTTGGAAAAAACCTGATCTCGTCGTCGCTGTCCATAGCCTATTGGACGAAACAAAGCAAGAACCAATAGTCGAACAGGTTGCGTGCGGGCGGGAGGGAAGAAGAGGCGTACCTAGGCTGAATTAGCTGTGGCGGCGCTAGACGAGGTCGGAGAATGGCGGGGAGCGGCGGCAAGCAGGCCTGCGTGAGCGTTGCGGCTTGGGCCCCGAGGTGCGAATCAAGCAGGCGGCAACGAGAGTGGCGACGATGGGTGCGAATCGCCGGCGAGAGGGAAAAAAAGGAGGGTGGGGGAGCGACTGAATCAGGTCAAGCCGACCTGTGAGTATGACGGGCGGGCCACCCCTGACGGAGCCATTCCACCCCATGTCCGGCACCCCCGAGAGGACCTCCAAGTTTGGAGGCCCTCTCAGG